>CM076581.1:1110156655-1110769816 GCA_034641835.2 Pinus albicaulis
TGATATACAAGATCAAAGTAAATGATAAAATTGGATGTAAATGATATGTAATAAATTTTTGGTGAGTAAAATAAATTATTATTTTTATGTACAGGCAAGGCATGCATGGAGGGATGGCATGTGTGGAAGGGAAAGCACATACAAAGAGAAGGCATTTGCAGATACTTAATAAAAAAAGTAAATGCATTTGTCCCAAGGGGGATTGGGAATGGAATCCCATGAATCGTAATGTAAATAAGGTACTTGGAACAAAAATAAGCTCATAGAAACAATTTATGCTGAAATGAAAAAAAAATATGCACAAAGAGAAGAAAATAAGATTACTAGTTAGCAAACAAAATGTTTAAAGCAAAAAAATAATTATTTATTCCTTTTTTTATTTATTTATAAGTGTGTAATGTAAGTGAACTTACATTTAGATATTAAATGATATCATTTTTTTATTTATTTCTACAATGATATTATCCATTGAACTTGTAAAATTCCCAGTTATTGATAATCCACATAACAAAAAAATTGTATCTGAGGTGTTTATTTTGTATTCTGCAAAGGATATCAGTATAAATTTTTGGAAGAATTGTTGAAAAATATCCCTTGGAAGGGTGCAATTTAACTTTCCATTTGCATCCTTGATTGTACACTACAAATTTTGTTCATAGTAAAATAACGTTTTACAACCACACTTTGTGCAATAAAGTTCCATGTTTTCTACTAAACACTCCATTGTTCTAATAATTTTTTTACACTCATTGCAAAATAATTTGTATGGCAGGAAAAACATATCAGTTGGCTTGAGTACTCTAGTAATATACACAAGTTTTTTTTCATAGCTATAAATTTTTGTTAAATTTATGGTGGATAAAGAATGTAAAAAAAGATTAGGGGAAGGATCTAATAATTGAAATAAAAGAATAAAAGAAAGGTTAAAATTAATATGCAATTGAAAACTTTCCTAGACATTTGTTCTTGCAAGAGATTGCAAATTATATTTTGTTGGTTCATCATCAAGTGGCTCAAAGAAACTCAATAGACATGTACATATGCTATGTGACCCTTTTGGGCCACTTAAAACCGTGTTTTTGAGTAAAAGCATAATTGTATTTCTGCTTCCTCTATATTTTTTTCAGTTGAGTGTATTTTTTTTCTATACTACTCAGCCAAATGGACCTGGTAAAAATTGAAGTAAAAAATGAAATTAATTTCAACAAAGAGAACATGAAAGTATAAATTATTATAAAAATAACAATGAAAAAAAGGAAGACCGGACAACAAAAAAGCAAAGGAAAACAAGATGCAAAGACTCTAAACAATGTGAAAATTCCAAGTTTAGAATCCTACTACAGCCAACTGAAATTCCTTCACCTACTTGTTATTAAATGAACAAGTTATTTACAGTGTTTTACTAAAAATACTGAAGAAAATTACTACTACAACCTTCAGTTAATTAATTAAATATGCTGAAACAAGAAACTGAGCAATAAAGAAAAACATCACATAGGACACCAATTTTTTTGGACAAACGTCCTAGGAAAAACATAATGCAGGAAAACCAATGCAATAGATTTGAGGGTTTATTATCAAGCAACAATTATTTATGAATACAATCTCTAGATACCTTTCAGGCAATCTAGTACTGAGAATATCACTCAGAAGAATAAATTAGTGAGATTACCTCACTCTACACTGAAAGTCCTGATTGATCTGATAACTGAAATAACGACCTCCTAGCACCCTCTGCGTTGCGTCTATGCATTAATTATGTGGTATTGCATCAATGGCTCTGGGAAATTGTGTCACCTCCTTTAATGGATTGATTTTTTCTCAGGAGCCTCGAATCTAGCCCTACCGGCTCAGATCTTTGATCTCCCAAAAAAATCTTAGAATACTACTCACAATGGACTGCGCCGCTTAGCATGTGGCCTTCGTGGCCCTGTGTCACCCTCACTGGGAATTGCACTGCCTCCTCTACGTATATCTCTGCCTCTCTGTTGTGTATTATTGGCTTTGGAGAAGATCCTCCAACCAAAAACTATCTTTTCCCCTCTCTATGCGATCACTACGAAATCCTACGCTGCACTAGCTTCAACAATTCGATCTGACTGATTAAATCTTGGTGTGTTTCCAAATGACCCTCAAGCCCTCCTTAAATAATCTTCTCGTTGACATTCAACAACCCAGATTATAATCTAATCAATGGATAAGATCATTTTGGCTTGATCCTCGTCTTCTTCTAGAAGTTACACCCACAATTTAGATTAATACCCATTAATTATTTTAATTTCCTAAGTTTAGACTTAGTGTCTCATTATAATTAATTAATTTATTAAATAAAGCTGTCTTTGGGTGGAATTTCCCCAAAAAATTTATTTGTTATCTGCAATACATATGTCTAAGCCTCTCCAAAAAAATTGAGACTTAGAGCACATCTGATTCTACACCAAATCAACACTCCATATTAGCGAGGAATGTACTCTAACAATACACCCTGCTTCATATTGCTCTGACTCTGTAGCATCTCCCTCTGCGTTGTTAAATGTATGAAATGCTATCCACCAACTACTGTGCTACTACTGCAACTATATTGTTGTTGACACTGCCACATCCAACACTGCATCCGTATTACAAATCCCTATCAAGTGTTTCTGCTAGCACTGCCACTGTTAACTCTGCACTACAACTTAGTTGCTGAGAGAAGAAACTGAAAAAAATCTAATGATCTGAACACGCATCTTGATGTTGAAGCTTTGGCTGCTGCCAATCCCACATTGTCTCTTTGAACCACTGTGATGCTGCTGCTACTACACTGTGCCTCTCCGCACTGTGCTGCTCAGATTCAATGCTCTAGCCACTACTTCTATCACTCCAACACCCCTTTGCACCAACTAAAACTCCTCCAACCTGCTACTACTGATCATGGGCTCCCATAGCAAGGTTGTGATCCAAGAGGTGGAATCCTCAAGGATCTTGATCAACTGAAGTTCTTGAGAGATTATAGTTTAATATCACACCATCTCCCTCTTGGAGATGCGTGGGCACTCACGGAATACTCATCTTCTTCGATCTTTGCTGGCACAACCTTCTGATCATATTTCTCGTACTTTTCCTTTTTCTTCAGAGGACACTGTGTTGTGTAGTGATCGAATTCTCCACACCTGAACCATTTAATCTTCAAGATGTCCTTATTCCATCTGCACTTCTCTTGTTGTCCCTTAGATGAATTCTCCTCCTCCTCCTTTTTCTTTGACCCACTGGCATTGTTGCCATTAATTTTACACTTGAATAGGTCCCTCCTTAGCTCTTCTTGTTGAAGAGAAACACACATCTCCTCCCACCTCGATAGTCTTTCTCTACCCAGAATAGTCTGGATAAAGACTTACAATTCCTCTGAGACTTCCTTGAGGCCTAGCTTTACCATCGCGGTAGACTGAGGTGTGGACCCCATGGCTACTAGCTAATCACGAATTTCTTGAAGTCTCAAGATAAACATATCTATGCGCTCCCCTTTCTACACCTGTGTTTGTCGCAGTTTCTACTCTAAGTAAACCTTCCACTGCTTAGAAGATCCTTCATATAGCCATGCTAAGGCTTCCCACATCTACCTCACTATATCCTTGTTGGCTATGTGGGAAACTATGTGATCCTTGAATCCATCTAGGAGAAGTATCTTAGCCTTCACCATATTATACTTGTACTTATTCAACGAATCTGGATCTTCAGGCACAACTACCGTACTCTCCACGAAAATTTTGAGATCGTATTCATCTATAAGGCATGAAATTCTCGCCTTCCAGATCATATAGTTGGAGGCTCCCTCCAACCGATCGTGATCTCGTAGCCTGTGAGATGCCATTTTTTTCCATCTAGAAAATTTCGAATCTGCTCCTTCTCTTTCTCCTCTGCGCAACGTTGGACTGTCTTACGCACTCCTTTCTGGAGATGGTTTATTTTCCACTCAAATCTACTGCTCAGGTCTCAAAAAACAGAATTCCTTGGCTAAGAATTCCATGAGGAATAAGATTCTGTCACTGTGCTTATTTTCTTCCTTTTGATGCCTTTATTCCCAACAAAAAAATATGCATGTAGAAAACTGTGTCCCACCAACACTAACGCTAAGTCTTTACACTGCTCCCTCTGCCATGACAAAAATTCAATCTGGAAGCCCTTCCTCTTTGTCAGCTCACTTAGAGAGAGACTTTCCTAAAAAATTCAGTCCTCCTAGCCTAGACTATGCAATCCCTCTGGGGATTTGAACTATAGCCTCTTGCAGCTATTTGAGCTCCTACCCAATGCTGGCTCTGATCTTATTATTTCACATAAAATGCTCTGAAACCATGTGAGAAGTCCAAGTCCGGAATCCTACTATAGCTAACTGAAATTACTTCACCTACTTGTTATTAAATTAACAAGTTATTATAGTGTTATACTGTAAATAATAAAGAAAATTAGTACTGTGACCTTCACTTAATTAATTAAATGTGTCGAAAAAAGAAACTAAGCAATAAAGAAAAACATCACATAGGACACTGTTGTTTTTGGACAAACATCCTTGGAAAAACCTAATGTAGGAAAATTGGTACAATAGTTATGAAGGTTTTATTATTAAGCAACAATTATTTCTAAATAGAATCTTTGGATGCCTTTCTGGCAATCCAGCACAGAGAATATCACTCAATAGACGAAATTAGTGAGGTTACCTCACTATAGACTGCAAGTCCCCGATGACCTGATAGCTAAAACAACGACCTCCCAACACCCTCTGCACAGTAATTACATGGGCTGGTGTCAATGGCTCTGGGAGACTGTGTAAAATCCTCTACTGGATCGATTTTCTCTTAGGAGCCTCAAATTTGTCCCTCCCGGCTCAAATCTTCAATCTCCTAGAGAAAATATCCGACTACTGCTTGGAATGGATTGTGCTTCTTTGTGTGTGGCCTTCATGGCCCTGCGTCACCCCCATTGGGCACTAGAAAACCTCCTCTGCATATATCTCTGCCTCTCTACTGCATATTATTGGCTCTGGAGAATATCCTCTGCCCAAAAAATATCTCTGCCCCTCTCTACGTGATCACTACGAAATCAATGCACAACACTAGCTTCTACAATTCGATCTGACTGATAAACTCTCGGTGTGTTTCCATATGGCCCTCAAGCCTTCCATAAATAATATTCTTGTTGACATTCAACGACACATATTAGAAGCTAATCAATGGCTAAGATAATTTTGGCTTGATCCTCGCCTTCTTCTAGAAGTTACACCCACAATTTTGATTAATACCCATTAATTATTTTAATTTCCTAAGTTTAGAGTTCGGGTCTCATTAAAAATAATTAATTTATTGAATAAAACTGTCTCCGGGTGGAATTTCCCTAAACGATTTCTGGGTTATCTGGAATACATGCGTCTAAGACTCTCCATAAAATTTGAGACTTAGAGAACAACTCATGCTACCCAAAATAAAAAAAAATACCATGGAACTGTCACTGTTCATTTCACCATCTTTGACATATAATTAAAATTGAAAATTGTTTTGTTGTCATCTCATAGCAAGTGTTGTAAAGCTTCCAATTGAATAATCTGTATTTTCTTCTAAAAGTGAAAAAAATGTAGTATCTGGAGTAAGATGATGTCTTGAACACAAAATTGATATTGTATTACCAAGATAACTTGGAGTGAATGAGATGTAGTGACTAGAATTACCTCTTTCATATTTGTTTTTTTTTTTATAACATTGAATTAAGTTATACAAACATTAGTCGCAGTAGAGAAACAAGAAAATAATTGAGAAATTAGATTATCACTTATGTTGACAGTTATTGTAAGTTGTCCATGTACGCCAAAAAGAACAACATGGATGACTTGAAATTTTGGTGGTGAGAAATATGTTGTAATAGGAGGGACATACAACACTAAGACATCTCCCTCAAAAATATTTGTTGAGTTTCCCATGCAAATTTCAATTATGGACGATGCGATTGTCCTTTCTTTTGCTTGGTTTTGAAAAGAAAAAAAAAATTTCTTAGGACTTCGCATCTTTTTACTATTTTTATTTTTCATAAAATTGAGTAAAAGTTAAATTAAATCTCTACTCAGATGCAACAAATACACAGTAAATGAGTTACATTACTACATTTGATATCTTATTCTCTGGGGAGGAAATTACTACTACTACAAAAGGAACGACTAGGGAGGCTACTAATACTATATGAAGAAATGAGTAAAACTTACAAAATTTACCAAGAAAAAGGGGACATTTGCATTGTGAATACATGAGAAATTAGAGTGGGTATCCTCTTTCAGAGGCTAGTTTAGGTCAAGAAGGGATCATCCTGCACACCTGTTGGAAATACTTGATTCTAAATTATGCTTGGTCCTCACAATGAGTTTCTCGTACAAACCTTACATTTTTTGGTGAACAACATCCATTTCATCATCTTAACATGCCAGATTTCCCTTCAAGTCTTGAATTTCCTCCAAAAGAGAGATTATGGTTCACATTTTCTCATGTTAATTCCAATTAATCTCTAGAATTTCCAACTAGTTTGGACTCAAACTGATTGATGCAATTATTACAACCTTCAATTCTAGGATATTTTCTTCTTCTAGACCACATTACTCCCTAAAAGAGGTAAGGTAACCAAAATATCCTTTTCACCCTCTGCAAAAACCTCTCAAGCCCTGGAGTGGGAAAAAGTGGATATGGATAGGATCCGACAATAACACATAAGGAAAAGGTGCATAGAAGAAAGAAAGGAGATGGAAATAACCCCCTCTAATAACTTGGAGAAGACCCATTAGTTGTCATAGAAATGGAGTGCACCTTCAGGGATCTATAGTTAAGAAGACAAAGGGCTAAAACGATATGATTCAGATGACAGGGAAGAACCTTGAGATGCTCATAGCGGGAATTAACAAAAAAATCAAAATAAGGAGAAACAACTCTTCTAGGAAAAAGGGAGAAGCATACCTACAAATGAGGGAGAGAATGTGGAGAAGCCACTGAGAATTCAAACAACAAGCTAAGAAATTGAATTGAGGTCAGAAGAACCCACCAATGGTGCCAAAAGTAATAGATTCCAATATTATCATTATACCAAAGAATGCAGTAACCTATCCCACTAAGTAAGCATCTTGATGGTGACACAAAGACCTCCATAGAGAACTTGAAATTATGCACGAAACACCTCCACCACCAATTAAACCAAAACAAAAAATTTCCAAGAAGGTAACATCTATGAGCTCTAGAATGCCAAAGAGCCGTTACTATAAACATTGGATAAGGTGTTCCACATGCATTAATTTGAATGCCTCCTTGATAATTCATAATTACAGTTTCTATGGAAACAAATACCAGTTAAGGTGGGGGTCGTATTCCAAGGTTAGGACACCACCAAATGCATGTATCTTGAGTATAAGGGAGTACCAATTTAATATGCTTTTCATGCTTCGTTATGATAGAGGGTGCCACGAAAACACACTAGAATTGACCACCATTTATTGTTGATTTAAAAATGTTTTTTTGAGAAAAATAATTAAGTTACTAATACTGAGGTCCTAGAGCATGAAGGAATGCCATGAAGAAGGGTATGAGGTTTCAAGGTATACCTATCCACCCCCGAGCTCCATTAATTTTTGTTTTTCCCTCTTTGAGAAGGCAAACTATATTGGCTTGACTATCAATTTCACAGTTCTGATGTCTAAGGACATGGTAAAAATAATTTTATATGAAGTCATCCAAAATCCTTGAGGTTCATTATAACAATATATTTAGGAGGTTTTCCTTTGGCCAAGTAACTTTATGCAGATATTGGATTGTAAATAGAGAATCCCCCAGGATTGAGAAATTTGACACTTACAAATATTTAACTAGGAGCAAGTCTTAGAAATAGAACATAAATATCCACTTTATTATTGGTCCTCATCCCCAATCCCCAGGAGTATCTGGTTATCAATTTTCTATCAGGGTTATATAGAACCCTTCCCCCTCCTACCACCTCAGTGTATTTTTTTCCTATTTTAGAAACACTAAAACAGAAAAAAAATACAAAAACTAATTAATATGCAAACTCAAAGATTGTGATTTGTTCTTAATTATGAAGGCAGAAAGAGTGAAATGATTTTCCAAATGACTAATTTTGTTGCCAAATTCTATATTATATACTTTGCAAGAAGACATATTTCTCATCGTTACAACTATAGAAACATAGTCATTACTATAAATATATTGTCTCTATATAGGTGTTTAGATGTTTTAAACTATGATTGTTTAACTTACACATATCTCACTAATATACTTAAGATATGCATATGTAGTTTTAAGAACATGTAGTAATTCTATTTACATGCATATCATAGAGGAATCATTGTTCAAGTTTATTCACTTACATTAAAAAAAAGCTACACAATGCAAGATTATTGAAATGGATATTAGAACATGGCTCCTATAACTTCTTTCTTTCGGAAAAACACATTTCTATAGTTAAAATGGATGCAACCCCAACGTTTGATTAACAATTGCCTAAAATTATATGCAAACAATTTATCTTCCTAATATTGATGAAATTGAATCGGAGTAAATAGAGATGTCAACTATTGAAAACATCAAATAAGGATAAGGGATAGAAAAAAACTAGATGAAGAATATGAAAAATATTTGACAACAACGATTTTACCATGCTATAGCCATATTTATATGAGACTTAAAGAATAAGCATTGTTCAAGACAACATATGTCCAATATCGTTTCCAAAGAAAATGTTTGAATTCATGTTACAAAGTTAAATGTTCCTACTGTTGCATATGATAAAATATCAGGTCATAAAAATGAAAATAAATAATGAGAGTAGAAAAAAACAATACTTGGAACAACGGGAGAGATTTTCTCTTGCTATCTTAGGTTTTTTTTTTCTCATGAAAAGAAGGAAAAAAATAGGTACAAGATTGGAACGATTTGTTGAAAAGTTGAATTTAGGCACAAGCTAACATTATTGCATCATGATCACTCCAATATGCACCCAAATACACTTGAAAACAACTGGGATCAAGATTTATCCAAATTATGGTCTATTTGAGATTCTGAGTTTGGAGTGTAATTATGTGTCAATTCTTGCAACTCAAACAATTTATTATATTCAATTATTTGATTTGTTAATTTTCTATTTGAATGTGTGTCAACATTGAAATCACCAATAATAGTCAAGATATATTTACCATGGATAATGTGTAATTTGGTTATTGATATTGTTTCAATGATTCTAAAGGAAATACTAAAAGGAGTGGCATATATGTTCAATAATGCAAATTTGTCGTATTACATAAATATGTGACATTACAAGCTCAACTTTTGCATTGCAAAAATATTTTTTTTCAAATATGTTTATGTTTTTTCTATGCAAGTAAGGACACCATGAATAGAGTGTGATGCATCAAAATTGAAGTCATGAAAATTATGTTGGCTAGATGGGAAATCTATCTATGTCTTTTGGAAGAAAATAACCATATTACTCATAATGTATTCATCTTCTTGAATATCATCAGGATGGGAATACAAGCTATGTGCGGTTAAGGACACCAATGTAAGTGCACCGGTATCTAAAAAATAATTATGAACAAGATAAAAGTTCCATGATGCATTTTCAATCAAGCATTTCATTTATGTGTCTATTTTTTTGTTAACATGGAAATTATGGTGTGTTAATATTTGAAGCAAGAACAAAAATCCATGGTTTTCACTCATAAAATAGTTATGTACACTAAAAAATTGTTCTAATGTTACTTGGGTCAAATGAAAGCTTTTCTAGAATCAATCCTTGTGCTCTATGTATTGTCCTAGCACAAGCTAGTGGCACTAGAAATTGCCTTTCATATCGTGCAATTACTTTTCCTTCCAGATGATGAAGATAGCCTACAAAAAAAAATGGTGTCCAAGTTGTTGCAATATATGTGCCATATCATTCTTGGAATATTTTTTTTTTTTTGTAATTTTCCAATAGATCACTAGTACATTTGGGGGAAATTCCGACACTTGGTTCCGACGCTTTTGACCAAATGTTGGAAATTTCCCCAAATTTTTTCAATCCCGCCTGAAACCGTCGCTATACCGACCTTTAGAGAAAAGTGTCGCAATACCGGCACTTAGAAAAAGTGTCTCAATTGCGACGTTTGGAGGAAGACGTCGCAATTGTGACACTATGCCCCAAAGCGTCGCTATTGCGATGACTGCCTCCAAATGTCGCAAGTGCAACACAATGTATAAGTGTCGCAATTGTGACGTTTGGAGGCAGCCATCGCAATAGCGACGCTTTGGCCGCCGTCAGTATAACGACACTTATATGCACGCTACATAAAAATGATTTTATTAAAAACTACGAAACTTATATGCGCGCTACATAAAAATGATTTTATTAAAAACTACATTAACGTCTGATATCATGCGCGCATTCGCCCTCAGCTCTTGCAAAACAAAATTCGCCCTCAATATTTTCCCTCAGCTATTGAAGAACAACATTTTCCCTCAGAATTCACCCTCAACTCTTGCAGAACAGCATTCGCCCTCAGCATTCTCCCTCAGCTCTTGCAGAACAACATTCACCCTCAACATTCGCCCTAAGCTCTTGCAGAACAACATTCGCCCTGCATTCGCCCTCATCGTTCACCCTCAGCTCTTGCAGAACAACATTTTCCCTCAGCATTTTCCCTCAACATTCACCCTCAGCTCTTGCAGAACAACATTCGCCCTCAGCTCTTGCAGAACAGCATTCATCCTCAACTCTTGCAGAACAGCATTCGCCCTTAGCATTTGCCCTCAGCTCTTGCATAATAGCATTTGCCCTCAGCATTCACCCTCAGCTCTTGCAGAACAGCATTCACCCTCATCTATTGCAAAATGGTAAGTTCTTACTACAGGCCCTTCCTCCTATAGTAGGGTTGACTCTATTTGGGTTTTTTTGGTCAATTCCATTGGATTGTGTTAGGCTATAGGGTTCTCTATAAATGTCTTCCAATGTTCTTTTGGATGAGTTTCAAAGAGGATGTGTAAGATGTGTTTGTGCTTGCATGAATTTTACTCCACCAGTTTCATGAATTTTAAGCTATGGATTTTAGTTCGACAAACTCATCCATCTCAACACCCAGTAACGAATTGCCCTTGGTCTGATCTATATTGAAGGTGAAGTGAAAAGTGGTAGAGAATGGGAGATCGAAAGTCATCAAGTTTATCACAAGGGTAGTACTCCAGATCGAAAGTGATGAGCTTTACTTCTCCAGATTTGGGGATTTTCTGATATTTGGGGATTTTCTGATGACATACCAAAGGTCACATCCATACAACCATATCAAGGTCAATGTTGAGATCATTCTCATATAGATATAGGTCACTGATATATAGGGTTAATATCATCATCACTATCCATGGAAACCGAATGGTTACAAAATCTGTGATTGTGGTTGGCTCATTTATAATTATTACCCATTTACAGTAGAGCACAGAAACACTAAATATGGCCCGAGTAGAGCCTTTACAATAGGAAAAGGAATTGCAGCTGCTTCATCAATAACAATTAGCTCCACTTGAGAAAAATTTTCATAATCTTGGGGCTGGATATACTCCAGAGCAAACAATTGTAGTTATCATTCGTGCTCCAATATATTAATATACTTTTTACATTGAAATGAATAAAGGGAAACAAGCAAATGCTAGCCATCATACAATGCTTTGACATAAGAGTTTTGAGTGACATACTTGAAAAGAAGAACTCATCCAATGATATTTATAATCATTTGAGTTATTCAAGTTAAACACAATGTCAAGAATCAAAATTCAATACCCTCTATTATCTTCATCACCCAATACAAGATTTAAATTTTTCCCAAAGAAATGCTTATTAATTTGGCAGCCATTATTTCTCCCTGCTTTAAAAACCCTACATTTAAATGAAAACAAGCATTGCATTTCAACTACAAAAATCTATTAGTGTTCAAATGTACATGTGTGCATCACTTGTGTAGGGTATCCCTTTTCCACTTTCACATTATCCAAGAATGTGTGCAGTATAGTTCATATTTTTTGTGATTTAGATTATCTTGAAAAAGGAAAGGTAAATTATTTCCCATGGAAAAAGAAGGTTTTCCATTTTTACTACTAGAAATGGTACAACAAAGTTCCATTTCTACTCGAAACTCCTATGAAACAGGAACCAAATAAAGGCCATGTCCTCAATGGACATCAATTGGCTTTGAAAATGGCCATTGCACCGTGTTGTTTCTTATATTACATCACGATAGTTTCTTAGGTCATTTCTTGTTTCTTGAGATGAAAAACAACCAAAGAAATTGTGAAGATCCTTTCAAGAAATAAATGACCATTTCACAATCATATCTCAACTATTTTTTATTTTATTCAGTGGTTGCTTACTTTGAGAGAAATTTGACACTTTTATAAGGAATATAACATAAAAACACAAAATGGGAAGGAATTGATGAAGTAGATGACCTTTAGTTGTTGTCAATTAAGAATTGATAATACACGATGCATGTTCTGTACTACAAAATAGATTCCTTCTTGGAGTTAGGACACAGAGTATTGAATCAAAGTTGTAGTTTCTAACTTCTTGTATTAGTTCATCAATCTTGAAATTCAGACATTGCATGTCTTCATTGCTTCATGTTTGAATAATTTGCATCATATCGTACAATAGGAAATTAGGAATTATGATTATAATTACTTTATGGATCTGTTAAGTTACTTTTAAGTTTGCATGGTTTAGTGTGAAATTATTCTTGTGTTCCCCTAGGCCAGGTGAAGGAATGCCAAGGACTAAGAACCCTAGTTTTTAAATGGTATTGTTTCTTATACCCAAAAACCCCTCAACATCACTTCTTATTAGTTCTTAACAATAGTTTTGTAAAACATTTGAGAATTGATATAGCAAAATCTTGCACTTCTCAAGATAAAGTCCTAAAGCTAAAGTGTGATACCATGTGTAATTCAATAGCCCCATTGTCACCTCACCAACCTCTTTTCACTTCGGGCTAGCTCTCCTCCAACTCAAGGGGGGTTCTCCCTAGTATATTTTAGGGATCTAATGGCCCAACCAAACCAATTCAAGAGCCCCCTAACTCTATATGTTTACTACTATCAATCAAAATATTGAACAATAGGGTCAGACATGCATCTTGAAGATAAAATTTCCAGGGTATTTTTGGGTAATTTCAAAGGGAAAGTCCCCAAACACATATAATCAAGGAATTATAACATGATTTCAAACATTAAATATCAACAAAATCGTTTAAAGGATATTGAAAGGAAAAAGGTGATGGAATATAGAAAGTGCCTTACTTAAATGCTCTAAGGATTTTTCAATAGTTGCTCCAAAAGCTTCACTTCAAGGCCCTTCAAGATCGTCTCCAACAATTCTATACCATCAGCTTCAACAATGTTGCTCCAAAAATTTCCTCAAGGTTTTCACAACAAGTTTACTAGAAGTTTCTCCAACAATATATTGAATAAGGTCTTCATTGTCAACTCGTCTCTTGTTTGGGTGCCTTAATGTGCAATGACATGTTTCCAGGACTGAATTCAATGCAAGGCATATTTGAAACTCTAACTCTGTATTTCGGTGTCTTATTAGAAATTATTTCAGTTTTCATTTTGTGTTTTCAAGTTAGATATTGTTTTCAAGTTTTTACATTTATAATTTTATTGCAATGTGCAGACTGATCAGGGCAGTATAGGAACAACCCCGAGACGGGATGATCGCGGAAAGAGGCCAGCAGAAGAACATGTAAAGTGCCAGCATTGCTCTATCTTCAGGTATTTTAGTTATTTAAATAATTGAAATAATATTAATTTTGTTCAAATATGCAGACACCTAGCCATGGTACGCCTAATGATTCCCTCTTTGAGGAAGAGCTTTCTTCATCCCTATCTCCAGCACTCTTGTTGCGAAAAAAGGCATGAGGTGCAAGGTCGGAATTTAATACTTTGATAGACGCGCCTCAAACACCTGAAACAGAAGAGAGGATAAAACAAATTATGACCCAGCTAGAAAAATATCAGGTAATAATAAAAAGTCAAAAGGATATTTTTTTGTTTTGCATGAGATGAATTGTGATAGTTTGATTTTTAATCTTTACATTGACTAAACTAACACAAATTTCTTTTGTCTGTAGCATTTTCTGGCACTTGCTGAACCTGGTGTTGGTGGTAGTGGGACACAAGGGAAAGATATTTCCTAGCAACCCTCTCGTACACCTTCTACTCCTTTAGGTTCCAACCAAGAAACACACCCTGCCCAAGCGGACACCCAGCCAACCGTTGAACGTGTTGGCAGTGATGAGGTTGATATGACCAACTACATTATTGTGTTTCCTGGAGCTACACATGTTAGCTCCACAGGGACCATTAATGGCACGTTGTTGGTGAACGATGAAGGTGTCCCTATAAATCACGTACAACTCCCAGGTAAATTTTAATATTTTAACTATTTCATGTACTCTATCTAAAACATATTTATCATGATTTTTATTTTTAAATTAATGATAATATCTTTTTTTTTCTGTGTAGGAAATAATGAGTTCTACAGGTTTTTGGAGAGCCATGCGTTGGTAATTTTTGGCCCAACCATATGCACAAGGTGGAATTCCCAGAATTCCAACCTGAAAAAAGAACTTCTAGATTATCTAGAAGCCCTTTTTGGGGTCGGCACATTTGACAGAACAACGATGGCTCGGGTAGCCGGAAAATATTTGAAATATACCAGGGACACCTATAGGATGAAATTCCAATTTAACCCAAGATACGAGCATCCTCTCACAGTTCCAGAGAGTGAGTGGAGAGCACTCATCCATGACGCAAAAGAGAAAAGGGAAAAGAAAGAAGGAAAAATGCCAACTGGACCCACAAGGTAAATTACAACTTTAATTCAATAGCTTTAATTTTCTCTATGTCTAAAATAAAAGTGTGCTACATCATATCTGACTTCAATCTTTTGATGCTAGGTTGCCTCACACCTTGAAGGCAACCAAAGCTAGGATTGAAAAAAAGGGCCATCACAAGCTAGGCCAGGGCGGCTACTTGAAATTAGCTGCAAGAATTGTAATTAAGTAGCTAAACATCTTATAATAAATTTTATCGCCTTCCAACATTTTTGTAATCCTATCAAATATGATTAAAAATACACAATCATATGTAATGGAGGGTGATGAATAGAGGAAGATAAAAATATCACTTTCCATTTCGGATATCAAGCCCTAGTTGAACGTCGCAGAAGCTTGGGGCAGGTCCCAAGATCCAGAATGCCTGATAAGGTAAAACATTAACCTTTCAATATGTTTGTTTTCGTCCATAAATTTAATGTATAACAACTTTGTTTAAATTAGGGGAGCAGCACTACCAACGAGGCAAATAACCCAGTTTTAGAGCCAGATGTAGATGCTCCTCACGTGCAACCTGATCATTGTAGTGGGGACCAGGCTGACAATGCTACTATCAGTGAGGGCTGTGACGGTAATTAATATCCAATTATAATTTTTTCTAATTATACCTTGATGGTTGTCCTTATAATTTTTTTTGTTTAAATGACAGAGAATGTTTCCCTTGAGGATCTTACTACCAGAGAGGAAGATAGGGCAACAGTCCCAATGGTGACAACTGATGCACCAGGTAAATAATTTCATTGCAATTTTTTTATTAATATTACCGAACTAGTTCAATGATATTTAAAAACTAACAATTAAAATTTATTATTATTTGTTTTTGTAGGCGATGCCCCGTCACTGGATGAGACCAGACATTATGACTACGCAACTAGGTCAGTAGTGCAGGTCGAAAGGCACGAAACAGGATCAGAGCACGATGATATTGATGATGTAATTAGGAGCTTTAGAAATAGGAAGAAGAAAAAGAAAATTTGATAATGTAAAATATTGTATTATTATAAGACAAACGTTACCATACTTGGAACGTTTTTTGCGTTATATAAAAAACTCATTTATCATACTATTTTTATGTCAAGCATTAATTTCAATGTTTCCTTGCGCACTTTTTGTTAAATTGTTTTTTATTAGTTATTGAATATTTTTTTTTATGCTCATGAAAGTAAAAAATGAAATATAGATTGGATATTGGGGAATTGAGAGTGATGTGAGGGGGGGGGGGGGAGGGGCCATAATAGCTTCCACCTTCACGTGGTTTGCCCTGCTTAGTAGAGAATAATTTATTGGAGCGATTTAATCTTGGATCAAACCTCCCTCGATCCAGCGCAACAACAAAAAATTCACTGTTGACTTAGTTGCTACTCTTTTAGATCGTGGTAGGCTTGTTCCAAGTTCATGCGACTCCAATAAATTATTCTTGAAACGAAGAGGAGCTTATTTAGGTATGTTTTGACATTTTCAACATATGTTCTAACATTATCATAAGAATGCATCTTAGAGTAAAAAATAATACATCAATTACTTGTATTTATTGTATATATAATGATGGATTTTGATTGACTTGGCAATGCAGGTACAAATCCTCTTGCATCATGAGCAATACAACTTGTCAACCAGGGTCATGTCCAGGATATTTTTGCTTGTGCGCTTGACCAGGTTCTTAATGTCACATTTTGTAAGTTCCTTTACAGTTCATAATTCAATATTAATCTTGTTCATGATTATTATCTAGGTTTTTTGTATGTGTTTTTTCATCTATTTGATTGTAAGCAACTCTGCATGTTTCCTGTTGTTCACTATGATTTCTCCCATTACCACTCCCAGGATGAATCCGACTTTATTATTACATAGGTTACTTTATTGTTACTATGATTTCTCCATTTACGATTTCATAGGTTACATCATGTAAAGTTGTCAATCTCAGGTTGGTGATGAGCTTTAGTTCTCTAGATTTGGGGCTTTTCTGATATTTTCTCTCTCATGTCATTCCTGCATCACCTCGTTGTTTGAGCATGCCAATTGTTTACCACTTGTACCAATTGGAACATGTCAATCTCTGAGTGGTGCCATATTTCACCTATTTTTGGCCCACTTGACCACCTGAAAAATTCAAATCCACACACCATGTGTATTTATCATGGAGTGCCAGATGTCCTAGATATTTAGGCCGATAGGCCTTCTGTTATGAAAGAGATCAATTTTTTTTTCGTCAACACTTCTTATCTAGGCACGACACCTGTTACTTGTTTAATCTGACGGTCACAGTCTCTCGGGTTACCTTCTAGGTTTGACATACCACTGGTTTTTGGTATATTTCCATGGAATCGGTCTGAAAATACCAGCAACAATCCACACACCTGCAACCGTCGACAAACCTGCCGTTTTAGTAGCTACATTTCCGCAAATGCCAAAACACCTGCCGTTTTAGTTGTTGCATTTCGACAGCTGCCAATACACCTGCCGTTTCATTCTCCTCGTCTCTGTGTATGCATATTTTTCATATAATTTTATCACGAAGTTGGCTGCAATGCTTTGACATGCCTTTGAATATTTTTGCAGGTTAGAAGACATTTCAGGCCAGAGCTATTGAATAGAATTGATGAGATTGTTGTATTTGATCCTCTTTCTCGTGATGAGCTCAGAAAATTTGCTAGACTACATATGAAAGATGTAGTGATTCGTCTTGTAGAGAGAGGTGTTGCTTTAGGGGTTACAGATGCTGCTTTGGATCTTGTTCTTTAGGAAGCCTATGATCCTATAAATAATCACTTTGTTTTGCTTTCTTTCTTATTCAGAGTCTATCTTGCCAGGGGATGTGCTCGTTATGGTTTTTTATGAGACCGTTGTCAATTTCATCACCGTCCCTCATAATATGTTTGATTGTGTTTATAACTAATAAACAATTATTACACCAAACAATAAACAATTAACTGTACTATGAGTAATATGATATCTTGAAATAATTCTCATTATAATTTCATAACCTCTACTCTCACTTGGTGGTGTCTATATGACTATTTGTGTCTTCTTTAAAATTATAGTTACATTAGACAATGAACAATCAATTGCACTGTGAGTGATATCTTGTAATAAGTCTTATTATAATTTTCTAACCTCTACTCTCACTAGGTGTCTATATCACTAGGTGTATCTATTTTAAAATTATAGTTTCAATGGTAGATAAATTGTTATCTTAAAATTATAGCTTTGATGGTGATACTTTGTGATTGATAATGCAGTTTGAAGCAGCTTTGGCTTTGACTAATATAGTCTCAGGAACCTCTGAGAATACAAAGGTTGTGATTTATTACGGGGCACTACCTATATTTGTGGAACTTCTTACCTCTGGGAATGATAATGTTCGAGAACAGGTAGCACGTTTATTTTAGAAGCATAAAATTATTCTTCCCAACTATCTTTATATGTCTGTAATTTTGGAATTTGATTTAAAAAACTAGTACCCAAATTTGAGTTCAACTGGTGTTCGTGTAAGGCTGTTTGGGCTTTGGGAAATATTGCTGGAGACTCTGCAACATTTATGGATCTTGCCCTCAGTCATGGAGCTCTGAGGCAGGTGCTTGCCCAGTTGAATGATATTGCCAGAATTTCAATGATAAGAAATGCTACATGGGCTCTGTCAAATTTTTGTCGTTGTAAACCCCAACCACTATTCGAACAGGTAAGCAGAATACATTTTCTACCTCTTATTCTTAGTTTGCAGATACTGTGGATTTTTTTTATAGATATTGGTGCTTGGTATATTTGGACGTAATATGGACCTAGGCGCTTGTTCATTACAATGACTCTGTCATCAGGTTTTAGAAAATGCTCAGAAATTTGGGTTTCACAAGGGGATTACCCTTGCTTGCAATTATCAATTATCAATCGCATTCAAAAAAAGTCTTTCGTAGCATTGCTGAGCTCTTTGTAGGTGAATTTCTGAGGCAATTTCACAATATCTAAACTAAATTTGTCTGTCCTTTTCAATACTCTACGCTTGTAATAGAACCAGACAAACAATCTAGTGGCCAATGCAACAACAACAACACCTCCTGTTGCAATGCCTACAATTCACCCTCTCTGCACGCATGAATGACTATGGCACCCTCTTTTGTGAATAGGTACTGGAGCTGAAGGTACTGGTTTCCATTAGGATCGTGGAATTCAACATCCAAAATAGTATCAAATTCCACTGCAATAGTATTCCCCGACGAGGGAAACAATTCATTGAGACCTATTGGACTCATCACCCCCAAATAGCCTCTGGGGCTACCCAGAGTGTGATCATCTGGAGAAATAAAAAATGTTGATCCATCCCCAATTGGAACAAGAACAGGTCCCACATTGGTTACCGAAAACGAGAAACACGTTTTGAAAGAAGAAGAAACTTTTGTATTAGGGTCCAGAAATCTAACTGGTCTATTGTACAATGCCCTACCTACACTTCAAATTGGTACTCCCAACTCCATGCTAAGGCTCACTGTGCCATTCTTCAAATGAGCATCTTAACCTGAAGTTTGATTCCAAAAAACCCAAGTCCCCTATTCTATGCCCAAGACCTCTGTTACAACATGATGTTTCTATTTCCCAACCTGAGTTATCTACCTGTGGATTGAATATCTCACAATACAATCATTCATTTCCTAAATGTCTACACCATGAATCATGATAAGTAAAGTGAAACAGATGTTAAACAGATCAAGGTATGTATTTGTTCCCAAAATAGATAATTTCCATAGTAATCCACTTTTAATGTTGTCCTTGCAGATTTTATCACCTCGATCTAACCAGAATATCTCCAAACTGATGCAGCAAATAATCAGAAATTATTTTTCTTTAGTATAGAAACTATTGGTGATTATGTATTTTGTACAGTTCTGACACCCTGAGTGCATGGTTGATTTTCTTTAGCTATATGTGAAATGACTGAACATTCAGCGTAAGGATATGGAAGGTTTAAGGTTTAAGGAAACATTGTATATTGCACGGTAATTCTCTGTATCATTCTCATCATTTTTTGGATTTCTCTTTTATACTGCATTTCTACAATGTTGTCTTTATGCTGAGTTTTTAATAAGACTTAGAATGCAAATTTATAGATTAAAGGCCATTTTTCACTTCTAGATTAATTTATGCATTAGGCTGAAATAAATTAGGAACAAATCCATAGATTCTGGTTTTTGGACTGATATCTGTCAAAGCGTTGCTTAAAATAAGCTTATATATCGACCAAGGTCTTGCTAACTGTGAACTAGCACACAACCTACAATAAGCAGATTACTATGATTTATTTTAAGTGACTTTGATAGAAAAGTCTTAATTGAAGTTATTGAGGACATATAAAGCAGTGTGAAGAAGTCCTCTGATTATAAACAGATGGTGAGCTACAACAATGGTTATAATCATTTGGCTGTGTATATTAACATCTGGTATTGTTCTTCTTAGCATTAAAACTAAATTTTCCTTTTGGATATCCTGTACATGAGTTAATCTCTTTTTCTTCATTATTTAAACCAAATTCTCGATCTCGGATTGCACTTTCAGAAAATAGCAAATTTTTTTTTCTGGTAATAGAGTTAATATACCATTTCTAAGGTGCAGAGATCTCTTCAAGCTGAGTTCTACTGTCTATTTTTTTATAACAGCTTAACTAAAATCCAATGAATATTTCATGCCCGTGAGTATATTTAGAATTTTCTTGAAAAATATGGCTTGAAAGGCTTTGGAATTTCCCTGATACAGACTCTGTAAATCTCACCTAATGCATTATACCAACATTATTGTTCAAGAGGCAGTCTTACAAAGTTGTACGACTTTTTCATTTAACCTTTTCGTAAGGCATCAACCTAAAGGGTAACCCTGATTGATGTGTTTCTCCCTTTTCTTTCGTTAAACATATCTATAAATGCCTAGGGGATATTTTTTACATTGTTCTGCAGTTTTTATTTCATTCCCTTTTCTAGTATATAATGAAAACTTTAACATGTTGAATCTATAATATATTATCCTCAAAGGTCATTGACTACATGTATGCCAGATTCATTAGCATTTTGGTTAGACTTTTGTTGTTTAGGTCATTGAGTAAATAATTGTGTTGTGATACTTCACAACCCTCCATTTCTTATAGGTAATATAACATGTTAAGTCATGGGTTGTAGGTGTTTTTGTTTTGGCAGTTAGTGGCAAGCCAATAGTTTCCAATTTTCATAGAATTCACTCGTGGAGTTTTCGGTGTGGAGATCTCATTATAAATACTCATCTTCAGGATATGCTTTAATAAGCAGAACTTGTATTTGATTTGAGGATGGAAACATATTACTGTTTATATCTACTTAGCTCATGTCATCCTCATTGAGTTCTTTTGTTCCTATTTCTGCTGTCTCATTTAGGAGGTCCTTTTGCTCATCTCTCTCTCTTATGTAGTGTATCCAAGGTGGGTGATCAGGTTTGATCAACATAAATCTTTCATTTTCTGTCACATTCTTTTATCTTCTCCTTAATATTTCCTTCTTTGCTCTTATTTTCATAAAATTCAAATCCATTCGTCATTGTTATAAAACAACACAAAAAAAATTTGAAAATGCATTCTTAGTTTTTGTTCTGCCTTTATTTTTCGTTCTATTTTTTTTGTTCTCCTGTTACACATATCTAATGCCTTTCAGGTGTCAACCAATACTCATGTAACCCTCTTACATATTTACAATGATTTCATAGCGAAGCAATGGTGCTATGCTATTTGTTGATTGGCCCTCAAACAAGTTGTTATCCTAATAATTAATGTGTAAGTTGTGGCACTCTTCTGGGTTAGCTAATGACGGTTCATTCCTTGGCAGATATCAGTTTCTTTGTAGGTTTCTGGGGATATACAAGATCGTGGTTGTGCTTTTTATCATATTAATGTTTTTGAGAGACAGATACAGACCTGAGGAAGGCACCTTTTCAGCATGTTGCTCAGTCAGGCGTGGTTTAAAGAGAATGGCCCATTGCTTTTTTGCCTACAAGACCGTGATAGTGGTTTTGACAATATTTACATCTTTGGGACTATGATACAAACCTGTGGAAGGCATATTTTCAGCATGTTGCTCAAGCATGGTTCAAAGAAAATGGTCTATTGTTTTATTTTCCTTGCACAGAGAAAATATGCCAAGCACTACCGTGATCTTGTAGAATCCTGCATTTGAATTTGGGAGTCACTTGAACCTATTGTGGAATAAGTTTAGGTTACAGACCAAGTTTAGAGTTGTTTTAGGTTTACCACCTTATACATATTTAAATATATTTAAATTTGGATATGCTTAAGATATTTTTTTTGTTATATTGGAAGTCTAAAGTTGTAGATGGATTATATCTGACTTTTCAATTGAGAGCATTCTTTCTAAAATTCCAAATTTGACAGTTTTTGAATGGCTTTCTTGTTATTTCTTTCATAATTTTTTTTTTTGAAGTATCTCCTTATTTGAATAGTGTATATGGATATTCATAGTTTCCCTTAATATTTCTTTCACATTATTCTATCCCTACCCAATTGTATAGGTGTTGCATAATTTGTGTTGGTTTCTTAAAAGGAAATGGAAAATTTTTGGGTTTATGTTCAGGACACTGTTTTGATTCGTCATCACTAACATAATCTTGAACAGTGTCACCCACCTTTCCTCGCATGTGTTGACCTTCTGTTGAATTGCTATTGCAATGTCATTTTCTAATTGTGTAGTGTTCCATATTTTATTTGTCTAGTGAACATGGCATGCGTTGAATTTTTTCATAATGACATTACTCTACATTCCGAGTTTCATATCCCCTCGAGAGTCCTAAAGCAACCTTATGTGCAGATATTAGTGTTGGTTTATCAAAATCAGGCAATTGATTTTCTTTATATTAACAATAATCCCTTATTTGAATTTGTAGCACTAATATTGGGTATCTTTGTTTATCATGCCTCAAACTTTAGTGATGTTAATCAACACAAGCTTCAGTTTGTGGCAACCAATATCAATTCCATTTCTAGAGGCTTGAGAGGGATTGACAACCATTTCTGTATCCTTCTACTCAAATAGGTCAATGAGCCTCACTAATGCGAGCTCAAGTAATGTTATTGCCTCCTTTCGGTGTTCCCTTGCATCTCCTGGTGCAATTGCTAGTAATAAACTTTACAACTACATTCTGAAATAGGCTCACAACCCTTTTCTTTTATATGCAACGCATATATTAACAACATAACAAAACTATGCAAATAACAAATCTATTAAAATGCTCCTAGGGTCCACAATTTATAAATGTTTTAATATATATATATATATATATATATATATAAAACATATATACATCGCATTTAAAAAAAAATATTACCAAAAATAGTGTGGGACCTTAACAAACAATAAAACTATTTCGCCGTGCATTATATAAAATAAAATATATAACAAAACCTTTGTCAAAACTTCAAACGAAACCTTTAGCCGTGGAGCCCGTCAGACTTCAAACGACGATAAGCCATAATTCAAACCAAATTCGCGTTCCAAAATAGCCTGCTGACGTCGGCCAATTTTGTGACGCGAAAACCAAATGAATTCCGCCCTAATATTTTTCGGGTCCGAATTTGGGCTGGCGTACGAAGAGAGAGTTGTGACGCGAATTTCTTATGAAATTCGCCCTAATATTTTTCGGGTCCGAATTTCCACTGTGCGAGCGGCCCAAACAAAGATCCGCTCCAATCAATTTCTGCCACGTGTCCTGAATCAAAAGTTTCCCTGTTCCCAGATGCGGGTGCATTCGATGGCGTTTAAGGCGATGGGAGATGGATGTGGCGATTTCATATCAATCGCATTAAGTTTTAACGTTGTTCAATCAACCGATATTTAAGTTCCAAGGTTTTCACATCAAATCACATTAAGTTTTAACGTTGTTCAAGATTAGACCTCCACTCCTGTTAGCGATTCCACATGCTCCAATATGATCTGGCCTTTGGCTCTCATCAATGAGAGATTAATTATGATGGGCGTTCTTCGATGCCATTGCAGTCAGGTTGATAAAATGGCATTTCGCTATGGTTTTTTAGACGAGCCGCAACCTTTGAATTGCAGATGCTCTTAGGTTGTTGGGTTACACTGCCTGCTCACTGTGACGAGAAGGAGAAGTGGCCAACTGAACTGCTGCTTAGACCTTGGTGCAAATCTTCATTTCTCTCAGTCTGGTCTATGTCTGTCTTCCTCGGTTTCTTGGAATCCTGCTTCTCCATCTCGTCTTGTGCCCACTGTTGAGACTGCACCCATGCCTCGCCTGCGTCAAAGGATGTGTTGCCACAGGGGGAGCACCAGAGGTCAACCCCTGCGCGCTCCCTCCAGCTCCTCAACCGAGTCGTCTTCCGGCCATTCCAATGATTATTATGTAGGTCACTATCCAAACACTAGAAGTGGGCAGGGTCGGGTTCTAGGATCTGGCCACTGTATGGGCTCCCCTGCTCCTCATTTCCCCACCGCTTCACTGGCTTCTCCCACGATGCGCACTACGCTTTTTTCTTTTAATTGCTCTCTGAACCACCCACGAATCACAGCTTCAATCACCGTGGTTTTCCGTGAGGAGGCCCAAGTGGAGGAACAATGCACTCGTCCAACGGGTCTGAGCTCAGAAAAATCCGGCCAGCATTCGGGCCTTCAGTAGGGGAGCGGTGGCGTGAATGTGGAGATAGCACCTGGCGATCCTATACCTTCCAAAGGATGGTGCCAAATCGTCGAGGAACCACTGGAGGAGTAGTTTGGTTAATTTGTTTTTCTTACTTCGCGACCCAATTAATTGGGCATGTTTTAGATTATATTACTGTGCTGGACCTCTGTAATATTTTTGAATTATGTAAACGTTCAAGACTGTTTTCCCCGTATGAGGGCAGTCTTCTTTTTTGATTTTTTGATGACAAATTTTCCATAAGTCTGGGCAATGTTTTTGACTTCGGTCATGCTATAATTTTATTCCCACTGTTAATAGATTAACTTTACTTAGAAAAAAAAATGTTGCTCTGTTTCTAATTTAAACCTGTTTTTTGAAATATAGAGCCATGTTTATATGATTTTTTATAGTCGAAGCGCTGCGGGGTGGTTTATTATATTAATATTTCACGATCGAATTATGTTCATAACAATTGGAAAAAAAAATGTTGCCCTGTTTCTATTTTAAACCTGTTTTTTGAAATACAGAGCCATGTTTATATGATTGTTTATAGTCGAAGCGCTGTGGGGTGGTTTATTATATTAATATTTCACGGTTGAATTATGTTCATAACAATTGGAAAAAAAAAATGTTTCCCTATTTCTATTTTAAACCTGGTTTTTGAAATACAGAGCCATGTTTATATGGTTTACGTATTATACTCTTTCTCTGTATATCTACAGGAACCTTTTTGCTATGAACAGGGTGGATGCTGTAGCGGGCTACTAATGGAAACAAGTGAGCCTGAACCTTACATCTCGGATGCAACAGATGGTTACCAATTTTGGAATCAAGCGAGCCTGGGTTTCTGCAGATGGTTTTTATTTCCGAGAACAAGCGAGCCAGAACATACAATCGACCCTGGGTTTATACATATTTTTGCTCTATCATGGATGCTTTCTGTGTGAGGCGTATATCAACAGTACATGTCTCTGCACATTTCCTGTATCCGCTTTATGATACTATTTTATGTGTTGACAGGTTATCACTCTGCCTTCAAAACTAGCGATGCTGGTCTATGTTGCTGGTTTATTGATATGGTCCGATGGTCTTTTTATAT
Organism: Pinus albicaulis; assembly: GCA_034641835.2. Classification (NCBI taxonomy): domain Eukaryota; kingdom Viridiplantae; phylum Streptophyta; class Pinopsida; order Pinales; family Pinaceae; genus Pinus; species Pinus albicaulis. The sequence continues at coordinate 1,110,182,344 of CM076581.1, forward strand.
TTTGGACATATCACACTCCTCACATGATTAGCGTTTTTCTCTGTTCAAGGATTTTGGGTACTTTAATTTGTATTTGGAACAATGGACGTCGGTACTCTATCTCTTTCTTTATTATTATACATACTGCTATTTCACTTTCTTATAGATGCCTCGGGCATATTTGGATGCTTTCTCAGATTGTCGATAATCTCCATGTGGACCGTTACTGAGTTTTATATCATGTCCATGTATGTGACATGGGGTGTTTTTCTATCATTGTCTGGGGTGGGACTTCCACTTTTCTGGATGGATATTTGGGTTCCAATATTCAGATGTGAAAATGTAATGACTTCATGGACTATTTTTCTTCATATAATATATTCAAAGCAGCGTTTTTTCTCTCGTGAAAAAAAATTATTGTTTATAGTCGAAGCGCTGCAGGGTGGTTTATTATATTAATATTTCACAGACAAATTATGTTCATAACAATTGGAAAAAAAAAGTTGCCTTGTTTCTATTTTAAACCTGTTTTTGGAAATACAGAGCCATTTTTATATGATTGTTTATAGTCGAAGCGCTGCGGGGTGGTTTATTGTATTAATATTTCACGGTCATTGGAACACCCACAATTCATAACAAATATTGGAGATTTACTGTCCTGTTTTAAAGTTTCATTTTTTTTTTTTTAAATTGAACCCGCTGTCAGTATACCGACGCTTTGTAAGCGTCGATCTTCCGACGTCTTGAACGATTTCCGTCATTCTTGTGACGTTCGTCGATATTGCGACAGTTCTTCCTAGGGTCAGTATTGCGACATTTTTGGAATGGGTCGGTATTGTGATGCCTCTGGGACACGTTGGTCTTGCGACACTTTTGCAATGCGTCGGTCTTGCGACACTTTTGTATGGCGTAGGAATTGCGACAGCTTAAACACGTCGGAAGAGCGACAGTATAAAAACATCGGAAGAGCGATGTTCAAAATGTCAGACCACATTTCGTCAGAATTGCGACAGTTTACAAACATCGGAAGAGTGAAGTTCAAAACGTCGGACCACATTTCGTCGGAATTGCGATATTTTACAAACGTCGGAAGTGCAACGGTTTGAGAAACGTCGGAAGAGCGACACTTGTTTGGAAGCGACGGAAAAGTGTCGGTAGTGCGACACTTTGTCAGTGTGTCGAAATTGCGACGTTATGGCAAACCACATTTTGCGTGTCCTTGAACTGTCACTCTTGCGACGACTATGTGTCGAAATAGTGACAAAGTGGCCGTCGGAAATTGCGCCAAATTTTCTAGTGGATGAATAAAAAAAAAACTATCCAAAGTACATCTTTTCCATTTTCTCCATGTAAAGAGTAAGTTTCCAATGTTCCATCAACACCATTAACAAGGCCATCATTGATGTCATAGTTTCCAACATATAATTCAACAATCATATTTATTTTTAATAGTATTTTTATGACATTATTGTTATTTTTTCATAAGATGAAATTTTTTTTTAGACACTTTCAGCCTTCTCAAATGCTTCAATATCTATTAAATCTATATCCATAAGTGACAACATATTCTCATTGTGTCTCTACACATCTGTATTCTTTTAAATAGATATGGAACAAGTGGATCAATTGGGGGTGGCCTATAACAATGATCACTGATGATTTCTATGCCAAAATATGACTGAGAATCCAATTTCAGTTTGCTCAAAATTGAAACAATCTATGTCTTTTTGATGCATTGGAATATGCAAAACATAACATTTAATTTTATCTTCCCAGAAACTAAATGGAAGTCTCAAGTTTTTCAACATCAAGTGTTCAAATACCAAATATTTTTTGACAAGTTGCGCCTGATATGAATCACCACACTTGATCAAATCAACATTTCCAAAGTATTTTTTATGGTTATGCTTTATTTTGCACAATCATTTATCAAGATGGTACAAAAGTGTAGATCCAACAAGAGAAAAATCATCAATAAGCACAACAAAATATGTTCAAAGTGTTTTGAAAATGTATCCATATCTTCATTTATTAAAGGAAAGTATTTAGATTTTTTTAAAGGCATGGAAAAGGTTGTGTGCAATTTGACACCACTAGCATTCAAATATTATTTTCCTATATAAGTTATGATGACTCCTTTTAATGTAAGTGTATCATGTTCAATTCTATTATAGTACATTCACACAAGAGAGTGGAAGATCACTCTTGTAGTAGATGTATTTCTAGTGCCTGCATCTCCAATTAATATATATATATATATATATATATATATATATATATATATATATATATATATATATATATATATATATATTATATATTGGTTCGAAGGGACCCCGTTTCTTCTTACGCAACATATATTTTAATGTTGTTGTTTGTGCTTTGTTCAATTTTCTTCTTATTCTATAGAATTCATTGTCCTTTAGTATAAGTGGTTGTTTTACAATATGATAAGGCCAATCAATTGATGTTTTTATGTGTTTAATTTTATGAAAATAGTGGAGGTCAACATTTATATTGTACTCTTCATATTGTTCACTTTTGTTCAACAAGACAACATTGGAAATTGAATTTCTTTCTTGCACTACATCTCTATTGATATATCCACAATCATTTAATTCAACAATCATTGATGCATCATCAAGGTCACCCCATTCTTTAGGAACTATATAACTTAACCTCAGTTCCTTTTTTCTTATGGTTTATTTTAGGCTCAAATAGGAAATCATCCAAGTAGAAAACATACCTTTAAAAATAGATTCATCAAGTATATATGGAACATATAGCATTAAATTTTATCGATAAAAAATTTATGAGTCCCTATATTCACTATATATTATGAATCTTATGATAAATGGCACATCACCATGCTTTCGTTTCTTAACATTTTTTGTATAGCTTGATGCAAACTCTGCTAAACAAATGTGTTTAATTTCTTAAGGTTGTTGCAAGTAACAATCAATAATTGAAGCACATAACACATCATCTGAAGCATATGATTCTTGTTGCAATTGTTTTTTCATTTGAGGATAAATACTTGTTGGTATTTGGGAGAAGTATTAAGGAATATAGATTTTCTTGAACTTGTAGACAAAGGAAGAGAAAAAACAATATACACAACCTGGTGTGTAAACATTTGTTACAAGTCTAAAAAAGCTTTTCCAAGTCAGATGATTGTTTGCACAATATCAAGGTTATATTTTTTACATTCTTCTTGAATATGTTAAAAAGTTTTTGCCATGGTTTAATAAGGATTTATCATGTAAGATCTACAATATTTTGCTGCTACATAAGATTGAAGCACATACTGAGCATCTATATTTTCATTCCACATTTTTGGAATATGATGACAAAAAATATTTGTCCATTTGCTAGTTCGCCTTCTTTTCAGTAAAATGGTTGATCATTTTAAACTATTTTTATGGCATAAACTTATTCATGCTATGAAAAACCCAAATCTCTCAACAAGGTGTCAAAAAAATATGTTTCATTATATGCAACATGTTCTAGTGTTTCGAAAATAAGTTTTCCTTTTTTTCTTTCTTTTGTCATCTGTGCCCTCAGTTGGTTCAAGTATAATTATTTTCTTATTGGATGAATGGGAAAATTGAACCTACAACGAATTTTTTTTTCCTACAAGGCTTTGTATGTTGATGATGTTGAATTATTTTAAGATCGTTTGCAAGAACATGTGAATCACGGGACAAATATCTATCTACAAATATCTCTATCTCAACATGTGTATTTATGCCATATATTGGTGCATTATTTTTCCATAGCAATGCATGGTCATGTTTGCTTCCTATGTTTTGGAATTATGTTACAAAAAAATGGTCGTGTAATTCACCAAGATATTTGTTATCATGGGCAACTAGTTGTTGTAGGGAACCTACCCTAATTTTGTAGCAATAGACACATGTTACTAGATCATTTCTTAATAAGGTTTCAAGCATGTTTTTTGTTATCTCATTGTTAGTAGAAGTGTTACTTTTGTCTGCCATATCTTGTATCACATTTACCAATGGCTCTAAACGGTGGTCACCATAAATAAAGGAAACAAAAGATGTCGGTGGACCCAATTGTCGTATCATTGCAAAAAAATTCATGCTTAAACCAACAAAGTAATATGGGTATGTGCAGATTGTACTTAGATCCATGTGACCAACTTATGATTTAAGAATGTGATCCAGATTTAAGTTTGACTTAACGTATTTTGATAAAATAATTATTCCCTTTAATTGTTATTTTCTTAGTCTTACCCAAACACAGTGAGAAATTTTCTAAGTATAATGCATACTACCTTGTAAAAAAAATTGTGACGTGGTATGTGAAGTCATGATCCTTGTGTAATATTTCCCACTCTGCAAATTTTTGATATGTAAATTTTATTGTAATATCATTTGGTTATTTTTCTCCACATAAAAATGTAGAGAAGTTCATTTCCTCCAAACATTTTTCATATAAAACTCCCAATGGCATACATCCCCCGACAAGGGAAATGTTTAATTGGTTACTTTGAATATCATAAATACTATGTGATTATATGAACCCATGAAACAATTTTTTGTCATTGGCTCTTCATTGTTATCATTGATGTCATTTTATATTTCAATAGCAGTCTCAATTGAAAGTGTATTTGTGGCCTCCAAAAGATTTTCCTTCCAAATGTCATTTATGACAACCCCCTCCATTTGATAAAGCATGGTTTTGCATAAGTGATACAATGCTTTCATGACCATACATGACCGAATACAACCATAAGAATAAGTGCTTTTGTAGCAACATTTTTCTTTATCGCCATGACAATTGTATCAATTTATTTTATGCCATGTGAAAGAACATGTTGAATCTGATACATGTTAACACGAACATTGGCTATACCTATAGTAATCCCATTTGTTGACCTCTATATTTTTTACCCAATTCTCGACTTTTCATGAATGGTAAGTGAATTGATATTAGTTGTTGTTCTAACTTAGTTAGTTTATTTACGATGTCGATACACTTATTGCATCTAATTTATTGAGGGCATGAAAATATGGGAATCTCATGATGATCCAAGGATTTTTGACAATGCTTGCAAGTGTATTCATTTTCTAGTTCCATGTCTATAGTTGCATCATGATTTTTTTTGTATGTCAACTTTTTTATTTTCTATGACATCCTTTCCAAAGAAAGTTCGACAAAAACATGAATAATATTAGATAGGCATGTCAACAAATTTTCTTGGAGACATTTGTTCAATGAGTGTGACAATTTTATTTGATTGATACTTTCTCTTCCTATGATGAACTCTAACTACTTTTGATTTTTTGTCAATGTTTTTATTGTTTGGATTAGTGTTGTTTCTAAAAAAAAAAATTATTGCTTGAAGGGAATTGTTTTTCCATTGCATACAATTTTTACTTGTTGAAACCATTGGTGTGATATTCATAAATATATTTCCTCTATGTTCCAATGGTTCAAAATCACAATGCATTAGATTTTTTTTATACTAAACAACATTAAATGTGACTGACTTGGACTTGTTTGAGTTTAATTTAGTCAAGATATCTCCTCTGTCTACATACCACAAAAAAATGTCTAGACCTAAAAAATAATTCCTCCAGGGAAAAACAAAAAAATACCACCTTCTAAGTCTCCTTTTTCATATGGAAGTGCCTAAAGAAAAATATAACACTCCCAATTCAAAAATTCTGTTGTGTTTTTTTGTATGTCAACTTTGACATGGTGGTATGTGCATTTTAATGTAAAAGGGTTTCTTTTTAAAAATATGTTTGATAAAGTTTGGACCATAACGCGACGCAAGCAACCCACATCATATTCATGTTGTGTTAGATGACAAATGCATTGAAATGAGCTTTCAACAAGCACCCTTACAAATTTGTATTCGTTGAATTCCTTGTGATAACATCTTGGCTTTTATTTGTGCCCATTGTTATTCGATAAATGTGCGATTCAAAGCATATACATTGTCTCTAGGACTATTGATATGTTCATTATATTTTTGTGAATAATAGTGGTTCAAAATTTCCAGCAAGGGGATTGTCATCATGAAATAATATGTCATATGTGTGCAGGATTACAAGTGAATGGGAATGCAAGTATGGACTATTTTTCCTCTTTAACCAAATTCTTATTGGTAGGTTGAGCCATTTTGACAACCAATGTATGCAAAAAATGTCTCCCAAAATCCCTTTCTCATTTGTTGGGCACTCAAGTGAAGAAAATTGTGACATTTGTTAAAGATAAACCTAGAGATCATCGGCATTATGCATTTGCATCAATGAATATGTATTTAACTCATTTTTGTAAGAAAATAATGCTTCATTGCAATTATTTTGCAAGAAAAGTCTGAAACGTTGTATTTTCTCTTGTCTAAATTCTATAGAAGTATATGTATTATGCAAAAAAAATTAGAGAGAATCAAATAAGCAATCTCTAGTAGTAAAACTGAAATTATTCAAGCGGGTCAAATTGTGTTTTTCCAAAGCAACATTAATATCAAGTTCTTCGTGCACACCAAATTTGTTTAGTTTAATCATATGTTTTTCTACATGTTTGTGTTTCCTTTGTGCCTCAATCATATTCATTTGTTTTCATTTTCTTTTTGGTCTCTACTGACTGTAGTTTTATAAAAAATAGACACAAAAAAAGAAATATTTTGCTTCTTCTTTTTTCCATTTTTCCTTTTCTAGATAAAAAAAAAAAAAAAACAATTTCTATTACACCATTTACATGTTGTTAAAATGTACATACCTTGTATGAAATGGAAATTGTCTAGATTTGTAATGACACCAAGAAAGATCGATAAGTGCCTTAGATCGAGACAATTTGTTCCCTTGCCAATCAATAAAGAATCCAATCAAAACAAGAAAATATCTCAATGTGTCAAGACACTAAGAATCCAAATATTATCTTCCTATAAAGAATAAAAAATAATTATGGCCTCGCTAGGATGGAACTACAAACAATAAAAAAACGATTCAATATGGACATGTAAATGAATAATGACACCGTAAACTTGCAAATTTTTGCAAGGGCTCTTGCCTTTAACCTTAGAATTAGTGATTCATTATAGAAACATGAACAATGAAATAAACTAGTATATGTATTTCTATTATTGCGCTAAAGATGAATTTGTCAAAAATAAGTGAATTTCATTTTCAATGGTGATGAAAAATGTTATATGATTAAAGAAAAAGGCTGAGAAAAAAGGAATATTTGTCAAGCTTTTTTTTTTACCCTCACTTTTGAGCCAAATTCCGCATGGTGTTCCTTGCTCTACACATGCTTTCCCTCTACACACCCTTTCTCCCACACATACCCCATATTTCAAACATCCTTTATTCAAGATACATCCCCTTCATGAGCCATATCATAAGACACATACAAAAGTATAGCTCGTGCTTTAAAAAATTATCTATTATGATTTTAATTTTTGTTGCTTCAATTTTTAGACAATTAGTTTTAATATCACCTAAATTTATCTCACCGTCAAATTTAATAAATACAAAAAATACTAATACAAATAATAATCTAATAATTATTTCTTGAAATTACCTTAAACTGGACAATTAACCAATTGAATTGGAGGGTTAGTCAACATGCATTCTTGCATTATCCCCACACACCCTCCCCTCCTCACTCCTGAATGCAAGACTTGGTCAAAATCCCTCCCCATTAAGCAGTTTGGTTAATTTCTCATTTTTTTCATTTCAGTTTCATACTTGAATTTGCATAGAGAAAATGGAACATGACCTTGGTTGTGACTTCAAAAACCACAAATATATCTGAAAGGAGTTCGCTAAATTTTTTTATAGTCAGTAGTGACACGTTACAATATCTTGCAAGATCATTTCTCTTAAATCACTACACTTTCTATGTGTAATCTGGACATCGTCGTCCTTTCCCCCCTTAATTTCTTAGCTTAGATCAACGACCCTGCTCACCATTTAAGGTTTTTTCTTTTACAATACAAAGGGCATGACATTTCCTTCCTGATTGACTAAGCCTTCGTTCATCTCACTTTACTTCATTTACAAAGAAAGTATTCTTTGTTTTGTAAGCTCCATCACCAAAACACTTGGAAAATGGGCTCTTGACTCTTGCAGTGCTCGCCTTCAAAATCATAGTTGACAAAGCACCTACATAATATATTCAACCTCCTAAAACTAATTGATACATTACTAGACTTCAATCCTTGTATTTGATTTTGGTTTTTTTAAAGGGTCATTGTGGTGCTTACTACTAGATATAGATGATAAACCACATGGACAATGAAATCATTTCCTTTATTAGTTCACTAAAAAATATAGCCCAATTTCCGACAGCCACTTCGTCGCTATTCCGACACATAATCGTCGCAAGAGTGACAGTTTGAGGCCGGACAAAACGTGGTTAGCCATTACGTCGCAATTCCGACGCTTTTCCAAAGTGTTGCAATACCAACACTCTTTCTGATGTTTTGAAAAGTGTTGCTATTCTGAAGTTTTATAAGCATCGGTCTTCCGATGACCCACAACTGTCAGTCTTTCGACGCTTTTCAGGTTTTGGAAAACATGTCGCAATTCCGACGTTATGGCTTCCAACATTTAATTCTGATGAAATATCATCCAACGTTTAGAACGTCGTGCATTCGACGCTTATGTAATGTCACTTTAGCAACAAAAAAGTTAAAAATATTTATAAAAAAAAAACGTCGCTCTTCTGACGATCGAAGCATTGGTCTTCCGACGCAAAAGTAAAAATATTAAAAAAAAATAACGTTGCTCTTCCGACGTCTAAGGCGTCGGTCTTCCGACGCTTGGTTAAAAATATTTAAAAAATATATATATTGTCTAATGTGGTTCAACACAAATATATTGCACCAAATTTTATCGAGGAATGGATTAAGTAGCCTAAAATTTATCAGGTTAATATTTCTGTTATGGAGAGATGTTTTAAACTATTTCAATTTAATTGATTCTGGTCTAGCATATAAAGTAGGAAATGGACATAAGGTTAGAATTAGAGTCAATCCATGGCCAAGAAGTGGTGACAAAAATTGGATGGCACAACCTATAATTAATTTTCTTCGTGACAATGGGAACACTAAACTACCACATTTCGACAACCCAACTCAATTTACCATTTGGAGGCAAGGATGTAAAATGACATAAGTATTGGAGTTGGATGTAGGATTTCATGAGGAATGGAATATGTATTTGGAAGCATTGACATAGTCTTGTATAAGGCTTACTAACAAATATGATGAAATGGTCTGGTCACATTCTCCCTATGGGATCTACATGCACAAACTTGGGTACATTCACCTAAATTCAGTAGAAAGGAACGTTAAACATAAATGGTTGTGGAAAGTGGTCTATAAATCAAAATTTTCATCACAGTGTTGATTTTTCATGCCTCCAATATCATCGAGCCCTCCACAGTTGAATCTTTAATCCTCCACAAATTTGTCTTACCTGAGCTTCAAATAAACACTGGTATACACTTCTACAGATGTGTTCTATCTGAACTCCAAGGAAGCACTAATTTACCCTTCAAATATACTCCACATATGTGTTATCACCACTCTACTTTTGCAAAGGTAAGTCTGAGGTGTTCTTAGGCTCAATTCCACAGGACCAAGCTTTACAAGCTAGATTGGTATACGAAACATAAGTCACTGAGTCTTATCATAGTATTGTAACTTAAAACTGAGCTCATAAATAAAAATAGGTTAATTAGCTAATTCGAAAGTTCTGTCCAAGCATCAACAAATAGGAGATAATCTGAGATTTTAATAGATGTTCACCGCATAAAATATGTCAAAATCCTGTAGCTATATCCCTGGTCTGAGACTGCAATGAAGAGGTCTAATGTATGGTGGCTTCAATAGAACCAAGCCTCAATATAAGGTTGCAATAGGTCTGAGGGTTTAAATGATTCAAGTCTTAATAAAAGGCTACAACATAGAACCGAGCTCTTATATCTCTATCCTCCAATAATGACAAACATTAAATTCTCTTGAGCATGGTAATAGAACTAAATTTGTTTACAACAGTCCACAAGATATCCATTCATTTCTATAAATTCTGCAAGAATAAAATGAAAGTCATGTGTAACAAAGTATTATGAAAAGACTTCAAATTAATGTCATATTGGAGAAACTAGCCTCTGACAGAAAATATGAAAAGAAAAATCAAGACACTGAGTGTGCCCAAAGGATTGTCCTTGGAGTGGAAATTTCTATCTGGATCCCTAATTTTGCAAAAATATTTCTTATATATACAGAATTATTTACTCACCAGCAAAAAGAAAAATGAAAATGGAAGGGCATACACAATGAAATTTATATCCTTTTCCTTAAGGAAAATAAAATTAGAATAAGATGCATGGTCTAACAATTTGGCATCCTCAATCAGCAACATATCTCTCGGTACCTTAGATTTGTTAACCAGGTGAGAAGCCTCAGATTTTCAATGGTTTATTAATTTCCTACAAAATTAAAAAAAGAAAAATGAAGTAGTGTATGTTGCAATATTCTATTTCAACCTTCAGGATATGGAGGATGATTTCACGAGGAAAAGACAATGGCCTTGCAATTTAAGTGGGACATATTACAACAGTGTTTCCCATAAATGAGAGAATAGAAGTGAGTAACCTCTCTCAATTGAGTCGTGACTTGTTTTTTGTAGGTATGGGCTCCAAACTCCAAACCTTGAAAACAAGGAGAGAATGAATCACCATGGTGTCAAGAAACCAGAACTTAGCCTGAATATCCTAAAATTGAAGTTGGAAACATCGTCTCTCCAAGGTTGTTAATGTTGCAATCCTCTGTTCAAAATTGATACAAATGTCGAAAAAAAGTTAAAATATGAACCAACTAATAGCATTCAAAGGAAATACTAAGATGTCACCATTTATACCTGCTATCCTTGAAAATAAGGTGAGATTACTTACATGCTTTTGTGTTTGCAAGGTGAACTTGAAGACCATGTTCATCCCAGAATGAGCTCAAAATGTACTTTTGTTTTTAGATTCGTGAAATAGAAGGACAGTGTTGTCAAAAAATAGTGAAATGGAGATCCCATAGAGGGCCTCCACCTTTACCACCCATGGATTTTGAAATGAGAAACTCTCATCCATAAATATGAATTCTAAAGAATGTGAGGTAGTCGACACCCTTGCTTGACTACTATGTTAATGTATATAATAGACCCCAGAGATGATCATTTGAATCTCATATAGGGTCATAATTATAGAGATCACCAAGCATAGGAGAGGTATACCTTCAACCTCTCAAATAGTAGGTTTCTTCCAAGTATCTTAAAGGCTTAACAGGTGTCCATGGATCAACAATATACTTAATTTCTCTTCCTCAATATCATTTGGGAGGATTGAAAAATAGTCAAAAGTGCGGTGATTCCATTTGCAATGACTAAACCTTAAACCTGCAATTTATTCCTCTCTGCCCATATGGAGATGAATTTTTCTGCTCTTATGGCAAAGAGTTTGAACATGGTGTATCCCAGCATGATAGTCTCGCAAAGAATCAGATTCCAGTATCTATAAAGTAGTTCATACAAACTATTGATAAAAAACTTTATGAGCATATACCTGAGCAATCAATCGTGCAAGCAGTGAACATCGCAAATCCTTGACCCCTACACCATCAGCTTGCCTGTAGGTTTCAATTATATGAGTGAATTCCTCCTTGCTTAATAGAGTTTGTTGTTCCTTGGCCAGTGATACAAACTGTGGCACTATTGGCATTTCTGGGGATTGATCTTCCGTAGATTGAGTCGTTTCTAGATCAGAGGAGATGATTGTTTCTGGATCAGAGGGCATGATTGTATCTGGGTCAAAGTTTACTTCCAACTGATTATGTGAAGCAGTTCAATAGTTTACTTCATGCATTAAAAAAAAAAAAGCATGAACGAGATCATACCTTTGCGGCTTGATATTGGGACTTGCAGAGACATGGATGAAAACACTCTGCGGCTTCAGATTGGGACTTTTTATGAAACCCTATACACAAAAAAAACCCACACAAAAAAAACCTTGTACACAACAAAAACCCACATCATTTTAGAAAATGAAATCCTACATTTCAAAAACACAAGGTCAAGGATTCGAATCTGAAAAAGACACATACCTTGCAGGAAATCACAGTTCTCAGTTTCCTTCCTAACAACATCAAGCACATAATCAATGAGCTCGGCTCCTTCCATGTAATGCCCCTTGGCCCAGTTGTTTCTAGCCCCAGATTGGCCAAAAATGAAGTTATCAGGTTTGAAGACTTGTCCATAACCCTTTCAAGCTGTAGATCTGAAGTTCCCTAATATCTCTCAGTAGGATCCATCCCGTGTTCTTCACAGACCACTTCCCAAAACTTGGAGCCGATCTGGTTGCCACAGTGGCCCCCCTAAATGTGAAGGATCTATGGCATTTTTTCTATCAACCCAACTCAGATTTGGATCAGATCCTCCCTCCTTCCCTAGAAAAACCATGCAATCGGAGGGAAATGAACGAGGGAAATTAAAACTTTTGATATTTCAAAATTTTTGACATTTTGAAATGAAACACGTGTGTTTTTTTAAGGCCACTCAATTTAATTTAAAAATAAATATTTTTTAATAATTATAATAATTTTAAATAATTAAAATAATTTCTAAATAATTAAATGTTTGTTTATTTTGATTGTTTAAAAATATTTACAATCAAAAAAATAAAACATATCTTTTTGAGAAGCAATTAAAGTTATATGAGTCAATAATGGACTGATTTTTGCATATAGTAATCCTTCTACCCTACTAAATCATCATGATTTATTAAAAGGAGTTTTAAACTTTACACTATTAAATTATGTTGTATTTTAGATATTTGGAGTTTTAATCTCTTTTTTATATATATATTTTTTCTTTATAATTTATGTATTATGTATATAGGGGGTTCAATGGGTTAGGTTGGTTGGGAAATAGGGTTTAAGGGGTTAGGGGTTAAGGGTTTAGAGGTTGAGGGGTTAGGGGGTTAAATGGGTTAGGGGTTAAGGGTTTAAGGGTTAGTGGTTAAGGGTTTAGAGGTTTAGGGTTTAGGGGTTAAATGGGTTAGGTGTTTAGATTTTTATGGTTTAGGGGGTTAAATGGGTTAGGGGTTGGGAATTAGGGTTTAATGGGTTAGGGGTTAAGGGGTTATAGGTTTAGGGTTTAGGGGGTTAAATGGGTTAGGGGTTTAGGGGGTTAGGGGATTTAGCAGTTAAGGATTTTAGGGGTTAGAAGTTAGGGGCTAATGGGGTTAGGTTTCAGGGGGTTAGATGGGTTAGGGGTCGGGAATTAGGGTTTAAGGGGTTAGGGTTAAGGGTTTAATGGTTTAGGGTTTAAGGGATTAGGGGTTAAGGGTTTATAGGTTTAGGGTTTAGGGGGTTAAATGGGTTAGGGGTTTACTAGGGGTTTAGGGGGTTAAATGGGTTAGGGGTTAAGGGACGTTTAGAGGTTTATGGTTTATGGGTTAAATGGGTTAGGGGTTAAATTAGTTGCTTATTATTTGCGTCTCAATGTAACAATTTTGTAAGTATTGTTGCTTGTTGCCATGTCTTATTTATTTATTAATTTATAGTATTTGTTAGCCATTTCTTTACATTTATTGATGAAAATGTCTATTGCAATCAAACCAAATGTATGTTCAATCTCCAATTTCAAACTTAGCCACAGTGTTGTCACACAATTTAAGTCCGGAGAATGGCCATTTGATGAAGTCTTAATAACCAGACTGCACCTCATGAGTACTCCAGAAAATCTTAAGTTCGAGTGTCCCACAATCATGAGAAATTTGGCTCTTATACTCTTGCTCCACCTGACTGTGTCCTGGAAATACCCTTGTTTATTGAAAAAACATCCTAATGTTGTCGACCTTGTCCCTTAACAGACCAAGGAAACATATGTGACTGAGAGTAATGGAGAGCACTACAAAGTTGAAGAGAGTACAAAAGACTAAGATGGTTTAAAGGATAAGCTTGAATTAGAATGTAGCAGTGTTGAAACAACTAAAAGTTGTCCCAAACAAATACTTGATAATGCGAAACCTTCTTCTGTACCATTCAAGCAAGACTACATTCATGTGAGAGCAAGAAGAGGCCAAGCGACTGATAGGCATAACCTGGAAGAATATAGGGTATGGTTCCCTCTTTTTGATGAAATATTTGATCTACATTTTGTCTATTGAAGATTAACCATTTTAACCTTGCCAACAAGGCGGAATTAACCCAGTCGTAGGTCCCAATATGTCATGATATATATTAACTCTCTATATATATGAGAAGGAATAATTATAAATACATATATTGATAGAGGTGACGAGACAAGGGGAGTCACAAGGGAGAGATGGAGATAAATTAAAGGAGAGGGGGGAGAAGGAATGGATCAGCTGAGAGAGAGAGGGAGAGGAGTGAGAGAGGTAGAGAAGGGTAAGAGAGGGAGATAGTGACACAAAGATGGAAGGGGGGTAGAAGGAAGGATAGAGGGAGGGATATAGCTGTGAGAGGATTGGAGGGTAGAGAGAGAGAGAGAGAGAGATTAGGGAAGAGAGAGGTCATTCCAGATGCTCTAAAAGTGTTGAGGCTTCAGCCAGGTCACAAGTATTGTCTGCTAGGAATTATTTCCAAATAAGTTGGCTGGCATCACTATGACACTATTACAGAATTAGAAGGGAAGAGAAAGGAAAAGGCTTGGGTATCATATGAGAGAAGGAAGAAATTGGCAAAATTGAGATCAAAAGCAGTGGAGTTAGCCGAAAAGCAGCTTACCCCAGAGATGGATAAGATAAAACTTGACAACATATTGGTCAATTTCCTTGACCCTTTATTGGTTATTCAGAAGGAGTATGAATACACCATCGTTAATATCAAGGTAACCGGCCCCTGGCAGATCAAGGGGTTAAGGGGTTTAGGGGTTAGATGTTTAGGGTTAGGGGTTAAGGGTTTAGAGGTTTATGGTTTATGGGGTTAAATGGGTTAGGGGTTTAGGGGTTTAGGGGTTAAATGGGTAAGGGGTTAAGGGTTTAAGGGTTAGTGGTTAATGGTTTAGAGGTTTAGGGTTTAGGGGTTAAATGGGTTAGGGGTTTAGAGGTTTATGGTTTAGGGGGTTAAATGGGCTAGGGGTTAGGGATTAGGGTTTAATGGGTTAATAAGGGTTAAGGGGTTATAGGTTTAGGTTTTAGGGGGTTAAATGGGTTATGGGTTTAGAGGGTTAGGGGATTTAGCAGTTAAGGATTTTAGGTGTTAGAAGTTAGGGGCTAATGGGGTTAGGTTTTAGGGGGTTATATGGGTTAGGGGTCGAGAATTAGGGTTTAAGGGGTTAGGGTTAAGGGTTTAATGGTTTAGGGTTTAAGGGGTTAGGGGTTAAGGGTTTATAGGTTTAGGGTTTAGGGGGTTAAATGGGTTAGGGGTTTACTAAGGGTTTAGGGGGTTAAATGGGCTAGGGGTTAAGGGTTTAGGGATTAAATGGGTTAAGGGATTAGGGATTGGGGGCTTAGGGGTCAGGGGATTTAGGCGCAGTTAGAGGTTAGGTGAATAATGATTTAGTGGTAAAGGGATTAGGGATTAGGGGCTTAGGGGTTAGGGGAAGAGAATGGTCATTCCATATGCTCTATCTTCAGCCAGGTCACAAGTATTGTCTACTAGGAAGGATTTCCAAAGAAGTTGGTTGGCATCAATATGACACTATTATCGAATTAGAAGGGAAGAGAAAGGCAAAGGCTTAGGTATCATATGAGAGAAGGAAGCAACTGGAAAAACTGATACGGGCGCCCTCGAATGAAACGACCCGAACCGAAAGCGCCCAGTTGGGCGACCTTGCACGGTGCGACATGACGTGCTCGACTGAACAATGCCACAAGGGAGAAAATGGAAAATGGGCCGCCTGAATGTGCACAAGGGACTCGGGCGGTCACAACTTAGCAAAACTGATACAGGCGCCCTCGAACGAAACGGCTCGACCCAACCCGAACGCGCCCGGTCGAGCAACCTCACACGGTGTGACACGACACGCCTGATCGAATGATGCCACAAGGGAGAAAATGGAAAACGGGCCACCCGAATGTGCACAAGGGACCCGAGCGGTGACAACTTAGCAAAAATGATATGGGCACCCTCGAACAAAACAGCTCGACTTGAACGCGCCCGACAGAATGATGCCACAAGGGAGAAAACGACAAACGGGCCACCCGAATGTGCACAAGGCACCCAGGCGGTCACAATTTATAAGAAAAACTGATACGGGCGCCCTCGAACGAAACGACCCAACCTGAATGCATCTGGTCGGGCGACCTCACACGACACAACACGGTGCGCCCAACCGAACGATGCCACAAGGGAGAAAACGACAAATGGGCCACTTGAATGTGCACAAGGTACCCGGGCAGTCAAAACTTAGCAAAATTGATACAGGTGCCCTCGAATGAAAAGACCTGACTTGAACGCGCCTGGTCGGGCGACCTCACATAGCGCGACACGGCGCGCCCAACCGAACGATGCCACAAGGGAGAAAATGGAAAACGGGCCACCCGAACATGCACAAGGGACCCGGGTGGTCACAACTTAGAAAAAATGATACAGTTGCCCTCGAACGAAATGGCCTGACCCAACCCGAACACGTCCGGTCAGGCGATCTCACACGGCTTGACACAGTGCGCCCAACCGAACGATGCCACAAGGGAGCAAATGGAAAATGGGCCACCTGAATGTGCACAAGGGACTTGGGCGGTCACAACTTAGCAAAACTGATACAAGCGCCCTTGAATGAAACGGCCCAACCCGAACGCGCTCGGTTTGGAAACCTCACACGGCGCGACACGGCGTGCCTGATCGAACGATGCCACAAGGAAGAAAATGGCAAATGGGCCACTCGAATGTGCACAAGGCACCTGGGCGGTCACAACTTAGAAAAACTGATATGGGCACCCTCGAACGAAACGGCCTGACCCGACCCGAACGCGCCTAGTCGGGCGACCTCACACTGCGCGACACGCCGCGCCCAATTGAACGATGCCACAAGGGAGCAAATGGAAAATGGGCCACCCGAATGTGTATAGGGCACCCGAGTGGTCACAACTTAGAAAAACTGATATGGGCGCCCTCGAACGAAACGACCTGACCTGAATGTGCCCGGTTGGGCAACCTCACACGGCGTGACACCCCATGCTCGACCAAACAATGCCACAAGGGAGCAAACAAAAAAAAGGCCACTCGAATGTGCACAAGGCACCCGGGCGGTCACAACTTAGAAAAAATGATATGGGTGCCCTTGAACGAAACGACCTAACCTGAATGCGCTCGGTTGGGCGACCTCACACGGCGCGACACGACGCACCCGATCGAACGATGCCACAAGGGAGAAAATGGAAAATGGGCCTCCCAAACGTGCACAAGGAACCCAGGTGGTCACAATTTAGAAAAATTGATATTGGCGTCCTCGAACGAAATGGCCCAACCCGAACGTGCCCAGTCGGGCGACCTCACAGTACGGCACGACACGGTGCGCCCAACTGAACGATGCCACAAGGGAGAAAATGGAAAATGGGCCACCCGAATGTGCACAAGGCACCCGGGCGGTCACAAATTAGCAAAACTGATATGGGCACCCTCGAACGAAACGACCCGAATTGAACACGCCCGGTCGGGCGACCTCACATGGCGTGGCAAAGCTCGCCCGATGGAAATATGCCACAAGGGAGAAAATGAAAAAATGAGCCACCCGAACGTGCACAAGGTACTCGGGCGATCAAAACTTAGCAGAACTAATACGGGCACCCTCGAACGAAATGGCCTGACTCGAACGCGCCAGGTCTGGCGACCTCACACGGTGTGACACGGCGCGCCCAAATGAATGATGCCACAAGGGAGCAAATGGAAAACGGTCCACCCGAATGTGCACAAGGGACCTGAGTGGTCAAAACTTAGCAAAACTGATACGGACGCCCTCGAATGAAACAACCCGACCTGAATGCGCCCAGTTGGGCGACCTCAC
Source organism: Pinus albicaulis (assembly GCA_034641835.2). Classification (NCBI taxonomy): domain Eukaryota; kingdom Viridiplantae; phylum Streptophyta; class Pinopsida; order Pinales; family Pinaceae; genus Pinus; species Pinus albicaulis. The sequence continues at coordinate 1,110,200,328 of CM076581.1, forward strand.
ATGGTGCGACACGGCGCGCCAGATCGAACGATGCCACAAGGGATCAAATCGAAAACGGGCTGCCTAAACATGCACAAGGCGCCTGGGTAGTCACAACTTAGAAAAATTGATACGGGCGCCCTCGAATGAAATGGCCAGACCCAACCTGAATGCGCCCGGTCGGGCGACCTCACATGACGCGACACAGCGCACCCGACTGAACGATGCCACAAGGGTGAAAACGGAAAATGGGCCACCCGAATGTGCACAAGGGACTCAGGCAGTCATAACTTAGCAAAACTGATACGAGCACCCTCGAACGAAATGGCCCGACCCAAACGCACCTAATGGAACGATCCCATAAGGGAGAAAATGGTAAACGGGCCACCCGAATGTGCACAAAGCACCCGGGTGGTCACAACTTATAAGAAAAATTGATACGGGTGTCCTCGAACGAAATGGCCTGACCAGAACGTGCCTGGTCGGGGGACCTCAAACAGCGCGACACGGCGCACCTGACCGAACGATGCCACAAGGGAGCAAACAAAAAACGGGCTTCCTGAACGTACACAAGGCACCCGGGCCGTCACAACTTAGCAAAACTGATACGGGCGCCCTCGAATGAAATGGCCGGACCTGAACATGCCTGGTCGGGCGACCTCACCTAACGCGACACGATGCGCCCGACCAAACGATGCTACAAGGGAGAAAACAGAAAACGGGCCGCTCGGACGTGCACAAGGGACCCGGGCAGTCACAACTTAGCAAAACTAATATGGGCGCCCTCGAAAAAAATGGCCCGACCCAACCCGAACGCACCCGGCTGGGTGACCTCACACCGTGTGACACAACGCGCCCGACCGAACGATGCCACAAGGGAGCAAACGGAAAATGGCCTGCCTGAACATGCACAAGGGACTCGAAAGTCACAACTTAGAAAAATTAATACAACTGCCCTCGAATGAAACGACCCGACCCGAATGTGCCCGGTCGGGCGACCTCACACAGCGTGACACGGCACACCCAACCGAACGATGCCACAAGGGAGCAAATGACAAACGGGCCGCCCAAACATGCACAAGGCACCCGGGCAGTCACAACTTAGCAAAACTGATACAGGCACCCTGGAATGAAATGGCCCGACCCGACTCGAACGCGCTCAGTCAGGTGACCTCACACGGCGCGACACGCAATGCTGGACCGAACGATGCGACAAGGGAGCAAATGAAAAAAGGGCCACCCAAATGTGCACAAGGCACCCGAGTGGTCACAACTTAGCAAAACTGATATGGGCGCCCTCGAACGAAACGACCCAACTTGAACGCGCCTGGTTGGGCGACCTCACAAGGCGTGACATGCCTCACCCGACAGAATGATGCCACAAGGGAGCAAACGAAAAACGGGCCACCTAAATGTGCACAAGGCACTCGGGCGATCACAACTTAGCAAAATTGATATGGCCGCCCTCGAATGAAACGGACCGACCTGAACGCGCCCGGTCGAGCGACCTCACACAACGTGACATGGTGCACCCGACCGAACGATGCCACAAGGGAGCAAACGAAAAACGGGCCGCCCGAACGTGCATAAGGCACCCAGGCGGTCACAACTTTGCAAAACTGATACAGGCGCTTGAATGAAATAGGCTGACCTGAACGCGCCCGGTCGGGCGACCTCACAGTACGACGTGACATGGCGCGCCTAACTGAACGATGCCACAAGGGAGCAAACGGAAAATGATCCACCCGAACGTGCACAAGGCACCCAGGCGGTCACAACTTAGGAAAACTGATACGGGCACCCTCGAATGAAATGACCCGACCTGAACGTGCCCAGTCGGGCGACCTCACACGGCACGACACGGCGTGCCTGACGGAACGATGCCACAAGGGAGAAAATGGCAAATGGGCAACCCGAACGTGCACAAGGCACCCGGGTGGTCACAACTTAGCAAAACTTATACGGGCACCCTTGAATAAAATGACCCAACCTGATCGTGCCCGATCGGGCGACCTCACACGGCACGACACAGCGCGCCCGGCCGAATGATGCCATAAGGGAGCAAATGGAAAATGGGCCACCCGAACGTGCACAAGGGACCTAGGTGCTCACAACTTAGCAAAACTGATACGGGCGCCCTCGAACGAAATGACCCGAACTGAACGTGCCTGGTCGGGCGACCTCACAGGGCGTGACACGACACACCCGACCGAACGATGCCATAAGGGTGCAAATGGTAAATGGGTCGTCTGAATGTGCATAAGGCACCTGGGCGGTCAAAACTTAGCAAAACTGATACAGGAGCCCTCGAAATAAACGTCTGGACCCAACCCGAACACGCCCGGTCGGGCGACCTCACACGGCGCGGCACAGCGCGCCAGACTGAACGATGCCACAAGGGAGCAAATGGAAAACGGGCCACTTGAATGTGCACAAAGAACTCGAGCAGTCAAAACTTAGCAAAACTAATACGGGCACCCTTGAATGAAACGACCTGACCCAAACGCGCCCGACGGAATGATGCCACAAGGGAGAAAACAACAAACGGGCTGCCTGAACGTGCACAAGGCACCCGGGCGGTCACAACTTAGCAAAATTGATATGTGCGCCCTTGAATGAAACAGCCTGACATGAACATGCCCGGTTGGGCGACCTCACATGGCGCGACAAGGCGTGCTCGACCGAATGATGCCACAAGGGAGAAAACGGCAAACGGGCCGCCTGAATGTGCACAAGGGACCCAGGCGGTCACAACTTAGAAAAATTGATACAGGCGCCCTAGAACGAAATGGCCCGACACAACCCGAACGTGCCTGGTTGGGTGACCTCACACAGCGCGACACGGCGCGCCCGACCAAACGATGCCACAAGGGATCAAATGAAAAAGTAGGTCACCCAAACATGCACAAGGGACATGGGTGGTGACAACTTAGCAAAACTGACACAGGTGCCCTCGAATGAAACGACTCGACCTGAATGCACCCAGTAAGGCGACCTCAGACAGCACGACATGGCGCTCTCGACTGAACGATGCCACAAGGGAGAAAATGGAAAACGGGCCGCTCGAACGTGCACAAGGCACCCGGGCGGTCACAACTTAGCAAAACTGATATGGGTGCCCTTGAACGAAATGGCCTGACCCGACTCGAACGTGCCCAGTCGGGTGACCTCACACGGCGTGACACACCGTGCCCGACCGAACGATGCCACAAGGGAGCAAATGGAAAATGGGCCACCCGAATGTGCACAAGGTACCCAGGTGGTCACAACTTAGCAAAACTGATATGGAAGCCCTCGAACGAAACGGCCCGACCTGAACGCGCCTGGTCGGGCGACCTCACATGGCACGACACACCGCGCCCGACCAAACGATGCCACAAGGAAGCAAACAGAAAACAGGCCACCCGAATGTGCACAAGGCACCCAGGCAGTCACAACTTAGCAAAAATGATACGGGCACCCTCAAACGAAACGACCTGACTTGAATGTGACCGATCAGGCGACCTCACACGGCACGCCCGACCGAACGAGGCCACAAGAGAGAAAACAACAAACGGGCCACCCGAACGTGCATAAGGCACCCGGGTGGTCACAACTTAGCAAAAATGATATGGGTGCCCTCGAACAAAATGACCTGACCTGAACGCACCCAGTCGGGCGACCTCACAGTACAGCATGACACGGCGCGCCCGACCAAATGATGCCACAAGGGAGAAAATAGAAAATGGGCCACCCGAATGTGCACAAGGCACCCAGGTGGTCATAACTTAGCAAAACTGATATGGGTGCCCTTGAACAAAACGACTCGATCTGAACGCGCCCAGTCGGGCGACCTCACATGGCACGCCTGACGGAATGATGCCACAAGAGAGAGAACGGAAAACGGGCCACTCGAACGTGCACAAGGCACTTGGGCGGTCACAACTTAGCAGAACTGATACAGGCACCCTCGAACAAAATGGCCCGAATCGAACACACTCAGTCTGGCGACATCACATGGCGCGACATGGCGCGCCTGAATGAACGATGCCACAAGGGATCAAACGGCAAACGGGCCGCCCGAATGTGCACAAGGGACCCAGGTGGTCACAACTTAGCAAAATTGATATGGGCGCTCTCGAACGAAACGGGTCGATCTGAACGCGCCTGGTCGGGCGACCTCACATGGCTCGACACGGCGCGCTCGACCAAATGATGCCTCAATGGAGTAAATAGAAAACGGGCCACCCAAATGTTCACAAGGCACCCAGGCAGTCACAACGTAGCAAAACTGATACGGGCGCCCTCAAAGAAAATGGCCCGACCTGACCTGAACACGCCCAGTCGGGTGACCTCACACGGTGCGACACGGTACGCCCGACCGAACGATGCCACAAGGGGGAAAACAACAAACATACCACTCGAATGTGCACAAGGGACTCGGGCGGTCACAACTTAGCAAAACTGATACGGGCACCCTCGAACGAAACGACCCGACTCGAACATGCCCGGTCAAGTGACCTCACATGGTGCGACAGTACGGCGCGCCCGAATGAATTATGCCACAAGGGAGCAAATGGAAAACAGACCACCCAAACGTGCACAAGGCACCTGGGCAGTCACAACTTAGCAAAACTAATACGAGCGCCCTCGAACAAAATGGCCCAACCCGAACGCGCCCAGTCGGGCGACCTCACAGTATGACACGACACGATGCACCCAACTGAACGATGCCACAAGGAAGAAAATGGAAAATGGGCCACCTAAATGTGCACAAGGCACTCGGGCGGTCACAACTTAGCAAAACTGATACGAGCGCCCTCGAACGAAACGACCTGACCTGAACGTGCCCGGTCAGGCGACCTCACACGGCGCGACACAGCTCACCCGATGGAACGATGCCACAAGGGAGCAAACGACAAATGAGCCACCTGAACGTGCACAAGGTACCCGGGTGGTCACAACTTCGCAAAACTAATACAGGCGCCCTCGAACGAAATGGCCCGACTCGAACGCGCCCGGTCGGGCGACCTCACACGGTGCGACACGGCACGCCCAAATGAACGATGCCACAAGGGAGCAAATGGAAAATGGGCTGCCCAAATGTGCAAAAGGGACCTGAGTGGTCAAAACTTAGCAAAACTAATACGGGCGCCCTCGAACGAAACGACCCGACCTGAACGCAATCGTTCGGGCGACCTCACATGGTGCGACACGGCGCGCTCGACCGAATGATGCCACAAGGGATCAAATAAAAAATGGGCTACCCGAACATGCACAAGGCGCTCAGGTAGTCACAACTTAGAAAAACTGATACGGGAGCCCTCGAACGAAATGGCCGAACCCAACCTGAACGCGCTCGGTTGGGCGACCTCACATGACGCGACACAGCGCGCCCGACTGAGCGATGCCACAAGGGACAAAACAGAAAATGGGCCACCCGAATGTGCACAAAGGACTTAGGCGGTCACAACTTAGCAAACCTGATATGAGCGCCCTCAAATGAAATGGCCCGACCCAAACGCACCCAATGGAACAATGCCATAAGGGAGCAAATGGTAAACAGGCCACCTGAACGTGCACAAGGCACTCGGGTGGTCACAACTTATAAGCAAAACTGATACGGGTGCCCTCAAACGAAATGGCTCGACCAGAACGCGCCTGGTTAGGGGACCTCAATCATCGCGACACAGTGCACTCGACCGAACGATGCCACAAGGGAGCAAACGAAAAAATGGGCCGCCTGAATGTGCACAAGGCACCCAGGCGGTCACAACTTAGCAAAACTGATACAGGCGCCCTCGAATGAAATGGCCAGAGCTGAATGCGCCTGGTTGGGAGACCTCACATGGCGCACTTGACCGAACGATGCCACAAGGGAGAAAACAGAAAATGGGTTGCCCGGACGTGCACAAGGGACCCAGGCAGTCACAACTTAGCAAAACTGATATGGGCGCCCTCGAACAAAACGGCCCGACCCAACCCGAACGCACCCGACTGGGTGACCTCACACCGCGTGACACAACGCGCCCGACCGAATGATGCCACAAGGGGGCAAACGGAAAACGGGCCGCCCGAACATGCACAAGGGACTTGACAGTCACAACTTAGAAAAACTAATACAGCTTCCCTGGAATGAAACGGCCTGACCCGAATGTGCCCGGTCGGGCGACCTCACACAGCGTGACACGGTGCACCCAACCGAACGATGCCACAAGGTAGAAAACGACAAACGGGCCACCCAAATGTGCACAAGGCACCCGAGCAGTCACAACTTAGGAAAACTGATACGGGCGCCCTGGAACAAAATGGCCCGACCCGACCCAAACGCGCTCGGTCAGGCGACCTCACACGGTGCGACACACAATGCTGGACCGAATGATGCCACAAGGGAGCAAATGAAAAATGGGCCACCCAAATGTGCACAAGGCACCCGAGCGGTCACAACTTAGCAAAACTGATACGGGCGCCCTCAAACGAAATGGCCCAACCTGAACGCGCTCGATTGGGCGACCTCAAGAGGCGCGACATGCCTCACCTGACAGAACGATGCCACAAGGGAGCAAATGGAAAACGAGCCACCTAAATGTGCACAAGGCACTCGGGCGGTCACAACTTAGCAAAACTGATACGGGCGCCCTTGAATGAAACGAACCGACCTGAACGCACCCGGTCGGGCGACCTCACATGACGCGACATGGTGCACCCGACCGAACGATGCCACAAGGGAGCAAATGAAAAATGGGCCACCCGAACGTGCATAAGGCACCCAGGCGGTCACAACTTTGCAAAACTGATACAGGCACACTTGAATGAAATAGGCCGACCCGAACGCGCCCGATCGGGCGACCTGACAGTATGGCGTGACACGGCGTGCCTGACCGAACGATGCCACAAGGGAGAAAACAACAAATGGTCCACCTGAATGTGCACAAGGCACCCAGGCAGTCACAACTTAGAAAAACTGATACGGGCGTCCTCGAACGAAATGACCTGACCTGAACGCGCCCAGTCGGGCGACCTCACACGGCACGACACGGTGTGCCTGACGGAACGATGCCACAAGGGATAAAATGGCAAACGGGCAACCTGAACGTGCACAAGGCACTCGGGTGGTCACAACTTAGCAAAACTTATACGGGCACCCTTGAATAAAACGACCCGACCTGAACGCGCCCGATCGGGCGACCTCACACGACACGACACAACGCGCTTGGCTGAATGATGCCATAAGGGAGAAAACAGCAAATGGGCCGCCCAAACGTGCACAAGGGACCCAGGTGCTCACAACTTAGCAAAACTGATATGGGCGCCCTCGAACGAAATGACCCAAACCGAACGTGCCCGGTCGGGCGAACTCGCACTGCGTGACACGACACACCCGACCGAACGATGCCACAAGGGTGCAAATGGAAAACGGGTCGTCCGAATGTGCATAAGGCACCTGGGCGGTCACAACTTAGCAAAAATGATACAGGCGCCCTCGAAAGAAATGGCCGGACCCAACCCGAACACGCCCAGTCGAGCAACCTCGCACGGCACGACACGGCACGCCTGACTCAACGATGCCACAAGGGAGCAAACGGAAAACGGGCCACTCAAATGTGCAAAAGGAACCTGAGCAGTCACAACTTAGCAAAACTGATACGGGCACCCTAGAATGAAACGGCCCGACCCAAACGCGCCTGACGGAATGATGCCACAAGGGAGAAAACAACAAACGGGGCGCCTGAACGTGCACAAGGCACCCGGGCAGTCACAACTTAGCAAAATTGATATGGGTGCGCTCGAACGAAACAGCCTGACATGAACGTGCCCAGTCAGGCGACCTCACATGGCGCGACATGGTGCGCCCGACCGAATGATGCCACAAGGGAGAAAACGGCAAACGGGCAGCCCAAACGTGCACAAGGGACCCAGGCGGTCACAGCTTAGAAAAATTGATACGGGCGCCCTGGAAAGAAATGGCCCGACACAACCTAAACATGCCTGGTCGGGTGACCTCACACGGCGCGACACGGCGCGCCTGACCCAACGATGCCACAAGGGATCAAATGGAAAACAGGCCGCCCAAACGTGCATAAGGGACATGGGCGGTGACAACTTAGCAAAACTGATACGGGCGCCCTCGAACGAAACGGCCTGACCCGAATGCACCCAGTTGGGCGACCTCACATGGCACGACATGGCGCGCTCGACTGAACAATGCCACAAGGGAGAAAATGGAAAACGGGCTGCCCAAACATGCACAAGGCACCCGGGCGGTCACAACTTAGCGAAACTGATACGGGTGCCCTCGAACGAAATGGCCCGACCCAACCCAAACGTGCCCAGTCGGGCGACCTCACACGGCATGACACGCCGCGCCCGACCGAACGATGTCACAAGGGAGCAAATGGAAAATGGGCCACCTGAATGTGCACAAGGCACCCAGGTGGTCACAACTTAGCAAAACTGATATGGAAGCCCTCGAACGAAATGACCCGACCTGAACGCGCCTGGTCGGGTGACCTCAAACGACACGACACGCCGTGCCCGACCGAACGATGCCACAAGGGAGCAAACAGAAAACAGGCCACCCAAATGTGCACAAGGCACCCAGGAAGTCACAACTTAGCAGAACTGATACGGGCGCCCTCAAACGAAACGACCCGACTTGAATGTGCCCGATCAGGCGACCTCACACAGCACGCCCAACCGAACGAGGCCACAAGGGAGAAAAAAACAAACGGGCCACCCGAACGTGCATAAGGAACCCGGGCGGTCACAACTTAGCAAAACTGATATGGGTGCCCTCGAACAAAATGACCTGACCTGAACATGCCCAATCGGGTGACCTCACAGTACAGCACGACACAGCGCGCCCGACCAAATGATGCCACAAGGGAGAAAACGGAAAATGGGCCACCCGAATGTGCATAAGGCACCCAAGTGGTCACAAATTAGCAAAACTGATATGGGTGCCCTCGAACAAAACGACCCAACCTGAACGCGCCCAGTCGGGCGACCTCACATGGCACGCCCGACGAAATGATGCCACAAGGGAGCAAACAGAAAACGGGCCACCCGAACATGCACAAGGCACCTGGGTGGTCACAACTTAACAAAACTGATACGGGCGCCCTCGAACGAAGTGGCCCGACTCGAACACACTCAGTCGGGCGACCTCACATGGCGTGACACGGCGCGCCTGAACGAATGATGCCACAAGGGAGCAAACGGAAAACGGGCCGCCCGAATGTGCAGAAGGGACCCGGGTGGTCACAACTTAGCAAAACTGATACGGGCGCTCTCGAACGAAACGGGTCGATCTGAACGTGCCCGGTCGGGTGACCTCACAGGACTCGACACAGTGCGCTCAACCGAATGATTCCTCAAGGGAGAAAATAGTGAATGGGCCGCCCGAACGTTCACAAGGCACCTAGGTGGTCACAACTTAGCAAAACTGATACGGGCGCCCTTGAATAAAATTGCCCAACCTGACCTGAACACACTCGGTCGGGCGACCTCACACGGTGCGACACGGTGCACCTGACCAAACAATGCCACAAGGGAGAAAACAACAAATGGACTGCCCGAATGTGCACAAGGGACTCGAGTGGTCATAACTTAGCAAAACTGATACGGGCACCCTCGAACAAAACGGCCCGACTCGAACACGTCTGGTCGAGCGACCTCACACGGTGCAACAGTACGGCGTGCCTGAATGAATGATGCCACAAGGGAGAAAATGGAAAACGGGCCACCCAAATGTGCACAAGGCACTCGGGCGGTCACAACTTAGCAAAACTGATACGAGCACCCTCAAACGAAATGGCCTGACTTGAACGTGCCTGGTTGGGAAACCTCAGACTACACGACATGGCACGCCCAACCGTGGTTGGGGGAACACATTAAAAGTAAACCAAGGAGTAAGTGCATCATGTATTTAATATTTTATGAAACTCCTTAGAAGTCTCATCATAACCACCTTCCATCTTCATCAAAATGTGATATGTCAACTAAAGATATCTTATTATGTTGCTCCAACCATTCAAAAATGGGACCCAAGTTACATTATTATTTATTAAAGGAGAGGCCAAAGAAATTAATTTACAAACCGTCACAATAGCGACACTTAGCCCAAACTGTCGCAAGAGCGACACTTAGCCCAAACCGTCGCAAGAGTGACACTTAGCCCAAATTGTCGCAAGAGTGACACTTAGCCCAAACCATCGCAAGAGCGACACTTATCCCAAACTGTCACAATAGAGACGATCATTCCAAAACTATCACAATAGCGATGCTTTTGTCCAAACTATCGCAATAGCGACGTTCTCCTCCAAACGTTGCAATAGCGGCACATAGCTCTAATCCGTCGCAATTCCGATGCGTTTTCCCAAACTATCACAATTCCGACGTTTTGCTACAAACGTCGCAAGACTGACACTAACTTCTATGTGTCGCAATACCGACACTTGTCTCCAAACGTCGGTATAGTGACAGTTGTGGGCAGGATTTGAAAATTTGATAAATTTTGGGGAAATTTCCGACATTTGGTCAAAAGTGTCGGAACCAAAGTTTCGGAATTTCCGCCAAATTTACTAGTGGTTGTTTACTAAATATTGTTGTAAATTTCCTTGACCACTTAGCTCTTAAGACTCAAAATCCAACTTGGGGGTGGTCAGTTGTAATAAAGCTTTAGTCTACTTGGCTTAAAATGGTCTTGTCAACCATTTTTAGGTACAAAAATAAGTATAATTATTTTTGAATAATTTTATTATGAGCTATGACATTATTTATTGTATATTTTACTGATGCATGGCCATGCATATTCATGAATGAGTAATGACACTTTCTCTGATTTGTTGGAAATATTTTAATTTTTTCCTACATTTTTAGTGGGCTAGATATTGAGGATTTTTAAGGTAAAAAATGGGTCTCAAAACAAAATTTTTATGTAAAACATTAACCTTAAAAGAACCAATATGATGCAAGTTGATGATGTCATCCCTAGGGGATAATGCTTTGGAGGGAAAAGAAGAAAACTACTTTATTTTATTGTATTTTTTACTTATCTCCTTGTAGGTTTACTCAAATGTTAAGTGTAGGCACCCATTAGATGAAAAATTAAATTCCACATCCAACAAGTACCCTCTCTACATATTTATGAGTAGACCCACACTGAAAAAAAATTACATGAAAAATCATGTTTAACACACTTTTTTCAAGTATTTTACAATTTTTTTCAATGTGGATCTACTCAGAAATATGCAGAGTGGGTACTCATTGGATGTGGAATTTAATTCTAAATCCAATGGGTGTATACACTTGAAATTTGAATAATAATATAAGGATATAAACCGAAAATACAATGGAAAAAGTGTTCTTCTTTCTTTTTATCTAAAAAAACATAATTCCTATTTTATTATTTTATTATTTTCCTTAGGAGGCCCATTTTAAACCTCAAAATTCCACTAATGGTTATTACTTGTGTGAAATAAGATAGTATGTCCAAATGTAATTCTTGTGTTTCTACTTGGCAACAAAGGCATGTGTAGAACTAACACATGTCCACAGGTAAGACACATGTGGAGCTAATGTTTATGCAGAAGCAATGCAGAGATAAAGTATGCCTTTTGGTTGCACCTTCTGTAGAGTAGTGGAACTTACCCTATTACCTCTACACATTCTTTATCTCTAAAACTACTTTAGTTCCTCACAAACTCTAACTCCGCACAAACCTTACTTCCAGACCTTACATTTGGACATAGTATCTTCTTTCACACATTGAATAATTATAGCTAGAGTCTGTGTGGAAGCAAGGCATGTATGGAGCTAAAGTCTACGCAGAGGTAAAATGCTAAGTTACACTTCTCCACACAAGGTGGACCGAAAAGGAAATATTTAATTTACAGCCATGTTCCCAAATCAATGGCTTAATTCCACCAGTTTTAGACTTAGAAATAGTGTCAAATGAGGGAGGATTATCACTCTATATAAATTCCGTGCAAAAGAAAGGCATGTGCGGATCTAAAGTCTATGTGAAAGTGCAAATATAAAAGGGTAATTTCCATTAGTCTACACAAGGTGGGCCCAAAAAAATAAATATTCAATTTATAATCAAGTTGGGAAAGCAAACCAAATATGTAATGATTTCTCTAGTTGTAGAATTCCTTTTTGAGATATGTGCAGAGAAATGAAGATATTTTGATGCATTCAAGAAAAATATACAACCCAAAGTAGCTACATTTTTCTGTAAATGATAAATACTAAAGTTGTTGTGTATAAATTAAAAATAGATAATAAAATATTATTTTTCTTCTTTGGAAGTAATAAAATAATGCAATTATGGGAAAAAAGTTAATAGTGTTATATTACTGCCATTTTTCATTTGAATAATTTTGTTTAGTCATATTTGGAGCTAAAGTAAATTCCATGAAATCTCTAATTCTTCTTTATGTTTGATGCATACTCAAAGAATTATGGACAAACAATTGATCTCACATTATTATTATTTTTTTGCATACTTTCAATTTGATGTCAACCAAATAGTGAAGAACTAATATACTTTTTCCAGATTCTCTTCGACAACCAAAAAAAAGATACCATTAACCCCAAAGGCCAAAAATGAGTCTATATAGTTCCTTGCTCTTGTGGAATTCCATATGTTGGGGAAACTGGTCAATTTTTCAACACTTGTATCCTTGAACATTCTGCTGACATAAAACACAATCGATCAAAAACCTCTGCACTAGCTGAGCATTCCATCAATACCAAACATCATATTTGCATTGAAAAGACCTGCATCCTTGCTAAAATTGACCACTACTTCCACAGAAAATTTAGAGAGGCCATTGAAATCAATAAACATCCTAAAAAATTAAACATAGACGAAGGGTGGATCATAAGAAAAAACTTGATCCCCACATTAAAATCCAAATCCAAGTCTCTTGAAACCCCTTAACCTAATTTTCATTCATCACTAATTTAAATCCGTTCATTAATATTAATGTTTCTCTCATAATTTTTAAATATATTAATCAATATTAAACACAGTACCTATTCCTATAATAGATAAAACACATAAAAATTATTTTACAACATAACAATTAACAATTTTATGGTATTAAATAATTAATAAACACAAAATAAAAATATATTTTAGACTTTTCATGAAATTTATATAACGCTCACATTATTTTATTTTATAAATATAAAAAAATAAATTATTGTTTGAAAAATATAATGAAATTCATTAATCTTCATAATTTACAATCAAATTATTTAAGACATACCAATTTATTATTTTTTCTTGAAAATTTCATGGTCAACCATTTTCACAAAAACCCTAATATCATTTCCCTATTTATTATACACTATGGTGGATCAATTTTCCATATATTTTTGTATCCTGATGATGAACGACAATTTTGGGTTTGAAACATCAATCTCTAAATCAACATGAATGGGATGGATCTGGAAAATATTTTACAACAAACTAACAATCCCAAAAATATTAAATCTAAAAAAATAAAATAAAATAGTGTAATGTTGAATATATGGAGATGTGTAATTTATTTTATTCTCAATATTGATCCAGGTGGATATTGGTGTCCAACATCTTATTCCAATTGGACCCCCAACATTTTTTCCTTTTACTTTCCTTAATTCTAGAACAAATTTCTAATTTTGACAAATTTTTGGGTCCTAAACTTCCAAAGTCGTTTTGAGGTCCTAAAAGACATTTTCTAGGGAAACAAGGAGACCAAAAGTGTTTCTAAATCCATTTCACATATTTTTCTTAGCCTTCTCGTGGAGATCTTCAAAACGAAGTATTATGATAGCCAAAAATATATCGTATTCCAAAGTTACAACCCCGAGAAGTTGGTGGTCCAACTTTCCGAAATAGGGCCCAAAAGCATTGGTGCTTCATCTCCTAGGGTTAGGGTTTCACACTTCTTATTTATAATAAAAAGGCATCTAAGTCTCATTATAACAAATTTCAAAAGGCATGTAGCTATCACATCTCTTCTCAAAGATAAGCTACCATCGCCCAAGCTAGTTTGTTCCATTCTGCATATAAACTTTTTCAGTACTTCTTATTAATTAATTGAAGTTTTGTTCTTTTGTTGTATCTTTGTGTTCTATTTAAATATATATTTCATTTCATTCTGTCATGAATTTTTATTAGTGGCATCAGAGTGTTTTGATGTTTATCTATTTTTATGTGAAAGTCCCTAACGAGGTCGAGGTATAAGGAGTTGGGACTTGAACTAGTTGAGCCCTTGCAAGACCATCCCCACCGACACTGATAGCCTCCCATGGCAGAAAAAGACAAGGGAGTAGGAGATCCTATCAAATTTTTTCTTGAAGAATCCCTTGAGTGGCAAAGGAATGAGATGATGGACAACTTTTCCTAGATCCTTCAATGGATGCCAACAAGAAACACATCTTCATCCAACAGTCACTTTGGAGGAACCACCCCCTTTAAGGTACAAGTTAACTTTGATATCCCTATATTCAAAGGTTAGATAGATGAAAATTTTTTAGATAAATGGCTAAGTCTATTGGAAGGTTATTTTTCAGTCCATAGTTTCTCCAATAGGGAAAGAATTACTTTTTCACTCCTTAAAGCCACCTCCCATGTGAAGGACTGGTGGGAAACTTACTATGAGAAAACTGTCGAGGAACCCTCTTTATTTAAAACCACACCCTCTATGAAATATTTTTGGGATGCTCTCAAGGAACTATATTACCCTGTTGGGAGTTATGAATATAAGTACATACAATGGAGCACACTACGACAACAAAGGGACCAAGATGTGAATGAGATCACAAATAGTTTTCATACTCTACCCACAAAGCTGGGTAACAAATAATCTGAGTGGCATATGGTGCTCAAGTACCATCATTGTATGCAAAAAAACATTCAGAAGGAAATGGAGTTCCTAGATTTCTACTCGCTTGGTGCAACATACTGATATGCTGCCAAGATTGAACAAAAATTTAAACAAAAGAAATTACACTTTAGATACGTGAATCCAAAGCAGGGCAAGAGCATCCCCAAAATACAGAGAAAAGGACAGATCCAAGGTGGAATGACTCAGGACAATCCGTCGAATCCAAAATAAAATAGTGACACCATGAAGACGAAGAAGGACACAAGAAAGTGGTGTGAGTTCGATAAGAGCCCCACCCACAACACAAATGAGTGTCACACCAAGTAGTCATTGGTGGCCGAGCTAAAAGCTTCAGAGTTTGATTCTTGCTCTAATTATCAGCTAGAATTTATCAAGGGGAATGATAAGGGGAAGTATATTATTGATGCAGAACCCAGTACCACCATTGCCACCGCCAAGGTCTAGAATATTGAGCCCGGAGATCCAGAGGAGTGGAGCATCTCTTCCACTTGAAGATGTGGGTGAAGGGTTCTCCACTGCAGTTCATTACTTATAGTGGGAGTTAAAATAACCCCATCTCAACAGAGGTCGTTAGGTGGTTGGGCTTGCTAACCACACCACACCCATAACCATATACCATTAGGTGGATTCACCAAGGATGAGATCTTTGTGTTGGCCAACAGTGTCTCCTTCCATACAACATCAAGCCCTTCACGAACAATGTACTATGTGATGTTTCTCCTCTTGAAGTTTATGATGTGTTATTAAGCCAACCATATTTGTGGAAGCATCATGTTGCATATGATTTTAGGCCTCACAATGTTATTATTACTTTTGGTAGGAAACTATATATGATATCAGAGGCAGTCTTGCCTACCATCATCTATTTGATCTTTGCTAAGTAATGCACTAAGATGATCTCCCATACCAAGAAATTTGTTTTATTTTTGATTCATTCTCAAAGTAAGGGGAATATTTTGGCCACATATATGGCCCCTATAAAGGGTCCCTTTGCATAGCATAATAAATATTATAAGGTCATCAAATAATACAGGGACATATTTTTCCTCACCCATAGGAGTACCCTTGCACTGTCAGGTCAAGCACTTGATCGATTTAACTCCCAAATATTCTCTACCAAATCAACCAACATACCACTGTTATCTTCTATAAAATGAGGAAATCAAGTGATATATCCAAGAGATACTACAAAATGGCACATCTGACCAAGCTCATCACCTTATCAGAAGAAGGATGGGACATAGAGACTTTGCATTCATTATGGAGCACTAAATAAAATCATTGTCAGGAATAATTACCTGATCCCAAAGATTGATGACCTTCTTGACCAGCTCAAGGAGGCAAGTACTTCAACAATATTGATTTGAATTCTATATATCACCAAATTCTAACAGATCCCATGAATGTATGGAAGACCAACTTCAAATCCAAGGAGGGCCTTTTTAAGTGGTTTGTCATGCCCTTTGGGTTGAAAAATGCCCCTACAAATTTTATGATGTTGATGGATGACATCTTTCGGCCTTTCACCAACTTGTTCGTGGTTGTATATTTATTCGATATTCTCATCTTCAGTAAGAGTTGGTCAGAGCACTTGCAACATATTCGGAAGGTCCTTCAAACCCCACAGAAACACAAGCTATGTTCCAACCTGGAGAAGTGCTCCTTTGGCATGGACTAGGTCCAATATTTGGGCTACATAATCACGATCAAGGCATGCATGTGGATCTAACTAATATCCAAGTCATTCAGGATTGGTTAGCCCTGACGATTGTTGGAAATAATGGGTGGGTGAACCAATATTTCTTACAATTAACACTTAATTAATATTTTTCAGAGAATTATTTATTCTTCAGCAATATTATAATTATTCAATAAAGTAGTACATAAAAATTCAAAAATATATAGATAGTAGACACAATATTTTTAGGTGGAAAACCCCCTCTGGGTCAAAAACACAGAACACTTTTCTAATAAATTATTTAATCTTTAGCCTCAACTAAAAACAAAGCTACAACTTCCTAGAATTCTATAAAATAAATCTTCTCCAACTCCCACTAGAAGGAAACCCTAATGCCCTAGTGTTATTATAAATTAGTAAAAGGATGCTCCAACACCCTAGAAAGCCCCAACTCGCCCTATCGCCACCATACCATTGTGAAGTGTTTACAGGCCCCCAACTAAAGGTGAATTTATTCACCTTCCTAGAACCACCCTACCACCCTATAAAGGAAAAAATTAAATACAAAAGTGGAGACTCTCATACTAGGGACAATGATCCATGTTACAATCATATTACAATGTTTTTTTACTAACATACACACTAGTACCTAAACGCTTATCCCAATAAACCAAAAATCCTTGTCCAATAACAACACAAGACATTATCCCAAAATATATTTTCCTTATTCAACTCTAATAAATGACACAATCTCCTTACAAATGTGGGCTCCCTTACCAGGGATAATGGCCCATTTACAATAATGTATAGTATTTTACAAATGACACCGAATCTTGGACAAAATCCTTACAAGACAAGATATATTGATGTGGATACTGATGAAATGCTTCTCTTTGTCACTTGCTTGCTTGTCCTTTCACTACTTCATTACTTGATTTCTTATTTAATCTTCGCTTTTTTATTGTCTGGGCCTAGCTTCCTCACTTGATGTCACTAGTAGATCTTATATTCATGTCATTGTTCTTTACATTAGTTGAGGGTGCTTGAATCTACAATTGAAGGAGGTCTAAGAAAAACCGAATACCCAAAGACAAATAAACACAACAACCCTTTAACAAAACTTACATTTTTCTGCAAAGAGAGTTAGTACAATAATAATAGATCATAAACATACTGAATATTTTATGCCTTTGGTAATAGATGTACAACAAAATAAATATAAAAATACTTACCTGACTCTTTTCTTGATGGCACTAAAACCTTCATGATGCTCAGACCTCACTCTTCTAAGTGATCCTAAAAATTTTTCTAGACCCTAGACAAAGCTACACTTTGATCCCTTTGATGACACTATACCAGACATGAGCTAGACCTTATAAAATCCTAAAATTGGCTCTAAAATCCTACAAATTGTGCCCTAAAAGCTATAGAAATCCTTACCAAAAACCTTGATGATATACCTTATTCATAGAACTGAAACCAAACCTAACCAAACTTAAAACAAAAGAGAATGAAAAACTAACTGGACTTATATGAAATAATAAAATCATGTGTTAGAAAAAACCAACAGAAAAATACAAAGAGCCTGACCTAAAATACAAACTCTTCCACCTATAATGGAAGACACACAGTGAGTTCAAAGAAGGAAAACAAAAACACACAACTTACCTTGACTAGAAGCTTCTCCACGGATGTCCTTATATATATGACCTCCTCTACCATAAAATCTTCTTTTTGTTACTACTCAATGTGATTGAGAGGAAATTCAAAGTTGCCTGATTATTCGTTGAGTGCTAGGTTCTTTGTTATATTTTTGAAGTCAAACTGAAGTGATTTTTCCTTATATTTCTATAGTTTTTGTTCCCTAGATGAGGGTCGAAAGGCTACAAAAGGGTCTACAAGTCTAATTTTTTGTGTCAACACTTCAATTATTTCCACAGTCCCTTAGTATTTATTTGAAAATATATTTTTAAATAATGTATTCATGCCAAAAGAGAACCCTCACTATTCTTTGACAAATGGACCTATAATGACATCGAATTTGTGCCATAAATATATATAGACTTTCGTTGTTTTCTCAGAAGGACTTCATTCTCATTTATGGTCAATGAAACCCTAATATTTGAGACCATTTTTTAGACTTAAACTCATATTTGAATCTCAAAATATGATTGTATTTTCACTCCAGTATTTATGAACTCTAAAATGGACCACAAGACATATCCTATAACTTTCCTTATAAATCATGAATTTTGTATTTAATAACTAGTCCGAAAATTTTCAAAAACTAACTTGAGAATCAAACCCTAAACCCTCTTGAGATTCTGCAATATTTCTCCTTTAGGGTGGCCCAAAATTTCAAATTTTATTTATTCAAGATTATGCGTTCATCTTCATATATTAGGAGAATGTGTGATACCTTATTTGTAAACCTAGAAGTGGCTCATATAATATGAACGTTGGAAGAGTTAGGAGTTTCGTGATATACATCAAAGGTTTAGGAATTTAAAAAGCAACCTATTGTATTCCTTTTCGACTAAGGAAAGAGGGTTGTTGGCTAAGAGGAGAATGATTTAAATA
The DNA here is from genome assembly GCA_034641835.2 of Pinus albicaulis. Taxonomy (NCBI): domain Eukaryota; kingdom Viridiplantae; phylum Streptophyta; class Pinopsida; order Pinales; family Pinaceae; genus Pinus; species Pinus albicaulis. The sequence goes on from CM076581.1 coordinate 1,110,219,447, forward strand.
TCCTTCCTTATATAAAATAATAAGGGGAACTCCCTATAGATGAATAACCATTTTAATACTCTACGAAAATAATGTAATTTCATTAATATTAATAAATAACCTTTAAAATAATTTTTAATGACTAAGACCGATAAATTTGTGACATGGAACCACCTCATGGGTTTTTAGCCCACATATGGGGATCACTAACTTCAACCTAGAACTAGAGTGCTAACTTGAAATCTTCCATCTAGAATATTTTCAACATTTCTTTAATATATTTGGTTTTACAGATAAATATCCCCTTTTATTTTTGAGAGAAATGAAGTCCTAAAAAGTATGTCAACTCACCAAGTAATTAAATTTCGAACTCACTTTGCATATCTATTGTGAACTTCTTACTTAACTTATCATCATCATTTCCAAAGATTATATCATCCATGTATACTTCAATAGCAATTAGGCTATCATGTTCAACCATTACATAAAGGTTTCTATTAGCACTTCCCTTCATGAATCCTTGTTGTTACAAATACCTGTCAAGATAGGCATACCAAGCTATGGGTGCATTTTTGATACCATAAGCCACCTTCCTTAAACTACAAACATAAGCTTTCTTGTCAATAAGATAAAATCCCTTAGCTTTTTGTATGTATACCTCTTCTTCTAATTCTCCATTTATAAATGTTAATTTTAGGTCCATTTGATAAAATTTGATCTTACTTGAGCATGCATAAGATAAGAACATCCTGATAGCTTCCATTCTAGAAACGGGAGAAAATGTCTCTTTGAAATTGATTCTTCAACTTGTGCATATCCTTTGCAAACCAACCTTGCCTTATTCACGGTATCTTGTCCATCCTCATTTAGCTTGCTCTTGAAGACCTGTTTTTTTCCAATGGAATTTTTGTCTTTTGTTCATGGAACCAATTCACAACTGTCATTTTCTCAATTTTATCAGATCCTTCATTCATGGCATCTATTCAAAGTTCATATTGACTGGAATCTTCAAAGTTGTTGGTTCAAATGTATCCAAGAGAGAAATATGAGCTTGTTGTGGTACACAAAGCTGATGGTTTCTCCTGGTTTTTATGCCTTCATCAAGATCCCCAATGATCTGATTTGAAGGGTGATTCTTTTGATACCATTCTTAAGGGTATTTGAGGGTGCTTGTTGTTCATCTCTTGTCTCTTCCTGGTTGGTATTTTCTTCTTTATTTGATTGTGCTTGCTTTGGAACTTCTTCCTTGATCCTTTCTTATTATGTCTCTTGTGTCTCTAATTTTCTTGAAGAAGAACTTTCTTGTTCAATATTTGGGTCATAGTCTTCATAAAAGGTTACATTGATGTTATCAACTATTTGGTTAATCCTCTTATTGCAACACTTGTAAGATTTTAATTTGCATGAATAGTTGAAAAATATACATTCGTCTACTCGAGAATCAAGTTTTCCAATTTTTTTATATACCCTTTTAAAGTACCATTTTCTTCCAAACATAATAAAATGTTTGACATTGTCTAGTATTCCTCTCCATAGTTTGTATGGAGTCATATCACAATTTATTCTAAGAAAAAATCTATTCAAAATATATACACCTGCATCAACTATGTGAACCCAATAGTTGTCATTTAATTTTGAATCATCCAACATTGTTCTGGTTATTTCTTGTACAGTTCTAAACTTCCTTTTGACAACTCCATTTTGTTGTGGTGTCTTGGTGGTTGAGAACTTCCTTTTTATTCCACGTTATTCATAGAAACATTGGAATGATTTGGAAGTGAATTCTCCACCGTTGTCATATCTTAAGCAATTAATCTTCAAATCATTTTCATTTTCAACCATTTCCTTGTAGATCTTGAAACATGTGAATGCTTCAGACATTTTCTTTGAAAAGATAACCATTGTCATATTGGTATAATTATCAATAATTAACATAAAATAAGATTCACCATTCAATCCTCTAGTCTTCTCTATCCCATAAAGATCACTATGTACCAATTCTAATGGTTTTTATGTGGACTGTTACTTTGTCTTGAATTCAACCTTTTTTTGTTTTCCATGCTTGCAGTGTTCACATAATAATAGAGTTGGTTGGTTTCGAAATTAGTGGTAATTCCCTCATAGATTCCTTTTTCTAATTCTAACAAGGTTTTCAAATTATATATGCCCCATCCCTCTATGCCAAATCCAACTCTCTTCTTCCTTTTCCAAGAAACAACCTTTAACAACCTCATCCAATTTAGTGTATATGTATTTTGGAGTTCTAGTTGTAGTAGCCACTATTTGGCCATAATTTTCTCTTCTTATTTCAAATTTATTTGAGTCAAACAACATAATATGTCCTTGATCACACATTTTACCTATGCTCAACAGTATGTGATTCATATTTTCAATAAGAAGCACATCCTTTGCAATAGCATTCTTCCTTCTGAGATTGATAGTGCATGTTCCTATAACATTTGTAGATAATAATTGTCATATTGGTATAACCATAAATAATTAACATAAAATATGATTCACCATTCAGTCATTTATTCTTCACTGCTCCATAAAGATCAGTATGCACCAATTATAATGGTTTTACGAGGAGTGTTATTTCATTTTGAATTCAAATTTTGTTTGTTTTCCATGCCTGCAGTGTTCACATATAGAGTTGGTTGGTTTTTAAATTAGTGGCACTTCCCTCATAGCTTCCTTTTTGCTAATTATAATAATGTTTTAAAATAATATATGTCTCATTCATCTCTTCCAAATCCAAATCTCTTCTTCCTTTTCCAAGAAACAACCTTTAACAACCTCATCCAATTTAGTGTATATGTAGTTTGGATTTCTAGTTGTAGTAGCCACTAGATGGCCATAATTTTCTCTTCTTATTTCAAATTTATTTGAGTCAAACAACATCATATGCCCTTGATCACACATTTGACCTATGCTCAAAAGGCTATGATTCATATTTTCAACAAGAAGCACATCCTTTGCAATAGCACCCTTGCTTCCAAGATTGACTGTGCATGTTCCTATAACATCTGTAGATCTGTCATTTCCAAAAGATACCGTTCCATCTTTTCCTTCTTTCAAATATATAAATGTATTCCTCTCTCTTGTCATATTTGTTGAGAAACCATTGTATAAATACCAAAAATTCATTTTTCTTTGATATTTTAGGGCAAGAGGGCATATTTCATTTTTCGTCTTCCAGAGTTGATTATTTTGATTCTATTGTGATTCTTTTGGGGGAGAATTAAACTTGAAATATTTAGTCAAATGTCAATTTTTTTTTCATTTATATAATTCTACTTCATCCCTTAAGTAACAAACATGTTATAAATTTTCCTGAAATTTTCGTGTGAACTTCTGGGATAACCATTCCTAAAGGGTCTTCCAAATTTTCTTATGTTCCAAGCATAAGTATAAAAATTTATATCTTTATGTCCAAACTTTCCACATGAATAAAAAAATCCATGAAAGAAGGGTTGTTACCTTGGAGGAAACATTCTTTGTGGAACGGTTTTCCAAGAGATTTCTTGCATGCCTTGAATTTTTGGTTATGCTGGGAAGCTTCCTGTCCCGATAGATCCTTTGACAGTTTCTGCATAATTTTTGTGTCCTTTTCCTTTTCTTCCATAGAGGAGATTGAACCCTTTTCGAATGTTTCTTTGTAGCCTAGAACAATCTCATCACTATATGGCCTTTGATTTCTAATGAGCACATCCAAGGTTCTAGAGTTGTTTGCAAAGTTGTGCATAACATTTCCCCTTTTTTCTTCCTTTCGTATAGAAATTTTGGCTTCTAGTTCTTTCCTTGCCTCGTTTCTTTCCTTTAATTCATTTTTGAGATATTCTTCAATTATTTTAGCTTCTTCTAACTGTATTATTTAGCTAATTATTTCTTATTCATTCCTTTTGTTGAGGCTCTTGACATGTTATTTTACTTCCTTCAATTCGGCTTCCAAAGAGTTGAAAATTTTCCTTTCTGCTTTGAGTTTTTTTATAACTCTGATAACTTTATTTTGAAATTATATTTCAGTAATTTCTTGTTCTTCATCTTCTTCTTTGTCAGGTGCTTCCTTCTTGTTTTTATTTGCCATAAATAATACACTTTATTTGTTTTCTCCATCACTGTCACTCTCATCTTCAGATGAGGAGCTATCTTCCTAAGAGAAATTTTTTTCGTAAACTATTTCTTCTTATCTTTCTTGTTGAAATGACTTTGATCCTTATTTCATTTATTAAATACTTCATTCTTATGAGGGAACTTAGCTTCGAAATGACCAATCTCACCATAATATAAACATAATAACGAATATTTTCCTTTGTACTTACCTGTTCCTATTTTCATCTTCCTTGTAATGTAGGAAAATTATTCATCTAAGAGTTCTTATCCTTCTTCCTTGTCTTTGCAACTGCTAGATCTCAGTTTAGATACTTGTTTGCCTTTTCGAACCTTCTTGGATGTTGTGAATGTAGTTTCTATATTAGATGAACCATATTCCTCTTCAATCCACATTTCATAAGCATTAAGTATCCCATGTAGCTCAACAATACTTAGGTTTCTTAAATATAATGTATGTTCTAAGACATAAACCTTAGGATTAAATCTTGTTGGAAGAGTTCAGAGGAACTTTTGAACTATGGCCTTTTTGTTTACTGGTTCTCCTAATCCTTTCAAGGCATTTATTACTTCATCTACACATTGAAAATAAGTTTCAATGTTATCATCTCCTTTCATCCTTAGTTCGAATTGAGCTCTATAAATTTTAATTTTTTCTTCCTTGACCTTTGAGTCCCCTTCATATATGTTTTGAAGATTGTCCCATAATTCCTTAACAATTTTACATCCAAATACCTTAATGTAGAAAAATTGAGTGAGTCCGCTTATAATAAGATCCTTGGATTTGGCATCATACACAACATTTTTCTTTTATTATTCATTTGTTGTTGCAGTATATCCCTGTTCAACTATCTCCCAAAATTCATATCCTTATGTAAGTAAATGACCCTACATCCTTCCACTCCATAGTGCATAATGATCTCCATTAAATAGATGAACTATATCCTTGGTGTAGAATCAAATTAAAGGATGCCCCAACAACCTAGTGAGCCCCAACTCGACGTAGTACCACCCTACCACCCTGAATTGTTTACAGGCCCCAATCTAAAGGTGACTTCAATCACCTTCCTAACACCACCCCACCACCCTATAAATATAAAAATAAAATAAAAAAGTGTGGACTTTCATACCAGGGACAATGATCCATGTTACAATTATATTACAATGATTTTTGACTAACTAACACACTATTACCTAAACACTTTTCCCGAAAAACCAAAAACCATTGTCCAATAGCAACATAATCCCTTATCCCAAAACAAAATTTCCTTCTTCAACACCAAGCAATGACACAGACTCCTTACAAATGTGGGATCCCTTACAAGGGATAATGGCCCATTTACAATTATGTATAATATTTTACAAATGACACCTACTCTTGTATATATTCCTTACAAGACAATGAATATTGATATGGATATTGTTGAAATTCTTCTTCTCTTGATGACTTTCTTGCTTGTCCTTCAAATGATTTATTACTTGATTTCTTCTTCAATCTTTATTGTTTTGTTGCATGGGCCTAACTACCTTACTTGATGTCACTGGTACATATTATATTCATGTCATTCTTCTTTGCATCCATTGAGGGTAATTGAATTTTCAATTGAAGCAAGCCCAAGTGAAACCCAAATTATAACCCTTTAACAAAGCTTACCTTTGCTTGCAAAGAGAGTTAGTAAAATAATAATATATCATAAACATACTGAAGATTTTATTCCAGTAGTAATACATATAAAATGAAATAAAATAACAATACTTACCTGACTCTTTGCCTGATGGAACCAAAATCTTGATGATGTTCATACCTCTCTCTTCTAAGTGACAAAAAAAAATTCTAGACCCTAGAAAAATCAACACTTGATCCCTTTGATGACATTATACCATACATGAGCTATACCTTATACATTCCTAAAACTAGATCTCAAAGCCTACAAAATTTTCCCTAAAAGCTACAGTAAGCCTTACCATAGACCTTGACGATATGCTTTATTCACATATCTAAAATGAGCCCTAACCAGACTTAAAGTAAATCAAAACCAAAATCTAGCTAGACTTATATGAAACAAGCAAAGAATGCTACATAATAAACCAACAGAAAAATAAAAAGAGATTGACCTGAAATGTGCACTCTTCCACTTGTAACGAGATATACAATTGAGTTCTTGAAAGGAAAACAAAAACACATGACTTACTTTGACTGGATGATCCTCCACGAATGTCCTTATATATGACATCCTCTACCCAAAACTCTTCTTTGTGTTCCTGCTCAAGGTGATCGAGATGAAATTTAGAGACACTTGATTAATCATTGAGTTCTAGGTTCTTTTTAATCTTTTGAAATTCAACTTGGAGTGACTGTTATTTATATTTTTGTTTTTTTTGTGCCCTCGATGACAGTCAAAAGGCTACAAAAGGGCATACAAGTCTGAATTTTTGTTTCAACGCTTCAATTATTTCCAAAAGAATTTCGCATTTCTCTGAAAAATAGATTTGCAATAACATATCCATCACTCTTCTTTGAAAAATTTACCTGAAATGACAACAAATTTATGCCCGAACTCTATATAGACTTAGGTTGCTTTCTCACAAGTAATTCGTTCTCATTTATGGTCAATGAAACCCGAATTTTTGATACCTCTTGTTAGTGACCTATAAATATAGGATTCATAATTTTGACTTGACTGATGGTAATTTTGTAAATTTGTACATACTTTGCCTTCTACAATTTGTATTCACATATTTTGTGTAAAAAATAAAAAATCAAAAAATCAAAAAGAGGGTAAAAATTCCTAAAAGAAAAATCAAAGGACTTAGAAAAAATAAAAGACCCCAAAAGAAAAATGAATAAAACATGAAAGTGTGCAAGTATAAATTCCACTACTTTTGCCTTTTGCAGTTGATTATGGCAGAGTGTCAATAAATGCCATAATTTGTGATGAGCTGAACAATTTAATCTTGACTTGTCACTTTTCAATTTCAAATGTTGTAGATAGAGAATAAAGAATTGTTATACAATTTAATCATGACAATTCAGTAGTTAGGTAGAGAATAAGTGAATCCAACAGTTTAATTTGGATTCCTGGATGAAATAAGTGTAGAATTAGATAGTTTTCTGATTTCAAAAAAGAATAAATGTTGTAAAGGTTGCTAGCACAAATGCACCTAATCAAAATGGAAGAAGAAAATGTTAGCAGTAAAATTGGGTAGGTAGAAGAAGGTGAGAAGCATCAATGTAAATATTATTCACCAGGGCTGCAAATAACTAACTTCCCCTTCCCATAGTCATTAAACATTCTAAACTATCAGTCAAAAGGGCTCAAGGCATTTCCTTGACTTTTGTTGGGACCGAACCCAAGGCTCTATGACTGATCAGTTGAAAGTGTAAAATTTCTATACTAATCCCTAAAATCACATCATTATTCTATTCATGCATTCATTTCCTTGAATAATCCTAAGTAAAAACCCCATTTTTACTTAAATATACTCTAATTCCCATTTGATTAATTTCCCACATCACATGAAATCACAAAACCCTCAAAATTACATTTTATCCTAAGTTGAAGTGGTGAAATTATTATGATGCAAATTTACATTTAAACTTCACTTTTCTTGGTTATGTTAATGTATTTTGAGTATGCCTTTTCCCCTTGTCATATTAACTTTAACTTATCTAATAACTCCCTATAGAATAACCTTTTCCTATATTATATAATTCCCTTTATTAAATATTCCAAAAACCCATTTATTATAACTTTAGCCAAAGTTATTTATTCCCACATGTTTAAATAAAAAACCCACCTTATACCCCCTTTGGCTAAATATATCGTTATAGAAATATCCCACCCCTATGGTAGTTAAATAATTTTGATTTAATTATCTATATAATAAAAATATATAAAAAATCTTTAAACATGTTTAACTATGTGTTTAACACAAAAAATCCCAAAGTTTCGTTTAAACTAAAATTCAAAGAAAAAACCATCCCTTTGTTTATTTCCCGACTCCATTTACCCAAGGTTAAAATTATAACCTAACCCTTTCCCCCCGAAATATATCCCATTACTGCAAATATAACCTTGGGTAAAACCCTTTGATACCCTTCTCGATCACCTTAACCCATGTATAAAATTAATTTTTACATGTATCATCATAAATCCCTCAGCACCATCAGACTCCATCCTAACCATCCGATCATCTTTCTCCTTTTTAATCTGACGGTCAGAAACAAACCCGATAAGCCCTTTTCCCCATCCCCACCATTTCCTATCGGATCGAATTTCATCCGTTGATCTCCCCTTGTTAAATCGACAACACAGATCAAAGCCCTGGCCCCACTGCATTTACCCCGCAACTTCAAATAAAATCTTGACCGTTCGCTCCGCTCCGACAGATCCGATGATGTAGATTCATTTTCGCATTTTTAAAGTAATCGAATGAAGTTGTCAAAAAGTTTTGCGAAAAAATTTGTTTTGATAAACCACCGCCTGCTACATGTCCTCCTTTCATTTGATCGCATTCCAAAAGGAAAAAACCACTTACTGCTTAAACATAATGCGAAAACCATTTCCGGTTTCTCCTTCAAGCGCACAAACCGCTCCCGCCATATCTGCAATAAATGAAATTAAACAGTGATTTGACTTATGGTTTAATACATTAAAACTTACAGTTTTCCATTACATTTCACCTATTTGCACCATTCAACCTGTGAAAACCTTTGCAGAGCCTCCCTTGACTATTTGCGAAGCTGTTTTCTGAACCAGTTGCCATTTGAATGACCATTTTTCTCTGAAATTCACTCACAAATAATTCCATAACCCCTGACAGCCTAATTTTCCAGAATTGAAGACTGTGAGCACAACTACAACTCCTTCGACTGTAATTATACCTTTTACAGGTAATTTTTTTTTTTTTTTTTTTCTGTAAATCCTATCCAAAATACTTCAATTTCAAAAGAGAAATCATCATTTTATTAGCTATTTCCTTTAATTCAGTTGAATTATCCATACACGAAATCCAAAAACATCCAAAATACAGGGGAAACCCTGTCAAATTTTCCCCATAATCCTTCCTCTCCATTTTAATAGGCTTTATCCACTTCCTGATCATTTTCACTACTGAACTTGATCAAAGCCATCTTCTGTGCATCAAAAACCATTTTTTATCATTCAGAACCCTGCTCAGAGTCCAATTTTTCCAGAAAAATCCTTCAAATACCCCTTGTTTCCAAAAGATAACTTAGCACGCAGTTTAAACTTGCTTTGTTTAGCTAAAAATGACTAAGAAACAAGTAACTCCCAAATCAGGAGGCCCAAAATCTCAAACGAAAGAAACAACTAAGATACCTCAACTTGAGCCTTCTAAACTTGATAAGCCCACTCCTGCACTTACTGCTGAGTCTAATGAAGTAGTTAGACCTCTACAACCTCCTGTTACCATTGAAGAAAACAATCCTTTGATTGACTTAGATTACAAAATTGCAGATGCCACCCTTGAATTTGATCTTCTAGAAGTGCATAATTGGTGTCAAGAGAAATTTAAAAAGAAAGAGGCCAATGACATACCTGTATAGGAGTCCAATTTGCCCAAGTATGTTGTTCCTATTACCCATCCTGCTCAGGATTCATAAGATTGTGTCAAATGCATTATATTCCTCATCAAAGGTGAATGGCTAACAAAGATAGTGAGGTCTTATTTTTTATAGTTGCTGAATCAATCAATGATATGCTCCAGTTCAGCCATAATACACAAGCAGTGTCATTGTCAATTGAAGACTTGAACCAGATGTATTTAGACCTAGATTTCCCTAGGAAGTTCCAAATTCTCCAGAAATTCATGCCCAATCATGTCGATCTTCCTAAGGTGAATCCTCCTTATGATACCTTTGGTTTTCCAGAAGGCTCCAGATAGGTGATTTCCATGCTGTCATTTATTTTGGGTTATGTTAATGATGAATTCATAGATGCCTCTGTCTTAGGCTTCCTCTCCACTTTGTCTCCTGGACAGCAACCAGACTTGATTTTTGACATTGCCAAATTTATTGCTGACAATATCCATAATCAGCTGATAAAATTTCCTGATGAAGGAGTGTTCAGATATACTTCATATATGTTACATATCTTCTTGTTCTTTCAAGCAGAAAAAATTCCCTTTGCAGTACAGAAGATGGATATGGAGGGCAAACCACTGTCAGTAATATTTTGGACCTCTCTTCTGAGAAACAATAGCAATGAGTACAGTTACAGTGACTTCAATGACTTATTTATCAGACATGACATCAGTTTGTTAGATAAAGCAGAACCACCAAGGATAAATGAAGATATAAAAAGGATTTTATAGTTGTCTGAAAACTATAAAGTAGGTGATTGGTATTTATACAAAAATCACACTGAGATCAGAATATATGGTGCAATCTTGGCCCCATACAAATTTCCAAAGTTTTTGACCACCAGGATATTTTCTCTAGAGTACATAAGGCAGATTTTGAATGTTGATGCAGTAAATTTCATAGCATCCAAAAAAAAGGCACAATTTAAATTAAGAAGTCAAATTGGCTCTTTCATTGTAAACAATAGAGATGCCTTAAAGGAAGTATCCAGCAAGCTATCGGTATTCAAGTTTTAAAAGAGTTTTCATTGGAACTATGACCCTCAGGGTATTATAAGTAATCTCAGAGTCAAAATCAAATTGCCCCCATTTCTCCATGAATCAAAGCCAATAATTGAAAAATATGCCAATTAGTTGGAATGGGTGGCCAATACCTTAATTGATGATGATCAGGATAAGTAGACAAAAAATTTGAACAGTACACAGGTGGTTACAGTTGACCAGCCAGCAGAATTATCCAACAAAAAACCAAGGAAGGAAGAAGGATATTTGGCCGAAACAATCACTGAAAAAAAATTCAAATCAGTATACAGCAAAAAGGCCAAAATTACTACATTAGAAACAGAAGGAATCATAGATGTTGATGACACTAATCAGCAAAAGACAGATGATGAAGCCACCATCATTGTGAATGAGACACTCAGAGAGATTCAAAGTAAACAGTTACAAACATAGGGTAAAGGTAAAGAGTTGGTTGAAATGGAAGTGGATATAGAAGGTCCCTCTTCTTCTTCTAAAAAAGCGAAAGAAACTGATTCTGATATTCAGAAGAGGTTCAAGCTAATCAGAGAGAAAAATGAAGAAATAAAAAATGAAGTTTATTCTAAACTTCTCAAGGAAAAACTAGGAGATAAGGACATATTAGTAACTGCATTTGATTACTCAACCAACCAAATGATCATGTATTTTATCCAACCAGTGGTAACACATCCAAATCAGCTTTAGACTACAAAAAGATAGAATTTACAGTAAATGCTGATACTATTCATGAGATAGATCAGATATAATTTCACAGGAGTGCATCATAAATGTTATATTCAAAATTAGTAAGAAAAAAAATGAGTGCCACTATGCTCCAAAAGACTTTATCCAACTTGCAAACTCAAATGAAGTTGGATAAAGCATATTTACATGCCAAGGATTTGAGAATAAAATCCTTAGAAGATTTAGTAATTGAGTCTGGAGCAGATCCTTCTAATACTAAAGCTTATAAGAAGTTAATAAGACAGAAGAATGATGATATTACATCCTTAAGAAAGTAGCTCAAATTACCACCGAGTGAGCACCCTCAAACAAAAGAAGTTCTTTAGGAAAAGACAGAGAAAGAGGAAAATATGCAACTTGTTTTGAAAATGACAGCCCAGATAAAAAATATGGAAACTCAGATAGAAGCTCTTATGCAAGAAATTGAAAATTTGAAGAAAACTCAACAAGTTTCCATTCCTACAGTTATTCCAACTCTAAGTACAGCTATTCCCTCAACATTGGCAGAACATTTGGCACCAAAAGGAATATTGGCAACTGCAGTGTCAATTACTTCTAAAAATATCTCTGCCACTTCTTCATCAACATCACAGGTAAATACAGCAGGGGAAACCGCTGCCATAGTCAAAGCTATGGAAGATATGTCCATAAAATATAGAGAGATAATCAGTTTAAAAGGCACCATCAGAAATCTGGAAACATCCAATAGAGATGCCTTAATCACTTCAAAAGGACATGAACAGTTGGCTAACATATTACAGGAACAGGTTAAAATTCTTCAACAACAGGTAAATCTAACTGAGCAAGTGTCCTGCATTAAGAATTATCTGTGGAATAACATCATTCAGGGCATACGTTCACAATGGCCCTCAATCCAGATAATTTATGAACAAAAAGAATTACTTAAATGAGCACAGATAGAAATATAGAATACCAAAAAAGAACTGGCTGATAAGCCTTCTCAAGCCTTGAGGCTTATCACATTTTTGAATAGTAAACACAGAGAAGAACTTGAAGAGTTAAAAATTCAGGACAAAACTGAAAGTATACTCCAAATCAAAAAGGTTATGAATAAAAGAAACATGATGAATAATTTGGAGGACAGGTGCAAAGATATGAACTTGGCTATCACCAGATTTGAGCCCAAATACACAGTACTGTCACAAGAAGGTTTACCAGATATTCATGCATTGAATGAGAAGTTAATGCCACAAAAATATTATGACAACAAAATCAGGGCATATTCCAAAGAGCAGGTCAACAAAGATTTACCTCAAGGGTCTCCTACTGGTAAAGTCATTCTGGAATATTTTGAAAACTTGTTCTTTTTGCAAAACGAGATTAAGCATATTTTTATGGTTAAGCCCAATTTTGAAAAATATACAGAAGCAGATGAGAGTTTCAGGAAGCTAAAGAGCATGAAAATTCCCATCACAGAGCAATGGCAAGAATTCACTGATTTACTATGAAAAATCAGTAGTCAAAGTGTATCAGGGTCAAAGAGTATCGGTAAAAGCAAATTGTTACTGATTGTTATTTTTCAATTACAGCAGTAAAACAATGAAAAGAAAAGATAAAGAGTATCAGGATTGAAAGTGAAAAGGAGTGTTCTACAAGCCACCTTCCACGAGATAATGCATCAATTGCTAGCAATGCTCCCAGCTAATCATAAAATCAGTTTGATTAGCATAGACAGTGCTATTTTTGCTTGTAAAAGAGGACAACTTGCAAACTATTTTGCTGCTATCCCTCTTCTTATGTTATATTTCCTATTTTTCTTTGAAACATTATCTCAAACTTTGAGATATTTTGTAAGAAATTTATTTGTATAAATACTTCATCTTTCGAAGTATTAAGGGTGGAATAAAATTTATCAAGACTACTATAGTCATTTTGCTAGATATATTGAAGTTGGTGTGATTCAATCAGTAAAGCATCAAAGTGGAATTGAGATTAAAGACATCATAACTCAAGATTCTTGTGCTGACTAGATAAGTATAGTTTTTTCCTGTTTTCATTATGTTATCTTTCAAAAGTTTCCATACATTCATTTTAATGTGTTTTTGTCTTAAATGATTAACTAGGAAGGTTTAAATAGGATTAGTGATAAAAAGCTCCCTGTTTTTTACTAGTTTCTCATGATTATGTTTTCTACTTGATAACCGGACCATAGAATTCTTAACTGCTCTTAAGTCCCTGTTTGATCTCCTCCTTCAATCTTCATTTCTGTAACTTAAGGATTCTTAATTACCCTTTTGTTCAGATTTCACCCATTCCATCAAAAAATCCTATTCAAAAGCCTTTGAAGGTCATCTACCCTTAGTACATTTGCATCTTTAAGTCTTATTTCCTAGCTCTATTTGCCTATAAAGTTGACTCCATAGCCCAATGGTCTGGTAGATCAATCTGCGGTTTACCTTGAAACACTTTTTATTCCCAACACACTTTCAAAACAAGTCCCACTGTCCACTCATAGCTAGTCTAAAATCAAATTATAAAACAAAGTTAAATCTTTAGGAGAGATCCCTCTTCGGAAATCAGGAAGGCTAGATCCTGAATTCTAAAAGAGGTTCTTGGTTACCCCTGGTTTTCTTAACTACAAATTTCCTCATCCCACAACTTGAGAATTACTAGGGTGATAACATACTGGCAACCATACTGGGGAACTAACCACTCTCCAGTTTTAAGTTTAATCTTGGAGGAAGATTTTTAAATATATATTTTCTACTTCAAGATTAAGTTTAAAGGTTGTGGGTATTTACCAAATAAACATTATGGCTCCCAAGAAAGTCTATTACACTATATCCAACCCTGATCCCAATCCTCCAGATATAGTAGACAATCCGGACCAAATAGGAAAAAAGAAAAAACAAATTGATAGTTTAGAGACTGAAATACCCCTGAAAAGAGCTGATTCTTTACCCAAGGAATTAGTAAGCCTATCAAATATTGAATTTGACTTGAAGTTTGAAAAATAGCTATTTAGAACCAAGTCTGAAACTGATTTAAAGGAAATTGTTTTAGATCCAGTTTTTACTTCTTATGTGAGTGAAAAACACAAAATTATTTCTATTCCTACTAAATCAGACAAAAATGAAAGTTAAAGTCCAGTAAAAAGGGTAAATGTCACAAAAATTAAAGACATTGAAGAATCTGTTGAGTTAGCTAATTTTTTGTCTCAATTCAAACCCCCAGTTTCCCAGCTATACACCACAATCTTTCCAGCATTAGATTCTACCCTGTATTTTGCTACCTCATTTACAGATTCTACTGTCAGTTCACCTCAAGAGCCTATAAGCCCTGAGTTTCCTTTGCACCATATGATCATATATTCATCATATCCTCAATCCACTGCTATTTCATCAACAGATCCATTCATCCCTGAGCTGCCCTTGTAGCCTAAAGTAATATATCCATCATTCACTCAGCCCATTACAACTACCACCACCATAAGCACTAGCCATACTACTTCTTTTTCATCTCCTTTACCGAGCTCTTCAAGTACATCCATTGTTGTAACCAGCACTATCCCTTCCACTACTACTGTACCTCCCAGTTCAACAAAAATCCAAGCCATGGCAGCTAGATATGCTCCCTTGGAATTACCTCAAAATCTCCATGACATGCCCCAAAATTATCAAAAAGATATCCCATTGTTTGATAATCTTTCACAAATTACTGCACAACAACATATCACTAGAATGAATTATTTTTGGGAATTTTATGAGATAGATGAATCTGATGTCCAAATGAGGTTGTTTGCACAAAGCTTCATTGGAGAAGTAAAAACTTAGTTTAAAATTTTAGGTGCTGGTAGTATAGCATACCTAGCTGCATTCCATAGAGTATTCCTAAATAAATGGGAGAAGAAGAAAAATCCTATGCAAATACTTTCTGAGTTTGATGCTGTTAAGAGAGCCCCCAATGAGTCTGTCCAAGATTTTTTCACCAGATACAACAGTGTTTACAACGCTATTCCTGTAGACCTTAAACCCACTCCATATTCCGTGCTACTCAAATTCCTTGGTTGTTTTGATGTATACATGGCTTATCAACTTATAGAAAGGGATGCAAACACCCTAGAACAAATGCAACAAAACGTTGTATGTGTAGAAATCAACATCCTTGCCAAGAAAGCCAGAATGAGAAACGAGAGGAGGGTTACAATAAAAGAAGAAGCTTCGCACTTAGATGGTAAATTTGATTTTATTACAAAACATTAGAAAAATTAGTTGAGAGACTAGATCACATCGAAAGGAAACCACAATGGGAAAATCAATCCCAGATCAGGAATCCCCACTACAGGAAAAACAAAAATCTTGGGAAAGGTAAAGAACCTTCTCCAGATCAGAATATAAGACCCCCATTCCAAGAAAACTTTGCAGAAAGTTCACACAATAATGTTGAGGAGGATGAGAAAGACATCAACATAGTTATGGGGATAGATGAAAACAATACAATTTTCCTCACTCAGGAGGACCAGGAACTCTTTGAACTACAACAGTTCACAGTTGAATCTGGTGAATCCTTCGATTATAAACAAGGTTATGATTTTGCAATAAATGAAATTCACAACCAATACAAACTTAGGAGCAAGAAAACTAATGAGCATACAATAAATAATAATGCTCTAACCCAACAAAACCAAAACAAAAATAAGACTGAGGCTCCCAAAACAAAATTTTTGTAGATTCTTCCTAGAGAAAATAAACAACGTTCAAACCCACCCAGTCCTAAAAAATAGCAAAGCCCAAAGATTTTAGATATCACTGATGAGGTGGCTCAATCCTATAAAGATGCCCAAAAGGCTAATACTAAAAATAGCACCAATTCAACAACAGTCAATGAACCAAAAAAGAATCCAGTTGACCCAAAATCACCAAATCCTAAATCTTCTGTTGAGAATCCCAAATCTAATAAACCATCTGCTAACACTCAAACTATTCCTGAAATAACAATTAAAGATAACATAAACCAAGAAACTCAAACAGAAGACAAAATAAAAGCTCAAACCAAAGGTAAAACTGTTGAAACACAAGAAAAGTCATCACAAACCACAGTTCCAAAAGACGAGTTAGTTCAAGCCATCAAATCTCAGTCAACATTTAATATGCAATCTGAAATATCCAAGTTAAAGATAGTTGTTCCATTAGTTTAATTGGCTAAAAAATGACTTGTATAGATCTATTATTTCTGAAGCATTGAATGTAAATGAGAATGAGGATACAATTAATATGAGTGAAGATAGGCCTGAACTAATCTTTGGTCCCAATGTAGATGGTAAGAATTCAGATGGGTCAGTACCTTCATTTGATTTAATTCTTATTGTACATGATCACATATTTCACAATTCTATGCTAGATACTGGAGCTTCCCATAACTTAATGCCCAGAGCAATAATGGAAACCCTGAATCTAGACATAACCCCGCCATATAAGGACCTATTTTCATTTGATTCATCCAAAGTCCAATGCATAGGTTTGATTAAAGATCTGTGTGTAACCTTAGTCCAATATCCTGGTAAAAGCATGATCATGGATGTTGTGGTAGTTGATATCCTGCCAAAGTATGGCATGCTTCTTTCTCGTTCATGGGGAGCAAAGTTGCAGGGATCTCTACAACTTGACATGAGTTATGCCACTATCTCGGTATTTGGATAGCCCAAAAAGCTTTACAGAGAAACCTTAATGAAGTTCATGATCAGTACTGCTGACAGACCTACCAATTATCCAATCTATTCAACTCCTACTGATCTTGATTCATTTATTCTCTGTAACTCTGATCAAAATGACATCCAAACTGAACTCATTGATAAGAAACTTAAAATAATGGATGATTACATTGGTCATGAAGCTTTATGGCATTTAGATTTTGATGGATCTGTAAATAAATTTGGAGCTGGGGTAGGTGTATGGATTAAGAACATTGAAACAAGCCATTCTGAAGGACATGCCTTTATATTGAATTTTAAATGCACTAATAACATGGCTGAATACGAGGCTTTAATCTTAGGTTTGCAAATTATTAGAAAAATGGGAGGGCAAAGAATAATGTTCATGGGAGATTCTGAATTAGTTATCAAGCAAATAAACATAGAATACTCTGTTCACAATCCCAGACTTGCAAGATACAAAGAAACAGTATTGGACTTGCTTGATGATTTGTTAGAATCAAAGTTTGCTATCATCCCTAGAAAACAGAATATACAAGCCCATTGTTTAGCAACCTTTGCCAGCAGTTTTAAATTTCCATTTTCACCTTTACAAAAATACATTGCTGAAATCAAACATAGGCCTATTGTTCCAGAAAATGTGAAATATTGGTAGATTTTCTCAGAAGATGAGAAAATCTATCATTTTTTGAACAATGATTAAGAGTTTCAGAATTTTCATATCGATAATGACTATAATATAGATTCACCTTGTGATATAGATTCAAATTATTTTCAAATAGATGA
Source organism: Pinus albicaulis (assembly GCA_034641835.2). Classification (NCBI taxonomy): domain Eukaryota; kingdom Viridiplantae; phylum Streptophyta; class Pinopsida; order Pinales; family Pinaceae; genus Pinus; species Pinus albicaulis. The sequence goes on from CM076581.1 coordinate 1,110,237,361, forward strand.
TTTAGACAATTTAGATGTACATAATTTTGATAGACCTACTATATTTACTCAGAGTGACATAGATGAATTGGAAAAAGTAGATATAGAGGAAATGATGGAAGATGAACCAGATTTGATTGATTTAAAACATAACATTTTACCCAAAGGTTTAACTCCCCTTGAAGACTTGTTTGATTCCAACGATGTGCCCAAAAGGCCAAAAATGGAACCGGTTAGGTCTGATATAGAAGAGTATAACTTAGGGACAGATGAAAAGCCAAAAATGATTAAACTATCAAAATCCTTATCGTCAGAAGAAAATGTTAAATACATAGAAATTTTGAAAGAATATCAGGATGTCTTTGCATGGATTTATGAAGACTTGAAAACTTACAACAAAGACATAATTCAACATAAAATTCCTTTGAAACAAAATCAAAAACCTTTTCAACAAAAACTAAGAAGGATTAATCCAATCTTGTTACCTTTAATCGAAAAAGAAGTTAAAATAATGTTTGATGCATAAATAATTACACCAGTCAGATATTCTGACTAGGTATCTAATCTAGTGCCTACCAGAAAGAAAACAGGAGAAATCCGACTATTTATAGACTTCAGAAATCTTAATAAAGCATCCTTGAAATATAATTACCCCTTGCCTAAATGGATTACATTTTTCAGAGGGTGGCAGGTTCTTCAAGAATTTCTTTACTAGATGGTTTCTCCAGTTACAATCAAATTCTAGTTCATGAAGATGATCAAACTAAAACTTCATTTACTACTCCTTGGGTCACTTTCATGTACGTGAAAATTCATTTTGGATTAAAAAATGTAGGAGCTAATTTTCAGAGAGCAATGGATATTGCCTTTGCTAAAGAGATCCATGAATTTTTAGTTATTTATCTTGATGATAGTACTGTCTTCTCAAAAACAAATGATGAACACTTAGATCACCTGAGACAAGTCTTTATCAAATGTAGAAAATATGGCATATCCCTTAATCCTAAAAAGACTCTTTTCGGACTAGAAGAAGGAAAACTGTTAGGTCACACAATCTCCAAAGAAGGCATTAGAATAGAACCTGCAAGAATTGAAGCCATTTTAAACATTCAACCACCAAGGAACATAAGAGAACTTCAAGCATTCTTGGGTAAAATCAATTTTTTAAGAAGATTCATCTCTAATCTGGCTGAAATCATAAAAGATATTTATAATATGCTTAAAAATGACTCTTCAATAAAATGGAAAATGAAGGCCAAACAATCTTTCGAATCTATTAAACAGGCCTTAACAAAAGCACCAGTCCCCATCAGCCCAGATTATACAAAAGATTTCATAATCTTTTCCTTTGCATCTGAACACACCATAGTTGCAGTTCTTCTGCAAAAAAACAATCAAGTTTTTGAACAGCCAATTGCATTCTTTAGTAATGCCCTCAGAGATGCACCAATGAAATACAATATAATGGAAAAACAGGCTTTAGCCCTGGTTAAATCCATCAAGGATTTCAGAGTGTATATACTTCATTCGCACATCATTGCATATGTCCCTAATGCAGTGATTAAAGATATTTTGACACAGGATGGACCTGATGGTAGGAGAGGAAAGTGGATAGCCACTATCCTTGAATACGATCTGGAAATCAAACCAACTAAGCTCATTAAAGGACAAGGTTTAGCCAGATTGATGGCTAAATCAAATTGTAATGCTTTAGATATTAATTTCATTGCACAAATAGATCACCAGGAGGAGATGGTGACTCCATTGATCAGTGAGGCCTATCTAGACTCACCGTGGTACTTTGATATTATATTTGTACTAAAAAATTTACAAGCTCCTCCTGGGCTAACTAAAACCAAGGCAAGATTCATCAAACAGAAAGCAATGAGGTTTTGTATCTTAAATAATTCACTTTATTGGAAAGAAAGTACTAGGATTTTACTAAATTGTTTATTAAAATCTGAGGCTGACAAAATTCTTGAGGAATTTCATGTAGGTGATTGTGGAGGCCACCTATACTGGAAGAGTACAGCTGACAAAATACTCAGAGCTGGTTTTTACTAGCCAACTTTATTTTCTGATGTTAAAAAATTTGTTACCTCTTGCCACAAATGCCAAATTTTTGAAGGGAAAAATAAACTGTTGCCTTTACCCCTTAAGCCTATATCCACTGAAAAACCATTTCAACTATGGGGGTTAGACTTCATAGGTGAAATCCATCCTCCATATTCAGGTCAACATAAATGAATTTTAACTTCTATAGATTACTTTACCAAGTGGATATAAGACATTCCCACTAGGCAAGCCACTGATTCAGTTATAATCTCATTTAGAGAAAGTAATATTTTATCAAGATTTGGATGCCCACATAAGCTTATTACTGATAATGCAACAGCATTCAAATCCAAGAAAATGATTTCTTTCTGTCATAAATATCATATTACCTTAGGTCATTCCACAACATACTATCCCCAAGGTAATGGTTTGGCCGAATCATCAAACAAAAGTTTAATCAATATCATAAAAAAACTACTCCAAGAAAACAAAAAGACATGGAACAAAAAGTTGGTCTATGCCCTTTGGGCTGATAGACTTACCACAAAAAAGTCTATTGGAACTTCACCTTATCAAATTGTTTATGGTACAGATGCAATTTTCCCTTCTTCCTTGGGTGTCCCAGTCATGAAGATTATCCAGGAATCACAGGTGGAAACAAATGATATTCAACGAAGAATCAATGAAACCATACATCTCCAACAAACCAGAGAAGAAATTTTTGAAATATCACAAGTTTTACATGACAAAATCAAAAATATTTTTGATAAAAGGGTTAAAGAAGATGATTTTTTCATAGGAGATCAAGTTTTAAGATGGGATTCACAAAGAGAGGATAAAGGTAAACATGGGAAGTTTGACTTTCTATGGCAAGGACCCTATGTGATATATTGTTATAGAGGTAATAATTACTTTTTCATTAGGAATTTGGATGGAAATAAACTTCAAGAGGGACCAGTGAATGGTAGGATGCTGAAACACTATTATTCTATAGAGTCACTCAAAAATTAGATTGATTTACTTTATCATTGTAAATATTCATAGTCATTGTGTAGATTGAATTGGAGATTTTATCTACAAAGTTGGAGCTCGAAAAGAAGGCCCTAATATTTGCAGCATAAAATGTCATAAATATGATTTGTTGTAGAAAAACAGAAGACATTTACAGGATCACCAAAGTCAATGGATAAGGCTACTGATCTCAGAGTTCTTGACATTTCACAAGGAAATTCCATCCCCAAGTGAAGCCGATGTTAGTGACCTATAAATATAGGATTCATAATTTTGACTTGGCTGATGGTAATTTTGTAAATTTGTACATACTTTATCTTCTGCAAGTTGTATTCACATATTTTGTAAAAAAAAAAAAAATCAATCAAAAAATAAAAAAGAGGGTAAAAAGTCCTAAAAGGAAAATCAAAGGACTTAGAAAAAATAAAAGACCCCTAAAGAAAAATGAATAAAACATGAAAGTGTGCAAGTATAAATGCCACTACTTTTACCTTTTGTAGTTGATTATGGCAGAGTGTCAATAAATGCCATAATCTGTGATGAATTGAACAATTTAATCTTGACTTGTCACTTTTCAATTTCAAATGTTGTAGATAGAGAATAAAGAATTGTCATATAGTTTAATCATGACAATTCAGTAGTTAGGTAGAGAATAAGTGAATCCAACAGTTTAATCTGGATTCCTTGATGAAATAAGTGTAGAATTAGATAGTTTTTTTATTTCAAAAAAAAAAATGTTATAAAGGTTGCTAGCACAAATGCACCTAATCAAAATGGAAGAAAAAAATGTTAGCAGTAAAATTGGGTAGGTAGAAGAAGGTGAGAAGCATCAATGTAAATATTATTCACCAGGGCTGCAAATAACTAACTTCCCCTTCCTATAGTCATTAAACATTCTAAACTATCAGTCAGAAAGGCTCAAGGCATTTCCTTGACTTCTGTTGGGACCGGACCCAAGGCTCTATGACTAATAAGTTGAAAGTGTAAAATGTCTATATTAATCCCTAAAATCACATCATTATTCCATTCATGCATTCATTTCCTTGAATAATCCTAAGTAAAAACCCCATTTTTACTTAAAGATACTCTAATTCCCATTTGATTAATTTCCCACATCACATGAAAGCACAAAACCCTCAAAACTACATTTTATCCTAAGTTGAAGTGGTGAAATTATTATGATGCAAATTTACCTTTAAACTTCAGTTTTCTTGGTGATGTTAATTTATTTTGAGTACACCTTGTCCCCTTGTCATATTAACTCACTAGTACATTTGGCAGAAATTCTGACACTTGGTTCCGACACTTTCGATCAAATGTCGGAAATTTCCGTAGATTTTTTCAACTTTTTCAAATCCCGCCTGAAACCGTGGCTATACCGACGTTTAGAGAAAAGTATCGCAATACCGACGCTTAGACAAAGTGTCAAAATTGCGACATTTTGAGGAAGTCGTCGCAATTGCAACATTATGGCCCAAAGTGTCGCTATTGCGACGACTTCCTCCAAACGTCGCAATTGCAACACTCAGTCTAAGTGTCGCAATTGCGACGTTTGGAGGAAGCTGTCGCAATAACGACGCTTTGGGCCATAGTGTCACAATTGCGACGTCTGGAGGAAGTCGTCGCAATTGTGACACTATGCCCCAAAGCGTCGCTATTGCAAGGGCTTCGTCCAAACGTCGCAATTGCGACACTTGCAAAATCTGGCCCAAGGCGTCGCATTCAAACTTAGCAAATCTGGCACTGGCGCCCTGGGACCAAACGACCCGACCCGAACGGACGCCCTCACCCGGCGCGACACGACGCACCCACCCAAAGGGACGCACATGGGAGCAAATGGCAAACGGGCTGCCCGGATGTGCACGCACAAGGCACCTGAGCAGTCACAACTTAGCAAATCTGGCATGGGCGCACTCGGACCAAACGACCTAACCCGAACGGACGTCCTCACCCAACGCGACACGGTGCGCCCGCCCTAACAGACGCCCTCACCCTTTTCGACATGGCGCGCCCTCTCGAACAGACGCACATGGTAGCAAACGACAAACGGGCCTCCGGGACGTGCACAAGGCACCTGGGCAGTCACAACTTAGAAAATTTGACACGGGTGCCCTCGGACCAAACACCTCGACCCAAACAGATGCCCTCACTCGGCGCGACATGGCGCGCCCACCCAAACGGATGCACATGGGAGCAAACGGAAAACGGGCCGCCCAGATGTGCACAAGGCACCCGGGTGTTCACAACTTAGCAAATCTAACACGAGTGCCCTCGGACCAAACGACCCGACCGAACGGATGCACATGGTAGCAAACGGAAAACAGGGCGCCCGGACGTGCACAAGGCACCCAGGCGGTCACAACTTAGCAAATCTGACACGGGTGCCCTCGGACCAAATGACCTGACCTGAACGGACACCCTCACCCGACACGACATGGCGCGCCCACTCGAACGGACACTCATGGGAGAAAACGGCAAACGGGCCCCCCAGACGTGCACAAGGCACCTGGGTGGTCACAACTTAGAAAATCTGACACGGGCACCCTCGAACCAAATGACCCAACTTGAATCGACACCCTCACCCGGTGCAGTACGGCGCGCCTGCTTGAATGGACGCCCTCACCCGACGCGACACGACGCGCCCGACCGAATGGACGTACATGGGAGCAAACGACAAACGGGCCGCTCGGACGTGCACAAGGCACCTTGGCGGTCACAACTTAGCAAATCTGACACAGGTGCCCTCAGACCAAACAACCCAACCTGAACGGACGCCCTCACTCGACACGACACAGCGCGCCTGCCTGAACGGACGCCCTCACCCAGCGCGACACGGCGCACCTGACCGAACGGACACACATGGGAGAAAATGGAAAACGGGCCGCCCGGATGTGCACAAGGCACCCAAGTGGTCACAACTTAGCAAATCTGACATGGGCACCCTCGGACCAAATGACTTGACCCAAACAGATGCCCTCACCTGGCACGATACGACGTGCCCGCTTGAACAGACGCCCTCACCCAGTGCGACACGACGTGCCAGACCAAACGGACGCACATGGGATCAAATGGAAAATGGGTCGCCTGGACGTGCACAAGGCACCCGGGTGGTCACAACTTAGAAAATCTGACACAGGCACCCTCGGACCAAATGGCCCAACCCAAACGGATGCCCTCACTTGGTGCAACATGGTACGCCCACCCGAATGGACGCACATGGGAGAAAACGACAAACGGGCCACCCGGACGTGCACAAGGCACCCGGGCGGTCATAACTTAGCAAATCAGACATGGGCACCCTCGGACAAAATGACTTGACCCGAACGGACACCCTCACCCAGCGCAACATGGCGCACCCACCGGAACGGACGTTCATGGGAGCAAACGGCAAACGGGCCGCCCGGATGTGCACAAGGCACCCGGGCGGTCATAACTTAGCAAATCTGACATGGGCACCCTCGGACCAAAATACCCAACCCAAACGTACACCCTCACCCGATGCGACACAACGCGCCCACCCGAACGGATGCCCTCACTGGGCGTGACACGCCCGACCGAACGGACGCACATGGGAGCAAATGACAAACGGGCCGCCTGGACGTGCACAAGGTACCTGCATAGTCACAAATTAGAAAATCTGGCACGAGCGCACTCATACCAAATGACTCGACCCAAACAGACATCCTCACCTAGTGCGACATGGAACGCATGCCCTAATGGACACCCTCACCCAGCACGACATAGCGCACCCACCCGAATAGACGCACATGGTAGAAAATGGAAAACGGGCCGCCCGGACGTGCACAAGGCACCCAGGTGGTCACAACTTAGCAAATCTGACATGGGTGCCCTCGAACTAAATGACCCGACCCGAACGGATGCCCTCACCTAGCGCGACATGGCTCGCTAACTCGAACGAACGCACATGGGAGCAAACAGAAAACGGGCCACACGGACGTGCATAAGGCACCCGGGTGGTCACAACTTAGCAAATCTAACACAGGCGCCCTCGGACCAAATGACCTAATCCGAATGGATGCCCTCACCCGGCGTGACATAACATGCCTACCTGAACGGATGCCCTCACCCGGCGCGACACGGTGCGCCCGACTGAACGGACGCACATGGTAGCAAACGGAAAACGGGCTGCTCGGACGTGCACAAGGCACCCAGGTGGTCACAACTTAGCAAATCTGACACAGGCGCCCTCGGACCAAATGACCTGACCCAAAAAAATGCCCTCACCCGGTGCGACATGGTGCGCCTGCCCGAACGGACGTCCTCACCCGGCGCGACACGACGCGCCAGACCGAACGGACGCACATGGGAGAAAACGGCAAACGGGCCGCCCGGACGTGCACAAGGCACCCAGGCGGTCACAACTTAGCAAATCTAACACGGGCGCTCTAGGACCAAACGACCCGACCTAAACGGACGCACATGGTAGCAAATGGCAAACGGGCTGCACGGACGTGCACAAGGCACCCGGGTGGTCACAACTTATCAAATCAGACACCGGCGCCCTCGAACCAAACGACCCAACCCAAACGGATGCGCTCACCCGGCGCAACATGATGCGCCCACCCGAACGGACGCTCATGGGAGAAAATGGGCCTCCTGGACGTGCACAAGGCACTCGAGTGGTCACAACTTAGCAAATCTGACACGGGCGCCCTCAGACCAAATGACCCGACCCGAACGGATGCCCTCACTCGGCGCGACATGGTGCGCCCACCCGAACGAACACCCTCACTGGGCACGACACGACGCGCCTGACCGAACTGACGCACATGGGAGCAAACGGTAAACGGGCTGCCCAGACGTGCACAAGGCACCCGGGCAGTTACAACTTAGCAAATATGACACGGGCGCCCTCGGACCAAACGATCCAACCCGAACGGACGATCATGGGAGCAAACGACAAACGGGCTGCCCAGACACGCACAAGGCACTTGGGCGGTCACAACTTAGCAAATCTGACACGAGCGCCCTCGGACCAAATGACCTGACCTAAATGGATGCCCTCACCCTGTGCGACACGACGCGCCCACCCGAACGGATGCCCTGACACGGTGCGACACGGCGTGCCTGACCGAACATACGCACTTGGGAGAAAACAACAAACGGGCCGCCCGGACGTGCACAAGGCACCTGGGTGGTCACAACTTAGAAAATCTGACACGGGCGCCCTCACCCGGCGTGACACGGCGTGCCTGCCCAAACGGACGCCCTCACACAGTGTGCTCGCCCGAACAGACCGAACGGACGCACATGGGACCAAACGGCAAATGGGCTGCCTGGACATGCATAAGACACCCGGGCGGTCACAACTTAGTAAATCTGATACAGGTGACCTCGGACGAAATGACCTGACCCGAACGGACGCCCTCACCCGATGCGACACGGTGCACCTGCCTGAATGAAGGCACAAAGGAGAAAACGAAAATCAGGTCACACGAATGTGCACAAGGCACAAGAGCAGTCACAACTTATCATTTTTTATACGGCCTCCCTCACACGACCCGACCCGAACACATTTCCTTGGGCGCCCTCACACGGCACGACCCAACCCGCTTGAACGAAGGCACAAAGGAGCAAACGGAAAATGGGTCGCACAAACGTGCACAAGGCACACGAGCAGTCACAACTTAGCATTTTTTATATGACCTCTCTCACACAACACGACCCGACCCGACCCACCCGAACGAAGGCACAAGGGAGAAAATTGGAAACTGGCTGCACGAACCTACATAAGGCACATGGGTGATCACAACTTAGCATTTTTTATACGGCCGTCCTCACATGACCCGACCCGAACGCGTTTCCTTGGGCACCCTCACGCGACCCAACCCGACCCGCTTGAGCGCGTTTCCCTGGACGCCCTCACAAGACACGACCCAGCCTGCTCGAACTCATTTCCTTGGGTGCCCTCACACGACATGACCCAACCCAACCTGCCCGAATGCATTTCCTTGGGTTCCCTCACACGACACGACCTGACCTGACCTGCTCGAACACGTTTCCTCTGGCACCCTCGCATGGCATGACTCGACTCGAACGCATTTCCTTGGGCACCCACACATGACCCGACCCGACCTGCCCAAATGAAGGCACGAGGGAGCTAGCGGAAAATGGGTCGCACAAACCTGCACAAGGCACAGGGGCGGTCACAAATTAGCATATTTTATACGGCCTCCCTCACATGACCCGACCCGACCCAAACGCGTTTCCTTGGGCGCCCTCCCATGGCAGGACCTGACCCGCCGGAATGAAGGCACGAGGGAGAAAATGGAAAACAGGTCACACTAACATGCACAAGGCACACAGGCAGTCAAAACTTAGCATTTTTAACACGGTCTCCCTCACACGACCTAACCCGAACCGCCCAAAAATTCACAAGGCACACCCACAATCACCACTTAGAATTTTTGACACGACAGCCCACACACGACACAGGCCCGACCTAACTCGGCCCACCCGAACGTGTTTCCTTGAGCGCCCTCACACGGGCGAAACACTGGCACCACTACCACTTCATGGAAAATGGTATCAGAGCTCGATTCAGGGTGAGTTGAGCTTTGTTGAAGTTTGAATATTGAAGCAGGAACACAACGATGGGGCTACAGTTGGTATCAAAGCTTGGACATTATTTTGGTTGGTCTCGGCAAAACATTGGCATGGGCAAGGCATTAGTTAGGGTCGAAGCTGGATAACAAGACATGGAAAGTTGGGAAGAATGTCAAAGGAGGCTTTTTAAGACCTTTTGCAGGTTGATGTTTTCGTCGTTTCGTCGACCGTCGTTCTTCGCATGTCCACCGAATGCTTCCAACGCCCTCCGTCATCATCCTTGACTCGTGGGTCTTACATAAATCAAACTGGTCAGGTGATCAGTCCAACCAGAGATTCTCATTGTGAGAATGTAGATCCTCATACCATGCGTTAGTTGTCCCTCTCGCATCCTGTCACACCCATCAACTCAATCAAGGACCCATCCCATATGAGTGTAAAGTAATCCATGGGGATCCGTCTCATCCGCAACACGTTGCCCATCCAACAAGCCATCTCTATCTGAAATGTGTTGCCCATGATGCCAATCTCCACGTGCTGTTCAAAAGACAACCACAACTATCGAGCGTCATCCACGTGTGAAAGGTCATCCTCAAATCAGGTTAAGAACACCCTCTCAACAATGTGCCATATTCAGGTCCATGAAGCTATGTTCATCCCATTCGCAATATGCATCCAACGTGCGTACCAAATTTAAGTCAAGAAGGCTCAACCCATGCCCAAGTGTATACCACCAAGGCATCCCATTGCTGCATCTCCATAAACCACCAATTTGTCCCATTGAACATCTCCATCAAGTGACTCCTCACAAACACACCCCATAAATGTGCTCAAAGGTATGCATCCCATAGTGCATCAAAATCAAGACCAGTCTCGATCTCAGCTCCTCATTGAACCAGATATCGCAAGATCATTGTAGTATGAAGCCTCCAATGAATGCAACTCCATCATGAACTCCCATGCATCATCCTATCCAAAGCGTTGGAAAGCATACTTGTATTGCCCACGAGTGCCACCACAAGTTGTTCTCACCCTGCAAGTCATATGTATGTGCTCATAGGTTGCTCATCCAACCAATGTCTTGTTGCTCAAAGTGAACAACATCCATCAGTGGCACCTAGTAAGTGCACTTGCATAATGTCTCCACATAATGTCCTGCCATGCCCTCATGTCAATGTACATGACTTTGGTTGCCCATGTGTCCATCAAGAGTAGACTCGCCTCAACCCTAGTCACCATCATGTGTATAGTGTATAGGTTAAGTGCCCTTGGTCACTTCTACCATCATCATCATGGGTACTTCCTCCAAGGCTTCTCCCCCACTAAAGGTGCACCAAGTGTTCCTTCTTGGTTGTAAGCCGTTTGCTCCGTTGTGGCATCATTCGGTCGGGCGCGCCGTGTCGCGCCATGTGAGGTTGCCCGACTGGGTGCGTTCGGTTTGTGTCATTTTATTCGAGGGTGCCCATATCATTTTTTCTAAGTTCATGTGACTGCTCGAGTGTCGTGTGCATGTTCGGGCAACCCGTTTTTTTTTTTATCCCTTGTGGCATCATTCGGTCGGGCACGCCATGTCATGAGGTCCCCCGACCGGGCACGTTCGGGTTTGGAAGTTTCTTTCAAGGATGACCGTATTATTTTTGCTAATTTGTGACCGCCTGGGTTCCTTATGCATGTTCGGGTGGCCCGTTTGCCATTTTCTCCCTTCTGGCATCGTTCGGTCGGGCGCGTCGTGCTGTGCCGTGTGAGGTCGCCCGACTGGGAGCGTTCGGGTCGGGCCGTTTTGTTCGAGGGCGCCTGTATCATTTTTCATGCTAATTTTTGACCTCCCAAGTGCCTTGTGCACCTTCGAGCAGCCCATTTTCCATTTTCTCCCTTCTGGCATCGTTTGGTAGGGTGCGCCTTATCGCGCCATGCGAGGTCGCCTGACCTTGCGTGTTTAGGTTGGGTCGTTTCGTTTGAGGGTGTCTGTATCAATTTTCATGCTAATTTGTGACCGCCTGGGTGCCTTATGCACCTTCGGGTAGCCTATTTTCCATTTTCTCCCTTGTGGCATCGTTTGGTCGGCCGCGTCATGTCACGCCGTGTGAGGTCGCTTGACCGGGCGCATTCGGGTTGGGTTGTTTCGTTCGAGGGTTCCTATATCAGTTTTGTTAAGTTGTGACTGCCCGAGTGCCTTGTGCACATTCGGGTGGCCCATTTTTCATTTGCTCCCTTGTGGCATCGTTCGCTATAGAATTATCTCCATACACGAACATTATGAAAATTACTATAAGGTCTATTTAAGGATGATTCATATAACGAAGAAAATATTGGCAATCAACTAATGAAGTTGAATAATTATGGTAATAATGAAAGTAATTATGAAGGAACCTATAAAGTATGATGAAAGTAATTATTCTACCTTAAAATATTATATTTATTAATATTTTTTATTACTTATAAATAATAATTACAATGAAAAATTACAATGAATATTATAAGTAATGATTTTTACATCCAAAAAATATTGATAAATTGTTTTTAAATAAAATAAAATAAGTTTATTTTGTAAAATATTACAACAGATTTACAACAAATATATAAAATAATTTAAATAAAATAAATTATTCACTAATGTTTGAGTGGGGAAATTGTCATATGATTTCATGTCATAGTTTCAATTTTTTCCCGCTTCAGCTTGTTCGACCTATTCAAATTTTCTTAATCGACCTATTCAAATTTTTTTCCCGCTCAGCTTGTTCAACCTTTATGCCTTCTTTCCCATTCTGCCTTATGATTCCATTCTGCCCTATTCAAATTTTTTTTCCCTCTCAGCTTGTTCGACCTTTTTCTCATGAACTCTGAGCATGGAAAACAACCTCTGTTTGGAACTCTCAAAATCGAATCGAAAAGAAGTCGATGTTCGGAATCGAAGAGAAGTCGATGTTCAAACAGCCTCTGTTTGGATAGATTTGGTAGATCAGTCTATCAAACCACAGGTCTTCTTTGGCCATCCCATAGGCCGCTTCACAAATGGCCGCACCGCCATTGATTTCATAGGTATATAATTACTAGACTTCTGTTCTTTTTATACATATTTACATAGAATTTAACATAATATTTATTATCAGCTCAAGAATTTATGCCCTAGTCTATGGGAAGGGTTTAGTAAGAATGTTATGGTGAAAACCTGAAGATTATTTCATAAAATTGATTCATGTCCTCTATTTTGTCATTTCTTTAAGCAACATACATGGGTTTGCCCTTTCCTTCGCCATATTTTGACCCACAAGCAGATTTCTCTACTGGGATTAATTTTTCCTCTGGAGGTAGCAGATTTCTGGATTCCACAGGTCAAGATTTGGTGAGTTGCCGTCCTGTTTTCAATATTGCATTCGTGGACTCTGTATTTCATGTATTTCGATTTGTAGAAATTAGCTGAATAAATCACTTATTCACTGAAGATTAACCCGATCATACATCAATTTCGAATTGCATGCATAACACATAACCTTCTTCTACAATTAATTGTCACATGCGGAAATAATAGAAGCAATCTCACATCAAATCAATCACACATTAACTCAGCATGTATGGGGAAAGCCTATAGCTGAAAACCCCGCAGCTATTGTGTATATTATAATGGAGAAATCATGTAACCAAACAAGTACAATACTCCTCACAAGTACTCAGTACTTTCTCATAAAGTCACACACAATCTGACTCAGTTTTGAACAAGTCACAGGTTCAAAACTCCCCGCCAATTGCCTTGCCTCTATTGCACAATCATGGCCTGTATATGAAGAGATCCAAGGTTCGAATCCCCTTGGCTTGACTGCGCAATTTTCATGGACAATTCCTCCAAGTGTAATGCAAATCCCATGCAAAACTGATCCTCCAACTAATAGCTTTACTCACCCTTTCATCTACCTCTTCCACTGGTCTCCACTGAACTGATCATGCACTGTAGTGAACTGAAGTGTTCTTGAGTTGACTAATGAGTTAATAATTAGTGAATTAAATAATATTTAATTCACTCCACTCATAACTAATTGATTAGCTAGTTAAACTAATCTCAACTAGTTCAACTAAAATAAACAGAACACAACTCCACTATCTGTCTCATTAACTCCTCCAAAACTTCTGCCACTGAAGTCCAACCGAAGTCAACCATGCAAGATGCCATCAAACCCTAGGAACCACGTGATTCCTCTGTCAGTTGCATGAGCCACCTCCATGACTCGAACTGAAGTGCTCCAAGAGAGTAAATTGTTGTTTATAGTCAAAATATTATTAAGGGTAAATAATATTTGACTTCCATATTTTTAGGAGATGCAGTCTAAAAATAGCCTGGAACCTAAAAATAAGAGTCTCATCTATTTTTACTAGTGAAATGAAGTGTTCTTGAGTTGACTAATGAGTTAATAATTAGTGAATTAAATATTATTTAATTCACTCCACTCATATCTAGTTGATTAGCTAGTTAACTAATCCCAACTAGTTCAACTAAAACAAACAGAACACAACTCCACTATCTGTCCCGTTAACTCCTCCAAAACTTCTGCCACTGAAGTCTAACTGAAGCCAACCATGCAAGATGCCATCAAGCCCTAGGAACCACGTGATTCCTTGTGTCAGTTGCATGAGCCACCTCCATGACTCAAACTGAAGTGCGCCAAGAGAGTAAACTGCTGTTTATAGTCAAAATATTATTAAGGGTAAATAATATTTGACTTCCATATTTTTAGGAGATCAGTCTAAAAATAGCCTGGGTCCTAAAAAATAGGGTCACATCTATTTTTACCGACATATCGCATACTTCAAGAATCTCCAAGTAGAATTCCCAAATTATGCTCCGTATGTCTAAAAATAGACATAGTCTAAAAATAGACTTTGCGCCAGAATTTGCCTGCGGGCCCACTTAGTGAAGGCGACTTCATTTCACTAAGCTCCATCATCTTGCTGCATTCTCAACACTCCCTCTCGGCAAGATATGGATTATCTGCAACCCCTATCCTGCCTCTGTGGAATTCGAACTTGCTCCTGGTGAGCGCCTTCGTCAAGATGTCGCCATCCTGATCCTCCGTGGGAACATATGAAAGCATCATGATCCTCCGCTGAACACAATCTCTGATGTGATGGTACCTGATGTCGATATGTTTGGACTTATCATGAAATACTGGATTAGCCGAGAGCTTGATGCAGCTCTGGTTATCACAGTAGATCACTGTAGGCTCCAAATGCAACCTGAACAAACATGCGAGGATCTTCCTCATCCAAATAGCCTCACATGCAGCCAAGCTTGCTGCCATGTACTCGGCCTCTGCTGAACTGAGTGCCACGGATCTCTGCTTCCTGCTGTACCAGGAAACTGCTGTCGACCCAATGCTGAAAACTCCTCCAGAAGTGCTCTTCCGGTCTGTTGGGCTCCCTGCCCAATCTGCATCAGTGAAACCAGAAAGTTTCACTCCATCCTCCTGTCTATACCATAGACCATATCCCGATGTGCCTCTGATATAGCGCAATACATGCTTGCCCGCCTTCCAAAAGAGCTTGGTAGGCTTAACCATAGCTTGCGAAAGCTGGTTAACTGCATAGCATATATCGGGTCGAGTATTGACCAAATACATCAACGACCCCACCAACTGTCGATAGACAGTGGCATCCACTACCTTCTCCGAAGTAGCATCTCCCTTCCTCCAACCTCCAGGAAGAGGGGTATCAACAGGCTTGCAGCCCTGCATGTTGAACCTCTCTAGAATCTCCCGGGCATACTTGCCCTGAGAAACAAACAGTCCTCCACTGCGCTGCCAAATCTCCAATCCCGGGAAATAATGAAGGATGCCCAGGTCCTTCATCTCAAACTCTCGTGCAAGATCATCCTTGCATGAAAGTATCAACTGCTCGTCGCCAGTCAAAATCAGATCATCTACATACGGTACGATGATCAACAGCTTCCCCTCCACCACAATCTGGTACAGGTTTGGATCCGCCTCACTCTTGGAGAATCCAAGCCCGGTGAAGTAGCTGTCTATCCGAGTGTACCAAGCACGAGGTGCTTGCTTCAGCCCATACGGTGCTCTCTTGAGTCGGCACACATGCGACTCACTGCTGAAGATCTCAAAACCTTCAGGCTGCTCTATGTACACCTCTTCCTCAATAACTCCATTGAGGAACGCGGTCTTCACATCCATCTGATGAATGTGCCACCCCATCTGCGCTGAGAGAGCAAGGATCGTCCGTATGGAAGAGTACCTTGCGACAGGTGCAAAAGTCTCCTCATAGTCAATCCCCTCGATCTGTGAGAAGCCACGGGCGACAAATCTCGCCTTTTACTTCTCCACACTCCCGTCAGCCGCCTGCTTCACCTTGTAGATCCATCGCGAACCTACAACTGATTTCCCAACCGGTCTTGGGACAATCTCCCATGCACTGTTCCTGATGATAGAATCATATTCTTCGATCATGGCATCAACCCATGCGGGTTCCTCCACGACTTCCTCAAAAGAGGATGGCTCCGTCACAACACATTGACTCACAAGAGCCATGTATCCAGTGTACCGATCCGGTGACTGTCTCTGTCTGCGCTGTGCTGAAGGTGGTCCTACAACCTTCTCTGCATCCCGAGCCAGTCGCTCAGCTTCTGTAGTGCGCATGCGCCCTCTGATGGTTGGCGCTGCCTGGGTGGTTTCTTCCACCTCCTGAACCTCCTCTTGTGGCTGATCCACATCAGGAAGCTCCTCCTTAGGAACTAACAGCTCCTCATCTGCATGCAAGTGTAGCTCCCTCTCAAGCGAACACTGCATGGCTTTCTCCTCCTGAAATTTTATATCCCGTCGCACAACAGTCTTGCGACTGTCTGGCACATACACTCGATAGTTATGAGGTGTATCGGTGTACCCCACAAATATTCCAACTTCAGCAGTTGGATCCAGCTTCCTTCTTGCATCCTTCGTCACATGCATGTAGACAGGAGATCCGAAAATCCGCAAATGGGAAATATCGGGCCTCTTGCCAGAATAAGCCTCCTCTGGTGTACTCATGCCAAGAACCTTGTGAGGACAACGGTTCTGCACATACACTGCTGTATTGCATGCCTCAGCCCACAAGTGAAGGGGTAGGCCCTGATCATGCAACATCGCCCGTGCGGCACCCACGATCGTTCTGTTCTTCCGCTCAGCCACCCCGTTCTGCTGTGGGTTATGGGGTGCGATGAGCTCTCTCCGAATCCCTTCTGCGCTGCAGAACTCCTTGAATTCAGCCGAGATGAATTCACCACCGGTATCACTCCTTAGAGCAATCACCTTCTTCCCCGACTCCTTCTCGACCAGTGCTTTAAACTCACAGAACTTCGCGAATGTATCGCTCTTCTTCTGCATGAAGAAGATCCAGCACTTTCGAGAGAAATCATCAACAAAGATCACATAATGCTTGTGCTTTGCTGTCGAAGCAACTGAGAAAGGACCACACACGTCTGTGTGAACTCTCTCAAGGATCGTCGTGGCGCGACTATCCTTCTCGTGAAAGGTGGCTTTCACATATTTCCCTAAAGTACACCCCTTGCACTGATCTGACTGCGCAAGGGTGCCCTTAGGAAGTCCAGTAGAAATCTGCTGCAGAATCTTCAAAGCTCCATGGTGAAGATGGCCCAATCTCCTGTGCCATAGTTCGCCCTCATCATCCCGGCTCACCACATCTCCGGCCTTGCATGCCATAGCTGCGCAGTCATCTACCTGCAACTGATAAAGGTTCTGAGTTCGAACCCCTATCTTCCGGGTCTCTCCAGTAGTCTTACCGCGCAGGAAAGCTTTTCCTTCGCTGAAGACCACATCATAACCCTTATCCTCCAACATTGCTACTGAAATCAGGTTCTTCTTCAATCCAGGTACATGCATGACATCCTTTACGACAAAGGGTTTACCAGACTCCCTCTGAAAGGATACGGTACCGATACCAGTCGCACTGTATCTACCGTCATCGCCCATCTCGATGTGCATACCCAAATCCTTGTCCTCCGGATCTGAGAACAACTCCCGATCTCCCGTCATATGAAATGACGCACCGCTGTCCAAGAACCACACCGATCCCATCACACTTGAAACCAAGCATGCAATCGGTGAAAAGTCAAGCTCGAACTGTGAAGCCAAAGCTTCTCCATCTGCAGATCTTCCCGCTTGCTTGTTCTTCTTCTTCTTTGGAAAATTGGTAGCATAATGTCCGTGATCATGGCAGTGAAAACACTTCACTTTCGCCATATCCTTCTTCTTTCCCTTTGCACCAGAATGAGAGGTTTTCTTACCCTTCCCCTTCTTTGCTTTGGCAACCAAAGCGCAGTTTTCTTCATCAGCTCCCTTTGATGAAGATCCATCTCGAGTAGTCCTCCTTGTCTCCTCCTGCATGAGATCCGCCCAAAGGCGCTCCCATCCCGGCAGCTTCTCCCGACCATTGACACTATCTTGATATGAGTGCCAAGCCTTCGGAAGACCAAGGAGAGCCAGGTCGACCATATCCTCTTCATCGACACTAACTCCCACACTTCCCAGTTCATCTCTGCATTGAGTGAACTTCGTGAGGTATTTAGCGATACTGTCGCCCTTCTCCATCTTGATGTTCCTGAGCTTGTCTTTGAGCGCCGGCTTCCTTTGGTCACTCTTACTCTGGAATAGATCCGTCAAAGCTTTCCACATTAAATATGGAGTAGCCTTTCCATGCAGGCTGGATACAATATGATCCTTGACGCCCTCCAACGGGATCCTTCGACATTTCGCGATCTTCTTTTGCCATGCATCGACCAAAGCTGCATCAGTGGGCTTTGGGACATCCGCATCCACGAACTCCTTCAGACCATTATCTTCTAACACTGCTTCCATTCGATCCTTCCATGCAACATAGTTCGAACTACCTTCAAGAGCATATTCGAGTCGCAAACCATTGAAAGAAGACATCTTTCAACACCGGCACCAAGAAAATCAACCTTCTGCAAAATTCGAATTCCAAACTCCAAGCTCTATCGCTTCCGATCTATACTTGAAAACAAATTATTTCCAAATCGGAGATTGACTGCAAAGGGCATTCACCAGATCTTTCACCTTACAAAGAAGGATGAATATTCCGGAGGCTACCTGGCCCGCATGCAGACTCTGTCCGAGGAAATAAGTTTGCAATCACCGTAATAGATCTCGAAAATTAATCTTGCTTTGATACCATGTAGAAATTAGCTGAATAAATCACTTATTCAATGGAGATTAACCCGATTACACATCAATTTCGAATTTCATGCATAACACATAATCTCATCTACAATTAATTGTCACATGCGGAAATAATAGAAGCAATCTCACATCAAATCAATCACACATTAACTCAGTATGTATGGGAAAAGCCTATAGCTGAAAACCCCGCAGCTATTGTGTATATTATAATGGAGAAATCAAGTAACCAAACAAGTACAATACTCCTCACAAGTACTCAGTACTCTCTCATGAAGTTACTCACAATCTGACTCAGTTTTGAACAAGTCTGAGGTTCAAAACTCCCCGCCAATTGCCTTGCCTCTATTGCGCAATCATGGCCTGTCTATGAAGAGGTTCAAGGTTCGAATCCCCTTCCCTTGATTGCGTAATTGTCATGGACAATTCCTCCAAGTGTAATGCAAAACTCATGCAAAACAAATCTACCAACTGATAGCTTTACTCAACCTTTCATCTACCTCTTCCACTGGTCTCCACTGAACTGATCATGCACTGTAGTGAACTGAAGTGTTCTTGAGTTGACTAATGAGTTAATATTTAGTAAATTAAATATTATTTAATTTACTCCACTCATATCTAGTTGATTAGTTAGTTAACTAATCCCAACTAGTTCAACTAAAACAAGCAGAACACAACTCCACTACTTGTCCCGTTAACTCCTCCAAAACTCCTGCCACTGAAGTCTAACTGAAGCCAACCATGCAAGATGCCATCAAACCCTAGGAACCACGTGATTCCTTGTGTCAGTTGCATGAGTCACCTCCATGACTCAAACTGAAGTGCGCCAAGAGAGTAAACTGCTGTTTATAGTCAAAATATTATTAAGAGTAAATAATATTTGACTTCCATATTTTTAGGAGATCAGTCTAAAAATAGCCTGGGTCCTAAAAATTAGGGTCTCATCTATTTTTACTGACATGTCGCATAATTGTGTAACATTATTATTATATGTTATTCTCTTTTATAATTTTCCAAGTAATGTTTTTGGTTTATAAATCATGATTGTTCCCTATGTATGCAGGGCTATGGTAGGAAGAAAGCTTGATTTGCATGAGGTACGCAAACAGATTAAAGTTCTAGAGAAAGAAATTGAAGAAAAAGATGTGGAGGTACCTAACTTGTGAAATGCCAACTGCCTTTAAAACTTAAAGATTAATTTACAAGCCTTGCCTCAGTCTTCCTTTTCATGCAGCTTAAGAAGTGCAAAGCCCACATTACGGAATTGGTTATAAATGCAGAAACATAGGCAAATGAGTACCAACAAAAGGTATAGAGAACAATTGGATTTTTTTTTTAACTTTTAATGCATTTGAGTACTTGAACTCAGTCAGCAGTTCTTGATTTCTCTATGATGAAAGCATAGATACGATTGGTTGCTGATCCAATTTGTTTTTCCCAACTGTTGAAGCAGTATAAAGCATTGGAAGCCATGTCAAATCAAGTTAAGGTTGAACAAACAAACTCCAATGCTATGGCTTCATCTACGAAAAAGACAGGGGAAAAGACTGCTACTACGTCTAGAGGTTCGGGGTCACCATTCAAATGTATTGGGTTGGGTTTAGCCCAACAGATGAATTTAGAGAGGGATGAAGAGCTGCATGCTTCCAAGCGACATATAGAATAACTTGAAGGTCTTCTTGCAGCTCGACAAAAGGAGGTACATGGCTGCTCTTTGCAATGATATTTTGGAATTGCAGAACAATATTTTGAAAATATAGCAGCAAGTTTCAAGGTGATCATACACTTGTATTAATGATGAGACCAGGTGTAAGTCCTGGATAATTTTGACCCAATATATAATTGCCCCTCATAGTGCCACTGCTTAGCCAAAGGACAACTATAAGTGGCTTTTGTGAAAAAAATATCATAAAATAAAATCAATGGCTGAATCTTCCTAACTTTAAATCATATTACCTTCCTACCTTACTACTTATTTCATGCAAGGCCTAAAATTCTGGCATCCCTATTCTATTGATGCAGTGAAGAATTAACTAGAAATTCTTTTACTTGCAGGTGTAAAGGATTTAACCTACATTTTTTTTTGTATACTGATTATGTTTCTGTTTCTTCTGAGATATTTATGATGAATCCTAATCTAGTGAAAGCAGAGTCCAGATCTTTGACCTACATTGTTTTTGAAGCTGTTAGTGTTTTTCTACTTCTCAAATATTCATGCTCAATGCGAGGCTGGTTGCAGCAGAGAGTATGACACATGATTTCATAAGGGATTTGCTACGAGTTAAATTGGATATGACCAATTATGTTGTGAGTTCTCTTCTGAGCTCATAGGCTTCGTTTATTTGGTGTCAGAAAATTTATTTATTTATTTCTATGATATTTATTTCATCTGCTTCCATGCTTTCCTAACAGTCTATACTAGACAATCAAAAAGTACAAAAGATAGCAGAAAAAGCTCGGCGTCAGAATGAAGAGTCACAGGAAAAGGTTTGTCTACTTATGTCTACTTATATAATAGTTTTCAAAGCACTTCAATGAGTTTATGAAACTATTTACTTGGTTATGATGGACAGGAACAGGAAGTGCAGAAGCTAAGACATCAATTGAATGATTTAATTGAATAAAGAGAGAGGTACCTGCATGTTATTATTTATTAGGCTTGGTCACATAGTAGACTAAGTAGAATGGTAGAATAAGCAATCTCAGATAGCATGCCTAAAATTTTCATTTTTTAATAAACTATGTTTCTCTTGTTTTGAATGCTACTTTATGGATGAACATGACCTCTTCATTGCACTGAGCTCTTGAATTTGGTTGGACAGCTGGCTTGATGAAATTAATTGCAGACAAGAAGAAATGGTGGCTGCCTGAGTTGCAGCTGAAAAGCTGTGACAGAGGGATCAGTTCCTAACTACAGAGAGTGATATGTTGAAGGGATGCATTATTTTACAATATTTTGGTTCCTGATCAGGCAGACCACTGGGTTCTAATTCATGCCACAGAAAATAAATATATTTTTTAACCATATTCCAGACAAACAATGCTAATCAGAAGAGGAATATTGTGGAGCTTGAGGATGAGATTAAGAAGCTTTCAGGGAAACAAAACCTACAACAGATAATTCATCATCATGCAAAAATTAAGGCAAGCATAATTTACTGTTGGCCAATCTTCTGGCAATTTTATGGGGTTTAAAGTTTTGATGGTGTTCCCATTTCCAAAACTAGTACATGTTTCTATTTTTTGTGCAACTTAGTTCTAAACATATTGGTTTGTAATGAATGGATATTGTAATAAGTGGAAGGTAATAGGGTACTCTAAAAATTCATGCTGAATGTTGCAATTTGATGCTGCTTAATATGGCAGGAAGAAAACAATACACTCAGAGCTCAACATGAAGAAATCAATGCAAGACTAAGGTAGACAGAGGCTCTTCTAGCTCGTGTAAGTGATGAACTTTCTCGATACCAGAGAGCTAATGGAAGGACACCTTATATTAGTATTGATGAAGAGAAGAGGCTGCGGAGAAAACTCCAGGTACACGATATCCTCCTATCCTTTGACCAAAGAAAGTTAAATCCTCTTTCGTTTTCATGATGGGTATGCTTTTTGGTCAAACAATGGATTTCCTCAAAAAATCATGAGAAATATGATGCCTTTCAGCATAAGCAGTGGCTTGAATATTTACTAGGCAATCTGATTCCATATTTCCAGGAAGCCGAGGAGGAAATGGTGCAGTTGGCACAGAAGTTAGTGAGCCTGTGTAACAACATCTTGCAGGTTGTAGAATGTATTGAAAATTTATTGATTGTGTGCATGCATGGTTATACACATTAGCTGTACAAAATGCTCTCTAAAAATTGAGAAAGCAAACATGGAACCAAAATTATGATAATTTTCATTGCTATTCATTGTTAAATTGTAATTTTCATTTTTTTTTTAAATTTAACAAGTCGTCGGTATACCGACGCCTTGAAAGCGTTGGTCTTACGATGCCTTGGGAAAGCGTCGATCTTGCGACATCCCAAAACGTCGGTCTTGAAATGCATTGGGACAAAGTGTTAGTCTTGCGAGCCCACAAGAAACTTCGATCTTGTGACGGATTGCGACCAAAACATCGGTATTGCAACGCTTAGAAAACATCAATATTGCAACACCTTAAAAGCGTGGTTAGCCATAGAGTATTGCGACGCTTCGAAAGCGTCAGTATTGCGACACTTTGTAAGTGTCGGTATTGAGATGCTTTGAAATCGTTGGTATTGTGACACTTTGCAAGCATCGGTATTGCGACGCTTTGAAAGTGTCGGTATTGCGACACTTTGGAAAACGTCGGAAGAGCAACGGTTGTTTGGAAACGTCGGAAAAAGTGTCCGTATTGCGACACTTTGGAAAAGCGTCGGAATTGCAACGTAATGGCTAGCCACGTTTTTTTCAACCTCTAACTGTCGTTGTTGCGATGACTATGTGTCGGAATAGCGATGAAGTGGCCATCGGAAATTGGGCCAAATTTTCTAGTGACTTTAACTTATCTAATAACTCCCTATAGAATAACCTTTTCCTATATTATATAATTCCCTTTATTAAATATTCCAAAAACCCATTTATTATAACTTTAGCCAAAGTTATTTATTCCCACATGTTTAAATAAAAAACCCACCTTATAACCCCTTTGGCTAAATATATCGTTATATAAATATCCTGCCCCTATGGTAGTTAAATCATTTTTATTTAATTAACTATATAATAAAAATATATAAAAAATATTTAAACATGTTTAACTATGTGTTTAACACAAAAAATCCTGAAGTTTCATTTAAACTAAACTTCAAATAAAAAACCATCCCTTTGTTTATTTCCCGACTCCATTTACCCAAGGTTAAAATTATAACCTAACCCTTTCCCCCCGAAATATATCCCATTACTGCAAATATAAACTTGGGTAAAACCCTTTGATACCCTTCCCGATCACCTTAACCCATGTATAAAATTCATTTTTACATGTATCATCATAAATCCCTCAGCACCATCAGACTCCATCCTAACCGTCCGATCATCTTTCTCATTTTTAATCCGACGGTCAGAAACAAACCCGATAAGCCCTTTTCCTTGTCCCCACCATTTCCCATCGAATCGAATTTCATCTGTTTATCTCCCCTTGTTAAATCGACGGTACAGATCAAAGCCCCGGCCCCACTGCATTTACCTTGCAACTTCACATCAAATCTTGACCGTTCACTCCGCTCCGACAGATCCCATGATGCAGATTCATTTTCGCATTTTTAAAGTAATCGAATGAAGTCACAAGAAAGTTTTACGAAAAAATTTGTTTTGATAAACCACCACCTGCTACATGTCCTCCTTTCATTCGATCGCATTCCAAAAGGAAAAAACCACTTACTGCTTAAACATAATGCGAAAAGAAATGTAGCAGAGAACAAAGGTCAGCAAAAAAGAACAGAGGAAGAGTGCATTTACAGAGAGCAGTATCAGTTAAGGAGAAGACACAATTGAACTCAGTAGGAAGGATATTTATATTTGAATCCCTATGGATTTAATTCATGTGTGAACATATGTATGTATCCTGATGGAGGATAATTGAAATTCATGATAAGTGAGAAACCCTGTGAGGGGGATTGATCTCTGTATGGTCTGTGCCTTTATTGAATTGAGCAAGTGTAATATATGAACGTGTTCTTGATGAAGGAATTGTGAATCCCTGCAACCAACACGGAACTCGGTGACTGAATTATCTGAGTATAGGTCGTCGAACTTTTCGGAATTACGGACGGAACCTGGAAGGGAAGTGGTGGATCATAACAAAAGGAAGCGCGACGGAACCTGGAATAGAAGGGAGGAACCACGAAGGAGGAACAATACAGGCTGTTTCTGGTTTTCATCGCATCGCTTTCGATAGGAAAGCGATATTCAAGAGGTTGGGAGTGATTCAATAAAATGGGTGACACGCGTCCCTATACGACTCCACAAAACCGCTTGTCACTGCGCGCCATCGCGCGTTATTGTTCGACCCAGGATACCCAGCCAAATTGTTGAGCGCCATTGATATGGGAAGGAGTCATCGGATGGTGATCACTTGATGAAGATGTGTGAAGATTAACCAAAGTACGGAGCGGGAATTTGATTGGGTCGTTGATCATATATGTGGGCCCAGTTTAAATTATATTAATTGGGTGTTTTCAAATTAATATTTGTGGGTTTAACCAAGGTTGTTTAAATTAAATATAAATTATGACAAAAAGTGATTGGGCCATCATTTTTACTCCAAATTTGGTGGGACGTATAAACCTGAGGGTTTTTCATTACTAAAGGAGAAATCTGGATTAATATCTCAATCTCAGATTGAGATATTAAAAATCCTTAGATTATTTATCTAATTGCCAAAACCAAGGAAATAAAACAATGAGAAATTGTTTGGGGGCTTGGGTAGACCCCGCTGGATTATATAATTGATCCCGTCCAGGAATACCATCAGTGGTTGGGTGGTATTGACTCATGGTATTAATAAAGGAAAAACTATATAAGGAGAAGTGCATTATGGTTCATGGTGTGCATGCATAAGGGTTTTTAATGAATAAATCTCTTTGAGAGATATCTGCATGATTGAACTCTGTTTTCTGAAAAAGTTGAATCTATGATGCACCTATGGAGTTGATGAAGGTTCAAGACCTCTAGATTGAGAAAATAATGAATCCCTAGGAAGATCTGCAAGGAAATAATGAAGACCTGACACAAGTATGATGAAGAAATTGAAGAAATGTGGTGGATCTGAGGATTGAAGTGGAAGCTTTCTGCCAGTATAAGCTGGTGTTAAAATCAGGGGGTTGGAGCTCCCTTCCAGCAGTGACTAGAGAATGAGAGAGGGTGGTAGCCTTCTGCAGGTGGGTGCCTGCGTGCTGGCATAAGTCTGCGCCAGCACTAAAATTGTAAGAAGTTTTCTTTATAGTAAATATTGAAGACAAAGACGACAGGAGCAGTGGTTTTCTCCCAAATTGGGTTTCCACCTTAAATACTGGTGTTCATATGTGTTGCTTATGTGTGATGGTTCATTTTGTTATTACTGCGCATGCTTACGGCCTACTAATCTTCTGATGAATGAATGATGAAATAATTTATGTAAATAATTAAAAGCATAAAAAAAATTCTGATAAAATTTTTTCAGTCAGCTCTAAATACTGATTCACCCCCCCCCCCCTCTCAGTATTTTTCCTAACAATTGGAATCAGAGCAGGTCCTTCTGAAAAGGCTTAACCGCTAGAAGGAAGATCAAACAAGATGAGCAATCAAGATGGAACAGCTTCTATCAGGCCTCCGCTCTTCAACGGAAGTAATTTAATCTTCTGGAAAACAAGGATGAGATCTTATCTACAGTCTCTGGGAGCAGATGTTTGGGCTATTATTGAAAAGGATATCAATATCCAGCCGCAGTACCAACAGATTCAACGGAAAGAAACAATTATGAAACAAATGCAAAGGCTGTCAATGCTCTATTGGGAAGTTTTACTGAATCGGAATTTGTCAAAGTCATGCAGCTAGATACAGCAAAGGCAATATGGGACAAAATCATTCTAAGTTATGAAGGTGATGCAAAGTTAAAAAGTGCTAAACTCCAAACTCTCAGAATTCAATATGAGAATCTAAAAATGCATAATTAGGAGAGCATTGCCAATTTCTTTTTACGTCTTGATGATATCGTAAATCGTATGAGAAATCTGGGAGAAACAATAACCGAATCAACTTTGGTTGAGAAATTTTTAAGATCACTAACGACAAAAGTTGAGTCAAAAATTTTTGCTCTAGAAGAAAAGCAGGATCTTCAAAATCTTACTGTGGTGCAACTTCATGGCATACTAACTGCATATGAAATGAGAAGAGGAGGACCATCTGAAGTCAAAGAAGCCGTCTTTAGAGCTTCTGCAAAAGGGAAGGAAGTACAAGAGACGGAAGGATCAGGGTATATCTCAGAAGAAGATGAGGTAAATTTTGTAAAGAAACTCCAACTTGGTACAGGACGGTTCAGAGTTAAGCTTCCTTTCAAATGTTTTTCTTGTGGAAGAGTTGTTCATTATGTTGTTAAGTGTCCTCACAAATAAACAAATGAAAAAGGAAAGGACGTAGCAAGAAGGAATAAGAATTGGTTTTGCACTAGAAAAAGTTACTATACTCATGAAGACAGTGATGGGTTATCAGACAGTGAGGAAGAATGTGAACAAGATCTTAGACTTCTCGTGGCATTTGAAAAGGAGTCTAGAGAAGAAAAGGATACTTTTATGGATGCTTTAGAAGACAATGATTTTTTTGATGAAATCAATCAACTCAAAATATGCTTAGAAGAAAGTAAAATAACCATAGAGACTTTGAAAAACCAGCTTCAAGAAAAGGAGAAACATAATGAGAAATTAGAATGTGAAATAGTAAGTCTAAGAAAATAAATTGGGAAAGTAAAGACTTTGAATCTTAGATTTGCTAAAGGATATGAAACCTTAGATGAGATTATCAAGATACAACATTCTCCTCTTCTAAAGATAGGTCTTGGATATATTGGAGAATCTTCTCAGGCTTCAGCACCAAATTATCTAAAAGCAGCTACAGCCAATACACAACATTCTGCCCCTCAGCAAGAAAGTAAAGAATCTCTACAGATAAGGCATGACCATCTCAATTCAAAGAACACTAACAGGAGTACCTTTCAAAGAAACACCAATCAATAGGTAAATTCAAGTAGAAGATTTCATGATCGCAGAATTTCTTCTTCAATGGACAATGTTTCTCATGTCACAATTTTGTTCATAAAGTTGTTCAATGTGTTGCATATAAAACCATCATGACAAGAGAAGCAAGAAAGAAAAGGATTGATATTGTAACAAAGAAAAATACATATAACAACTTTTCTCCTCTTCAAAATGAAGTTGAATGTGCTTATTGCAATAACTTTGGTCATGAAGAATCTGAATGCAGGAGAAAAGCTCACCCAAAAGAGCATTTTCCTTTAAACTCCAAAGTGTGGAAAAAGAAGGAATTACAGGTTGAAAATTTTGGCATAGCTTTATTTGCAGAAGGTGAAGAAAATCAATGGTACATTGATAGTGGATGCTCAAAACACATGATAGGTGACAAAGATAAACTTCTTGCATATAGTGCTCTAGAAAAGGAAAAGAATGTTACATTTGGAAATGATACTCCTGTTGTCATTAAGGGAAAAGGGTCTTTTTTTCTAAAGGAAAAGGTGAAAGCTAATAATGTCTTGTATGTGGATGGATTAAAGAATAAATTGTTAAGTGTAAGTCATATGTGTGATCAAGGAACTGAAGTTGTCTTTAGTTCAAAATAATGTGTGGTACGTGACCTTGATACAGGTAAAACAATTATAAAAGGAAACAAAACTCCAAGCAACCTGTATGTATTGAAAAACTGCAAAGAACAATGTTACTTGAGTAAATCTTCAGAAAATTGGCTATGGCATAGAAGGTTGGGGCATATGAGTTTCTCTCAAATCAACAAATCAAGCAGACTCAAAGCTATTCGTGATCTTCCCAATATTACTCTACCTGAAAATATCATATGCAAATCTTGCCAATTCGGTAAGAAAACCAGAGTGCAATTTAATGCCAAGGAAGGATCATCAAGTAAGCCTCTTGAACTCATTCATACTAACATATGTGGACCTATGAAGAAAAATTCACCACGTGGTGAACAATACTATATCTTATTTATTGATGATTTCTCTAGAATGTGTTGGATTGGGTTGATTAAACACAAAGATGAAGCATTTGAGAAATTTCAGATCTTCAAAGCACTGGCTGAAAATGAATTAGATCTAAAAATCAAGTGTCTTAGATCTGATCGAGGAGGAGAATATACATCAGATGAATTCCTTGAATTTTGTGAACAACATGGCATAAAAAGATAGTTTTCTGTAGCTGGCACTCCACAACAAAATGGCGTAGCAGAAAGAATGAATAGAACAGTTCAACAAATGGCTAGAGCTATGCTTGATGATTCCGGAACACTTGACACATTTTGGGGAGAAGCAACACATACAGTGGTAAATATTCTTAACAAGGCACATGTTCATGTAAATAGTGATAAAACTCCATATGAACTATGGTATGGAAATCCTCCCACTGTGAAGCACTTTAGAGTTTTTGGGTGCAAGTGCTTTATCAAAAATAATGATGAAAAACTTGGCAAGTTTGAACCCAGAGCAGATGAAGGAATATTTCTTGGTTACTCCTCTAGGAGTAGGGCATATAAATGTTACAATAAAAGACTTCAGAAGATTGTTGAATGTATAGATGTTGTTATTGATGAGTCTCCTGCAGCTCCAAAAGAAGAAAAACAAACAACAAATGAAGACGATGATGATGACATATATCCTTCTACATCAAATAGGAATGATATAGACAGTGAACCCAATGAAGAACCCGAAGATGATTTATCTGAAAAGGCTCCATCCAGATATGTTCAAAAGAATCATCCGGAATCTCAAATTTTGGGAGAAAAGGGAGCAGGTGTACAAACAAGAAGGACTCTTGTGGGATCTTCTAGTTACCTGGCATTTCTATCCACTATTGAACCACAAAATGTCAATCAAGCCAGCAAAGATGAATTTTGGATTCAAGCCATGAATGAATAACTTGATCAAATTGAAAAGAATCACACTTGGGAATTAGTACCAAGACCTCATGACAAAAATGTCATTGGAACTAAATGGATATTCAAAAATAAGTTAAATGAGAATGGGGATGTTATAAGAAATAAAGCTATACTTGTTTGAAAGGGGTATGCTCAACAAGAAGGTATAGACTTTGAAGAAAATTTTGCCCCTATAGCCAGACTTGAAGCCATAAGAATGTTTCTTGCTTTTTCAAGCTTCCAACAAATCAAAGTTTATCAAATGGATGTTAAATTTGCTTTTCTCAATGGTGATCTAGAAGAAGAAGTCTATATAGAACAACCTGAAGGATTCATCTTGGGAAATGATGAAAATCTTGTTTGTAGACTTAAAAAGGCTCTATATGGTCTCAAACAAGCTCCAAGGGCATGGTACTATCGTCTTGACAAATATCTCCATCAACAAGGATTTTCTAAGGGGTCTGCTAATAGAAACTTATACATAAAAACTGAAAATGATAAACTACTAATTGTGGTTGTATATGTTGATGATATCATTTTTGGAAGTAAAGAAGAGTCTATGAGTCAGAAATTTGCTTCTGATATGCAGCAAGAATTTGAAATGTATTTACTTGGGGAACTAACATTCTTTCTTGGCTTGCAAGTGCAAAAAACAACAGATGGCATATTCTTATCACAAGAAAAATATCTTAAGAAAATCTTGAAAAAGTATGGCATGGAAGATTGCAAACCTGTAAGTACGCCAAGGATAACTGGATGTAATATCAGTTCTAATGATGATTCCCCCATGGTGAATCAACCATAATACAGATCTATGATAGGAAGTCTACTTTATCTCACTGGGACAAGACTAGACATTATGCATGCAGTTGGGATTGTTGGACGATTCCAAGCTAATCCAAAATAGTCTCACCTTCAAGCTGTGAAAATAATATTCAAATATATACAAGGAACTCAAGACTTTGCACTATGGTATCCAAAGAATGTTTATCTTACTCTTCATGCTTATATTGATGCAGATTGGGCTGGAAATGTTGATGATCGGAAAAGCACTGGTGGTGGTGCATTCTATATGGGGCCCCAGTTAGTATCTTGGTTTAGCAAGAAGAAAAGCTCTATTTCCTTATCTACAGCAGAAGAAGAATATGTGGCTGCCGCATCATGTTGCACTCAACTTCTTTGGATGATGCAAACCTTACAAGACATTCAAATCAAATGTTCACTTGCTATCTCCATTATGTGTGATAATAAAAGTGCCATCAGTATCTCAAAGAATGTGGTCATGCATTCCAAGACCAAGCACATTCCCATCAAGTATCACTTTTTACGTGAACAAGTGCTTGAACAAAAGGTGAAGTTGGAGTATGTTCCCTCCAAAGAACAAGTTGCTGATATATTTACCAAACCTTTACCTAGGGAAGCATTCGAATATCTCAGACAGAAGCTGGGAGTAGTCTCTACCATGCTGAAGATCAGATCTGCTTAAAATTCAGAAGATTAAATTGGATACGCTCCTGTTGAAAGTGCTCAGGACGCACAGGCTAAGGGGGAGCATTGGTCATGTGGCAAGGATGCATGGTTGGCATTCTAAATTATTTGTTGTAATCTAATCTCATGATTGAGAATATTTGATCTTGCGTGTATAAGTCATTTAATATTATGATACATCATGATCTCAGGGGGAGCATGGTGTTGTCGGTACAAAGGGTATGGTATACGATCTTGATCTATCCTTTGCCATTGATGTCAAAGGGGGAGGAAAAGAAAAAAAGGGGACTTATATAAGACAAACAGAGGAAGAGTATTAACAGTATTGCCATCAATGCCAAAGGGGGAGATTGTTGGAAATGTTGTCATTGATGGCAAAGGAATTGGCAAAGAAGGAGCAGAAAAAAGCAATGTAGCAGAGAACAAAGGTCAGCAGAAAAGAATAGAGGAAGAGTGCATTTACAGAGAGCAGTATCAGTTAAGGAGCAGAGATAATTGAACTCAGTAGGAAGGATATTTATATTTGAATCCCTATGGATTTAATTCATGTGTGAACATATGTATGCATCCTGATGGAGGATAATTGAAATCTGTGATAAGTGAGAAACCCTGTGAGGGAGATTGATCTCGGTATGGTCTGTGCCTTTATTGAATTGAGCAAGTGTAATACATGAACGTGTTCTTGATGAAGGAATTGTCCCTGCAACCAACACGGAACTCGGTGACTGAATTATGTGAGTATAGGTCGTCGAACTTTTTGAATTACAGATGGAACCTGGAAGGGAAGTGGTGGATCATAACAAAAGGAAGCGCGACGGAACCTGGAGTAGAAGGGCAGAACCATGAAGGAGGAAAAATATAGGCGGTTTCCGGTTTTCATCGCATCGCTTTCGACGAGCAAGTGATATTCAAGGGGTTGGGAGTGATTCCATAGAATGGGCGACACGCATCCCTGTACGACTCCACAAAACCACTTGTCACTGCGCGCCATTGCGCGTTATTGTTCGACCCAGGATGCCCAGCGAAATTGTTGAGCGCTGTTGATCTGGGAATGAGTCATCGGACGATGATCGCTTGATGAAGATGTGTGAATATTAACCAAAGTACGGAGCGGGAATTTGATTGGGTCGTTGATCATATATGTGGGCCCAGTTTAAATTATATTAATTGGGCCTTTTCAAATTAATATTTGCGGGTTTAACCAAGGTTGTTTAAATTAAATATAAATTATGACGAAAAGTGATTGGGCCATCATTTTTACTCCAAAGTTGGTGGAACGTATAAACCTGAGGGTTTTTCATTACTAAAGGAGAAATCTGGATTAATATCTCAATCTCAGATTGAGATATTAAAAAGCCTTAGATTAATTACCTAATTTCAAAAACCAAGGAAATAAAACAATGAGAAATTGTTTGGGGGCTTGGGTAGACCCCGCTGGATTATCTAATTGATCCCGTCTAGGAATACCATCAGCGGTTGGGTGATATTGACTCATGGTATTAATAAAGGAAAAACTATATAAGAAGAAGTGCATTATGGATCATGGTGTGCATGCATAAGGGTTGTTAATGAATAAATCTCTTTGAGATATATCTGCATGATTGAATTCTATTTTCTGAAAAATCTGAATCTATGATGCACCTATGGAGTTGATGAAGGTTCAAGACCTCTAGATCAAGAAAATGATGAATCCCTAGGAAGATCTGCAAGGAAATAATGAAGACCTGACACAAGTCTGATGAAGAAATTGAAGAAATGTGGTGGATCTGAGGATTTAAGTGGAAGCTTTCTGCCAGTATAAGCTGGTGTTAAAATCAGGGGGTTGGAGCTCCCTTCCAGCAGTGACTGGAGAACGAGAGAAGGTTGTAGCCTTCTGCAGGTGGGTGCCTGCATGCTAGTATAAGTTTGCGCCAGCACTAAAATTGTAAGAAGTTTTCTTTATAATAAATATTGAAGACAGAGACGAAAAAAGTGGTGGTTTTCTCCCAAATTAGGTTTCCACCTTAAATACTGGTGTTCATGTGTGTTTCTTATGTGTGATGGTTCATTCTGTTATTACTGCACATGCTTACGGCCTACTAATCTTATGATGAATGAATGATGCAATAATTTATGTAAAGAATTAAATGCATAAAAATATTTCTGATAAAAATTTTTACTGCACTAACTTCTAAATACCGATTCACCCCCCTCTCAGTATTTTTCCTAACATAAAGTAATCGAATGAAGTCACCAGAAATTTTTGTGAAAAAAGTTCTTTTGATAAACCACCGCCTACTACGTGTCCTCCTTTCATTCGATCGCATTCCAAAAGGAAAAGACCACTTACTACTTAAACATAATGCGAAAACCATTTATGGTTTCTCCTTCAAGCGCACAAACCGCTCTCGCCATATTTGCAATAAATGCAATTAAATTGTGATTCGAATTATGGTTTAATACATTAAAACTTACGGTTTTCCATTACATTTCACCTATTTGCACCATTTAACCTATGAAAACCTTTGCAGAGCCTCCCTTGACTATTTGTGAAGTTGTTTTATGAACCAGTTGCCATTTGAACGACCATTTTTCTCTGAAATTCACTCATAAAGAATTCCATAACCTCTGACAACCTAATTTTCTAGAATTGAAGACTGTGAGCGCAACTACATCTCCTTCGACTGTAATTATACCTTTTAAAGGTATTTTTTCTGTCAATCCTATCCAAAATAATTCAATTTCAAAAGAGAAATCATCATTTTATCAGCCATTTCCTTTAATTCAGTTGAATTATCCATACAAGAAATCCAAAAACATCCAAAATATAGGGGAAACCTTGTCAAATTTTCTCCAGAATCCTCCCTCTCCATTTTAGCGGGTTTTAGCCACTTCCTGATCATTTTCACTACTGAACTTGATCAAAGGCATATTATGTCCATCAAAAACCCTTTTTTATCATTCAGAACCCTACTCAGAGTCCAATTTTTCCAGAAAAATCCTTCAAATACCCCTTGTTTCCAAAAGAGAACTTAGAAAATAGTTTAAACTTGCTTTGTTCAACTAAAAATGACTAAGAAACAAGTTACTCCCAAATCATGAGGCCCAAAATCTCAGAAGAAAGCCTCAACTAAGATACCTCAGCCTGAGCCTTCTAAACTTGATAAGCCCACTCCTGCACTTACTGTTGAGTCTACTGAAGTAGTTAGACCTCTGAAACCTCCTATTACCACTGAAGAAAACAATCCTTTGATTGACTTAGATTACAGAATTGCAGATGCCACCCCTGAATTTGATCTTCTAGAAGTGTATAACTGGTGTCAAGAGAAATTTGAAAAGAAAGAGGCCAATGACATACCTGTATGGGAGTCCAATTTTCCCAAGTATGTTGTTCCTATTACCCATCCTGCTCAGGATTTCATAAGATTGTGTCAAATGCATTATATTCCTGATCAAAGGTGCATGCCTAACAAAGATAGTGAGGTATTATTTTTTATAACTGACGAATCAATCAATGATATGCTCCAGTTCAGCCATAATCCACAAGCAGTGTCATTGTCAATTGAAGACTTGACCCAGATGTATTTAGACCTAGATTTCCCTAGGAAGTTCCAAATTCTCCAGAACTTCATGCCCAATCATGTTGATCTTCCTAAGATGAATCCTCCTTATGATACCTTTAATTTTCCAGAAGGCTCCAGATAGGTTATTTCCATGCTGTCATTTATTTTGGGTTATGTTAATGATGAATTCACAGATGCCTCTATCTTAGGCTTCCTCTCCACTTTGTCTCTTGGATAGCAACCAAACTTGATTTTTGACTTTGCCAAATTTATTGCTGACAATATTCATTATCAGCTAATAAAATTGCCTGATGAAGGAGTGTTCAGATATACTTCATATCTGTTACATCTCTTCTTGTTCTTTCAAGCAGATAAATTTCCCTTTGGAGTACAGAATATGGATATGGAGGGAAAACCACTGTCAATAATATTTTGGACCTCTCTTCTGAGAAATAATAGCAGTGAGTATAGTTACAGTGACTTCAATGACTTATTTATCATACATGACATCAGTTTGTTAGATAAAGCAAAACCACCAAGGATAAATGAATATATAAAAAGGATTTTATAGTTGTCTGAAAACTGTAAAGTAGGTGATTGTTATTTATACAAAAATCACACTGAGATCAGACTATATGGTGCAATCTTGGCCCCATACAAATTGCCAAAGTTTTTGACCACCAGGATCTTTGCTCTAGAGTACATAAGGTAGATTTTGAATGTTGATGTAGTAAATTTCATAGCATCCAAAAAAAAGGCACAATTTAAATTGAGAAGTCAAATAGGATATTTCATTGTAAACAACAGAGATGCCTTAAAGGAAGTATCTAGCAGGCTATCAGTATTCAAGTTTCAGGAGAGTTTTCACTGGAACTATGACCCTCAGGGTATTATAAGTAATCTCAGAGTCAAAAGAAAATTGCTCCCATTTCTCCATGAATCAAAGCCAATAATTGAAAAATATTCCAATCAATTGGAATGGGTGGTCAATACCTTAGTTGATGATGATCAAGATAAGAAGACAAAAAATTTGAACAGTACATAGGTGGTTACAGTAGACCAGCCAGCAGAAGTATCCAACAAAAGACCAAGGAAGGAAGAAGGATATTTGGCCAAAACAATCATTGAAAACAAGTTTAAATCAGTATACAGTAAAAAGGCCAAAATTACTACATTAGAAATAGAAGGAATCATAGATGTTGATGACACTAATCAGCAGCAAACATATGATGAAGCCACCATCATTGTGATTGAGACACTCAGAGAGATTCAAAGTAAACAGGTACAAACACAGGGTAAAGTTAAAGAGTTGGTTGAAATGGAAGTGGATACAGAAGCTCCCTCTTCTTCTTCTAAAAAAATGGAAGAAACTGATTCTAATATTCAGAAGAGGTTCAAGCTAATTAGAGAGAAAAATGAAGAAATAAAAAATGAAGTTTATTCTAAACTTCTCAAGGAAAAACCACGAGATAAGGGTAGATTAGTAACTACATTTGATTACTCAACCAACCAAATGATCATGTCTTTTCTCCAACCTGTGGTAACACATCCAAAATCAGCTTTAGACTACAAAAAGACAGAATTTACAGTAAACACTGATACTATTCATGAGCTAGAT
Organism: Pinus albicaulis; assembly: GCA_034641835.2. Lineage (NCBI taxonomy): Eukaryota > Viridiplantae > Streptophyta > Pinopsida > Pinales > Pinaceae > Pinus > Pinus albicaulis. The sequence goes on from CM076581.1 coordinate 1,110,273,459, forward strand.
CAGATAGAATTTCACAGGAGTGCATAAGAAATGTTATATTCAAAGTAGTAAGCAAAACAATGAGTGCCACTATGCTCCAAAATACTGTATCCAACTTTCAAACTCAAATGAAGTTGGATAAATCATCTTTACATGCCAAGGATTTGAGAATAAAATCCTTAGAAGATTTAGTAATTGAGTCTGGAGCAGATCCTTCTAATATTGAAGCTGCTAAGAAGTTATTAAGACAGAAGAATGATGATATTATAGCCATAAGAAAGCAGCTCAAATTACCACCGAGTGAGCACCCTCAAACAAAAGAAGTTCTTCAGGAAAAGAGAGAGAAAGAGGAAAATATGCAACTTGTTTTGAAAATGACAGCCCAGATAAAAAATATGGAAACTTAGATAGAAGTTCTTATGCAAGAAATTGAAAATTTGAAGAAAACTCAAAATTTTTCCATTCCTACAGTTATTCCAACTGTAAGTAAAGCTATTCCCTCAACATTGGCAGAACATTTGGCACCGAAATGAATATTGGCAACTGCAGTGTCAATTACTTCTAAAGATATCTTTGCCACTTCTTCATCAACATCACAGGTAATACAGTAGGGGAAATAGCTGCCATAGTGAAAGCTATGGAAGATATGTCCATAAAAGATAGATAAATAATCAGTTTAAAAGGCACCATCAGAAATCTGGAAACATCCAATAGATATGCCTTAATCACTTCAAAAGGACATGAACAGAGGGCTAACAGATTGCAAGAACAAGTTAAAATTATTCAACAACAGGTAAATCTCACTGAGAAAGTATCCTACATTAAGAATTATCTATGGAATAACATCATTCAGGGAATACATTCACAATGGCCCTCAATCCAGATAATTTATGAACAAAAATAAGTACCTAAAGGAGCACAGATAGAAATACAGAAGACCAAAGAAGAACTGGTTGATAAGCCTGCTCAAGCCTTGAGGCTTATCACATTTTTGAATAGTAAACACAAAGAAGAACTTGAAGAGTTAAAAATTTAGGACAGAACTAAAAGTATAGTCCAAATCAAAAAGGTTCTGAATAAAAGAAACATGATGAATAATTTGGAGGACAGGTGCAAAGATATGAACTTGGCTATCACCAGATTTGAGGCCAAATACACAGTACTGTCACAAGCAGGTTTACCAGATATTCATGCATTGAATGAGAAGTTAATGCCACAAAAATATTATGACAACAAAATCAGGGCATATGCCAAAGAGCAGGTCAACAAAGCTTTACCTCAAGGGTCTCCTACTGGTAAATTCATTATGGAATATTTTGAAAACTTGTTCTTTTTGCAAAATGAGATTAAGCATATTTTTGTGGTTAAGCCAAATTTTGCAAAATATACAGAAGCAGATGAGAGTTTCAGGAAGCTAAAGAGCATGAAAATTCCCAGTGCAGAGAAATGGCAAGAATTCACTGATTTACTATGAAAAATCAGTAGTCAAAGTGTATCAGGGTCAACGAGTATCAGTAAAAGAAAATTGTTACTGCTTGTTATTTTTAAATTATAACAGTAAAACAGTGAAAAGCAAAGATAAAGAGTATTAGGATTGAAAGTGAAAAGAAGGAGTGTTCTACAAGCCACCTTCCATGAGATAATGCATCAATTGCCAGCAATGCTCCCAGCTAATCATAAAATCATTTTGATTAGGATAGACAGTGCTATTTTTTCTTGTAAAAGAGGACAACTTGCAAACTATTTTGCTGTTGTCCCTCTTCTTATGTTATATTTCTTATTTTTCTTTGAAACATTATCTCAAACTTTGAGATATTTTGTAAGAAATTTATTTGTATAAATACTTCATCTTTCGAAGTATTAAGGGTGGAATAAAATTTATCAAGACTACTATAGTCATTTTGCTGGATATATTGAAGTTGGTGTGAGTCAATCAGTAAAGCATCAGATTGGAATTGAGATTAAAGACATCATAACTCAGGATTTTTGTGCTGACCAGATAAGTATAGTTTTTTCCTATTTTCATTGTGTTATCTTTTAAAAGTTTCCATACAGTCATTTTAATGTGTTTCTCTCTTAAATTATTAACTAGGAAGGTTCAAACAGGATTAGTGATAGAAAGCTCCCCGTTTTTTACTAGTTGCTCATGATTATGTTTTCTGCTTGATAACCAGACTATAGAATTCTTAACTGCTCTTAAGTTCTTGTTTGATCTCCTCCTTCAATCTTCATTTCTGTAACTTAAGGATTATTAATTGCCCTTTTGTTCATATTTTACCCATTCCATCAAAAAAGCCTATTCAAAATCCTTTGAAGGTCATCTACCTTGCCCTTAGTACATTTGCATATTTAAGTCTTATTTCCTAGCTCTATTTGCCTAGAAAGTTGACTCCATAGCCCAATTGTCTGGTATATCAATCTGTGGTTTACCTTGAAACACTTTTTATTCCCACCACATTTTCAAAACAAGTCCCACTATCCACTCATAGCTAGCCTAAAATCAAATTATAAAACAAAGTTAAATCTTTAGGAGAGATCCCTCTCCGGAAATCAGGAAGGCTAGATCTTGAATTCTAAAAGAGGTTCTTGGTTACCCCTAGTTTTCTTAACTACAAAAATCCTCATCCCACAACTTGAGAATTACTAGGGTGATAAAACCTCTTTTTTTGGCTTAGAATCATATTCGAATCTCAAAATATGATTGTAGCTTCGCTCCAATATTTCTGCACTCTAAAACGAACCACATGGCATATCATATACCTCACTTTCTGAGGCATGAATTCTATATTTAATAACTAGTCCAAAAATTGTTAAATATTAACTTGATATCCAAACTCTAAACCCTCCTAATATTTTTCGTTTTTGTTCCTTTCGGGTAGCAGAAGATTTCATAGTTTATTTCTTCAATATTGTGCATTCATCTTCATCTATTTGGAGAAGGTGGGATACCTTATTTATAAACCTAGAATGGGCTAGTATAATATGAACATTGGAAGAGTTAGGGGTTTCAAGATAGACGTTGGAGGTTTAGGAATTTAAAAAGCAACTTATTGTATGGCTTGTGGACTAAGGAAAAAGGGTTGTTGGCTAAGAGGATAATGATTAAAATATTCTTCCTTATATAAAATAATAAGGGACACTCCCTATGGATGAATAAACATTTTAATACATTGCCAAAATAATATGATTTCATTAATATTAATAAATAACATTTAAGATATATTTTTAATGACCAAGACCAATAAATGTGTCACATGGCACCACCTTATGGGGTTTTATTCAAAATATGGGGGTCACCAACTTAAAACGTAAATATCTATCAAACCATAAGGAATTTCATGGAATGTTGCATATCATTAGAAATAGATTTTTGAGGAGAAACCAACTAGAGTGGTTTAGATGTAAGAACCCACAATTTTCCATGTAAAATTTTTTGTCGTAGATTGGGGTAGCTCTTAGTGTTGCTTGGGTTGAAATCAATGGTAACCACATGTCAACAATGACTATGACAAAGATTTACATCTTCTGTGTCCTTTATAATATCTACCAGAGATTCTTTTTTGGGATCTCTCATATTACTTAGCCCTTGAGTCAAGTTACCAGGGTTGGAGCAAAAGCGTTTTTTTTGTTTTTTGTTTGAGGCACAATAGAAGGCATTATTTGAACTAAAACACCACCTTTTATTTGCACCAATCCTCACCTTTAGCTACAACAATCGTTTGATATGGGGACATATGCCTCAGATTATGCTATTGGTGTATTCCTCTCTCAACAAGGGTACCTAGTGGCCTATCACAATGAGACACTCTCTGATACTATTCATAGGTACCCCAACTATGATAAGGAGATGTACTATAAAATGAAAGCCTACCAGCAATGGAAATATTATATTCTGGGGAAGGAGATGATCATTCACATAGATCATTGGCCTCTTCAATTTATGCAGACACAGGGGGAGTTGTAGAATCATCGCCATAAAAAATGATCTACATACCTGCAAAAATTCCATTTGAACATAATTTGCAAGAAGGGAAGCACTAATCATGTCGCAGACTGCCTCAGTCGACCCTTGATTGATCTAGTTTAAATACACACTCTCACATATAAAGGTTAAGAACAAATGTAGGCGGAGTGGTAAGACTCTGTGTTTCCAGTTAGTAGGTGGCGTGTTGGGGGACGGAGTCGGGGTTAACCCCTAGCCCCTGGTCCACCCATACCCATGAGAGTGCAGGTGGGCGCTGTGGGTGCGGGGTTAACCGTGACCCCAAGCCACAATTAATACCACATTTTAAATGTATTTGGAACCTGATGGAACCACTATTCATTACCACATTTCAACCAACGGTTCTAGAGAGGGTTAGGGTTATGTTGGCGCACAATTTTGGAATAGACCCGGGGTAACACTCAATCATGGAAAAATTACTACAGTCACGGAGTATGGTTATTTTATGGTGTGGGTTTTTAAAACCAAACCACAATTACACCAAATAAACCACAGTTCTGATCTTGGTCTAAAAAGTTGGTGCGAATATTTAAACCCCCTAAATCCAATGGCACAGAATAAGCCATGTGGCCCTGATCTGTCTACTCATGGGGTTCACTGCGTATTTAATCAAGGTGATAATTTACACCCAATTCAACGCGAATCTCGCTAGCGCGGGGTGAATTTGTTGCCAAGCGATGATGAAAATGGTAGAAATTGTAGGATGCTTTGCAGGTGGGTGCAATTTGTAGATCAGTTAACAATAAATCTCCAGGAGAGAAAAAATTCTTTAGCTTTTTACTAAATTGAGTGAAAAAAGAGCCCATATAAGGGTTTTTAACTGTTCTGGATCTATTAGAGACATTATTTTTCATTCCAAGCACTTCAAATCCATGTAAACACATATTTGAGAAAATAATGAAAGAGGCCCAACATTGGAAACTGGACCAGGAGATGTAGCCCGGGAGGGGTGAACTCCTTCATCATTTTTTTTTCTTGTTTTTTTTTTTATGATAATATATTTTTTTTTTTATGCTGCAAAACTGAGTAACACTTAATTTATGTGCTATTAAAACTTACATAATTGCATAAAAGACATAAAATATCACTTGAAAATTTCATAAAACATTCAAGTTTTCAAATACATATAAGTTTGGTATCAGAGCTTAGGTTATTTGGTTGTATTGAGGATTCAATTATGCTAAAAGTGTTTTCTAATGCTTACAAGGTTGAAGTTCAAAAGAGGAGAAGGAAATCTTGTGGTACCAGTCCTCTAGCTAGTTCAAGGAGAGCACATTTGCCACATTCTTCACCACATGTTTCACCTCAAGTGTCACCAAAGGCCTCACTATTCATGTCACATGAAGGAGAGCCTGAAAATATGACTGAGGATGAGAAGGCTTCCAGGAAAGAATTCTTTGACATGAGTGATATGGTGAAAGTTCTTTATGAGGAAAGGAACTCAATATTGTATGGTGAAAGCTCAAATCTTCCAAAGGTAAATGAAGGAAATGGAGACACACCTTCAAAATGGAATGGAGGAAATGGTGATAAACCACCTCTACCTCTACCTTTCTCCTCACCTTCATCTTCACCATCATCATCTTCTATATAAACCCCTTCACAAACACCTCCAAAATCTCCAAAGAGACATGGTAAAACTCCATTTTAAAAACTTAACATAAAGTTTGAACTACCTAGTATGTATAATGGAGAGGAAAATGCTGAGAAATTAGATAATTGGGTTTTTCAACTTGAAGTGTATTGCAGGATACAAAGGATCAAATATGATGAGACAAATATTAAGTTTTCTTCATTAAGGTTGGAAAGTGAAGTACTCATTGGGTGGGAAGCCAAAACTTGAGAGGATCTCAAGAAAAGAGGTAATATCACAACTTCTTGGAATGATTTTGTGGCTGCATTAATAAGAAAATTGTATCTTTTAGAATACATGCAAAAATCTATAATGGATTCAAAAAACATTAGGCAATTAAAGGGTCAAAGTCTACAAATTTATACCCAAGAGTTTAGAAGGAGAGCATTGATTTTGCATGTATATTTATCCTCTCAAGACACTTTACTCAAATACATTGGAGGTTTACATAGCTACTTGAGACACACAATTCTCATGTTTATAGTCTATAAATCTAGATTAATTTTGTGTACATGCAACACATCTAGAAGCAAGAGGGAAGAATGTTCCACAAGAGGGTAACAAAAATCCATTTAAGGGTGGAGACAAAAGAAAGGGAAAATTCAAAGGAAAGGGGAAGAAGAATGCTTCCATCAAGAAAGAGGGAGAAAAAATCAAATGCAAACACTGTTTAAAATAAGGCCACAATGAGGACCATTGTCAGAAAATTCATCCTGAGATGAGACCCACAGAGTTTAACAACAAAGGAAAACAAATACTGCTGCAACTACACAACATGATTTAGGATCCAATTCGGGAGATGAAACATAGATCACAACCATGGGATTTAAAGGTAAGGAATCCATTGCAAGTACGAGTTCTTCAAGTAACCTCAATGAAACTCAAAATGAAAAGGAAATAATAGATATTTTCCATATTAGAGTTTTCTCAAAAGATAAAAAAATAGACACTCTATTTGATAGTGGATCACAAGAAAACATAAATTCAGAAAACATTGTCAAGAAATTGAATTTGGAAACCATTCCTCATCCTAAATCTTATCCTTTAGGTTGGGTGTGTGACAATGCAAAATTTCAAGTGGCTAGAGAATGCAATTTGGAATTCACCATTATTGCAAACTTCATTGATGAGGCAGAACTTGATGTAGTTCCATTAGACATATGTGGTATTGTTTTGGGAAGCACATATCTTTATGATAGGAAAGCCATATTTCATCACCAGGAAAAAAAATATCATTTTTTTAAATATGGTATTGAGTACATTGTTAGAGAAAATCACAAGAAACTAAATCTATCACTTGTCAATGTTGGAAAAATTAAGAGGCTTGTTAACTCTAGCAAGAATTTTGTACTTTTGATGATCAAACCCAATAATTATGTTGAGAATGAAGCCTTTCAATGATGTGATGCAAAGTTAAAATATTATTTGGTTGAGTTTTCTAACCAATATGATGAGATGTTTCAAGAGCCTAAAGGATTTCCTCCTAAAATAGGAATCCAACATGAAATCCAATTGCAAAAAGATTTTCCTCTTCCTAACATTGGCATGTACAGGATGTCAATGATGGAAAATGTAGAAACTAAGAAAAAAATCTAGGAGTTTCTTGATAAAGGGGTCATTCAAAGAAGAACATCGCCATGCAGGTTACATATTGTTTTAGTGCCATTGAAGGATGGTACATGGCGTATATGTGTGGAATTTAGAGCATTGAAAAAAATCACGGTAAAGAACTGTTACCCTCTTCCTAGAATCGATGATTTACTTAATCAATTGAAAGATGTTATTTATTTCACTAAGTTGGACTTGAGGAGTGGTTACACTAGCACATTTGGCCCAATTTCCGATGGCCAAAATGTTGCTCTTGCAACACGTAGGTGTCCCAAGAGTGACACTTTGAGGTGGGGAAAAACGTCGTTTCTCCTAAAGTCAGAATTTTGATGCTTGACTTAACTGTCAGTAGAGCGATGGTAATTTCGACATTTTTTGGTGGCGTCACAAATCTAATGTTTCAAACTAGCAGTCGCTCTTCCAACGTTTTTGATTCGTCGCTCTTTTGGTGTTTATAAATGTCACTATTCCGATGCCAAAAAACACTATTACCGACATTTTGAGCATCACTCTTCTGAAGAAAATAAGCGTCGCTAGTCTAACTCTTCTAAACGTCAGAATATCGACGGAAATAAAATATAATTTAAAAAAATTAAAATCAAAATACCAACAAAAACAAAATCTTATTTCAAAAATTTAACGTCGGAATACCGACAAAAAGAAAATATTATTTAAAAAAAATTAACGTCGGAATACTGACGGAAACAAAATATTATTTAAAAAAATTAACGTCAAAATAGTATGCCCAAAAGTCACGTTAAATTTTTGAATACTACTGATTTGATAAATTTTACATAGTCTTGCTCATGTGATATATAGACCTTAACTCTGTTTAGTTGTTTTCTTTTACACTTTGTTCTTCATCAGTACGTAAGATCCAATGACAAATGTGTCACCTTGAGGTTGGTTGATAAGTATTTCAAATATTAAAGACATTAACTCTTGATTTACACCCACACCTGGAAACTCACTTTGATCATGCTTTGAAATTTGTCAAGGGACTACGACCAAATTTTATTGAACACTGGTATATCCTTCTAGTATTTTCAAAATAGAAATATGACCACTATTGATTTGTTTACTATAAAAAGTATATAAAATTTAATTGGAATCACATATTTATCATTGCTTCTTGAAATTGAAGAGGAATTATTTAATCCTCGTCTTGTAACATCATTGTACATAAGGTAGTTCACTTTCACATCTGAACTTTCCATGATATTGGAAATATTATCCAGTGGGATTAAGAATTATAAGGTATCTTTTCAAATAAGGAAGCATTAAATAGTTTAAAACCATAAAGCATTCACCGAACTGATATTATAGATAGTGGTAAATGTCAACCCAAATTTAGTGTTGAATAATAATTATAAATCATTTTTGTGATTTAACATAATAACCATAATCAAGGTGAATAAGTTCCTGCAAAAATCAATGACCTGAAACAATAGGGTGTGGTATTCTAACAACTGAATCAATTATTTTGCATCAAATAAAAAAGAGTATCTTTCACAGGAGAAAATTGCATAGAGAGGAACCTTTGCCCAACATTTTGCAGCACTTAATACACTCCCAAACATAGAACATCAATCTAAACTAAGCTCTAAATTCTAGTTTCAAATGAGTTCTTTACCTCTCCAGTATAAATTAAACTCTCTCCATTGCCTTTGAGAATTTCTAACCACTAGTTTGCCACTACCTTCTCAAAAAATTGGAACATTGTCAGAAAATGGCAATTCTCTAGCTAAACCATCCCAGATGCTCACTGATATCATGAGACCGTCTTAATACTATCAGAATCACCTACAACCAGATCAAACAAGCAAGGTCAAGAGTCTCACTCAAAAGGTATAACTGTACTATAAATGAAAATAAAAGGCAAATACCTTGATAGATCACTTCAATTGCAATAACAGGTCCAATTATTTCCATCATATGAATTATTGTTTTGAACATCTCTAGGGGAGGCCAATAACACAATGAATAACATAAAACACCGACCAAGTTTGTCAAACCATGCCAACAAACCAAGACACCAAGGCAGGCCACCACTGACACACACTACACCCAATAGGATGCCACCTTTAAGGGGTCTAGAACCATTTGCAGCAGGTTGAAGAGAGATAATTCTAGGGATATTAATCAGTTAACATCATGGCAATGTAAAAAATGAAGATATTTTTAATGGTTTTCAATCTGAACTCTAGTGTAGAGTTTGTCTAGAGATTCAAAAATGGGGGAGGAGGATATCTGTCCCACCCAAAGAATTTAAAATATTAGAAAATTTTTCTGGTACAAGGAGGAAAATAAACTTGGCCTAGCATCTATGGAGAATGGAGTGTTTATGAGATGGGGTGATCCACATAAATTTTAAATCTAGTACGAGTACTAAAGGTCTGTCCCTCGTACTGAGCCTTTGACTTTCCTACATACAAAGAATTTGAACCTTCAATTCATTGGCATTTTTCCCGAGAGGTCACTTTGTAATAATTTTAATTGTTCACAAAATTAAACATTCAGTTTCAAAACCCCACCCCACCACAAAATAAACCCTTGAGGATTCTCCAATGACAATAACGCTTTGGGTAGCATTGTTGAATTTACCTTAGGTAAATGGCTGAAGATTTCAAAAACAACAAAGGAATGGATTCTAGAATAAAGATCAATGTAATAGATTCAAATAAATGAATCTAAAACATCCAGATCATATCATTATGCCATGCAAATGAATGAGAATGAGGATAATCCAACACCACAAGCTTGGGTAACTATTGTTTAATTTACCCTTAAAAATTTGGGAAGATTCAGCTTATGGAACCAAAAACAACACCTTGAAGAAACTGTTCAAGATTTTAGAAGCTACAAATAATGGTATAGCCTAAACCAGTTTCTATTCAAGTCATTGAATCTAAGACCATCTAAGATGCAAGAAAATGACTGACCATTCAACTTGGTTGTAATGCCTGCTTTAAGCATTGACTTGAAAAAAAATGCAATGGAAAAGAGCATCGAGAAGCTCTACAATTGTCTATGCAGAGAAAAAATTGAAGATAAAGCCATCCAGGATGCTAGGGAATTTTCCTTGATAATTTAAAAAATCTCAAAAAGAGAAAGAAAAGTTAAAGGATGTAACCACTTTCAAATCCTGCAAATGAAGTGATGGTAATGAACAAAAAAAATAGGAAAAAGGTTGTCATTCAAACAACAACCTGCCTGAATATCATAGTTACTCCTTCGACTATAGTGAAATCAAGAAACTTAGGTTACTCAATTTAAATTAGGGAGATCATGGAACAAAGTCTCTCAAATGAGGGAGAACAAGGAACTTTTAAGTTACTCAATTGACCATAGGGAGATCAAGGGTATTTAAAAACATACTTTTCCAATAGAAGAGGAATAAAATATGAAGCAAATATAGCGAAGCATGAACAAAAGATCCAGAAATCAGAAAGAGGAAACAATAGTTCTTACATGACCATAGGACTTGGTTATCAGGTAGCAGATCCAAAGCCAACAACAAGAAACAATAAACCGAGTGGATGAAGGATGAAGAAAGAAACCAAAATTGAGTGGGAATAAGTTGTAACTTGTCCCAAAATGCTGGGTGTGGACCTATTTGAAATTTGAGTAAATTAATTTTAATCAGGAAAAAATATAGCAGAAAAATAGGAAGAACACGAAACCAGGCCTAGGCTAGATGAAGTTATATTGACCCAGTATAGGGAAAGTTTAGTTTTAATTTAGAAGGCAATATATCATATTTTCACGTGAGAAAAAATTACCTGGATCCATAATGCTAAGACAGGACACACAATAATACTTGCCACATGTTGTTCCCATATATGCTCTTAAATATCGTGGTTTAAAGTGTTGTTCTTGGGTATGCTACTAGAACATTTTTCATTTCCCTTAATCCATAATGAACTCATGGTAAATTGGTCAAAGAAAATTCACTATTTAAACCAATCATTGAAATTGATCATTGCTTATGACGATGGAATGTGAATGCTCTAGAAACACTTTTATTGGTATAGTTATGTTTGGTACATGATCCACTTGGTGAATGAATGATATATAGTTTTTCAATGTGGGAGAATAACTCATGATTTATTTATGAGAATTACCTTGTTATTATATCTGTATCATTCCCAGTGTACCTTGTATGTTAGTTAAATTTCATGGTGGATGCAAATGTTAGGGACACCTATTTATGGAAATTCATAAGGTATAAGAATTTTAGCAGGATCACCTTTCGTTACAAGCAAGTTGTCAAGGATCTGAGATCTTTAACTGTTCAATAAACTAAGTTTTTCCAAACTCCCCAAGTGTCACTTCCCACTGCCTCTCGACATGACCAGTTATGAGTATAGATTCAGATTTCCCACATATTTGAGCCATGAAAGGATAAAGACCAAAGTCTATTGTACGAGTTGAGCTAAGTAGTTATGTCTGGAAGTAAGTCACTACATATTTTTAGTAGAATCCCTCCATGGATCCAAGCCTAGGAATATTATAGATCCACTGAACTGAGTTGTAGTGATCCTTCACACTCATTTGAGTTGTGAGATGACACAGTCCTAAAACCAATATTGATTGGTCTGAGGTGTAAGGAATTGTTTTGAGGTCTGTATAATTATACCAGTAGAAGACTGATGCTGGCATATGCATGTGCCAACTCTCCCCTTCACTGTACCTCTTATATAACATTCTTTCACCTCCTCTGTTCTAACAGAATCTAAATTTTTGCTATTTTTTGTGCACCTTTGTTGTTGAACATGAACACTGTTAGAGAAACAAGGTAAGAAAACTCTAACAATCCCACTTTACAAGTGTTCTCCACCAAGGAAAATACTATTACAAAACCTTGAACCCCCTATCTGCTAAGGGAAACATTATCACATTGACCATATGTGAACCTAAAGAAATATAACCTTAGGCCACTACTCCCTTCTATACTCTGAAATCTCTTTAGAATCTTCAAAGTGTGCATTCCTTGTTTAAGGAAGACTTCATCAACAACCCACCATTTTCTAACAATGGTTGCACCTCCTCTTTTCTAACAGAATCTAAATTGTTGATAATATTTCCAGTGTGCTTCTGTTGCTGAACATGAACATTGTCAGAGAAACAAGGTATGCAAACTCTAACACTCCCTCTTTACAAGTGTTCTTCACCTTGTTGAAATATAACCTTGTTCAATAGTTCCTATAACTACAGTTTCAATAATACATGACACAACGAACTTGAGACAAGTTGAAAGGAAGGGTCCAATATTGTGTATGCCCATCTTTTGACTAGGGAAATAGAATGTAGAGCCAATGTTAAGAAAGAAGGGTGATCATAAGATATATAAATCCGTAGAATCCCAAGTATGTAGATGTGGATAAGGCAAATTCTTGCCCCTAGAGCAATATTCCTAGATCCTTTACACATTTTTTATAAAGGTGTAGAGCCCCTTTTATATTGATAGTTTACAAATGCTACATCACAAGTTCACCTATAATATTATATAATCACCTTAATGAGCCTAGAGAGATGTATTCAACTAAAAATGTAGAGGGTTCAATTTTTTTTGTTCGATGTTACTATTGTTTCTCTTAGTTCTTTAGTTGTTAAGTGTAATTTGTATTATGTTTAGAACTACTTCTGTTTCTGCTTTGAAATTTCTGGGAAGTGAACCTAACAGTTCACTTCACAAGAACATCATGAACTATAAAGTAATCCATATTAAATAATAATTATTTATTTCGAGAATATGTACTTGAGGTTCAAATTTTGTAAGCTCTTTCACTAGTACTTCATTGATAACAACATTAGGTTTTTCCACATCAATTGTGTAGGTGTCAATGCTCTTATCCTTGTTTTTGGATCTTTTCTGTGCCTTCTCTCTTTCTCTATCTTCTTTATTTACGTTAGTATAGATTTATTATGATTTCTCCAGTGAAAATTTGTATCAACTTTAATCGAATTTTTTTTTATTAATATCTTTAATATTTCTTTTGTGAGCATTTTTTATGTTGTTAATTTGTTGTTGTATTTCATTTATTTGTTGTTGGAATTGCAAATTTATGTATCTTGTTTTTATGATCATCTCCAAAATAAAAATGCCCAAAGCAGCAAATTTTAGGTGAAGGACCTGTATAATCTCTCGGACATTCATTCCCCTCCCATTTGTGTCAATTCCCCTAGACTCGAAGCAAGATTGGCTCCCTCCCTCCATGAAATAAGATAACACTCATGACTCAACCTAAGAAGATGGATCATACATAAGCACAATAAAGAGTAAAGAAAACAAGAGGCAGCAAAGAATAGATCCATGGCTAAGCTATCAAAAATAAGCCAGGATTTTGATATAGATAAAAGTACATGAACCCTCCAAATGATCAAGGTTTCATATTTGAATTAACAAGCATTGGGAAACCCAGAAAGAATAAACAGTTTAAGAGTATTAATAAAGGAGGAAAATCTTGTAATAGTTCTCATTCAGTAAACTAAATTAAATTTGTCGAATTTTGAAAAAATAAATATAAAACCTCCATTTAGAAGAGGGCAGAGTTTGTAAAAAAGGAAGCTCCCGCGAGGTATATTACCGAGGGGTTTGGATGAGCCTAGTAGTGGAACCGAGCAAGTCTGGTCCCGTCAGGGTTAAATCAACCAAGAACAATCACTTGAATAAAATGGGTAGATTTAAACGTAAATATCAGAGCATAAATTAAATGAGCAGATTGTAAACTGGTAAATTTAGTTTTTGCTCGCACTGAAACAGAAAAAATCTAGTCCTAATCATGAACCATATAATAATGTTATTCTAAATACAGAAAGAGTAAATCCTTATTTATCAAGAAATATTTAAAAAAGCTTCAACGAATATATACAGGTTTTAGTTGTATGCCAGTTAGGAAACCGACGACTGCCTCTCCCCACAGAAAATGGAGTAAAATAAAAGAAGTATTATAAGGGAAAGAAAATTATTTTACTTACACAACAAATGATGCATCCGGAGACACGATAGCTATAGAATGATTAAATAGACAGTAGAAATATTTCAGAAACATAACATTTGCACATAGTTTCTTCAATAAATGACCATACAGTAATTTAACAATCAACTTCATTCACTGTTCAAATGAAATCAAACTCTTAATTTTTTCTTCTGGGTAAAAACCCCACCCTGTTACCATGACATTCCAATTCGGATATGATTACAAAAAAATAGCAAAGACAGTCATAATGTATATGGACAACACTGCATGTGGTGTAACAATTATATAGAAAGGAAACGAGATAACAATACATTAAAAGCTTAGGGTGAAACCCTGTAGTGTACAAAAAACCATGGCTAGACTTAACTTGCATAGTCTGCGGCTAGAATACTGCAACCTCTCAACATAGACACAATTTTGTAACTTAGGGCCTTACACTCAAACCTAATGTAAATAGAGGTAGTCACTTAAAAACCCTCAATTTTGGACTAGAGGTTTCCAACCCAACTAAGCTAAAACATTAAATTTACAACAAGTTGAGTGTTGTGGCGAGGGTTCCATGATAAATTCTTTAACCTTGACATAGTAAAACCCTACAAGAACTAAGTGAAATGGCTTGGTACTTCGCTATGATAAAATATTTTTGAAATAAATAGGACAAATCAAATGGAATGAATTCCTACCTGTCAACCATCGACGTGGAATATGTTAAGCTCCTAGGAGATGGACTTGAAGCATCCTGGATGTACCTGCAAAGGAGACATAGCACAGAAAAATAGTTACACTGAGTCATGAGCTGAAACCTTCAGGTAAATGAACTGAAAACAATAGTAAAAAGGAAGTAATGATGTTATACCTGTAAAATGAAAATTTGGAACCTAGAAGTGAGAGGAATTAAGTCCAGTGCTACAACAAATGAAGGATTTCATGTATGCGGATGCCATGCTGACCATTTGGGGTGAGGAGATGAACCCCATTCGTGGCATAACAAGGATTCAAACCAACAACTCCAAGAATTGCAGAGTGGCGGAAACAAAAACAATGAGAATGAAAAAGGGTTTCTGGGTTAGGGTAGGGTAGTTAGGGTAAAACTCAGCAGATTAAACCCTGCTATGAATGTTTGATGTTGCTTTGAATGTTCCAATAATGTTATACATTCCCTTTCAAACTACCTCTTCTCAAAATTCATAGGTAACGAGTATAAGTGGATCTATATTAGGGTGAATGTGAAATATTTCTTGTCTAGGTTGAATAGTTTGGTCTAGAAGCAAAGATATAGCTCAATGAAGTTGAGAAAATAGGGTCAATTTTGGTATACCCTTTTGCTATCTTTCAAATTGTTAAAGATACCTATGAAGAACCTTTTTGAGCCCACTTGAGGTCATCATGTTGTTTTAGCTTCTAGTACATATGATTAACCAAAGAATTTTTTTTTTGCCCAAATCCCTATGAAATTACCTATGATGGTCCTACATATATCAAATGTTTTCTACTATTTTCGTTGACATTATCTCATATTTTAATATGTGATCTACCTGCAAAATTCATATTCCTAAGCAACACTATCAAATGTCAATATTAATTGGGATTAATTTTCTTTTCTCTAAAAAAGATCCTTGATTGCATTCAGATACATACTCATTAATTATTTTCTTCTCTCTATCTCCTACTAAGGAATGTGATATGGAAATTGAGAAGTGTTTCATTCCATTTCATTTCATAAGGAGAAAGCTACAACCTCTCCTCTAGGATTCAACATGAGAGGTAGCTTGAAAACCCTAGGTTACTAACAAACCCTATGAAACTATCAGTTCCTCATTCTTTTTTTTTTTCGGTCCTATAAGGACCAATTTTAGGTGATGTCAATTCACCCTTAACTCCTTTGAATCATACAAAATATTTTGAAGGTAATCCGAATCATAATTCTATTCCATAAATATTTTTTTTAAATCTAATGTGAATTATAATGTTTCTTTGTGAATCAATATTGGATATTTATCATAAATTTTATCAACCATGGAGTTATATTTTTCGTGTTTTATCATAATTTCCATGTGTTTTCCACCATTTTGTTTTACCCACTCCTTTAATGGGATAGGCCCAAACCAAAAATCCATGCTACCATGTGTTATAGTGCAGATATATAGTATAAGGCCCTTTTAGTGTATACAACTATTAAGAATTATGACAGGTTACTTGAACAACTAGAATAGTTCTATAATTTCCATATTTATATCATTTGATGTGTCAAATTATAATACTTTAGGTTTCAATCCATAGTTTAATAATGAATGTTGTGCATGATAAAAGGACAAAGATCTTAGTGTTAATAATATTGTTCCTAAAACATCACAAGACCGATGGTTTGTCCCTAAACGTCATAAGACCGACGCATACTCCTGCAACATTGCAAGATGGATAGTTTGTCCCTAAACATCGTAAGACTGACGATTTGTCTCCTAAATTTTGGAAGACCGACACTTGTCCTACAATGTTTCAAGACCAATGGTTTCCCTAAACGTCGCAATACTGACAGTTTGTCTCCTAAACGTCGCAAGACCAACACATGGCTCTGAAACGTCACAATTCTGACTGTTTGTCCTGAAATGTCGATATTACGATGATTTTCCTAAACATCGTTGTTCTAAAGATACTCCCAAAACGTCATTAGAGCGACGCTTGTTGGCGAGATTAAAAAAATTGAGAAAAATTGGGGAAATTTCCAACAATATGTCAAAAGTTTCAGAACTTTGACCATATGTACTAGTGCTATCATCATATTAGGATTGTTGAAGGGGACATATGGAAGACAACCTTAAAAACAAGGAAAATTTTGTTTGAATGGTTGGTTATGCCCTTTGGGATTTGTAATTCTCCTGCTACATTCATGCGGGTTATGAATGGCGTTTTAAGGCCTTTTCTAGATTATTTTATGATA
Source organism: Pinus albicaulis (assembly GCA_034641835.2). Taxonomy (NCBI): domain Eukaryota; kingdom Viridiplantae; phylum Streptophyta; class Pinopsida; order Pinales; family Pinaceae; genus Pinus; species Pinus albicaulis. The sequence goes on from CM076581.1 coordinate 1,110,290,603, forward strand.
ATATACTTAGATGACATCTTGATTTTCAGAAATTCGCGTGAAGAACATATCATGCATGTCAAGCAAGTGTTATATGTCTTAAATAAGGAAAAGTTTATTTTAAAGATGTCGAAATGTGAATTTGGTAAAACTTCTTTAGTCTACTTGGGACATATTGTTGGAGGGGGTGAGTTGAAGATAGATCCCTTAAAGGTTGAAATTATTTTGAATTGGCCAAAACCCAAGACTGTGATAGAGGTTATAAGTTTCTTGGGAGAAACCCAATATTGGAGAAAGTTCATTTCTAAATTTTCTTCCATTGCAGCTCCATTACATGCATTGACAAGTGTGAAGCAAGTTTTTTACTGGGGAGGAAAACAACAAAAATATTTTGATGCATTGAAGGAAAAAATTAGTTCAACACCCATACTTGCACTTCCAGACTTGAGACAATCATTTGAGATAAAAAAATTATGCAAGTGACTATGCCATGGGCATAAAATTCATGCAACATGGTAAGCCCATCTGTTTTCATTCTAAAACTTTTAATGGTGGATTGATTAACTATCCTACATATGATAAGGAATTGTATGCATTGGCAAAAAGTGTGAAAAAGTATAAAAATTACTTGATGGGTAAGGAAACAATCATTCACATTGATCATCAACCATTTCAATACTTGAAATCACAAACAAAGCTACAACAAGCGAGGCACTTCAGATGGATGGGTTTTCTACAACATTTCCACTTGGTGATAAGGTATAAGAAAGGTATCTATAACAAGGTTGTTGATATTCTTTATAGACAAATTGTTAGTGGATCCATTATTCTTAAGCATAATTTTTTCATGCATGAGAGATGTGTTGAGAAATATGCTTTAGATAATGATTTTAAGGATGTATATGTGACTTTTTGTCAAGGTAACCAAGTAGAGGAATTAGATTATCATGTGCATGATAACTTGTTGTATCATCTTGGAAAAATATGTATTCCACAAGGAGAGAGAGTCAACATCATAAGGGAATCACATACTTCTCTTATTGTTGGTCATTTCAGTGTAGGTAAGACAGTGGCACAATTACAAAGGTACTGTTACTAACCTCGTATGCTTGAAAGTGTGTTATGATTTGTAAGAGGATGTTCTTTATGCGTTATTAGTAATCCCAACAATAGAAACTTGGGGTTGTATACTCCACTTCTAGTACCTTCTTGTCCATGGTAAAGTGTTTCTATGGATTTTGTAGGAGGTCTACTTATGTTTAGGAGAGGTCATGATTATATTTATGTAGTTGTGGATAGGTTCAACAAAGTGTGTATTTTGATGCCTTGTAAAAAGTACGTTACAGATGAATAGATTACACATTTTTCCTTTCAGAATGTACATATACATTTTGGGTTTACCACATCCATTGTCAGTGATCGATATTCTCGCTTTGTCGAGATCTTTTGGTCAAACTTGTGGGGACTCATGGACACCAAATTGAAAAAGAGCATAGCATTTCATCCACAAAAGAATGACCAAACATAAGTGGTGAATAGAATAGTGACATATCTTCTTCGTGGCAATTGCAGAAAACATCCTAAGTTTTGGGATGAACATTTTAAATATATTTAGCATGCTTACAACCGATTCAAGCATTCGTCGACTCAAATGTTACCATTTGAAGCTTTCTTGGGATACTTGCCAAATTCTTCTTATATTCTATCTTTTGGAAATATGTTGTTATTGATGGACATAGTGACATAGATAAGGCCAAAAGATTCATTGAATAAGTTCAATTGGTGCATTAGACAGTTCAAGAACAATTGGAAAAGAGTAAAGCCAAGTACAAGACATGACATGATAAGCATCGGGTGGATCACAGTGGCTCACCAGAGACCAAGTTCAGTAGAAGTTTCCCCATCTCATTGAAGAATTCAATGCAATGGGGACCATTTCTTCCTAAGGGGGAATGGCTAATCTAGGTGGATATTGGTGTCCACCTGCCTATTCCACTTGTACTCCCAACACTATTTCCTTTCAGTTTCCTTAATTCTTGTGCAACTTTCAATTTTGGGTTGTTTTTTGGATCCTAAACTTTTGGAGTTGTTTTGAGGTCCTAAAAGGAATTTTATAGGAAAAAGGAGAGATTGAAAAAGTGCTAGAATATGTTTTATAAATTATGTTTTTTCCTTCTCATAGAGATATTATAAACAATGTATTATGATATGCAAATGGAGATTGTATAAAAAAATTATGACTCAGGAAGTTGGCAGTCCAACTTACCCCAACGGGGCTCAAAACCATTGCTGCTTCATCTCCTAGGGTTAGGGTTTCACACTTATTATTTATGATAGAAAGGTCTTTGAGCGTCATTGCAATACAATTCAGAAGGCGTGTGGTTGTCACATCTCTTCTTAAAGATAAGCTACCATAACCCGAGCTAGTTTGTTCCATTCTGCATGTAAATAATTTTCAGTACTTGATATTAATTAATTGAAGTTATATTCTTTCATTGTATCTCCGTGTTTTGTTTAAATATTTATTTCATTTTTTTCCTTCATAAATTTGGGTCAAATATGGTGTTGATTCCTCGCATTTGAAAAGATGTGAATAAAAAAAAAAAAATTAATATAGATTTTCAATAAAATATTTTAATATAAATTATAAATAATTTATTTCAATTTCATTTTTAATTGAAATATTCCAATATCGATTTTAAATAGATAAATAAATAGAATTTGAAAGTAAAAAAAATCGTTGAAATATTCCATCTGAACATGTATAAGGGAGATGTGTAATTCCTTTTAGCTTCAATATGAAGTTGACACACTCACACACATAAGAACTAGCATAAATATATGATCCCTCTCAATATATGATAAATATATAATTAAAATGGTTTCACATTAATACAAAATATATACTAATAAATTAATATTTCATGTAAACACACTTATTAGACTCTGCCAAAGCAGGACTCTAGCAATTGATTCTCCTATTGATTGCTATTAGTTTGACATCCACCAATGCAAATTACAATGATTATCTTTGAAAAATATATATTTTTTTCAATATTATTAACAAAAAAAAATTCAAACATGTAATTAGATCATAACTTGAAGTCCTTATCGTAGCCTTTACACAAATCAATGTAAAGTGGATATTTCCTTGTCATTTGTTTTTGAAATGATTCTTCAAATAGTTACAAACCATAAAACTTGCTATACCTCTAACATAAAAGTAAATTAAAATTTTTTTAAATAAATCTAACTTATTTATGGTGTAAATGACTCATCAATAATGACATAGTCCAACTAATAACAATGATGGATTTTTGGACGTAATGATAATACAATTATGGAAACCCTATTTTAAAATAGACAAACCTTAAATATATATAACAAATTAATATCTTATAAACACACTTATTAGTCACTGCGAGACTCTAGCAATCAATTTTCTTTTTGATTGCCATTACTTTAGCATTAACCAATGAAAATTACAATGTTTAACTTTAAAAAATAAATATTTATTTTTAATATTATTAAAAAAACTAATTTTCAAACATGTTATTAAACCATAACTTGAAGATCTTATTGTAACTTTTACACAATACAATACCATAGAAATAACTACCTCTATTTTTTTTTTTTTGCAATAATTACAAACCATAAAACTTACTATACTTCTTAAAAATAAATAAAAACTTACTCATTTTTCTTCCAAATTAACTTAATTATTTACCATGTAAATGACTAATTGATAACATTTTATTCCTAAATTTAATTTAGAGATAAAATTTTGTTATACACACAAACCTGTGTCAAAAAATTATATATATATAATATATAGATCATTAATTGATTATTTAATATTGAACAATATAAATCAATTTTATTTTTACTAAAAAAACATATTCAAATATTTTATATTAATTAAATATTTAAATAATTATTGATTATTTAATATTGACCAATATAAATTATAATATTTAATATTAGTTTTATTTTTACTAAAAAAATATTCAAATATTTCATATTAATTTAACATTAAACATTTAAACAATTATTTATATATATATGAAAATCCTACAACACTTATTAAATATTAACTGTTTTTTATTATAGTTATTAGTAATTTCATAAAATTATGACCAAGTAAAAATAACACTCAACACTTAGATTAACTGAATATAAAACTGTGTTAATGAGTTGTAAATTATGTAAATACACACGTACAATTGAAATAATGTCAACTATTTTGGTTGTTTAAAATATGGCTTCATGCAGTTGATGTAATGTCAACTATTTAGGAATTAGGGAACCCGCGATTGAAAATTTATACTAGTAGCTTGATTAGAGGATAAATTTGTGCCAACTTGATTAGAGGATAAATAGTTCAAATATGTGGAGTTAAATTAAAATTTTCAATTTTGTGGATTTTCAAAAAGTTTTGTTGACAAAAATTGTATTCTTCTTTGGGATAACATCTCCATTCTTGGCAATGTGGAAGTTGATGTGGCAATTGTGTCTTGTGTTTTCAACTTTGTGTAGAGATGAGGTTTATGGTTAAAGATACATAGCATTCTAATTAATTTTTTTATTATTATTATTATAATAATACTAGTATCTAGGATATAAAGGTGTTAAAGTTTTAGGGGTTTATTTAATATTATTCTTATAATAGAAAGAAAGGTTGAGTAATTTTATTAATAATAGTAGATATAAAGTAGCAGTTTAGACTACTTTATAAGGTTATATAAAAAAAAAAAAAAAAAAATTGAGTAGTCTTTAATTAAAAAAGTAGTAGATGTACTTGAATTAAGAGGATTTGTCTTTTCCATGGTAATGGAATAATAGTCTATTTTTAAAAAACTAGCTTCAATATTGTTTAGAGTATACATATAGTTCTAAAAAAGGATTCAAAAATTTACAAGTGAGTGTTTAGATGTAATTTATGATATAATAAAAAATTTAAAACCAAGGAATTGTCATTGATAGGATTTATTGATTTCCCATATTCCCTTGTGTAGATCTAATCTTTTCTTGGGATCCTTTAATACTACATTTTTATTCCCACATGCATTAACAAAGGAGAGATGGGTGAAAAGTATTTTGAAAATTCTTCATAACTTGAAAGAAAGGCCACAACATAAAATTTATCAAGGTGAATTCTCCTTTCAGCCATTGAATGAATAATAGTGAGTCTCCAAGAATTTGAATTTGTGGAACTTCTTTTTGAGGGAACTATGAGGACAAATTTGAGACTCATAAGCTCATTGAATTTGTGGCATCCCTGATGGAGTGACTCTCGAGAGATATAAGAGGATTTGGGGTCGTGTCTGCCACCCTGGAAATGAGCAGAGAGTTAATGCATGGGGTGACGTGGTCACCCCTTCACACGCATACACATGCATCTTTACTTATTGTTTAATGGAGATGCCTCTCCACCCTTGAAATGAGTAGAGAGTTAATGCATGGGGTGGCATGGTCACCCCTTCACATGCATACACATGCACCTTTACTTATTGTTTAATGGAGATGCCTCTCAAGCAAATGGATTTGGCAGGGGCTAGTATTTGGTTGTAGGACCATGTAGGGTGGCATTAGATTATTTCCCTATATCAAGAGAGAAACTAGGGAGGAAACCTTAATTGGAGTTGGTTGGATATGCACTTACCTTGGAACAAATGACATATTTTGATGAAAATTTTGGCAAGAGGCATTAGGGATACTGTGTTGTGGGTTGCATGGCGAATTGAGTTGTGGAAAATGTTGCATAAGAGTACAAAAGGCATGTACAGAGTGGGAGCTTTGAGTTCCTCTGCATGGTGTTTCTAGAGGAAATGGGTGCAACGACTTCAAACTAGAATGAGTCACCTCTCCAATCAAGTAATGAATGGGTAATTCCTTATTTTTACTAGGTGCCTTGCAATCTTCAAGGTTCCTCTTTGAAATTTCTCTGGTATATCTTTGGAAAGGTCTTTAATGGTATTTGGATGCCTTATAATCTTCGAATAGACTTAAAGACTCTTAGTGACACTACTTTGGTGTTGTTTCTAGGTTAGTTGTTATTACTTCCCCGTGTTATCAAGTTGCATATGATTGTGAGAAGTTTGACTAGGCCTGGTACCCTCTATGTACTCAATTATTTCCATTGGTTTTGGGTTAGTTGATTAAAAATAGCTTATGTCTATGTAGTCGTAATATTAACATCTCCTTGGGTTTGTATCTGGTAATTGGAATTGTGTGGTGAAACTCTGTTGGCGAGGAAATTCTATTATTGGTCTGAATTTACCCACCGTTCACCTCTTGCTAATTCTCTGGTTTGTTGTCTAGTTGGGTCTCCCAACACTCCTAGTTTGGAAACCATGTTTGAGTTGTCTCGATGCAATGTATTGTGAGTCAAAATATCTGGGAATTTTATTATTGGTTGAAGATGAAATGCCAGCACATGCATAGTAGGCATGGGGGAAGGAGGTTGCAGCCCTCAAGTCCACGATAGAACTCAACTATATTACAATTAATGTTAAATACGAAGTCACTTTGAAAGGAATAGTCATAAGGAAGTTTTTAATTCATCCCTATCCAAATGGTTATAGTATTAAGACCAACAAACCCAAAAAATTAAAGGTATGTATATGCTAAATTATTATTTTTTGTTTGAGATCATTAGCAACACTCCTAAATACTATATATGTCAATATGGAATAAGCATAATTGAAATTTTGTGGAACCAACATATTTATTTTGAAGTAAGTTATCACAAACAATACTGGTAAAGACACTAAATATTTTGATCTAAAAAAGAAGCCTCTTGAAAACTTAAGTGGCATTGACATTACACAGTTGACAAGATTGAATTTTTTTTCAACTTGAGATATTTCTTAAAGTTTCATTCATAACATACTACAATGTGAAAATTAATGACTCCTAGAATATTTGGAATGAGAGCTATTTGGAATGAGAGGTATGCATCGCCACTTCAATTTTTAGTTGAAGTATTCTTATAGAAGCTCTATTAGAAGTTTCAAGACTTACATCATAATATTTTGATATACCAGTAGATTTTTTCAATGTCCTACAAAATTATATAAGTGTTATGATGAATTCAATGATCTATGTATAATGTGTTGGTATGTCTCACTCTATTGTAATATGTGAAGCCATCAAATTGTTGATCTAAGAAAGAAACATACTTCCAAGACAAAATGTTGAAGCAAATTGTTAAGCATTAATGTTTGTTTCCATGAGCCTTGTCTTGGAATAAGGAGAAAAGCCATTTAATTGAAGAAATCATATCTTGATGAAACGAATCTATTGGACATGACAATATCGTGAGGCCAAGTACCTCTTCAAGGTTAAAGATAAAATTCATTTGCATATTTGGTATATTCCTGTAATAACATATTGAGGGTGTTAAATGAACCTAACTATGCGAAGCTTTTAAAGAATTGATGACATATGTGTTGAGCTTGCATTTACTGATGGTATGGATACTTGGATTAATTTCTTGCACATTTAAATGAAGACTTAGTTTTATTGCTACAAAGAGAAAGCAAAGTTTGTTGGACCAAGTGTTAATTTTTGTAACTATATTCAAATTCCACTTTGGAAAACTCATATGGTCGAGATTATAATTCCATTTGATTCCTCTTTTCGAGAGGACACAAATCGACATATGGATCTGACCCAATCGATTACGAAAAAGTTAAATTGTGAATTAATTTAATTATTAATGAAATGGAAAGGGTCGACCTCAACACATGTGGATTTGGTCAAAGCCCCAAGCAGTCCCTCACAAAATCTATAGATAGAAGTGACCTCAAATTCATTCCCACGCATTGGCTCATGTGATTTTCTTCATGCACTTTTTGTGTTGGACCGTCTTTTCTATTTTCGTTCGCACAAGTTAAACGGAAGAATCTCACGCAGGGTTCATAAACATAGGCAAGGAGCTCACTCTGATCCAGGGCTTCTAGGGCATAGCTGCAGACACAGAACTAGTGAAACCGAGCTAGATCCGTGAGCATAGTGTGGCACGGTAGCAACCAAGCTGTTATAGACATGGGCAAAGCATGACAAGGTCACGACTAGGGTTCAAAGACTAGATTGCGTTGATCTGAAGTAGAATCGTGGGCACAGTGTGTCCTGCTAATGGCCAAGATAGATTTAGTCGCAGGAACAACGTGTTGAGGTCGCAAAAAAGGGTTTTTTTTCTGAGCAGATCTAGGTTAGGTCATCTTCAGTTGCTTGCGCAGTGCTTCCATAATTCAGTCGCTCAGTCACAGATGTTTGTGATCTGTCTTTGAGAGCATCTTGGATTCCGATCTATGATTTGGAAGTTGATATCACTTTACTTTAGTGATCTATTGGATCTGGGTTCATTGATGTTGTAGATCTACAAATCTATAGATATGATGCATATTATTTTCGCTGCATATGTATTGGGATCATTGTACTCTCTGCTGAAAACTTTTTATGACAATATATTGAAGAAGAAGATTTGAAAGGGCTTCCCCCTTGTGGGGTTTTCCCCTATTCTTGGACTAATTTTATGTCCCTTATGGTTGTGTTGTCATCTTCTTTATCACTACATGTATTTTTCTATCTTCAGTTATAGTTTATGATAATTTACACTACTAATAATTTGATGCATTGTTTATGAAGAAGTAATTTGGGCTAAAGTAATGGATACAACATAGAAAAATCTGAAAATTTAACATTGTATTAGAGATAAGGAGAAGGATAAGCCTAGAAGAAGATAAGCAATGAATCCCTCATTATGAGTAAGTAGATCTACTTGCCAAAGTCAAGATGTCTTCCTCTACCTATAAGGAGCATGAGAAAGTGGGCGATGCATCAAACTTTGCTACATGGAAAGTCAGATTGGAGATCATAGCTGACAACAACGATATGCTGGAATACATTCAAGGAAGGATGCTTGAGCCCCCAGAAAACGCCTATGCTTATATCAAGAATAGATACAAGAGAGGTGAGTCGAAAGCAAAGAAAATTATAGTTGATGGTTTACAAGATCATTTACTTGCATATGTTAGGAATTTAATAAAGTCTAAAGACGTGTATGACAAGATAGACCACATGTATGAAATCAAAAATCTAATTGATATTATCACCTTGAAATATCAACTCAAAGAAATGAATATTAACAAAGGTGAATTTTTTTAGTGATACATTATGAGGATCTCTCGTCTTAGAGATCAACTACAGAGGGTTGGAGAGAATGTACCGAATAGAGAGATGGTTGTCATAACTCTTAGAGGTATCCCTCTTTTTTAGTAAACCATCATTACTACAATCAGCAACAACAACGTTCTCCTGTCAATTGATGAAATTTTTGGAAATATTACTCAAGAAGAATCAAGAATGATAGTAAGTGGTAGAATTTAGAAGCATGAAGAGGGAAAGTATGTTGCATATATCACCCATAACAAAAGAAAGAGGTAAAAGGGAGGCCCTTCTATATTACCTCCTCTTCAAATCTCGAAAGGAAGGAATGAAAGATAACTATCCCATATTGAATTCTATAATTGCCACAAGAAAGGTTAGTATGCATGTTATTGTCCCGAGAAGAGAAAGAGGCCACGATACAACACCATAAGCAACAAAAATGATAAAATAAGAAGAGATAATCAAAGGAACAATCATGACAGAAGATATGAAAGGAGAAGAGATTATTCAAGTGACTGTGAAGAATAACATACTCCTCAAAAGAAGTCAATGGTTCCCAAGTATGAAAGGTTCCTAGGTATGAAAGTAATGCTATGAATAAATATGAATGTATTCTCATTTGTGCACTTACTAGTTATTCTCCACCAGATTCGTGGGATGTTGGTTGGTTGATAGTGGGGCCACTCATCAATTCTTTGGATATAAATAAGTCCTCTCTAATATAGTAGAGAGGGAGAGTAAACTAGAGATAACTCTTGGATATAACTCCACTCATCTCGTAAAAGGATTTAGATATGTTAATTTTTAGTTGAATTCTGGGGGACTCTGTATTGATGCATGATTTTATGTATGTGCCAGGTTTAATGAATAGTTTTATTTTTATATCTATATTAGAAGATAAATGGATGAGGGTTTCATTCATCAATGGAAAGGTCTTAACTTGGTCTGTTGATTCACATATGAAAAAAGCATTCACATTAGGTCTGAGATCTTAAGGACTTTATAAAGTCACAGGAAGGCCACTTCTAGCATTGGTTCATAACACCAATCATCTAAGTGAATTATGGTACCACAGGTTGGCTCATCCACACTATGATTCTCTTCCAAAATTGAAGAAATGTGTCTCAGGTATTCTTGATGTTTAATCTCATCATGATGGAGTTTTTCTAAGTCGTCCTAGTGGAAAGAAAACAAGGGGACCATTCCCTTCTAGTAAGAACAAGAAAACCGACATCTTCCATCTTATTCATTCAAATATATGTGGTCCAATGCCTGTGCATCCTATTGGTGGTCATCTCTAATACATCACCTTCATTGGTTATTTCTCAATAAAGACATGGTTATACTACCTCAAGCACAAGGATGAAGCCTTTGAAAAATTACAGAAATTCAAAGCTTTGATCGAAAATCAATTAGAGAAAAGAATAAAAATTTTAAGGTTCGACAATGGAGGAGAATACATGTCAAAATAATTCATAGCATCCTTCAAGAAAGAAGGGATCAAGAAGGAAACTAGTGTGCCTTATACACCTGAACAGAATGGCTTAGCTTAAAGGAAGAATCGGTCTATATTGGAAGTTTCTCACGCCATGCTTCATGATCAAAAGGTACCAAATTTTCTGTGGGTTGAATTCGCTCATGTTGTTGTATACGTTAAAAACCTAGTGCCTCATCAAGAATTGAAAAACAATACTCCCGAAGAAATATTCTTAGGTAAAAAGCTCGACATTAACCATCTTTGTATATTTGGATGCCTCATATTCTTGCATGTGCCGAAGGACAAAAGAAACAAGCTGGAAGTTACAGGAAGAAAATGTGTGTTTATGGGTTTTGTGAAAACTTCAAGGCATACAAAATATATATTCCTAGTCAAAGGAAGGTAGAAATTAGCAGGGACGTAACCTACAATGAAAATGCAACACTTTGTAAAGAAATATAACTTCCTCTGCCTCCCAAGGAAGATGATGATGACAAAGATATTGTATATGTTCCTTCTATGCCCGAGTCATATGATATTGATGTTGGTTTATCCAATGTCCAACAAACCCTTGTTGGGAATCACGATTGCCGTTAGACCAAAACCCGCAGGTGTTAGTTAATGATCGCATCGCCAGAGATAAGGATCCACGAGAGGCGGTTAGTCCATGTCACGAAACACACGGGGAGTGTTGGTTTATCCAATGTCCAACAATCTCCCCCCCAACGCGAGCCGGGTGTGTATCGAACTCATGACCTATGCTCTGATACCACTTCAGGTTTTGCATTGACATCCTCTGAATTTTTTGCACTTCCTTGTGAGCTAGATTCTCCTTTAACAGTTTCATGGAAACCAAGACCAAGTTTGATAGCAGGAGACCTTTGATTACTTAGAATATTGTCCAAAATATTAGTACTATCTTGAAACCTCAAAAGTTTAACCTTTTCTTCTAATTTACCTTTGAGAATGTTTACCTCAACCTCCAAGGCTTGACATTGCTTTGTCATGCTTTCTTCTTTCATTCTTCCATCTTCTACTTGATCCTTCAGATTTAGAATCTCTTCTTTCAACCAATTTTCGTTTTCTTCACATGTTTGTTGCAGCTCTTCATTCTTCTTCTTTGATTTTACCAGATCTTCCTTGAGAGAGATGATTTCTACTTCAAGGCCTTCCTTTTCAAATGGTTGTAGAAGTTCCTCATTCTTCTTACTTGATGCTTCAAGATTTACTTTTAGAGATATGTTTTCTGCTTCAAGTTCTGCATTCTTCTTATTTGATTTATCCATGTCTTCTTTGAGGGAGATAATTTCAGCTTCAAGGCTTTCACTTCGATTGGCTACTTCATCCTGCAGTCTTTGATGTATTTCTATCTGTCCCTTCATTGTTTCTATCTGTCCATTCATTTTAGAGATCTTCTCTTTGTTGATAGATTCTTGCGTCTTAGATGAACTTTGTAGTTCTTCAACTTTAACCTTGAGAGCTTCTTCTAGATCCACAACTTTACTTTCACTATCTTCACAAATCATTGTACCAATGAGACAATCAGGACCCCAATCACTATCTGATTCAATTTCTGCTAACCATGTTTTCTGAGAGATCTCCTTGTTTTGAGTAGACTTCTTCTTTTGCTTCTTTGCCATGAGCACTTTCAGATCATGGTCAGAATCTTCTTCACTGGACACTTCATCATCATCTTCATTTGCATAGAAACTCTTCCTTTTTTCAAATTGTTTCCCTTTTCCATGTTTTTCTTTATAAGGACATTTAGCAGCATAGTGACCAACTTTTCCACACTCAAAACATTTGAAGGGAAGCTTACCTTTGAATCTTCCAGTACCTAGTTGGAGTTTTCTCACAAAATTCGCTTCTTCTTCTTCGGATATATAGCTGGTTTCTTTCACAACTTCCTTTTCCTTTCCTTTTGCAGACACCTTAAAAGAAGCTTCTCTGATTTGAGAAGGACCTCCTTGTCTCATTTCAAAAGCAGTCAAAATACCATGTAATTGAACAATAGTAAGAGTTTGCAGATCTTGCCTTTCTTCAATAGCTGAAACTTTAGAGTCAAATCTTGAAGTCAAGGATCTTAAGACTTTTTCTACCAGAGTAGTATCAGTTATGGTTTCACCTAAATTTCTCATCCGATTTACAATATCATCTAGACGAAGAAAGAAACTGGCAACACTTTCATCACTATGCATCTTCAAATTTTCATATTCAATTCTAAGAGTTTGGAGTTTTGCACTTTTTACCTTTGTGTCTCCTTCATAGCTTAGAATGATTTTGTCCCATATGTCTTTTGTCGAATGTAGTTGCATCACTTTAGCAAATTCTGATTCAGACATGCTTCCCAATAAGACATTCACTGCTTTGGCATTGATTTCATACTTCTTTCTTTCAGCTGCATCAGTAGGAATACTTGCCGGGTATTGATAACCTTCTTCCACGATTGCCCATACATCCGCACCAAGACTTTGCAGATATGCTTTTGTTCGTACCTTCCAAAATATCAGATTGCTTCCATTGAATAGAGGTGGCTTTATAGACATTACTCCTTCTTGACTTCCCATTGCGATTTCGATTCTCCTTTGGAGTGATCAAGTTTTCCGTGACAAGTGGGTGCTGGGCCCGAGATACCAATTGTTGGGAAAAATACTAAGAGGGGGGTGAACCGCATTAGGGCAAAACCAAAAACTTTTTACTTTTTCATTCCTTAAAACCCATACGCTACTTTGCCGAAGCCAACTAGCGTATACACGCGGATATCCTTCATAAAACTCGCGTATACACAGAGATCTAATTATGCCATTAGTTCTTCACTTATATCATTCCATCATTCATTCATTAAATGTTCTATAAACAGTAAACATGTGCAGTAAGAACAGAATAAACCATCACACAAAGTATCACACATGAACACCAGGATTTTTAGGTGGAAACCCAAGTCGGGAGAAAACCACCGCTGTAGTTGCTCAGCCTTCAATATTTTATTATAGAGAAAACATTTTACAACATATGTGCTGGTGCAGACTCTACCAGCACGCAGGCACCCACCTGCGCTCGTTTACCAGCCTCTCCTGGAAGGGAGCTCCAACCCCCTGACTCGTTTACCAGCCTCTCCTGGAAGGGAGCTACGACCCCCTGATCCCGTTTACCAGCCTCACCTGGAAGGGAGCTACAACCCCCTGACTGAAGGCTACAACCCTCAGCACCTCTATGGACCACGTTTCATCAATTTTCACACTGGATCCAAAGCTTCCACTAGGACACCACTTGCAGGCCACGTTTCATCATATTTTCAGACTGGAGCCATTCCATACTTTTAAGCTCAAACATATATCACCAACAGATACTTACTAATTCAGAAAACACAGATCAGATAGCAGTAAAATAGCAGAATAGATCAGATGTTTCATACCCCATGCTTCAGCAAACCCTAGTTTGCATACGCGCTTTCACTTCACTGATGTCGCGTATATACGCGCTTCGTTCACACAAACCAGCGTATACCTCTATATATATTTCATTGCGCATACGCGCTTTATCTTCAGCGAAGCCGCGTATATACGCGCTTCCTCTGCGGCGAAGTAGCGTATAGATCTTCAATCATTATAGAGTAGCATACTTCTTTAGATCAGATATTCAGTTCAGATTTACCCTTTTACTTCAGACAGATGTTCGCCTCATTTCAGATCTAAGCCTTCCATAAGAAGATCTAGCAGATATAAGCACATTTCATATCTAGATCCCCTTCTTCATCATTGGTGCATCATACATTCAGATTTATCATTCAAGTGTAACCCTTTCCATTCAGATCTACTTCAGAGAGAAGTATTCATTCAAGCTCAGACATCTTGCACCCACACTACCGTTTTGCACAATGAATTTCTTCTCTTTATATAGGTTTACCCTTTTTCAATACCATGAGCCCCTTTTTCAATACCATGAGCCAAAACCACATTACATCCGATGGTATTCCTGGACGGGGTCATTTAGGCGAAACATTACCCAATACAATGGGTCAATACCATGGTGGTTACCCCTGATTTTGCACTTTTTGAGCGCTTTTGCCCATACGCGACTTGGCACGTTATTTTTCGCGTGCATACGCGACTTCCCCTAGACAAATACGCGTATGCTTAGAGACATACTCTTCTCACCATAGATTTAGCACATGCTGACTTCCTTTCTTCATTGCCTTCTGTACTCACTATAGATACATCAGATTTAGTTCATCAAGACATATTCTATCAAGCACAACTTCATCAAGTAAGTTGTCATCTTCATCAAGAAGGTTGTCTTTCAAGGACACCACTCAGCATCATCTCATTTCACATCAGATTTAGATCATTTACCAAGTCCATTACGTCAAGAATAACTTCATCAGGTGGATTTCCATCAAGGACAACACATGTCAACAGTCGCATGTCTTCATCTTCATTCAGTGGGTTGCCATCAAGGACAACACTCTGCATCATATTTTCAAGAATGGGTTATGGGCCCACCACGCTTACAATGATGAAATCTCAAAGGAAATCAGTCAATAAAGTTGAATGCTTTAAATGTCATAATTATGGGCATGTTGCAGCAAATTGCAGGAGCAGATCATTTCAGCCTCAAACAAACAGTTCCTACATAGAAAGGTACTCTGGGTTCTTCAAAGGATATTGTTTCTCATGTAACAAGTATGGACATAAAGCAGCTGATTGTAAAAGGAGGAAGATTAGAAATACTCATTATGATTCTTATGCTTATTTCTCTGGTCACATGAGATGTTATTTTTGTAACAAGTATGGACATGTAGAAAAGGAATGCAGGTTGAACAGACATGAGAATTTGGATAACTTCCAGCACACAAATAGAAAGTTCAAACAAATCTGGAAAAAGATGGAGGACCGATCAGAAACATAGGGAATTCTGACCCTACTGCAGTCATCCGCTTCTGAAGCTGACTTTTCTTATTGACTGCAGAAATGATGTGGGATACATTATGAGATTTAGTAATGTATCGTCACAGGGGGAACAATGCATGATGACTCTCATGGTTGATTTGATTATTCTGATTATGTTTACTTCTGACAGCGCATCTGATGTGGAAAGGACAGGTACAGGAGGTACAAGCTCAGGAGGAAATGAAGGAAGATGAAAATTTTCTATGCTTCACCTTTCATACGCGGGTTATACTAACAAAAGTCGCGTATACACGCGAGTTTCATCAGACACGGTCGCGTATGCATTGATGATAAGAGAATTGGGATGACAGCTGAAGATCAGGAGCAGAGGTTCAGGGGGAGCATCAGTCTGACTGCTAATGATTGTACTGTTAGCATTATTCTGGTTATACTCATGCTAATGAAATGATACATGGTTTCTTATGTTGAAGATTATGGATGAGTCTTGTTTGCTTTTTGATGAAGAGTATTCGTTGCTGAGATGAAAGTCTTATAATTCAGAGACAAGGACAGATCATGCAGAGATTGTTGCTGATGACTTGCTGATGAACGTATTCAGGTTGCACAAGTTAAGAAGGAGCACTGGTTCAGGGGGAGCAGCAGGTTGAATACTAATGATTGCATTGACTGCTTATTTGGTTATTGTGATGCTCATGCTCAAAATGATGATGACTTGGTATATGGTTTATTATGATGAGATTTTGATCCCGGTTTACTGAAAAGTATCTTTTGTGCTCACACATGGATGAATTGGATGTCGTTTGATTCAGAAATAAGAATAGATCATGCAAAGTTTGTTACTATGGTTGAGATATTTTGCCTACCTATGTTACTTCATGTTAAATCTTGAAGATCATGGTGATGTTGGACCACATGGATGATTGCTTGACACTTATGAGAAGATGTTGTTCTGGTATGATAATTTCTCTTGGAAAGAATGTATTGATGCTGCAAGAATCTGAAGGCTTGGTTACTAATATGCTTATACTACAATCGTTGGTTGACACTTGAAGACACAACTACACTGTTCTATCTGTCTGTAGCCCAGGGAAGCGTTCGAGTATCTAAGACAGAAGCTGGGAGTGTTCTCTGCCAGTCAAAAGAACAAATCTGCATAAATTTAGAAGATGGCATTGGATACGCGGGTTTCCTGAAACACAGTCGCGTATATACGCGAGTTCATGCTGACAACGTATGTCGATTAATGACAAATTCGCCAGTTTAGCTCTCTTGACACGGTACAACGATCTTTGTTGATAACTCTGTTAATCTTGTTTGTTATCTGCGAGTGGTGTTCTAGTTCTCGAATTCTATACAGAAGTCATTGATAAAAATACCTTGATGACTTGCTGTTGAAGGTGTTCAGGTTGCACAAGCTAAGGAGGAGCCTTGGTCATATGGAAAGGATGTTTGGATGCACATTTTCAGGGGGAGCCCTAGCCTTGTTGAGTATAATGCATTGTTGGCATTATGATGGTTCTGATATATGATCTCTCTTGAGGTCTTTCTGGTATTGGTCATGAAAAGTCATATTTGTAATTTGATGAAAAGGTCATGTTGAGACCTATGATGTAAAATTGTAATATTCGGTCATGTAAGGACTTGATCAAATATGTAAACCCACTTGGTTGGGTACTTGAGTCAAAATGTGTAAACCCTCTTGGTTGGGTAGTTGAGTCAAATTGTGTAAACCCACTTGGTTGGGTATTTGAGTCTCATATGTAAATCCACTTGGTTGGATCTTTGATGTAAAGTATGAGTCCTTGGTGATAGGAAATTCATAGAGTCTTGTACTTCATTGAAAATTATGTTTGAAGATTCAACATGAACTCAGGGGGAGCTTGGCCACTTCAGTATATATCAGATCTGCAGCACGCTTCTTCCACATGCAGAGAAAAGGGGGAGAGTATGTTGCTTTTGATTCACCCTTTGCCCTTGATGTCAAAGGGGGAGAGTGACATGGTGTTTGAATGAAGAAAAAGAATGATGTCAAAATGGAGAAAGTGACATGGTGTCATTGTATTCTTAATGTACATATCTGTTGTAATGATCAAACACCATTGTGGTTGCCATCAAGTCCAAAGGGGGAGATTGTTGGCAATATGATGCAGAGTGTTGTACTTGATGGCAACCCACTGAATGAAGATGAAGACATGCGACTGTTGACTTGTGGTGTCCTTGATGGCAATCCACCTGATGAAGCTATTCTTGACGTAATGGACTTGGTAAATGATGTAAGTACGATGTGTAATGAGATGATGTTGGTGGTGTCCTTGAAAGACAACCCTCTAGAGTGTGATTACGATGACTTAACTTACTTGATCCCCTTATGCTTGATAGAATATGTCTTGATGAACTAAATCTGATGTATCTACAGTGAGTACAGAAGGCAATGAAGAAAGGAATTCAGTATGTGATAGATCTATGATGAAAAGAGTATGTCTCTAGGCATACGCGGATTTGCCTAAGGGAAGTCGCATATGCACGCGGGAAAGAACGTGCCAAGTCGCGTATGGGAAAAAGCGCTCAAAAAGTGCAAAACCAGGGGTAACCACCATGGTATTGACCCATTGTATTGGGTTATGTTTTCGCGTAAGCAAACCAGATCCCGGGAATACCATCGATTATAATGCTGGTTTTGGCTCATGAGTATTGAAAAAGGGGCTCATGGTATTGAAAAAGGGTAAACCTATATAAAGAGAAGAATTCATTGTGCAAAACGATTGGTGTGGGTGCTGTGTGGGTGCAAGATGTACGAGCTTGAATGAATACTTCTCAATGTAGATCCGAATGGAAAGGGTTACACTTGAAAGATAAATACGAATGTATGATGCACCAATGATGAAGAAGAGGGATCTAGATCGCAATGTGCTTGTATCTTCGAATGCAACATGGAAACTTAGATCTGAAATGAAGCGAACATCGTACGATAAGGAGTAAATACGAAACTGAATATACGATCACGAAAGAAGTATCTTTGCTCTATAATGATTTGTAGAGATCGGGCTACCTCGCAGCGAAGGAAAATGGATATATACGTGCATTATTGAAGATAAGCGCATTTGTAGGTCAGAAATATACACAGAGGTATACGCTGGTTTGTGTGAACGGAAGCGCGTATATACGCGACATCAGTAAAGGGAAAGCGCGTATGCAAACTAGGGTTTGCTGAAGCAAGGGGTATGAAATATCTGATCTGTTCTGCTGTGTTTCTGCTATCTGATCTGTATTAATATGTATCTGTTGGTGATATATGTTTGTGCTTAAAAGTATGGAAAGGGTTCGGTCTGGAAATATGATGAATTGTGGCCTGCAAGTTGTGTTCTATTGAAGTGGTTGGATCCAGTGTGAAAAATTGATGAAACGTGGTCCAAGGTGGTGCTGAGAGTTGTAGCCTTCAGTCAGGGGGTTGTAGCTCCCTTCCAGGTGAGGCTGGTAAACGAGATCGGGGGGTCGTAGCTCCCTTCCAGGTGAGGCTGGTAAACGAGTCAGGGGGTTGGAGCTCCCTTCCGGGAGAGGCTGGTAAACGAGCGCAGGTGGGTGCCTGCGTGCTGGTCAAGTCTGCGCCAGCACATATGTTGTAAGATGTTTTCTCTATAATAAAATATTGAAGGCTGAGCAACTGCAGTGGTGGTTTTCTCCCGACTTGGGTTTCCACCTAAAAATCCTGGTGTTCATGTGTGATGGTTTATTCTGTTCTTACTGCACATGTTTATTGTTTATAGAACATCTAATGAATGAATGATGGAATGATATAAGTGAAGAACTAATGGCATAATTAGATCTCTGTGTATACGCGAGTTTTATGAAGGATATCCGCGTGTATACGCTAGTTGGCTTCAGCAAAGTAGCGTATGGGTTTTAGAGCATGAAAAAGTAAAAAATTTTAGTTTTCCCTAAATACTGATTCACCCCCCCCTCTCAATATTTTTCCCAACAATTGATATTACCATGGATCTTATGGATCATTTAGATCCACCTCCCAATGATCCTCCTTCAAATAAAATACCACTTTAACTTCATGGCACTCTACAAGATAATGAAAGAAGCACTCTCATTTGTATATCCTTCCGAGAAAGGAATGAACCATGCAGGTGTCAAGGATATGTAGCTTCTATGAGCACTATGATTCAAGTTGAACCATCCTCGTTAAAAGAAGCATTCAAAGAAAAATTTTGGAAGGATGCTATGGCCGAGGAATATGAATCTATTGTGAAAAATGATGTATGGGATGTTGTGCCGAGACCGCATGGGAAGTCTGTTGTGAATTTGAAGTGGCTATTTGGGATCAAACATGGAATCGATGGCGGCATTGAGAAATAGAAAGCGAGGTTTTTAGCTTGAGGTTTCTCTCAGAAAGAGGGAGAAGCTTATGATGAAATATATGTGGCTTGATATGCAGCTATTCGTTCGATAGTTTCCCTTACTGCTAGTCAAGGATCGACCCTTAGTCATATGGATGTAAAGACTGCTTTCATTCATGGCATGTTACAGGAAAAAGTGTATGTTGAACAACCATAGATATTTGAAGTGGAATATCGCAGAACACATGTTTGTAGGTTCAAGAAAGCAATTTATGGTTTGAAGTAAGCTACCTCAGCTTGGTATGCACGCATTGACAACTATATAATGAAAATGGGTTTCACAAGAAGCAATTTTGATCCCAACATCTATTTTAAGGTTTTCCAAGGTATGTGATTGATTCTGGTTCTATATGTTGACAATCGATTCTTAACAGGAAGTGAATTGTTGATGATCGAATGTAAGAGGACATTATCCTCTGAATTTGAGATGAATATCCTTGGTATTATGCACTAAATTTTAGGTCTTAATGTGTGGCAAAGACCTAGCGAGATCTTTCTATCACAGGGAAAGTATGTAGTGAAGTTGCTGGAAATTTTTGGTATGACTGAGTGCAAATCCATGGATACTCTGATGGATATGAATTTCAAGAAGATGCTTGGAAAAGCAGCTGGACCTAATCTGGAAAATCCATCCGAGTACAAACAACTAATTGGGGCTCTGATGTTCCTTGTGAACACTTTTCTAGATATTTTTTATGCAGTTGACACATTGAGTCAATTCATGACTCAACCCCTTCATGCACATTCGATTGCTACCAAACATGTATTGAGATACTTACATGGATCTATCACACTTGGTTTGAGATATTTTGTCAGATTTATTAAACTTCATGGATACAGTGATGTTGATTGGGTAGGAAATGTTTCTAACAGAAAGAGTACATCTAGTTTTTGTTTTTGTCTTGGTTCTACCATGATATCCTCGATGAGCAGGAAGTTAAAGTAGGTAGCATTGAGCACCGTGGAAGTAGAATACATTGCTGCCAACACAGCTAGTTTCAAAGTTGTGCGGTTAAGGAATCTCTTTGGTGAGATATTTGGCCAAGTCTTAGATACCACAGTGGTATACTGTGACAACAAGAGAGAGATATGTTTAGAATATAATCACGTGTTTCATGAAAATTCCAAGCACATAGATATTCAATATCACTTTATTCGTGACATGGTGGAGAGAGGAGTTGTTAGACTCCACAACATATCGACTGAAGAGAAAATAATATACATTCTCACCAAGGCACTTCCAAAAGGAAATTTCCTAGTATTCAGAGAAAATATTGGACTGATGGATGTAGCCCCTCCGGATAAGGGGAAAAATTGATCAAGGACACTGAGAAAACTCTTCCTACCATACTTGAGATCTTAGGGTGAGGAATTGAGATAGAGGGCTCCTGCAGTTGAGGGATAGATGGGAGATAAAGCATTTCCCTATCTGTAACCTAGGGCTGATATGTTGTGCCCCTATCTTCATAGGGTTAGAGATGATGCTCCCCTATCTGGTCTATGTAGAGTATACCTCATTTCACATCATACCCTTGAGCAAGGCTTGTTGGGAATACTTCTCCTCATTTCGCCAATGAGTTGAGAGTATAACCCAAGTCGATTATGATGCAGGTGTTCTACCACATGACTATTGAGAGTTATTGATGGGAAGATCAGTAGGAAACAAGATTGGGTTGAGATTTTCTCCCCTTTTGTGATTCCAAGTTAATAATGGGCTCCCTGATGATATTCGAGGGTCGAAGATGTGCTCCCCCATATGATGAATTATTCTATTTCTCAGTACACGAAAAATATATTGCTCCCCGATTTTTCTTCTTCTAGATCCAAGAAAGTTTCAACATATGGATTTGAGCCGTGATGACACCATGATGTAAATATCTACAAGAAAATGTTATTAAGTGGAATTATTCTTAGTTGAGAGGGAGTGTTAATTTTTTAAACTAGAGTAAAATTCCACTTTGGAAACCTAATATGGTTGATATTATAATTACATTGGATTCATATTTTCGAGAGGACCAAAATTGGCCTATATATCGCCCCAATCAGTTAAGAAGAAGTCAAATTATGAATTATTTTATTTATTAATGAAATGGAAAGGGTCGACCTCAACACTTGTGGATTTTGTCAAAGTGCCAAGCGGCCCCTCACAAAAGCTATAAATAGAAGCGACCTAAAGCTCATTCTCACACATTCACTCATGATATTTTCTTCTTGTATTCTTTGTCTTGGATCATATTTTCTATTTTGGTTCACACAGGTTTGACAGAAGAAGCTCACGTAGGGTTTAGAATCACAGGGGAGAGGCTTGATCTAATCTAGGGCTTCTGGGCCATATCTACATGCAAAAAAATAGTGAAACCTGTCTAGAGCCATGAGCACAATGTGGAAAGGTAGCTTCCAAGCTATAATAGCCGTGCGTAGAGTGTGACAAGGTCATAGCTAGGGTTCAGAGACTAGATCGGGCTGATCTGAAGCAGATTCGTGGGCACAATTTGTCCTGCCAACGACCAAGAGAGATTTAGACGCGGGAAAAATGTGTTGAGTTCACAGGCAATGGTTTTTTTATAAGCGGATATGGGTTAGGTCATATTTAGTTATTTTCACAATGCTTCCAGACTTCAATCGCTTAGTCAAAGATGTTTTTGATCTATCTTTAAGAGAATCTTGGATTCAGATCTAGGATTTGGCAGTTGATATCACTTTACTTCAGTGATCTATTAGATATGGGTTTATTGATCTGTTTTATTAAAAATGTACTATTGTTGTCTATGTGAGTAGCTTATGTTATTTAGTGCAATAGATCGATAATATTATGAATAACATAAAGAACATAAGAAAATGAAAATACATTCAAACACATGAACACAGCAAAAATTTAATAACAGAACTAATCGGACTTTCTGGCTACGTATCTGGGTCCTTAGCTTCCAGTGTTGACCGCTTTATTTTGTCTTCAAAATTATTTTATAGGTATGAGCTCAAAAAAATAAGCTCAAATGAGAAAATGGACCTCATCATTGTGACAGGCTCGAAATTTCGAAAAAAAACGAGTATAAACTTGCCTATATTCCGCCACTGTGACCTCTAGACCTCTTGGAGAAATCTAATGCCACCTCTGCCTTTTAGAAAACCTCCTTCCCTGCATAAAACCACCTTGAAATGTGCACTGGTGGTTTTGGCTGGTTTTTCTCTACACTGATTTGAATTGGAGTTTCGGTGGCTTGGTTTACCAAGCTCCACCATTTGGCATATTGGCTATCAGACTTGTGTTGAAAACATTGTATATAATGTTTTGGTGGGTCAGCGGTTTGAAACCCCTACTTGACCCTTCCGCCATATCCTGTCAGTTACATTTATGTATAGAAACACACACACACACATACACACACACAGATATATATATATGCACGACCTGATAAATATTGGGGTCCAACGGTCATGGGGTTGACTCTGACCATCCGACCCTTTTCCGGCAGGAGATCCTGATACCTTTTAAATATAATATCTTTACATTAAATATAAACTAATATGGTGGCTCAACTGGTGAGAGGACTTCAGCGAGATCATAGGCATTTGGGGAGGTCAAGGGTTCGATCCTCCCTGATCCCCAAAATTTTGGAAATGAGGCCATATTGGGAAAAATCCAGGCTGCCACGTGTCAACCCCAGATTGGCCCATTCCAACCAATCAAACTATGACATGTCACTAATCTGCTGACATCACCTTGGACATGTGGTGTGTTCCCATGATGACATCATCCTGACCGTTGACTTTGACTTTGACTTTTTGTCATTTTGCCCTAATTTGTCATAAACTTTGACGAGCCAAAACTTCTTCAGACGAACTCAGTTTTATGTGCCATTCACATCGTTGGAATCCTGTCGACGAGCATTTTAACTTGATCTTATTTTCATCTACATTTGAAGACTTTAATTTGGAGGCAAAACTGAATCCATTTTGGATCACTCCTCCCCACTAGAAGCTTTTGGACCAACAAAAGTTGGTTTTAGCTGTCGAGTAAGTGAGGATATGTTTCCTTCACTTTTCCAATCTCTATCCATCATACTTTACTTGGATTTTTACCTTTAATCCCAACTCAAAGATACTCAACATCTCCTCATTGTGAATTCCTTATCCTCCTATCGAGAATTGTGTCCTCCTGCAACTTGTTGAGATACTCTAGTGAAAAATATTCGATGGAAGGTACCTGACTTTGTTCTTTTGGATCTTCAATCAATGAAGACTCATACAATCAAAAGTTTTCAAAACTTACGACGGAATAGATCTGCATATAAGCTGGTAGATCTAGGTGGAAAGAATTCTCACCAATTTTTTCAAGAATTTTTAAAGGAACATATCTAATTGGTTTCAACTTTTTACCTTCCCCTTGAAGTATTTCTTTGCTGATGTACAACCAGACTTGATCACCAACTTGAAAACTATGCTCAAATCGATGCTTATCGTGCCTCGCTTTATACTTTTCTTGGCTCTTTTCCAGTTATTCATGTACTACCTGGTGCATTTCCTGGATCTGTTCAATGAACTTGGTTGCTTTGTCCACATCGTTGTGTCCATCAACTACTATGTCTTTACCAAAGACAAAATCCAAGGGAGACTTTGGTACAAAACCAAAACAAGTCTCAAATGGAGATCTTTGAGTAGAGGAATGTTTTGCATGGTTGTAAGCATGCTGCACATAACACAAATGCTCATCCCAAAGCTTAGGATGCTTACTGCAATAACCTCGAAGCAGTTGTACCACTGTCCTATTTAACACTTCTGTCTGGCCATCAGTTTGAGGATGAAATGATGTGAACTTCTTTAACTTTGTGTCCATGAGTTCCCTTAAACTTGACCAAAATTTCCTGACAAATTGAGAATATCGATCAGATACAATAGAGGTGGGTAACCCAAAATGAACCCATACATTTTGAAAGAACAACTTTGTAGTTTGTTCAGATGTGACCTGTTTAGTAAATGGTGTCAAAATACATATCTTACTGAACCTATCCATAACTACATACAAATAATCATGACCTTTTCTAGACATTGGCAATCCCCCAACAAAATCCATGGATAAACTTTCCCAAGGACAAGAAGGAATTGGAAGTGGATTATACAAGCCTAATTTTATGTTACTTGGATTTCTCATAGCACACATAGTACATCCTTTAATATATCTTGAAAATTTTTCATTCATTCATGGCCAACAGAAGAATCTTTGTAATTGTGCAATTGTTTTACTTACACCAAAGTGACCTGAAATTCGAGAAGTATGTGCTTTTCGAATCACATTAACTCTTTCATTTTGTGGAATGCATAATTTTCCTAGATGATATAAGAGTTTTTCCTTTATGAAATATTACAATTCTTCTACCTGCTTGCCATGACTTAAAGTTTCATATACATCCTTAAAATCTGTGTCTTGAGCATATTTTTCAATATAGCTTTTGTGAATTATTGAATTATGCTTAAGAATTGTGGATGCATTTATGATTGGTCTTGATAACATGTCTGCAACCTTATTATGTATGCCTTTCTTATATCTGATTACAAGATGAAATTGCTATAAGAAACCCATCCAACGATAGTGTCTTGATTGTTTTAGTGGTTGATGATCTGTATGTATGATTGTTTCTTTTCCCATTATGTAATGTTTCCACTTTTTAACACTCTGTACTAATGCATATAATTCCTTATCATATGTACGATAGTTAACTACTGCTGATATGAACGTCTCAGAATGAAAGCATATAGGCTTTTTGTGCTGCATCAAAAGTGCCCCCATGGCATATTTATTTTCATCTGTCTCAATCTCAAATGGTTGTTGAAGGTCTAGCAGTGCTAGTACTGGTGCTGTATTGATCCTTTCTTTCAATCTGTCAAAGGCTTTATGTTGTTTGCCTCCCCATTTAGACACCTGTTTCACACTTGTCTAAGCATGTAGATGAGTTGCAATCAAAGAAAATTTAGCAATAAACGTTCTCCAGTATTGTGATGCCCTTAATAAACTTCTAACTTCTGTAGCAGTCTTGGCCTTAGGCCAATTTACAATGACTTCGACCTTAGAGGGATCTATCTTCAATTCACCACCCCCTACAATATAACCCAAGTAATTTAAATATGTCCTACCAAATTCACATTTTGACAGCTTTACATAGAGATTTTCTCTTTTTAACACATCTAAAACCTGCTTTACATGCCTTGTATGTTCAACCCATGTCTTACTAAAAACAAGAATATCATCTAAGTAGACTATTACAAAATCATCAATGAATGGCCTAAAAACATCATTCATGACATGTATGAATGTAGCTGGAGCATTGGTCAAGCCGAAAGGCATAACCATCCATTCATAGAGTCCTTGCTTCATTTTGAAAGTAGTCTTCCATACATCTTGTTCTGAAACCCTAATCTGATGGTAGCCACATCACAAGTCTAACTTAGTGAAGTAAACTACATCTTTCAATTGATCTAATAAATTGTCAATGCGAGGAAGAGGATAACAATTATTTATTTTATTTTATTTAATGCTCATAAATCGATGCACATTCTCCACAAACCATATTTCTTATGTACCAACACAATAGGCTATCCGCATGGTGAAGTTATTCGTTGAATAAACCCTTGATCAAGAAACTCCTGTATGTGCTTCTTTATTTCTGCATTCTCTAGAGCTGATAACCTGTACATTCCGATGTTAGGAAGAGGAGCATCTAGCGGTAAATAAATATCATGTTCTATCTATCGCTTGGGAGGAAGACCTTTAGGCTCTTGAAACCAAATATCATAATCAGAAACAACTTTAACTAAATCTACTTTTTGTTTAGGATTACAGCCTTGAAAAGCATCAAATTTATCAAGATCCTTTGCTTTTACAATCATAAGTAAAAATTGTTTACTAGAATTTATAATTCTTTTCATATGTCCTGAATTTATGAGAGAGTAGTTATCTTTGAGTTTATGAGTTCTTAATACATATTCGATTCCATCTTTACTGAGTTGATACTTATTTTCCCTTTGATAGAAGACAACATCTCTATCATACAAGTATGGACTCCCTAGTACAATTCCACATATATCCAATGGGACTATATCTAATTCAACCTCATCTACAAACTCTGATCCAATTACAAAATGAAGTTTACATTGTTTTGTAACCTGTAGTTTAGTTTTATCATAGACCCAACCCAATGGGTATGGCTTTTTATGAGGTTTTGTTTCAATACCCAATTTACTTACAGTTGATTTAGCAATCAAATTAACTTGAGAGCCACTATCAAACAAAATATAAATTTTAGTATGCTTGGAAACGACTCTAATATGAAATAACTCATTTCTTTTCCTCTCAACATTTTCACTATCAATAGAATGCAAAAAAGTACTTGTAGATGCTTGAGAATTTTTACCTTTTATACCTGTAGCTATAATTGTTGTTTCGTCTCCTGAATCTGATCCCAAGTCCTTTTGCATAGTAGCAGCATTTTTTTGCTCTTTATTCTTGAACTTCTTAGGATTCAATTCTGGATGCAGTGCCCAATAGTGTGCCTCATCATGTCCTTCTTTCCTACAGTGAGTGCATGTAGGCTTTTATTTCTTCACAGTGTTCACTTTCTTTTCCTTCCATTTTTGTTTCTTCTTTTCTTTATTCTTGATTTCAGTAGATTTAGATGACTTTCCAACATCATGAGATACATTTTTACCCCTATCTTCTAGATGAGTTGCTTGAACTAATACATCATCTAAGCTAGTCAGATTAAAAATAAGTATGGAATGCCTCAAATAACTATGTAAGCCACCTATGTATTTCAATAAAGTTTCTGGTGAGTCCAATGATATGCATAGTGTCAAATTTCTTTTACGAAATTCCTAAGTGTAACTTTGCACAATTTGACCCTTTAACTGACACAATGTTTTCCAACTCATCATAGCTTGTTGCAGACAAGCCAAAGGATATAATTTTTTTTAATAGCAGAAACAAATTCATTACATGTCGAAATGATTTTACCATGTTTTTGGAGATCTGCTTGTGTCTTGCCTTCCCACCAAACAAGTGTGGTTCCTCCAAGACGAAGGCTAGCAAGCTGGATCTTCTTTCTTTTTGAAAAAAATTTATGTACCCTGCAGTACACTTCAATTTGTCTTATCCAATTATCAAGATTTTCAGCGTTAAGCTCACCATCATAAATTGGCAAATCAAATTTTACATATAATTTGATCAAAGAGGATTTCTTATTTTTCTTTTTAGAAGAGCTATATTTATGAGAAGAAGATGATGATTATGATGATGTTGATGATGGAGGAGATGGTGGAGGTAATGGAGGAGGATTTTCCCCCGATTATTTTTCTATTTTAGGTGATGAAGTGCATTCACCTTTACCCTTTTTAAACTCATTATACATCTCTTCTACCATCGCACGTATTTTCATGAAGTTGTCCAAGAATTGAGCTTCTGATCTGAATATGTGTTCTTCCGACATCTTCTTTTGTGAAAATTCCCTTCCAATCTCTGGATTTTCTTTAACAATTTCTCATTCTCCTCGTTTGAAATTTTACCTAGTAAGCATTCAAATCTTCACATGACATTATCAAACCTTTCAAAATTAACCCGGCTCTGATACCACTTGATCTGTTTTATTAAAAAGGTATTATTGATGTCTATGTCAATAGCTTATTTTATTTAGTGCAATAGATCGATCAGATTGAAAATAACATAAATAATTTAAGAAAATGAAAACACATTCAAACACATCAACACAACAAAAATTTAATAACAGAGTTCACCAAAATTCTTGGCTACCTCTCTGAGTCCTTAGTTTCCAGTGTTGACCACTTCATTTTCTCTTCAAAATTATTTTACAGGTATGAGCTCAAAAACAAAAGATCAAATGAGAAAATGGACCTCACCATTGTGACGGGCTTGAAATTTCGAAAAAAATGCGTATAAACTTGCCTATATTCTGCCACTGTGACCTCCAGACCCGCTGTATAAATCCAATACCACCTCTGCCTTTTAGAAAACCGCCTTCCCTGCATAAAACCACCTCAGATTGCACACCGGTGGTTTTGGATGGTTTGGCTCTACACTAAGTTGAATTGGAATTTTGGTGGCTTGGTTTACCAAGCTCCACCGTTTTTCATATTGGCTATCGAACTTGTGCTGAAAACATTGTATATAATGTTTTGGTGGGTCGGTGGTTCGAAACCCTCGCTTGACCCTTCCACCATATCCCATTGGTTACATATATATATATATATATATATATATGCACAGCTTGATAAATATTGGGGTTTGGTAGTCGTGGGGTTGACCCCGACCGTCCGACCCTTTTTCGGTGGGAGATCCCGATACCTTTTAAATATATTATCTTTACATTAAATCTCAACTGATATAATGGCTCAATCAGTGAGCGGACTCCGACGAGATCATAGGCATTCTGGGAGGTCATGGGTTCGATCCTCCTTGATCCCCAAAATTTTGGAAATGATGCCATATTGGGCAAAATCCGGGCTGCCACATGTCAGCCCCGGATTATCCCATTCCAACCAATCAAACTCCGACATGTCACTGATCTAATGACATCACCCTGGACATGTGGTGCATTCTTGGGATGACATGTGTCTTGCTGACATCATCCTGACCGTTGACTTGACCATTGACTATTGACTTTGACTCTGACTTTTTGTCATTTTTCCCCAATTTGTCATAAACTTTGACTGACCACAACTTCTTCATACGAACTCAGTTTTACGTGTCGTTCACACTGTTGGAATCCTGTCAACGAGCATTTAAACTTGATCATATTTTCATTTTCATTTGAAGACTTTGATTTGGAGGCAAAAATGAATCCATTTTGGATCATTTATTAATGTTGTAGATTTGCATATATGTAGATATGATCCATATTATTTCCGCTGCATATGTATTGGGCTCATTGTACTCTCTAATGACATTTTTTTATGAAGATATATTGAAGAAGAATATTTGAAAGGGTTTCCCCCTTGTGGGGTTTTCCCCTGGTCTTGGACCAATTTTTTATCTCTTATTGTTGTGCTGTCATCTTCTTTATCATTACATGTATTGTTCTATCTTCAGTTACAGTTTATGATAATTTACACTACTAATAATTGAATGCATTATTTATGAAGAAGTAATTTGGGCTAAAGTAATTGATACAACATAGAACAATCTGAAAATTTAACACGAAGGACTTTCAGTGTATGAAAAAGTGATGAGTTTCATGAAAATTATTTTGACATTTAATATGAAACTAAAAATCTACGGTTTCTAAACCCTAGTATGAAAAAAGGTTTGAACATAAAACCCATAGGGTTTATGGAAAAAAACCTAGGATTGGGCATTTCCACTGAAAGTAAAAACCCTATTTTTTGCAAGGAAGGAATTCCATTAGGATGATAAATTGGATAAGGGTGCAAGATGGATGCAAGGAGACTAAATATCAAGAGGGAGATGATATTTTCTCAAAATATGAGTGTTATATATCTATCTCATTTTAATATTACTATTGTTTTTGTTTACTATTAGTTAGTCTCTTGTATTTGAATCCTTTCCTTGGTTACGATTGTTCTTCCTTGGCCTCATAGTGAGGATTTATATTACATATTTAAGGCTAGCTTACACTTTGGTAGCAGATGGAAGAACAGAGAAATTTTGTGCTAAGAGGACTCTCCCAAAAATAGGGTTTAGTGATGAAAGATAATGTAGTAGATGAGATTTGGATTCATAGGGAGCAGATAAATCAGCAAGATGAAAGTATACCTTGATCTATGCCTAAAATAAGTCAGTTATGGCTTCTAAGAAAAAATATGATTGAATGAAAAGAAGTACATAGCGAATAGGGAGAAGACCATGAGAAAAAGAGATCATGTGTTTTATGGAGTTTCATTGACCAAAAGGAGGAAGTCGTGAAGGATTTCATAGGAATCTTTCCTTAGCTTCAGAGGGGGTTAGTTATTGAATTTTATATGAAGGATATTGTGTATTATTATTTGGGACTGGAAGTTTGGACAGTCAGTCCATGGTGAAAAATCTAAGATATTTTGAGTTTCAGCAGTTGATTGGCTCTATTTTAGTGTGTTTGGTGCATGTATGTACGAAATCACACCAACTTAAGGGGTGTGGTATACCCACTTAAGTTATTGGTAACAGGCAGAAAAAGAAGTGAAGTCAAGAAAGTTAGTGGAACAAGATAGAATCAGTAAGCATACTAGATAGAGAAATAGCATGCATATGTAAACTAAAACTAAACAAATAAACACGAGCTCTGAAAAGAGTCAAACGACAACAATAATATGAACGGTGTCTCTAGGCCCATTTCTATTGAGCGCTGGTAGTAATAATAGTGAACCTTTACCCTCTTTCCAAAGGGCCCCTAGACAATGGTTCTATGTCCCAACACAAGGATTTTTTTATCTCAAGCTTGCCTCGGTGTAGTTTCCCTCTCTCTCTATTGCGTTGGACTAAACTTGTTGGGTGGCCAACAATTGAGTCCCCTTTATCTTCAGCTGCGGCTCACACACTGCTGGTATTTCTTGGGAAATTCTGGCCAACATAACAATGTGTTCACCCATTCTTCATCTCATGGTGGTCTTATATAGGAGATTTCAAATCCTCCCTTCCCTCTCTTGGTACATGGAGGATGGTGACCCAAGAGAGGGGTATGATTCCTTTTTGTGCTCCAAATATTCAATTGTGTGCTCACATAGTGTCTAAGGAGGCATTGGTGGATGTCCTTAGGCAGCTACAAGTAAGGCATTACTTGTCCTTTGCTTTGTGTGGTCCCAGATAGTGAAATTTCACCACTCCTAGGATTGCGTGCATATCAGGAAAAAAGGCGCGCATAAGGCACTTTTCACAAAGGATTATGTGGGAAAATAACATTTAGGACTAGTTCAAATTTGATTTTCCTCAAACCTTAGAGATTTTTAAATACTTTCCAAATCCTGTAATGTCTTCCAAACCTGTAAATCCTTTTGCCTGACATTAATTAATATCATTTTTTGCTATACGATTTTCCGGTGTTAACAATTTCCCCCTAATGTGTGAGGTCTAGGAAGAACTGTATAGCCGAAATACATTATATTTTATTTTCTGTATTGTGCGTAGAGAGAGAGAGAGACCTGCGTGAAGCTTGGAATTAAAAACACCCTGCACCATTTCCAAGAATGACCATGGCACAAGGGATCCCTGTAAGCAAATACAATTTACAATAAATATACAAATTTTCAATGAGGCGGGCATGTCCCATGCTTATGATGTTATGGCTAGTTAAACAAATCTAGTTGACATATATGTGTTCTGTCTATATCACTGATATGGTAGTGATATTGGCGGTTGCTGATGACGACTGTTGACGCCCTTAGGGGCATTTTTTCTTGAAAATAGGTGGAATATAGTACCCATATGCGTAAAATTGGTATGGAATATAGCTGCGCATTGTATGCATAGGTGTTGGCTGGGACCTTCCCGTGTAAGCATTGTTGACCAAGATGCTTATGGAGGCAGAGTATTCAACATATGTGATCAAAGTGCAATGGTTGTAAGGTACGATACCATCATGACATGAAAGCTTTTGTTGAAGTCAAATGTCAGGAGGATCGATGACATCTGTGGACAATGATGTCTCCCACAGTGTCGCTCGAGGATTCCCTTTGTATGGGGAGGGGTGATCCAATGTACCACTTATTTTTTGGAATATAGGTGTTGAAGTCGACAAAAAGGAAGCCTCAACTGAATGAGGGGTCACCGATATGAGGTATCGGGGACCTGGATGTGATGGGTTTAACATAGGCATGTTGGCGAGGGCCGACTGAAAATTGATGATGGGGATTCAGTGGCTCGAGGTTGGGGTATACTTAAGCAACTTGGCGGTAGCCATAGTTATTTCTGATGGGGAAATCCCTGGAGTCGGTAGGACTTCCAGGGCGGGTGTAAACCGGCTATGAATGTCATGATGGCATGTGCGTGGGGGTTATAATACTTCGACCAAGGGTGTTCAGGAACTACTGCAGTGGGAGACAATATGAAATGAGAGGGTGAAGGACATAGTGCACCATTTGGGGGCTTTGTACACTTACCAAAAGAATAAAATAATGGGGTTTGGTTTGTATAAAACACAGAGACGGGTGCCCCAAAACATGAAAGTATTTGCTCACTGATGATGTGAGGAACGTGTTTTGCTGAGGGTGGGGGTCCCATTGATTGGTCTCATGTGTGGGGTTGATGAAGCAGATGAGAAAGTATCACAGATGGGATTATTCTGGCGGTGGTGTGCTCTTGATCTTCTTGTACAACCTGGTCGTCCAGGAAAGGGGTTCAGCTTGTATGGTAAACTTGACCTTATGCATGGTGAATGGATGGGCATGAGGTGCTTCCTGGACTAAAGTGGTATGACCATGGTGTCACTTATGTTGTGATATATGGTCTATTGTGGATGACGGACGCCATGGAGGGGAGGGTCTACTGACCAACATAGATGTTTATCATGTACAGGGTGAGGTGATGATAAACATGGTCAGATATGAGGACCCTATGATTTATTTTTGATGGAGAAATGATGTAAGGATATGTAGATTTTTCTGGGACTCTATCATGCTGGGGGTAGAATGATACTTGCTCTGGAAATTTCAAGAGATAATGTTGTGGATAGTTTATGAGCTTTTCCTACAAAAACAACTACCTCGAGTGAAAGAATATTCTTTATCAAATATTATTGAAAGTCATGAGCTTTAAAAAAAAGAAGATGAGAGGGGGCTTACCTACTGGCGCTGAAAAATTATTTTTCTAGGAGTGCGAATATGTGGCATTACCTCTGTTCATCATGGAGTGATGATTGTGGTGCAACTTACGGTTAGAAGAACGGACCTTCTAATCTCTCTTTATGGTCCTCCGAAGTTTTTTTAAAAGGGTGATATATAGGTGGATATGGCCCTAATTCAATTCATTTGTACTTGTTGAGTTTTTGAGAGGTCAGAGGACTCTGCGTAGCAATTATTGTCGTTTCGGTCAGCTTGAGAACCAGGGATTCGCGAGATCATGCCTAGGTAACCTTCATGACATCTTGCACTTGAATTTTTTTAGTTTGATTTTGCTGGGGTCCGTATAGACTAGGTTTGTACAAATGCTAGGTGTTTTTTGCCCTAGATTGCGCAAGTGATCAGGGCAAAGGCGTGCTCCTTGTGCAATTTTTCGGGGGATAAGCGCGCTAATGCGCATATTTCCCCTTTTCAGTGTGCCTTTAGCACGCCTGTGCAAAATACAGGCACATGCTAAGTGCACCTGTCTGAGAGATAGGCACGCAAGACCAAGGAAAAAATTATTTTGGATTTTTTTGCCTATTTTGGGTTTTTTCTGTACTGATGGGTACATGTTTTGATGACAAGTTATTGTGGAGGGAGCAGGAATAGCCTGAGCTCCGTGTTGAGCTAGTTATTGATTCTGGGGTGCGCCATCAGTTGGTGCTATGGGGACTCCTGAAGTTCGTGGAGAATAAGCTTCTTTGGTTGTAGGATCGACTGTTATGTTACGTGATCCGTCATTGGTGCAGGAGGCACAACATATTCGTATTGCGCGGGACACACTTGGTTATCCATCCTGAGATGGATGGTTACTTTGTGACTGGGTTACTGCCTCAGGGTGAGGTGCTGAGGTATCCACTCCCTGCCAAGAGAGTGGACTTGGAGAGATTTAGGAGATGCCACTGTGGTGGGGCGCCTTTTATAGAGGGATGCATTAGAATTGAATTAGTTACAAATCTGGCAGAGAAATGTGCTCTGGCAGTGATTGTGAGACTAATAGGTTCGGTTTCTCCGCATCGGCATCAGGCCCGCAGGTTGGAGTGTTGTGCTGGTTGAGATTCGGGCATTTTTTCGACTTTTCCCATTTCTGTTTTGACGAGATGGTGTCGCAACTCAACAAGTTCCAACGTGGATCTAAGTCATTTGCGTACACTAGTATCTTGTGCAACATTATGTATGATAGAGTAGTGTTGTTGAGGCTACTAGTGGCGGTGCCTCCTGGGGGGCCACAGGAGCCTCAGATAAGGAGATGGGCTCCAATGATGTTGCAAGGTGGTGGTGGCATGGTGGGGTGTTACTAGAATGCCATGATAGAGGCCTGGTTTGAGGCCAAACCATAGATGTTTTTACCATATCCATATGCGGGGATGGACTTCCGGGGGGATCCAAATGTGAGTCTCCCTTTTGGTTATGCTTGGGGTCCCGCAGGTATGCTTTGTATGTTTTCTTCATTTATTTGAGTATACATGTACTTATGTGTTTTGCTAGTGACACTGACGTTATTTTGGTTACTATTGCAAATGTTGGTGAGGTTGGTCACCCCATGGCTCAGTTGGTCAACCACAATCCTCCACGACGACCTAGGGGTGATCGGGGAGGAGATGTTGTTGGGGGACCTAACGGTGGTGTTGGCCCTTCATGGGAGAGCAGCAGCTCTACTGCTGGAGAGATTGTAGCCAAGCGAGCTCGTACCAACGTGGCAATGGCTCGCCCATCTACGACAGATGCTCGTATTGCAGAACTGACAGCTCA
The DNA here is from genome assembly GCA_034641835.2 of Pinus albicaulis. Lineage (NCBI taxonomy): Eukaryota > Viridiplantae > Streptophyta > Pinopsida > Pinales > Pinaceae > Pinus > Pinus albicaulis. The sequence continues at coordinate 1,110,326,116 of CM076581.1, forward strand.
GGTGTCAGTTCTTTAGGGTTTCTGGGGTCAAGTGGACCGCTTGACCTAGGGGATGTCTGCTCGGGGTTTCATGGATGACTTCAAGGAGGTCTGGTTGGATATTGTGATGGCCCGCGAGAGGGACTATCGACCCTTTCTTTGTTGGGTGGCGATTGTGGTTGTAACAACAACTCCAGTGTTAGCATCGAGAGCAGTGGTGGGTCTAGGTGCCCCTCCTAAGGGGGCACCACCCTAGAGTATTTTTGTACATAGGGAAATCACCCATTATGAGGATGCTTCCCTTATTTTTAATGAATTTTGTATCTTTGGGCTGGAAGGTGGGCCAACGACACTATTTTTGTACTCAGACATACACATTGTGTTATATATATGAGAGATTTTTTTGCGGCTCCACATGATGTGTCACCTATTTCAATTTATGTATGATGTTGTGCTGATGGATATCTATATTTTTGGTTTTTTATGTATGATGGTTTATTCGAGATGCATTCCAGTTTAGGATATTGTTAGCTATGAGATCAACTATTTGGTTTTGACTCCTTGGTATATGTGTAAATCAGATATAGTCAAATTATCTGCTTAATCTTTTGGCACGCAAATATTTTCTAAACAATTGTGTATCTCTTGTCTCAAATGTATGGTTTAACTGCGACACTACTAACTGGGAATCAAGGTAGATATGCATATGGTGCATTCCCTAATGGAGGGAATCGCACATAATTCTGATGACAATGTCATATTCTGCCTGATTGTTTGTTGTTGAACCGATGCACACCCTGTTTGAGAAGAGTGGCGATCGATCAGGGTGGTAAATGACCCAGGAAGCTATGGCTAAACTTTGAGACCATCTTGATGCTCCGTCAGGAAATCCGAAATAGGGTTCAGGTTGGTGAACCATGGTGGCAGTTTGAGCACTTTAAAATAAGTCATTTGGTCAAAAATTTTGAGTGGTGGGGTTTTGTGTACAAACACTCTAGGGAAGGGCCGTCTTGGCCCTTATGGGTAGAATTTCTTGAGGAAAAGGCCGCTGACAGGTCTATTGAGGTAGGTCTTGTTTGGTTTCGTCAAGATGCATGCCCCTTTTCAGAGGCAATGTTTAATGATGTAGGGTCCTTTTCACAAGGTTTCGAACTTTCCTGGCCCTAGGGCTTCTTTTGCGACATTATAACGAAGGACTAATTCTCCCTCGGTGAATGAGTGAGGGGTGATGTGGCGGTCAAATGATGATTTTACCCTTTTCTTCCGGGCCTCGTTGTGTTGCAGCGATTGTCGTCGATTTTCGTCGACAAGCTCTAGTTGTACTAGACACTGTTCTAGAGATTGGGTATTATCAAGGAGTTTGATGGCTGTATGTAAATTTGGGATCTCACGGAAATCAATGAAAAAGCACGAGGTACCTTGAATTTTTGCGACAGGAACAGGGTGGTAATATTGGGACATGGGGGCGGTAATAATCCTATTTCCGATATGTGATGATACAAATCGTATATGGTGGATAGTGTCATCGACGTTCGGTGGGGGAAGAATCTCCGTAATGGGATTCTGCGTGAGCGCAAAGTTTGGTTCCCCTCTAGGATGGTTAATTTCTGATAGGTGGAGATTGTGCCTGCCACAGAGGTGCTTGAATGCTTCCATTAGCGGGCATACCTCTGGTATGTGATCTTGGCCCATGCAGATAGTGCATGGGATCACTGCTCCAATAGAGTAGATTGTGTGGGATTTTGTACTACTTGTTGTTCCTGATGTGGATGCTTGGAAAGGCTCTGTTGTAGAAGAGGTTGTCTTCTGTTTCCATTTTCTTATTGTTGGCTTGGGTGCATCTACTTCTATGGGGGATTGTAGACTCAACGCTGCTCTTGCCACTCTTAGCTTGGGGAGGTGTACACATTTAATTGTATGGTGAAATTGTGAAGAAATCCGGAAATAGGTATGCGTGATTTTCTCTTGGTTAGAGAGAAGTTTCTGAGGGAGAGAAGGGACTATAAGAAAACTGTTTGCAAGGTGCTTCAGTTCTCTGCACTGGTTGACCCGGTGGTCGTTCAGGTCACATAGACCACATGTTATCCTAGGCTTGGTCGGGGTCATGCTTGGTTGGTGCATTGTCTTAGTTTGGCTAGTCCGCCATTATGGGGGTGGGGACATTGACCCAGTGATGTAATTTTAATGCCATTCTTGGAGGTTGTCCTATCTCTTCTCTATGGTATTAATCATGTTGATGGTGGGAGAAAGTTGCAAGTTATAAGTACAGTGCCGCTCATAATGATTTCCCTGACATATAAGGAAAAATATCCTCGATATGAAGGTTTTTTCAAGCTCAGTTTGAGGTCTGGCGGGGAAACAACACCGTAATGCAACTAAATCAGGACAATGGACGACCGCATGATTTGGCATTTTGCATAATGTGCATGATGGTATTCTCTGTGGAGGGTGGTTATGGGTAACTAGGGGTTCCTTGATCGGTCGCTCTTCAATAGAAAAGAAAATGATGGATTTTATCGTCACATCTTCTTGGGTTGTGGAGCTATCCATGGACTCTACATCCATGTCATCTTCTTGGGAGAGGTGGACTATGGCAGAGCGCAGGCTAGCGAGGGCTAGCCAGAATCGGGGGATATAGTGAAAATTATCCAAAAGGTGATTGTCGGCGCATAATGGACATGTGAATTGTGATGCCTGCAATCCAACGTAGTAAACCCTTTCTATAGGATACCATCTGTGGATGAGTTCCAGGGCTACGCACTCTTTGAGGAAGTGACCACGTTCATCGCATAGCATGCAATGTATAACGGGCATGATTGGGGGTCTTTCTTGTGCCCTTCGTTGTTCCTCCTGTAGGTACAGGATGGTACAAGGTTCATTTCTGGATGCCTAGGTGGAGGGATCCTCTTGATAGGATTTCTCGATGGCATGTAAGGCGTCCCTGTATCGTGGGATCTCTAGGAAATTATGGGTATAGTGCCCGTAGTTGTTGCAGAGAGCGCATGCGTGATTGGTACAGAGCGCTTTACCTTTACCTTTGGTGGCAGGTTCCATTTTATGGGAACGCGGTGTCACGATGTTTGTCTCAGATCCAAGGAGTGGTTTTAATTCATCGAGTTCTAGATAGATATGGGTAGGGTGACCGATTACGTCGCATATGGTGCAAACTAGTGATTCCTGTTGAATGGATGGGGTCGCCATATTCTTTCCTCTATTCTTGGTTTTCTTAGCTGTAATCACCGGTTTTTCAATGGTAATTTTCTTTGCAGGGGTTGTTTTGACCATTTCTTGGATGAGTGGGGCCTCCGCAAGACTGAGGAGCTTTAATCCAGTGGCACTAACATGGGTGGCTCATGTTCCTGCAAGGGGAACAAGGTACCAAACTGGAATTTCCAACGATATGTTGGGTAATACCAGTGTTTCAAAAACCTACTAGAAGATGAAACTAGTTGGGGGGTAGAGGAAAGGGGTTTGGGAGGTAGCATAGGCTAGAGAGGCCACCATGGCTGATGAATCAGTGTCATTACTACTTGTGTCCATGTCCTGTCTAGCTTTGATGCTTGATGTGGACATCATGCACACCTGATCCCCTGTGACATCGGGCGATGACTCAGGGATTATGGGAGGATCTCCTAGGAATGACCCTAGAATGGACGATGGTTTGAATTGGTCAGGGCCGTATTCTTGGTACCGTGAGAGAGCATCCGAGACTGTATCTACATTGGGTAGAATTACATCAATGTTTGTTGGGGTCACTTCTCACTGTGCGCCAGTTGGTCTACAGTAATGATGAGGTCCTCATGGTAGAACATCATGATGCAGAAGATGGAGGAGGCTATGGCAGACATGGCATACATATAACTCCATCCAAGGAGTATATTGTATTCTAGATGAGCGTCCAAGACTTCAATGTCTATGTGGACCATCTTTCCAGCTAAGCAGACCGGGATGTTTTGGTAGAGGCCGACGGGGGTCGAAGGACGACTGTCATATGCTCAAAGTGTGATGACTGAGGGTTTTAGTTTGGGAGAACCTAACTTCTGCCAATTTTTTTTGGACATGATGCACGTGGATGCACCCTCATCTATGACACATCGGTGGATAGTGATATTCTACACTGACACTGGTATATGGAAGGTGACCATGGAAGAAGTCGAGGGGTGGCTTTGTCTAAGTCAAAAGCCATTAGGCACATATTGGCAAGGTTGATAGCACCGAAAGTAGAAAGGAGGGATTTTCGTTGTTTTGGGCATGACTACAATATTTTCAAAGCTGACATAGCAACGAGATATTGTGCTAAATCGTCCATGATACTATAATTATGGGCCACTTTGGAGTAGTTTCTTGCTCGCCTATTAGGTCCCTTTTCCATTTTCATGGTTCTATAGGAATATTTTCCCTTGACGTATTGGTGTCTGGTGGGGTGTCGTAATTGAGATTCCATGTTTGGAAAAACATCTCTTCACCAATAATTTAGATTTCATGGCTGCTTTTCCCGTAATCATCTATGTTATGTTGTTGAGTGCTTACTGTCCCTTGATTGGGGAAAGGTTCTTGCAACATGGCTAGTTGCTAGGAAGATCCTCCTTGTCCTCGGTTACTCTGTAGCTTCTTCAGCTGAGTGAGATCAAGACAATGCTGAGTATAGTGACTGTACTCACCACATATTGAATGTGAATGATTTGTTCGAAGAGGTGGCCTTTTGCTCTGCCATTGGGAATTGCTTGGCTCCTAGTTCTAATTCTGGTTGGAGTTGCCTCTAGCTTGGGATCACAGTGAGTGTTGCTGGTTGTTTCCCCCCTGTTCAGGGTTCCCTTTTGGCTTCTTTTTGGATTTTTCTTCACCACGTTAGGAGGGTAGTTCTCCTGATTATATTGGTGTGGTTGGTTTTGGGACAGCTGCACAAAGTTCACCTGTGCATTGTGTTTGCATAGGTGGGTCGTGTGCTAGGGACTGAGCGTAATGTGGTCCCTGGTTTGCACCTAATTATTGGAGGGGAGTTCTTCTATCAATGTTTCTTTCTGTGTATTGATTCCCCTGAGCCGGAGGATAAGGTCCTCCCTGGTGATATGTTGGCACCCTATTGGTCAAATTTTTCTGAGGCATATGATGACTTTGAAAACCGGGTTGAGGCACGTTCTGGGTAGAACTATATGTGTAACTGGGGTTTTGACTACTACTGCCTAGGTAACCTTGGGTCAATGACCCAATTATTCCATCTGCAGAGTTCGACGTGCCTAGAAATTCTTGATAAGTTTGCAGACGTGGTGCATTAGGCAGGATGTTATAAATGTATCCTGACTGCATATAAATCAACTCAAGCTTCTGGGATTTTTTGATTGCATCCTCTTCAGATATGGGATTATGCTATGTCACATCCTTTGAAATCTCTGTCGTAAGAGTTTTCAAGAAAAAATCTAAGAGAACCTGATCATTGAGTTTAGCTTTACATAAACTGTGATGCCGCCTCCATTCATAGAGATGGTTCAAGGTATGGATGGCAGGGGTTTGTCTAAAATGATTCAGTAATTTCATTCCAGAATCATGGTGAATGGGTAACTGAAAATATGTTAGGAACACGGTAGCGAGGGTGCTAAATGTTCCATGTGAAGCTGAGGGTTGCTCCACATACCACTTCGCGGCTACTCTTATAAGAGTGTGTTGAAATAATCTCAATCGAATAGTGTCGTCAATGATACTTTTCGATGAGCACCACAGGTGAAAGGTCATAACATGATTACCTAAGTCTTCCACTTGTTTGCCTTTGAATTTCGGTATATTCGAAGGGAGCTTCGTGGGCATGAGAGGCCATGTAGGATTTTGTGTGATGGGGTCATTCGTCATATTGGTTAAATCGGGTAGATTCAACGAAGCTAAGAAAGGTGACTGAGAGGTTGATGCCATTGCAATGTGTGAAGACACAAAGTTCTGGTTAGAATGAGGGTGGGGCTGTGTATTCATCTGGCTTCCAGAACGGGACACACTCCTCTACCCCCTAGGGGTCGTGGGAGGAGTGGTGTGTGGTGTGGTGTTGGGAGACCAACTAGGGTTCCCAACTAAGATTTCCCCAATAAAGAACGAACCAATAATGGTGGCAGCGTTCCGTCTTTGATGCCTGAATGGCAAAAGACCTGGAACCCCTCTCGGTAATGGGGGGAGGTCCAAAAGACGCCTGGATGGACGAGGTTCCATTGGGACCTTTCAGGTGTCGCCCAGGTTTGGTTTTGGAAAATTTTGAGAGGATAGAGTCTATGATCAAAGAAAACCTCTTGTCACATACATAGAACAAAGTGAAAAATAAAATAAATTTCCCTTTAAATTAATCTATGTGATCAAGAAATCAAAAAAGTGGTTTTTTTTTATTTGCGTATGATATTCAAAATCCTAGAAGACCTATGCATCCTCAAACACTCAAAAGTAACTGGGCCTTGAGAATATTTCTTGCAAGTGCTGGCACAATGTCCCGTAAGAGCTAGTGATGCCCCCAGTGAGTCGAAGAAAATCCACCAAGGTAAGAGTAGAGGGTTTGGCGCTTGCTTGAACCATCACCTATAGGGAAAAGGCTGCCCTAGTTTTTGGCCACTAAGAACCACCATCCCACGTGAGCGTTCGAGTCTTGGGCTTCTTGGTAGTCAACTAACAGTACCGAGTATCAGTCGGGTCAGGTAGCCCCAACTGATACCGCACGCACTACGCCTAAGCCTAACCCCCTCTGAAACTTGTATCTATCGCGCTCGGGTTTTATTTTCCATTGGCTGATAGGTGAATTTGAAGCTCCCTAAATACACAAATTCTATATTTCAATATGAAGTATGATCAAGGCAGCTTATTGGATGCCTACCCCCTTGATGCTAACTTAAGCTATAAATTCTTTTGTGGCCCCTATGGGGAGAATTTAGTGAGTTTGGTTAAGTTAGTTTTATGTGTATTTGATTTTCTCAATGGGTGAGTGTGTGTGAGCACAAAGTGGATCAGCACATATTTTGAACATGTGGATATCGATGATCCTTTACAAATTCCCCTATTTAACTATGTTGTATTTTTCCTAGCTCAAATGAAAAACATGTGCGGATAATGGGCAACTTTCTATTTTTCCTAGTTAATATATGTGACTAACTATAGGGATATGGTGAATTGTGAATAGGGAGCATGCATATGCTTACCTAGGATCACCGGAGGGTGCAAAGGTAGCGGAGATTACTCGCTCTTCTATAAAAAATTCAATCCTAGTCCCAAAATTCCTAGTGCAAAAATTGAACTAAGCTAAAACTTTTACACTAGAAAAAAGAAAACTAGCTATGCATGCGTGGTCTTGGGCCACTTAATTGGGCTAGTTATCTAGGTGTGTAAGTAACAAAATTTGCAAAACATAATTTTTTTTCGGAATGTAGGTGATTTCCCCCCCTACTTAAAATATGTGTGAACTTTGCAAAAATCAACTTGAAGTAAAACTGACACTAAGCCTACAAAAAACAACTAAAAGTGAGCTTTAACAAGCTGCGGGGTACCACAACCAGTGCTGGCAGGTGTATTAGGGGCTTCCAAGCACCTTACAAGTAGGAAAAAACAGAAACTTGGGAGAAAATTCTCATTCTGTATTTTGCACGCAAAAGGTTGAGACAAGCACGCTTTCTACATGCGGGTCAGCTCTGAATGCGTGCCCTGCGCTTCTGTGAGGAGAAAGTGCGCACAAATTCCTGCAAGAAATTTTTTTGGAGTTGTTCTGCTTCAGTATATCACTTGGGATGAACTAGGGACTACAAGAGAAATCAGGAGAAATTCAGCTCCACTCCACAGCATAGACAGAGGTCTCTGCAACAAAGGCACAACCAACTTAAGGGGTGTGGTCTACCCACTTAAGTTATTGGTAACAGATAGAAAAAGAAGTGGAGTTAAGTAAGCTAGTGGAACAAGCTAGAATCAATAAGCATACTAGATAGAGAAATAGCATGCATATGTAAACTAAAACTAAACTAAAAACTAAACAAATAAACACGAGCTCTGAAAAGAGTCAAACGAAAACAATAATATTAATGGTGACTCTAGGCCCCTTTCTATTGAGTGTTGGTAGTAATAAGAGTGAAACTTTACCCTCTTGCCAAAGGGCCCCTAGACAATGATTCTAGGTCCCAATGCAAGGATGTTTTTATCCCAAGCTTACCTCGGTGCTCTCCCTCTCTCTCTACTGTGTTGGACTGAACTTGTTGGGTGGCCAAAAATTGAGTCCCCTCTATCTTCAATTGTGGCTCACACATTGTTGGTATTTCTTGGGCAATTTTGGCTAGCATAACAATGTGTTCACCCATTCTTCATCTCATGGTGGTCTTATATAGGAGATTTCAAATCCTTTCTTCCCTTTCTTGGTACATGGAGGATGGTGACCCAAGAGAGGGGCATGATTCATTTATGTGCTCACATAGTGTCTAAGGAGGCATTGGTGGTTTTCCTTAGGTGGCTACAAGTAAGGAATTACTTGTCCTTTGCTTTGTGTGGTCCCAGATAGTGACATTTCGCCACTCCTAGGATTTTGCGCATATCAGGAAAAAAGGGGCGCGGAAGGTGCTCTTCACGAAGGATTATGCACGCAAATAGCATTTACGACTAGTTCAAATGTGATTTTCCTCAAACCTTAGATATTTTTAAATACTTTCTAGATATTGTAATGTCTTCCAGCCCTGTAAATCCTTTTTCCTAACATTAGTTAATGTCGTCTTCTGCTGTACAATTTTCCGGTGTTAACAGGCTCCTTGATGTATTGTGTTAGACATTTACTTTTCAATGTGTATTGATATCTACATGATATTATGGTTTGATATGTATCTCAAATGATGAGATACAATTGCAATGTTATATTGATTCTAATTGGGCATAGAATGTTGAAGATAAGAAGATTTCATCCGGAAGTTGCTTCTATTTTACCATGATTTATTGAATGTGAAAGAAGCAAAGGCTAAGTATATTGAAACTTGGTTGCTAAGTAGTAAAGTAGTGTCTCTTTGGAAACTAATTAAGGGATTGTTTTATCATGTATTGGAGTCGATCACGATATATTGTGAAAATCAAAGTCATTTGAAGCTCTCTGATAACCCCCTGTTTCATAACAGGTCAAAGCACATCAAGATCAAGTACCACTATATTCATGATGTAATGTAGAAGGGAGCATTGAAGCTCTTGTTTAAGAATGTAACTAGTGTTGGTCTTCATAATTATATTTGAGTCATAATGTAATGTATTTTTCAAAAGAAAGAAAAATAAATTTTATTGTAAAATAAATTGACTTATTAAAGCATGCATTACATGCTTGGTCAATGACTAATAATTCAAAGCCTCCATTGTACAAATCTAGGGTTTATTTCAAGAGTCCTTTTACATGTCATCATGTAATATACCCTACTTGGGATTTTTTATCAATAAAGAAATTTATTTTTATGTAAAATGAGTCATTTAGGCCTCCTCCACCAAGTTGGTATCAACCTAGACAAGTTGTCATCATTGGAAGGAAAAATCCACTATATAAAATAAGAAACTCAAACTCATTTGGAGTACATTTAGAATAATTTCGATATACAATTGTTGGAGAAGAAAAAATAGTGTAAAATTATTGGAAGAAGGAGAAAACCCTAGCGAAGGAGAAGAAACCCTAGCGAAGAAGTTTGGAAAAAATTTTCTCTTTCCTTTGAATCGCACATGTGAAATTACGAAGTTTTTGGAGTTTCAAAGTTTCATGGCTACAGTAGGTCTGAAATTATGATGTTGGGGGCCAAAATTCAAAAGTCGAGGGCCAAAATTCTGACTTGAAGTTGAGTTGAAGTAGTTTGACAAAAAGTTAAATTATAATGTTTGGTTCATCATCTTGGAAGGTTGAATTTGTGAAGGAGGAAGGTCTTTTGGTCTGGTCTGAGGTCTTGGATTGTCTCAAGTTTTATTTGAATCTACTAGTGGAAGAGTTTGATTGGGTTTTCCCCTACATAGGGGTTTTTGCCCTCACTAAGTGCCTATATCTGTTGTCCTTTATCTTCATCTTTTTATTTTGATGATTTATTCATGAGAAGAAGATTAAAGAATAAATTAAATAAATTAAATAAGAACATAATTATATCAAAAGTAATTTTAAAGACAATAAAATATTTCTGCCTTTCTGGTTTTCTAACACGATATCAAAGCTAAGGTAAAAGAGGAGAAGGAAAAAGGCAGCTTGAATATCTATTTAAAGAAGGAAGGATCAAAATAAAGGATTCAAGACAAGATCATAAGAATAAGGGAAGAATCTACAACTATAAAATATATGAAAAATTCAATGAAGACAAAGAATAAGTTAGAAGGAGGCACAAACTATAGAACATGGAAGAAAAGGATGGATCTTATCCTTGCAAAACATAAAAAATAAGAATTTGTTCAAGGGAAAGTTCAGAAACCAACATATGATACAAGAAAATAAAAGTAGATGTAAATTGACATCTTGGTCATGAATCTAATTGTGGATGGAGTAAAGGACAATCCAATCCCCTACATACCCTACATAGAAATTTTACAAGGGATGTATGAAGTTATCTCCAAACTATTCACCATCAAGAACATTGGATAAATATCCAGTCTCTGGAATGAACTAAGAACAATGAAGATGAAAAAATATGATATTGCTTCTTCGTATTTTGTGAGGATATCCCGAATAAGATGTAATATCCCAAAATGGGACTGCTCAGTAATGCATGCATAAAAAACACATTTTCATAAATATATGCTACATAAAATGAAATCAACACATGGATCCCTTAGATCTATCAATATACCATCTAAATCCAAGAGGAGATCAGAAAAAAATCAAACTAGATGAGGTAAACAGACCTCCCACACCTAGTATAGCTCAAAATTGCTAAAACCCCAAAACTAATGCAACATGAAATTAATGCATAAAGAGACAACGCATTCTGTTACACCATTTTTTGTTCATCTAACCTATTATCATTAGATGGACCCAAGTACACCATGTAAGACCAATTTTACCCTAAGTAAAATTGCTTTCACTATGTTAAAACAGGAAACCCCAAAAGGAAATATTAAACAAACCTATATTTGTTTGATTTTTCTCATGGAATAATTAATTAAACCATAATTTAATTATTATTCCCAGTCATGTTTAACCCAAAAACAAAGAAATTAATTAGATAAACCTTTATTTATCTTATTATTTTCTATGAATAATTATTTAAATCTTATTTAGATAATATTCCTTGTTAAATATGACCAAATCACCCACAAATAATTAAATAAATCATTATTTATTTAATTATCTTTCAACCACTTCCTTAAATAATTAAATAAATCATTATTTATTTGATTATCTTCTAACCGCTTCCTTAAAAAGAAAAATAAATCATTTATTTATTTATTTTTGACAAATCAAGGGATTTGACCCAAGTCAAATACTTTTTCCCTCCAACAAATATAATAAAATATTCCATAAAAGGTGGATCTAGATTTGGTTAACATTATTTTAATCATGCACCAAGATCTAGAATGACCCAATATTTTGTTATAAATAAGAGGGTTTTTCCTACCATTCTTCACCTTTTGTTGCCTATTAGATCACTCTGGATCTATACACTTGGTCACCATTTTCTGCCATTTGCTGTGTGAGCTCCCTTTGAGTTCCATTCTTTGTGTGGGTTTTCTACACCAACAAGAGAGATATTTTAGATCTGAAGTGCTGAGGACTTCCAAGAACCCATCCCACCGAGGAGAATTGGATACGCCTTCTTGTTTTCCTCCCAGGTGCCCGATTAATACAAAAATTCTTTCAAAAATTGTTCTTGTCTTGTCTATTGGTATATGGAGCAAACCCTTATTTTTTCTGCTTAATGTCTTTCCATGCATATATCTGGTTTTTACAGCTCTTTTATGTTCAACTAACCGCAGATCTGAAGATATTGGCAGCCAATTTTGTTGTTAGGGCTATTAGTTATGTGTAGCTAAAGTGGTCCTTTTTCATACACTTCGACAAAGGATTCATACTAACAAATGGCGACTCCACACGGGTTTTAAATTACGACCACTGTCGTTTTTCATATTCCTGCATATCCAGCTACTTCAGACCCTAGGGTTTCTTTTCAGCTGTTTATTTTTCCTATTTTCATGTTGTTTTTCTCACATAAAACCCTAAAACATCAAAATTTTTAACTTCCGTGTGTTTCTGGCCCTATTGCGCAGGTAAGTGACACCAGCCGCAACTGAGACGACAACTTTTCTGAAAATCTGCCGCCGAGACAACTGGAACGGGGGGTCGCAATTCTTGGCCCTAAACCTGCAACCTGGACCTCCAGGTCACACTTTTCAGCCTGTTTCCTGCGACCTGCACTGAAATCAGGTCAGAACCTGCGACCTGCCAAATTTTCAGTGATTTTTCTGCAATTTTTCTGGGTTTTGCTGCAGCTTCTGCCAGGGTCTTCCAGCCTCTGTCTCAACCCGCTTTGACCAAGTTCTGATCTATTTTTACTCATCTAAGTGGGAACCTAGCCCCCTAGGGCTTTAGTACCCTCCACTTTTTGTGGAAGAGTTTTAGCTGTTTCAGCCGTCTGTTTTTCAGAGCTTCAGCCTCCTTTTTTCCAGATCTGTTACCTCCCTTTCAGATCCATTGTAATCAGCTCTTCTACCTCTCAAATCACCTCCTGAAGATTTGTTTGGATCTACTTTTAGGGCCTCCTCCTTGCCCCCTCCGCTTTTTTCTGATTACCTTCCTTTTTCCAGCCACCTTGCCTCTGTCTCTTGGCTGTGATCTGCACCTCTTTTCAGCAGCTTTATCCTTTAGATCCCTGTCCCTTTTGACCCTAGATCTATTGGCCTCTTTTTACGTGTGTTTTGACTAGATTTTTTCCCTCTTTTAGAGTAGTTTTGAGAGACCCACCTTTTTGGGTTAGATTGATGCATGGTTAGCTGTTAAATGTTCTGTTATTTCAGCATTATATACTGTTCTCTGCAGATTTCTTTTCAGTTACGCAACACACTTTTTCTTGCTCTCAAAACGAAAAGGGTTTAAAAATTAAAATTAATGCACACCACACACTGACCCTAAGTGAAGAAGCGCCTGGTTAACACCGCCTGGCAAAGACTCTAAAATCAATTGTCACTGCACCTTGTCTGCCCTTGACCTCTCTTGATTCTGTCCCTTTCTGCCCCTGTCAGTTTCCTTCTTCCTGTCATCATTGCACCCCCTAGGCACCTTTCCCGGAGACTTCTTGGCCTTCACCCTCAGTTTCCGGTTGATCGACCTGCTCCGCCCCGCCGTCGTCAAGCCAGTCCTCCTTCGAGTCTGCACTCCGACTCCTATCCTGATTCATCGGGTTCTCCTTATCCTCCTGGTTCTCCCCCTGCCACCTTCACTATGTCTGGTCCAGGGCCTAACGCTAGCGGTTCTCCCGGCCCTAATGCCGGCCCGACTACTAGCGGAACCGCCACAGGAACTACCTCGGCCACCCCCTTGCTGCCGTACATTGCAGGCCTCAGCCTCCCCGATTTCAATCAGTTGATCAATGACCCTATCCGCCACGATGTTGGTTGGCCTGCCATGCCAACCAAGCTCCCTTCCGACATCCCTAAGTTCGAAGGCCAAGCTGGAGAAGATCCAACCAATCATGTCCGATCTTTCCACATGTGGTGTTCCTCCAATTCCATTACCGATGACTCCATCCGTCTTCGTTTGTTCCAACGCATGCTTACCGGCGAAGCTTCTAAATGGTATGTTGAACAAGCCACCTCTTCCCATACCACCTTTGCGACCCTTGCCCAAGCCTTTTTGTCTTATTTCCAGCTCCCTCTCCGATACGACACTGGCACGGAGCTCTTGACTTCCTTCAAGCAATCCTCTTCAACCCGCCTTTCCGCCCATGTTCAGGAATGGCGAAGAAGATGGAGCTTATGTCGAGCCCCGCCCTTCGAAGATCGGGTTTATATGGACTGGTTCCTTCGCACCCTTCCCGCTCCCATCGGAAAAGATGTCGCCTCCCATTTTCCTCAAACCGAAGAAGCCGCCCTCTAAATAGCCTTGAAATATGACCTGATCTACGCTCAATCTGGTTATGTTTATACCGTTCTTCCTGACCTCCCCAGGCCCGGTGGTGCTAACGCCCCGGGGGCATCTCATTCCGCCGACGGTATCGTCGGAGCCCTTTCCCATCCGTACGCTCAACCTCCTATGGGCTATGGTCTCCCTCAGGGAGGGGCCAGCACCTCCAGCACTCTTGCCCCTCCCGGTAGCATGTAACCAGGATACGGCATGCCTCCTCCTTTTGCCCAACCTCCTGCTTACCTCAATGTTGCCCAACCTAACCATTACCTTTATTTGCAGCCTGGTGTGCCAGCTCCTCCAGCATATGCACTTCCATCTCCCTTTCCTCCTCCAAACCCGCAACAGAACTTACAACCCCCTCCAGGGCAAGTATTTGCACAACAGGGCGCGACTAATCCCCCTTCTTCTCAAAGAAGGCGGAGAGGCAATCAAAACCAATCTACCCCTGGTACCCGTGGACCCAATTCTGGTGGGGACCCTAACACTGCCAACCAGCAACAGGGCATTCATCCCAAGCCGGACAGGTCGCTTTGCACAAACAATCCTTGTTTGTGTTGCGGTGTTTATGGTCATTACACCCACGATTTTCCCCTCTTACCCCAGATGCGGCAGATGTGGGAGTCTCAAGCCACATTGCGCAGACAACACGCCTCCCCTCATGCTCCTCCTAATGTGGCCACTACCCAACCAGTTGTGTTTACTGATCCCTTCCCTCAGCAAGGATTCGTGGCTACCCAACCGCTTGACAGCCAGGTCGCCACTCCCCCTTCTCTTTCTGGTTCCTCTGATTACCAGATCCTTATGATGCACTCCGATCCTTCCCCGACCGTCGACCTTCACCTTCAAACTCGGTCTCGCCAGTACCCCAAGCCTCCTGCTCAGTCTGCCCCCGAGCCTCCTTCTTCAGGTTCTACAGAGCCTCTTTCGACATCCAGTGGCCCCTTACATATCCCTCAACCTAAAGTTGAGGTTCATACCAAGATTCCTAAGGGACCCCTACGTCGAAACGCTGCTTCTGGTCGAGCTGCTCATTCGTATAGTATAGTAGATGATTTGGCGCAATCCCCTACTGCCATTTCCACACTGGAACTCCTCTAGTCATGCCCTTCCCAAAAGAAGGCTCTACTATCTGCCGTGGGCACTGTAGATCCTGCTGATGACCAAATGATTGTTTTTGACGCTACTCAATCGGACCATCCTCCTCTCCCTCCTTCCGTCGCCTTCCAAATCCCAGTCAAAATCCGGAACGCCAACGTTTCCCGGTGCATAATTGATGAGGGGGCATCCACCTGTGTGATGTCCGCTTCGGTTTGGAAGCAACTCGGATCCCCTGAGTTGGCCCCTTCCACGATCACCCTTCGAGCGTGGGACGGCCATGCCTCCTAGCCCATTGGCCTGTTTCGTAATTGTCCTATCACCCTCGCCGGTAAGACTGTTTGAGTTGACGTCGAAGTCATCGAAGCCCCACTAGATTACAACATTCTATTGGGGCGAAGCTACACCTATGCTATGTCTGCTGTCCCATCTGCGGTTTTCCGCAAGATGTCTTTTCCCCATAATGGAAAGATAGTCACCATTGACCAGTTGACATATCATGAGCCACAATCTCATACCTCACCTGAGACGACCATCTCTTCTGTAGCCAACAAGCAAACTGTCGATTCCTTGACCAGTGTCTCCCCCGACGTTTACAAAGATTCCTTCCTGCTTGGAACTTTCCCTAACCTTCCCCCTCCTCCTATCACTGATCCCATCTTATCAAATGTTTGCATGATGCAATCGTCTCAGGTTGCCCTTACGCGGCCTGCCTCGACTAGTCAGCAACCTCCCCCTCGCCCTCCACACCCCGCTCCTAGCCATTCATCTCAGCCAGCCGGACCTCCTCCTTCTGGCCCTCCCCTTACAGCTAGTATCCCTGACCCCCTTTATCCTCTTGGCTCGGTTCCCCCAGGCCTTAACCATCTCGGAGCCATCCCTCTTGGTCATTACCCTGCTGGGTAGATACCTTTCCTGGCTCCCCCTCCCGGAGTATTTTTTGTCCCCGTCATGGCCACCCTCTCTCTCCCTAACCTGACCCTCGGTATACCCGTCTGGTACATTGACCCTCCAGCCGCTACCCCTCCCTGTCACCCCAAACCTTACCTTGCTCTGACACTGGTTCAACCGGTCCCCCTCACTTCCTCCGGGCCCCCAGCACCTCCACAGGACCCTACCCCTGTGGTGCTAGCCTCCGGAAAGAAAGGCAAAGCTCGTAAGGGGGCAACCCATCAGGACCAGGCCGCCCCGACAACCCCTACCCCTCTGCGACTGCCAAAACCCGCTATCCAATGCGCTTTGTGCGATATCGTCGGTCACGCCACCCATATGTGTCCTGAATTTCCACACCTCAAGATTCTGGTTAACGAGACGTTTCCCGACTCTGACATCCCCGAAGTCTACGTCACTATCCCGGACTCTATCCCGAAACTCAAAACCTTGCGCACCAACCACCCTTGTGCTTTGTGCGATTTCCACGGCCATTACACCCACCTCTGTCCCCGCCTTGACGAGTATCGTTCCTCCTTGGACATGTACCACCAATTCAAGGCCACTTCGATAGGACCAGAGGATCTTCCTACTCCCATTCACATTCCTCCTCCCGCTATCAAGCCAACAGAGTCGTCAACCACCATTTTGTACCTGTCATCATCCTTGCGAGATAGTTCACCTACCCTTCAACCTGCAGATACTCTCGACTCCTCAGCCGACCTTGGATCTGTTGATATTGCACATCTGAGCCCTTCTCCTCCTGATGACCCGTCACACATCACTACCTCCTCGGGTGACCTTTCTTCCTCCAGTCTTCCCATCTTCCAGTCCGATGAAGACATTATGGAAGCCATGACCAACCCGGACTTTCCATGGGACGATATGCACCATCGCGCATACTTCCTCCCACAACAGTCCCATGACCAATTTGCTGTGGAAACCAAAGACTTCATCCCCAATGCAGTCGATTGGTTCAAAAACCCCATCCCTGCACCCGATGCTTTCGAAGAAGGAAACATGGCCAATATCTCTCCTACCATCAAAATTGACATTTCAGTCACCCCAGGTATCCAAGAATATATCACCTTAGGTGCTCAATGCACCCCGGAAGAAATCAAAGCTTACACCAAGCTTTTCAAATAATTCCGCGATATTTTCACCTGGTCCTATTCTGAAATGCCCGGACTCGATCCCGCCATTGTCGAACACCACATCGATACATGGCCGGACGCCAAACCAGTCCGTCAAAAGTTGAGACCCATTCATCCTTCCAGACGTGACGCTATCAAAGCCGAAATCGACAAGCTTAAGCAGGCTGGTTTCATTTACCCCATTGAATACACCACTTGGGTGTCCAACCCAGTTCCCGTTCTTAAGAAACAAGGCACCATCCATGTCTGCACGGACTTTCGCGACTTGAACCAAGCTTGTCCCAAAGACAACTTCCCCACACCGTTCATTGACCAAATCATTGACGAGTGTGTGGGGCATGAGGTTCTATCCTTTATAGATGGTTTCTCCGGATACAACCAAATTGCTATCCGTCCTGCCGATCAACTCAAAACTGCGTTCATTAGTCCGTGGGGAACTTTTGCTTACCGGGTCATGCCTTTCGGCCTAAAAAACGCCGGCGCCACTTTTCAACGGGCCATGTCTTATTGTTTCCATGACTTAGCTCACATTATCCTTGCTTATTTGGACGACCTCACCGCGCGTTCCAAGCATCGGGCGCAGCACCTCCACGATCTGCGTACCATTTTCCTCCGATGTCGCAAGTATAATATCCGCCTTAACCCGTTGAAATGCGTTTTTTGCGTTCTCGCCGGCCGTCTCTTAGGCTTCATCGTGTCTAAGGATGGTATCACTCTTGACCCTTTGAAAGTTCAAGCCATTCTTGAACTTCCCATTCCACGTACCCTCCGCCAGCTCCAAAGTCTCCAAGGCAAAGCTAATTTTCTTCGACAGTTCGTCCCTGACTACGCCACCACTACACATAGGTTCCTTAGACTCCTCCAATCTACTATCCCTTTCGTTTGGGATTCCTATGCTCACGAGTCTTTCGATGCCCTCAAGCAGGCTCTCACATCCGCTCCCTTGATCCGCCCTCCCGAATTTGATCGGGACTTCATCCTTTATATCTCCGCTTCCACCTATTCGGTCGCTGGAGTCCTTATCCAGGAAGATGACACTGGTATCGAGCATGTGATCTACTACGTCAGTAAGAACCTTGTAGGGCCCCCTGTTTCCTACTCACCTGAAGAAAAATTAGCGTTGGCTGTAGTGTTCTCAGTCCAAAAACTTCGTCATTATATCCTCATGCGCTCTACCAAGGTTGTGACTAATTCCAACCCCTTGGCTTTCCTATTGAGTCGTCGTATCCTCACTGGGAAGTACGCCCGTTGGGTCGTCATTCTTCAGGAATTCGACCTTGAATTTGTCACACCAAAGAGTAAGAAAGGCTTAGCCCTCGCTGAGCTCATTTCTGAATTACCTACTAGATCGCATGACCCGCCAGTTAATGATGACTTTCTTGATGAACACTTATTTGCCATTACTTCCGACGACCCGTGGTATGGCGATATTCTTACTTACTTGCGAACCCAAAAGTTCGCCCTCCACCTTGATCGTGAGGCTCGCCGACGTATCCGACACCAAGCTCCCCGATACCTCCTTATTGGCGACGACCTCTATCGTCGTGGGGTTGATACTGTCCTTCTTCGTTGTCTCACACACGCTGAAGCTGAACAGGTCCTTAATGCCTGCCATAGCGGAGCTTACGGTGGCCACCTCTCCGGTCTTGCTACTGCCCAGAAATTCATGCGCGCTGGGTATTTTTGGCCTTCCCTCTTCAGTGATTGCATTGAGGCAGTCAAACACTGTCCCAATTGCCAACATTTCGCCCCTAAGGCGCGAGCTCCCCCAGCTCCCCTCCATCCGGTCGTCTCTACTAGTCCCTTCTGTAAATGGGCCATCGACTTTATGGAGTGTCGCCCGCCATCCGCTGGTAACCACAAATATATCATCATGGAGGTTGACTATTTCACAAAATGGGCCAAGGCCATGCCTACATTTAACAACACGGTAGCTACCGCGGCCCTCTTTTTCTTTAACCACATTATCGCTCGATTCGGAGTTTCGAAACAACTTGTCTCTGACCATGGAAGACATTTTGAAGATGAGATATGGCGCGAGCTATCCTCACTGTTGGGTTTTGAGCACCAATATTCCTCCTCCTATTACCCCCAAGGTAATGGCCAAGTTAAAGCAGTCAACAAAATTCTCAAGAATATGCTTCAACGGACGGTGAATAAGCACAAAACCAACTGGCACCTCATGCTCTTCCCTTCTTTATGGGCCTATCGGACTTCTGTTAAAACCGCCACCGGGTTCACTCCTTTCCACCTCGTTTTTGGAGAGGAGGCAGTCTTACCAATCGAGTGTGAAATTCCTTCCCTGCATCTGGCTGTCGAACTTCTCCCTGATACCCAACCTCTAGAACAACGACTTATCATGCTCGAGCGTGCTTCCGAAGACCTCCGCGTTGCCTTGCAAACCATGGAAGCGGCTAAGAAACGCACCAAAGCCCAGTATGACCGAAAAGTCCAGCCTCACACTTTTCACGAAGGCGACCTTGTTCTAGTCTATGACCAGGCCCATGATGTCCTTGGTCATGGGAAGTTCGACTCATTATGGCTAGGCCCTTACATCATCAGTAAGGATCTCGGTAAGGGGGCATACCTCTTAGAGGATTTTGAAGGCAACCCCCTTCCTAATCCTCGCAATGCACTCTATCTTAAGAAATATTACCCTTAGCATTTCCCTTCTGAAATGCATGTTTTATTTTCTTTTAGATAGCCAGCATATTTTTTCATTTTTTTTGTTTAACACTTCATCAGGACACATTTTTTCCAAGAAGGGTCACTTCCCCTCTCATTCAAATCAAATTTCCTCACTTACGACACTTGTACTCGGGGCACCACTTTGCCTCCTTACTTGGCTTTGTTCGTGTCGATTTTCGTCATGAGTTCCCATCTTGTACTCATGTTTCCACGGTCTCCCATTGGGGCCTTTACTGTGTGGCAGCACCATCGATTCACCCCTGTTTAGAGCATCCAAGTTGAGTCATCATTCCCTCCATGGAGTCTATACCGAGTCCCTTCGTACCCCACTATAGCCCTCCATCCTTCATTGCTTGGTCTCTCTCTTTTGTCGCACATTATGACCTTCAGTCCCACTGTCCCCTATCCCTTATGATATCGTGTCAGTTGCTGCCATGTCATTCATGCCCTTTATGCTCTAACAAGGGAAGTCGTCCATTCGCTACTCAGTCCTTTCCATTTCCCTATCATCATCAGTGTCAGTCTGTCCATCGCTCCACTATTTTCTCTCGTGCCTTAGTTGAGGATGTCTCATTGCCTCACCTATGGCGGACCTCCTTCTGTCGACATCAACTCATTCCTTCCAGAAGCCAGGTCTAGAGGGCGGTGTACCTTGGTTCCAGCTTCCACTCTTGTTCGGTGCCTCGGATCAGGCAAAGGGATCTCTCGTTTCCCTTTGACTTGGTTGTTTCTCCACTCCAGCTCCTTTCAGCATGACCGAGATCCGTATACTTGATGGTTCAGTGATACAGTAGCAGCTCTTGATGATTCCCGGGTGTGTGTGAGATGTCTCAACCCTCATGAGGGGGTGGCCCTGCAGGTAGCCCCCCACATGCCCGAATGACCTCTTCTTTGCAGCCTTCGATGCCGCTCCAGATTTTGATGATGTTGGCCTTAGCCACTTGCAGCACCTCTTTGATTTGCATGTATCAGTCAGATTTTGTGAGCCCTTCCCCATTTACAAGGGGCATTTGGGTTGTATTTATCTCATGTACTCAGATATTATTGTACTAGTCCTGGCTGTTATCCCAGGCACAGCATGTATGTGAGACTCTTCATTGTATTCTTATCTGGCTCCTGCTTATGCCAGCTGTACTTTATGGTTCGGTCCCTTGTTTACCGGACACACTATTCTTTTGTACTTTGTCTCGGCGGGCATAGGTATGCCTCCCCCGCCGCCTTCAGCACAGGTACCCTCTCATAAAAAGAGACTTGTTTCACCTGCGAGTCTCATCTCCTCAGGGTCTAGTCCTTCAGCACACTATCTACCTCACATTTCTCTCTCTGACATCCCTTTTGTTGTCTAGTGATTGTGTTCTTACAACGTACTTCGGTCATACGATTTGCTCCTGACACTCGCACGCTGGGGGGCAATCTGTTACACCATTTTTTTGTCATCTAACCTATTATAATTAGATGGACCCAAGTACACCATGTAAGACCAATTTTACCCTAAGTAAAATTGCTTTCACTATGTTAAAACAGGAAACCCCAAAAGGAAATATTAAACAAACCTATATTTGTTTGATTTTCCTCATGGAATAATTAATTGAACCATAATTTAATTATTATTCCCAGTCATGTTTAACCCAAAATCAAAGAAATTAATTAGATAAACCTTTATTTATCTTATTATTTTCTAGGAATAATTATTTAAACCTTATTTAGATCATATTCCTTGTTAAATATGACCAAATCACCCACAAATAATTAAATAAATCACTATTTATTTAATTATCTTTCAACCACTTCCTTAAATAATTAAATAAATCATTATTTATTTGATTATCTTCTAACCGCTTCCTTTAAAAGATAAATAAATCATTTATTTATTTATTTTTAACAAATTAAGGGATTTGACCCAAGTCAAATACCTTTTCCCTCCAACAAATATAATAAAATATTCCATAAAAATTGGATCTAGATCTGGTTAACCCATGCACCAAGATCTAGAATGACCCAATATTTTGTTATAAATAGGAGGGTTTTTCCTACCATTCTTCACCTTTTGTTGCCTATTAGATCACTCTGGATCTATACACTTGGTCACCATTTTTCTGCCATTTGCTGTGTGAGCTCCCTTTGAGTTCCATTCTTTGTGTGGGTTTTCTACACCAACAAGAGAGAGAAATCTTAGATCTGAAGTGCCGAGGACTTCCAAGAACCCATCCCACTGAGGAGAATTGGATACACCTTCTTGTTTTCCTCCCAGGTGCCCCATTAATATAAAAATTCTTTCAAAAATTGTTCTTGTCTTGTCTATTGGTATATGGAGCAAACCCTTATTTTTTCTTCTTAATGTCTTTCCATGCATAGATCTGGTTTTTGTAGCTCTTTTATGTTCAACTAACCGCAGATCTGAAGATATTGGCAGCCACTTTTGTTGTTAGGGCTATTAGTTATGTGTAGCTAAAGTGGTCCTTTTTCGTACACTTCGACAAAGGATTCATACTAACACATTCTAATGAGATTTTATGAACAGAAATAGCTGAGACAAATAGATCTAATATTATATTAAACAATATGGCCCAGAAACTGATATCTAGTCTCCTTTATAAAAAATCTAGAGAACCTGGGAAGGGTTTCTAGGAATACACCCAATTACAAATGGTGATCTTCAGCACCAAGACCGAATAATCACTGCAAACTAAAGCACAGGAGTATAGAAGGTTGGAATAATATATATCAGATGTAGATATGATCAAAGGTATTCCCTCATGGAAGGATCAACCCTCCAATCACAGGAAAACTCCTAAAAAGAGCCACAAGATCCACTGCAGAAACTGCCCTCCTGAAATAATGCAATTCCTGACTGGAACAACACTGTAGGTGATGGAAATATATTGGCCTGCTGCCAAAGACCTGAAATCATCCCAATAACCCTCCAAACTAATCTCCCAATAGAAGGAATCCTTCCTCCTATGCAAAACCAACTTAGAAAGTGGGTTTCTCAACCCTCCACTGCAACACCCTACAAATCAACACAACCTCCTACAGAAACTGAAATGAAACTAAAGACTAAAGCTTGGAACCAATTCTGGATGTGTGGAGTGATAGATCAAGTCTCTCCCAAGAGCTACCCAAAGGGAAGAGAAGGAATTCCTAAACAGGAATAACTTAGTGCTAAATAGCACCAGCAATCTTAGCTAAACCACTGAAGAGAGAAAAAGTCTAAGTAGACACATCAAAATATAATTCATAAGCTAACCTCAAATGGCTGCCATCCACTTCTTTATAAACTAATTGAGCCTTCTCACCTTGGGTCCCACTCATTAGGGTTTCCACCATCACACAATCAATCTCCCTCCAAAACTTCATTGTACCTTCATCAAGGCCACTCCTCCATGACAACGCTATTTGATTTGGTCAAGGTTGACCTATCCAACCTAATTCATCCCTTTTAACACCTAAGGGTCTTTAATCCAGATCACATATAGTTGTATAGAATGATCCTCATTCATATTGAGCTATTTTTATTGATGATCCTCTCCTCCTACATTTATGTTGTTGACTTGGTCAAACTTGACTTTGTCCACAAGAAAATGTCCCTTTTCACACATGAGGGTGTGAAATCAAACCATAATAATGATCCCTTTTCACATCGTAAGGGATTTTATTCCTATTTCTAAAATGTATGGGCCTCCTTTCCCATTTATTCATCTCCTAGGTGTAAAAGACAAAAATCAATATTCCATTTAGCTGCATGCTAAATTTGGAATATTACGGTCCTCCCCTCCCAAATGTTGCTTGTCCTCAAGAAAATACAAGGATAGAACTGAAGAGCCTCCTCTTCTACCCCTATAGCATCCTCATATGATAAAATCCTCCAAGGATCAAGATGTTGTCTCATCAATATATCTCCAGGTTGCCCCTCCCAAGTATGTAAGCTAGCTTTTGGTGAGCATCCCAAATAGCTATCATCATGTAGAAGAAAAACATCTACGGAGGCAACAATGGGTTTTCTAAAGGCCTTCTTGAGGCATAAGGTATGATATAGATTTTGTTATACCATCCCCATATGAATCTCCCATCCCTAAGCTATCATCCATACAAAATGAGTCACCTCCCAACATGGAAACTCCTGAAAATTCTCCTCCACCTTTGGCTCCTGCAAAGTAGGTGGGCTGAAAATCTGATCATGGTAGAAAAAGTAGCTTGCCCCACACTATCCTCCTCTCCACTTATGATAAGTGTAGATAATTTTCTGATCTTGGGCTGCAATAATGTTGCCCTCAAGTAGCAAGAAGGAAACTAGATCTCCAAAGATCCTTTCTCCAACGTTGTGAATCAAGCTGGCCCAAACCATCTCATATATGATGTATAAGAAATCACCACCATGTGGCATCTAATCAATCCCATGGCCCACCTTATAAAGGAACAAGTGTTTTTTTGTGGTGGCCATATCTCCTCCCATGCTCCCATTAGAACATGTAATGCAAAAAGTGTGGGAATCCTCTTCCCCAAAGGACACACCCAACCAATGTGTCTCTCCCCCAATCATGTTCCCAATAAAAATAAGAACAATATCAGAAAATGAAATCATGATTAGCATAAAAATTAGGGAAATACTGAAGGTTCTATGTGGTGCTGGAAGGTACCAATTGTTTCCCAAGTGGTCACAACGCAGTCTTCGCCACTGCAGCTTCAGAAAATAGCATGGCAAGTTGTTTCTTGACAAATGGCTAGTTGTGTAAGTCACCACATCTACTAGTAAATAGTAAATGGTTGAGTGTATCAACTGAGCATACAATAAGTAACTAAACACTTGCCCAAAGTCATAAAAAATATGGTTGTCTCCGTCATAATAGTTGGCAAAAGATTGCCCATGGAGCTCAATAAGAAGCTTGCCCCCTTGTAGAGAAATGCACTGAATAGAAATGGTAAGAGAACACAAATATTGTGTTAGACAATCAATAGATGCAAAATCAATATTCTTACCATATGCTGAAAGTAAGATGATGCATGGATCCATGAATAAGTTCTCCATAGTGGTTTGGCATACTCCCATGAAGGGAATGAACCATGTGCTGCATGAAGATCCTCCTTCTTATGCTTGGAAATCCAATTCAAGAAAAACATATCACAATGATAGATGTCTCCGTCCACTACTCCATCATTCTCACCCCCTCCTTGTCCACCAAGTGCATCAAATGTGAAGTGATTCTGGGGACACTCCATCAATAATTCCAAGCTCCAAAGTGACAACATTGTTGGCCTATGCAAATAGGCTCCTGCCAACTTATAACTCCATTATTTGACATGCTCATTGTCAAAGACATCTCCCATAATACTGCTGCATAAAAGAAGTTTCTTCCAAAGAGGAAGTACTTCTAGATCATTCAAGGCTAAGGAGTATCCCATTTGCACCATTACAGTGCCATCTCCTACTCCTGCAACATCATGCAAAGTATGAGAGAAAATCTGCCCATGCTCTCCCAAGAAAAACCAAAGCAAAAAAAAGTTTTTGCTGCCCAATGATGCAAGTATCCTTCCATACTTCCTCCACCCACATACCCTTTGAAAGAGGATATGTCACATGATGGCCAAACTCCTTCAAGATTAGCCAACACAGCCAAGCCTCCTGCTGCCCAGTGTCATAAATTTAGAAGTAGCTCTCCAGCCTCTTGCGCACCATCCACACCCATTCATCCAAATGTGGGTGCCTTCCATCATGCTCTACCTTGGTACCCTTCCAATGAAGACTACCACCCTCCCAAATCAGATTTTTCTTCTTGCATTTTATGGGATGTTGAAATGCAACTCCTTGGAGACCTCTTAGAGAAGATCTCATACCAATGATCATCTTGAATCCATAAAGATCCAAGTGTGCTAGAGGCAAAACCTCCTCACCACTGCTTAATGACAACATTGTTAATCCTCAATGGTGTATTTTCTATCTCATACTCCAACTTAAGGATGAAAATATGGTTTTGTATAAGTTTTTTTTGGACAAGGTTCATCTTATCCTCCCAAATTTCACTCCCCAACCTCAAGTGTTGTGTGCAACTCAACAATGGCACATGAGGATGATGGTTCACCCCTTCCTTGGATAACTCAAAGTTGCACATCGCAGTGAAATTCTGTTGTCCCAAATAAGTAGTATGAAATGGTATACAAACCTCCATAAGATTTGAAAAACCAATAGGAATTGGAAACTTAGGCATACCTTGGTGAGATTTGGGAACATCTTGTAAGGCTGTAAGAGTTCCTTCCTCCCATGTGTTGGCTCCCCCAACTGCTGATGATGATGGTTGCTCCTCCATAGTTGTATCAGCGCCGGTACATGCCTCAATAAATGGGGCTGAGGGCTTCTTCTCCTCTGATTTCTCCTTATCAAATTTCTTAATCAACCTTTGAGTAAATTCTACAAAAGTAGATACCCTTGCATGACTCAAATGGTTGAACCACAAAATTTTTGCTTCACCCTCAAGGTGCAGTGCTGCAATCTCTACAACCTCTCTTTCTACCACTGAATGTAGTAGAAAGAATGCATCAAGTCTCCTTTCCCAAGCCCTTTCTGTAGATGACCCATCAAAAGTAGACAATAGAAACCTATTTCCCTTGATACTCCCCTTGTTGCAAGGTCTTCTTTCTTCATCTAGCTAAATGAACTGTGGTAAAGCTAGATTCTCCTTAAAGGCTCTAGGTTTAGATTTGTATTCAGCAAGGTATTCACTAAGAATCTCATGATCCAAGTGTCCTCAATATTTTTGAAATTTGTCCTCTTTTCCAAAAGGAAAGGGTATAGTCACATGATTTAGAGCTCTCTGCAACACTGGTTTCCTCTTCTGATCATAGGAAGTGCATGGATCTTCCTTCTCTTGAAACCCCCTAGAAGTTTCGCTGCTCCTCTTTTCTTCTTTCTGTTTAACCTCCTTGGAGAGGTTCTTCATAGATCTGAAAAATGATGAGACAAAGCTCATTTTCTCCATCATTCTGATCTTCCCTTATTATTATAGCATTTTGTCTTGAAGTCCACAGGTTGAGCCAAAGATCTTGCTCTGATACCAAAATATCCCAAAATGGGACTGCTCAGCAATGCATGCATAAAAACGAATTTTCAGAAATATATGCCACAGAAAATGAAATCAAAACTTGGATCCCTTATATCTTTCAATATACCATCTAAATCTAAGAGGAGATCAGAAACAAATCAAACTAGATGAGGTAAACATACCTCCCACACCTAGTATAGCTCAAAATTGCTAAAACCCCAAAACTACTGCAACATGAAATTACTGCATAAAGAAACAATGCATTCTAATGAGATTTTATGTGCAAAAATAGCTAAGACAAATATATTTGATATTATATTAAAAAATATGGCCCATAAACTGAGATCTAGTCTCCTTTATACAAAATCTAGAGAACTCGGGAAAGGTTTCTAGGAATACACCCAATTACAAATGGTGATCTTCAGCACTAAGACTGAATAATCACTGCAAACTAAAGCACAGGAGTATAGAAGGATGGAATAATATATATCTTATGTAGATCTGATCAAAGGTCTTCCCCCATCGAAGGATCAACCCTCCAATCATAGGAAAACTCCAAAAAAGAGCCACAAGATCCACTGCAGAAACTGCCCTCCAGAAATAATGCAATTCCTGTATGGAATAAATCTGTAGGCGATGGAAATATATTGGCCTACTACCAAAGATATGAAATCAGGCCAAGAACCCTCCAAACTGACCTCCCAATAGAAGGAATCCTTCCTCCTATGCAAAACCAACTCAAAAAGTGGGTTTCTCAGCCCTCCACTGCAACACCCTGTAGCTCAACGCAACCTCCTGCAGAAACTGCACTAAAAATAAAGACTGAAGCTTGGCACCAATGATGGATGTGTGGAGTGACAGATCAGGTCTCTCCCAAGAGCTACTCAAAGGGAAGAGAAGGAATTCCTAAACATGAATACCTTAGTGCTAAACATCACCAACAATCTTAGCTAAATAGTTGAAGAGAGCAAAAGTATAAGCAGACACATCAAAATATAATTCATAAGCTAATCTCAAATGGCTTCCATCCTCTTCCTTATAAACTAAGTGAGCCTTCTCACCTTGGGTCCCACTCATTAGGGTTTCCAGCATCACACAAAAAATCTCCCTCCAAAACTGTGTTGTACCTTCATCAAGGCCACTCCTCCATGACCATGCTATTTGATTTGGTCAAGGTTGAACTCTTCAACCTGCTTCAGCCCTTTTCACACCTAAGGGTCTTCAATCTAGCTCACATATAGTTGTCTAGACTGATCCTCATTCATATTGATCTATTTTTATTGATGATCCACTCCTCCTACATTTATGCTATTGACTTGGTCAAACTTGACTTTGTCCACAAGCAAATGTCCCTTTTCACACATGAGGGTGTGAAATCCAGCCATAATAATGATCTCTTTTCACATCATAAGGGATTTTATTCCTATTTCTGAAATTTATGGGCCTCCTTACCCATTTATTCATCTCCTAGGTGTAAAAGACAAAAATCAATATTCCATTTAGTTGCATGCTAAATTTGGAATATTACATAAGATATGAGCTTCAAACCATTAATGAAGCTATATCATTAAAATAATTTTTGATTTCTGGACTATTAGGTCTACCTATTTCATGGATATATTTTGCATCAAGTATTAGAATTTGGAAGGACACACCGTCCTTTGAACAAATGTGGAATTCTTGTAGTTAAGAAGAAGGCCACATCTCATTAGAAAATAGTAAAAAGGAAGAATATGAGGACAACACCTCTAATGCTTACTATGCTAATCACAATAAGGGAGGATATAATAAATTCTAAGGACCAAAGAAGAAGGCTAATATATCAAATATTTAATGCTACAATATTCATAAGTTGGGACATTACAAGATTGAATATCATGAAAATCCAAGGAATAAAATGAGAGAAAGAGAACATGCAAATTTTGTTGATGAAACCCCACCAAATAAGAAGAATAATAAAGAATCTAAAGTCAAAGAATTATATTATTAAGTTTTTCCTTGCATATCCTTCTAGATTACTATTTTAAGTTTTGTAAAGTTTCTCTTTAATATTTTGATCTAATATGTTTTGTTAGAAGTTATTGAATTGTTTTGATAAGTTGTAGGTATCCATCAGAGAGATTGTATTAAGAGGGAGCGTTCACCATTTTACCAAAATATAAGTATATTGTTCTTTATTTCCTCTTTCGTGTTTGATTTCCTCCACACGCCTAGATTTATTTGTATTGCATACTCATAATCCTTTATTTGTACTTTTGTTGGTATGAAATATTTTAGGAATACACAAAGGTTATGGAGGAAACCTCAATAAAATACTTCTGTCATGAAAGGAGGTTTGTTTCTAAAGAAACTCTACATGGTTTGTTAAATAATGACTCAAGGTATGTTTGTTTTGATTTAACTTTTCGCAGAATAATGTTTGAATATTATTCATTTTGAAATTTGCTTCATATTACTAATACTCAAATTGTAGAAATATCTCAAAATTTGCATCTTCTAATGAATTCATACTGAAAAAAAGAAACAAAAATTTATTCTACTCAATCTGTGGAAAGGGAAACATATAATAGAGACATATTTAATCATTCAATCACAATGAACACAATATTTTTACTAGGGAAACCAACTGGAAAAAAACCTCCTTTGCTTGTATTAAATCAAATGAGAATATGGATCTATTACAATGACAACTTCAATCCTTGAAGCTCAACCTACACTGCAATATTGATCTCCACCTGCTCTGACCAACACTTATCCAAAATAGACCTCCAACTTCCTCCTATTTCCTAGCGTGTTTCCTTAGGAAATTAGCCCCTAAAAAATAGGAAAATATCCTATTTCCTTGTGAAAATCCTTGATAATTAGCTCACCAAATCCAATGAAAAACTTTTACACTCAATAGTATATAATTGATAATTACAATGTGCCTTTTTCCTCCACTCAACTAGGAAATTCGAATTGCATGCATGACTAGGGCTATTTTTAGTAAATTGACTAGTTAACTGAGAGATCAATGAGTTAACAATAGTTACAACTACTCAACTAAAATATTCTTGACTCTATTCATGACTAGAGGTCAGATAACTAAGTTTCACTAACTTTAACTCCAATATATTGCTAGATTTTACCAATCAACTCATGCACAACTCTACTTCTTGCCTACAAACTTGAATTGACTGACTTAACTAAGTGACTTGGTCATATCACTCATGTTTAATGAAACTCAAGTCATCCTACGGATGTTGAAATTCAATTTTCTCCATTTGACTAAGGCATAGGTCAAATGAATACTTTTCTTGATACAATTTAACACTCATGTCTAGGGTTTTGAATCATAAATATTATTGTTAGGGTGATGAATCGCTAGATTGAATCCACCTTTATTACATTATATCTTGTCATTTTGTTTTTGAAAAACCCTAATATTAGGGTTCACTGTAAAATCCAAACCTTTTGGTGCTTAGGGTATGTTAACAATAATAACAAAACCCTAGTCTACTTAGGGTGTGGTGATAAAGTCTAGAACCTATGATAAAATCCTACTCTCTTGATGTTCATAATATGTTGATGTTATCAAACCCTAACCTTTTATGGTTTGTTTATGATGTCTAGGCTATATAAAAAAACCCTGGATTTTTAGGGTTTGGTGATTTAGGGTTTATGACAAAACACTTGTAACCGTCAATCCTAGAAATGAAAACCTTGGGCAGATGTGCTTCCAGATAATTGAAACCCTATTATCGTTAAAATTTGTTGTATATCTAATTTTTGAATTTGATGTTTGTATCTAGGGTTTATAATAAAACCCTAGTATGAGAATTATATAAGTTTCTAGGAAGTAATAATGAAACCTAGAGATGAAATGTTGGTATGCTAACTTGATTATTGATATTCATGATTTAGTTTTTGAAATCTAGGGTTTGTAACAAAACACTAGTAGAGATTAATATTCTAGGGAATAATAATGAAACCATAGAAGTATAACGTTTTAGATTATTGATATGATTTAGTTTTGATTATGAAATCTAGGGCTTATGATGAAACCATAGTAAATTTTGTTTCAAGAAGTCTAATGGATGAAACTCTTGATTGATTGTAACACCTAACTAATTTTAGGTCTTGAATGTCTAAAACATGATTTATAATGAAATGTTTGACTTCATGCTCTTGTATATATATATATATATAGATATTTGTGTTTGGTTGTATTTGTTGTTAAAGGTTTATAGGTACATATTCTTCAAGATGATGAAAATGCTTACCTCATATTTGATGATAATTTGATGATGATGTGGAGCATGATGGAAATAGGGAGTTGTGATAAACTCGATGAAATTAAAGTTCCATAGATGATCTAGTTTCCATAATGAAGTTTTGGAAGATCTACCTTCTTTGATGAATTTTTGATAAAAAATAGGAAGGTTTTATGGAACTGGAAGAACATTATGGTTGATGGACTTGACCCTAGTTATGTGGATAAAGGAAAGTGTATATTCCCCTAGTTGAGAGGGAGCTTGAATAAAATTGAATGGCTTCATGATAAATTCAATGATGATGTTTGAAATCAGATAATATCTAAAGCACTATTAATGGTTATTCACAATTGATAAAGTTACTAAAATGAGTATTGAGGTTTGAGTTGGGTGTTTCTGAAGAAGTTAAAGAAGATATATTCTGACAAATATATGTTTGGATAATATGATGATGACCTAAGTAGCATCAATATATTTTAAAATCATAGAGGTTTTTGTTAATTTGTATATATATTTGAAATTTTTTTGCTAATTTGGATTGTTATTGTAGAGGATCTCTCCATAAGAAGGTTGAATATTTTTTGCATGATTGGGTTGATGGATATATTTGGTTTAATTTATAAGGAGAGATGAAGCATCTTGGGGTGATAAGATGCTTGGGAGGAGTTCTGACCGGCTTGTGATGATGTCTATATCATGAAGTATGGGGGGTAGTGATGGTATTGGAGCTATGAAATTGGATATGCACCTAGATCCTTGGGTGGTATTAAAGTTAAAGCCTGATGGTATTTAGAGTGGCTAAAGCTTGGAACACACCTTAGTCCCACCCAGTTATATACCCTAGTGAGGTATCTAATTTGTAGCAATGTGTGTGCTATAAATATTCATAGATCATATCATTTTGATACCTTCCATCTACTTATGTATATATGTAATTATGAATAACCCCTTGGTTAAGAGGGAGAGTTGAAGAATGTAACTAGTGTCGATCTTCATAATTATATTTGAGTCATAATGTAATGTATTTGTCAAAAGAAAGAAAAATAAATTATATTGTAAAAGAAATTAACTTGTTAAAACATGGAATTCATGCTTGGGTAAATGATTAATAATTTAAAGCCTCCATTGTAGGCTTATAGGGTTTATTTCAAGAGTCCTTGTCCATTTAATCATGTAATACACCATCCTTGGGATTTTTTTATCAAGTAATAAATTTATTTTTATGTAAAATGAGTCATTTAGGCCTCCTCCACAAAGTCGGCCTCAACCTAGACAAGTCAGCCTCATTGGGAGGAAGAATACAGTATATAAAGACAAAAAATAAACCTCATTTGGAGTATATTTACACTAATTTCAATCTACAGTTGTTGGAGAAGAAAAGAGAGTGTGAAATTCTTGGAAGAAGGAGAAAAACCCCAGCAAAGGAGAAGAAACCATAGCTAAGAATTTTGGAGACCATTTTATCTCTCCTTTGACTCACACATGCGAAATTATGAAGCTATCGGAGGGATGAATTTGCAAGACTGTAGTGTTAGCGCTCAAATCTACCTTAGGCTAAAATAAGGTAAAAATCAAGGCTACATCAAACCACGCTCAGCCTCGTAGCTAGCCCTACGAGGACAGGAGAGGGCTCTCTCCGGGTCTATCTCGGCAAAAATTTCCAATAGGGCCTGAGATGACTTATAATGAATATTGATTTTAGGCTAGTAAAGAGATAGGAAAGTTTGATTTTGATTTTTTGGGTTTTTGTTGAAAAAATGGGAAAAACAATTTTGGGTCCGGGGATAAGGCCAGATCTTTGCAGAATTCGAGTTGGGGCGAGGTAGGCAATAGTCTTGATGCTTTTGATCGAGTATATGGATGGATCAGAACGACAAGGAGCTGAAGAGGGCAAGGGAAAACATGGATCCTCTCCAAACAGGCGAAAACATGTAAAACTAAACAAATTCAAAGGCAGAGCACTGAAATCAATGGATTCAACCTCGTTTACTCATTCATTTAGTTTCAGAAGCATAAGAAGGGAATGGCATACATTAAACATGAAATAACTTACAATAAACTGAGAGAAAACACCATCAAGAACTGAAAGCCACAAGAATCCCAACATGTGCTGCAAAACCTCTGATCTTTCCTTAGCCAAAATATGAAAAATATATACAATAGTGTGCCAAAAGTTTCCCAAGAGTCCAACCTCTCCAACCTCTGAAAATGATTGAGAAATTACATCATATAGACCATCCTAACCCCTTCCCATGCCTCTAGGGGTCGAATTCCTCCTTCTAGGAGCAGTTTCAACTAATTCTAAACAAGGAGCTAGAATCTAGGCAGCCAAACAACTTGCCTCTAAAAGAAAGGAAATTGATTCTTACACTTGATTTTTACTTTTTTAGGAGTGAATCTTCTAGAATAGGTAAAAGTAAGCCCAAGTTACATTCCAACCACAAAAATTACATCAAGATAACTCAAAAATTACATCCACAATCAAAACTGGTCCAACTGGCCGAAATCCTGAGCTGGAAGGTGAAAAATTGACAAAAAATCTATATGCGTAGCGCGCCTGAGCCATACACGTAGTGCGTCTTTCAGCCTGATTTTGGGGCACTTCCCGGCATCCAAATTGAGCTCATGATAGCGCGTTAGAAATCCCTGGATGTTGGATATCCAACCCAAGTGGAATTTCCCAATTTGGAGATCATTTGCCCCTCCAAAACTTCATTCTCCCAGAAGTACTTCCTGCTGGTGCAAAAGGTGGCAGCAAGGTGGTTTTCATGGTGTTTTTGGGCCTTTTGATCATCCAGAACTTGATGAAATGCTTCGGAAATACTTGAGCATGCATAACTTACCCTGAAAAACCCAAAAATATAAATTTTTCCTTCAACAAGTGTCCCAATCAAAAGCGAGCGCGTCGACGCGCTACTCGTATAGCTGAAAAATCTGTTTTTAGACCAAAATATTTCAAAATGACAAAAATTTCTCCGAATTTGCTCAAATTCGGAGTGAAGACCCTCCATCATGTATCATGCCCAGCCAACGAAGCCTCGGCCAAAATCCGGAGTGGATCAGGCTTTTTCCGCCGTTTTAGTGCTTCGCTCAACCTCCTCTTCAGAATCTTCATTCTCGCTTTGCAGACATGCATGCGAGCCCAATAATGGCCTTTCATGTGACGAAGCATGTCTTTGTCTCTATCATTATCCTGTGAATGTACCTACGCTGATGAAGAAGGCGAGACCCCTTCCACCCCATGTGGAGATAGTACTCGTCGTGATGCTGCAAATAAAGCTCTGTGGCCTCTCTGATATGTTACCACTACTGGCGCACTGCTATGCTCCATCTCAGTACATCAACCTCAACGGTTGAGTCACTGTCCTGCTCATATCCTTGCTCATAAACTGAATCCGTCTCTGACATGGCTTTGAAAACAAGATGTCTGCAATATATATGCTGATATAGGTGTAGTGAAGACAAAAGTTTGGTGTATGCTCAAAACCCAAATATTTCACATGTGTATCAAAGTGTTATAGGAAAGCCACAGTGGTAATGGCTCTGTCAAATGAGTTTGCATGAAAAACAGTCACTGCTTTGATTATAAGAGGATTTGACAAATGAGTAGAAAAGGTTGTAGTGTACAGCCTTTGCAATGATGGCCAAGATTTGTCAAAGGGAAAATGAGAATGAGGCTGTGTTTGTCAATAGAGAATAGGAAACAGTGACAATGACCATAGTAAAACAACAGCAATGACAACAGTGTTCCGATAATGTCAATGGAGGATATGGACAAGTGAACATGAGACTATGTGAAAACATGAATAAAGAGCAGTGCTAAAATGAGGATGAAAATCATAGGGACAGCAGTGGTACAATGGCAAAGAAAGGGCGTGAGGATGATGTACATAATGTGCCGGGGCGCCACAGACAATATAGGCATGAGCATATATATCAATCACAGAAGTTTGCAAACCCTTCACAAGATTGTCAATATGTTTTTCAAACCCCAAGAAATGAATTTGCAATGAACCTAGGGTGTCACCTCTGTCCACATCAAACACACTAATTTCCCCACTTTAAAAACACCACAATCATGTTCAAAAATCACTTAACAATGGTGGAGAACCTACTTGCAAGCCGATTGAGGCGTTTGGGCATGAAACTGGACGCAAGGGAAATTTTTTTTGGCTCTGAGACTGTATGGGTAGCGCGCTCACCCAATGCGTAGCGCGCTACATGTGCGTAGCGCCCTTGTTATTTTACACTGGCTGGTGAAGTTATATGCGTAGCGCGCTCTATATGAGTAGCGTGCCTCATATATGCGTAGCGCGCTACATAGTGAATTTTGCAGGAGGCTTTTGGAGGCCTTCCAGGTGTCCAAATTGAGCGTGCGATAGCTTGTTGGAAAGCTCTTGGAGTCTACTTTCCAACCCAAGTGGAATTTTTCAATTTGGACTTCATTTTCCTTGTCAGAAATCAAACCTTCCAAAACTTGTCAAAATGAGCAGAATGAAGCTGCCTCAAGGAAGAGCGCTGTTGCAGTCAAATTTGGAAGGTCTTCCTCAACTCCAAATTGAGCTCATGATAGCTCATTGGAAATATATTTTTGTCTAGTTATCATTTTACGCATCATGTAAGTCATTTGGCCAACCATGCTAGGAGAAATATTGATTTTCCCAAGGTCACTTCAGAGGTACATCAATTCTCCCAAGGCGATTGTGTTTTTGACATCTCTCTAAAACCATGACACATGTGTAAAGAGTGAAGGATTTTTTTCTTCCTTGGAATGTTTTGTACAAAAACCTCTCTCAGTTTTCCAAAATTCATCTTTTATTTCTCTGAAACATCATTTGAGTGAAACTTATCCCAATGTGTGAAACAAGGGATTTTGTCGAAATGAAGCGAAATGAAGGGGATAAGGGGCTTCTAAATTCTTGGGGAAATTTTGTGAAGTAGGGAGGGATGTTAGGAAGCATGGGAAAGTGGAATATCAGAGATTGAGTGAGGGGAAGGGGTCCAAAAGGGCAAAACACGGGCCTAGCCTAGAAAATTGCCAAGTTGTGGCAAGAAACTAGGGTTTGTGGAAAAATGAGGAATTTGGGGGATCTCAGTGATGGGAAGTGTTTAATAGGGTATATTAAGGATAGGGAAAGGTGTGTGAACATCAGGATACAATTTTTTTCGATGATTTGACCATCCAAGATAAATTACCTCCAAAACCCTAGGAGAGGGAAATGGACCTTACCTAGGCACAACTGAAGCATGAACAAGGTGTAAAATGACTCAATGGAACTTGACATGATGATGAAAACCCTCTGAACGATGGTACACTCAGCTGAATGGTGACATGAACCGACATTTGGACAAATTTGAAAAGAGTGAAAACAAACCCTAGACCTAATGCCTAGTGACCAAATTTTGCTTGAAGACTCATTGAAATGACAAAATTTGACCTTGACACCTTAAAATCACTTTGTAAGAGCATGTTTGATCACTGGAGGAAAGCTGCAAAGGCTGAATCTAACATTGGCTCCAATGGGGATGGTAGCTCCTTGGAGGTTCCAAGAACTACAGATCTTTGGGAGAGCAGACAATGCCTCCATCCATTGGGCAATGGAATCAAAAAATCAAACTGAAATGCATGACTGAAAACTGATAACTTGATGACACAAACTGACTTCAACTAAAAACTGACTCGATACTTAAACACAACTGACAAGCTGGAAAAGATGCTCAAAGTAGAGCTTATTCATCAAACCTACTCTAACAATTTCATTCATCACCTGATCAAGTGAAATGAAACAACCAATGCAACCATGTAAGCATCCTGGCTGCTGTTTGTTTTTTCCCACATGCTTACTGATGCACAGGAAAAGGAAAGAATCGAAAGGTAACTCCCATGGAAATTTGAACTCAAGCTGACTGCTGATAAACTTGCAAAGCATGAATTGACTGGATGACTTCAAGAAAACTGCAAAAGGATCTTCATACACATAGCTACTGATTTCCATTAACACATCACTGCTCTGATCCATATAATCTCCATACCTTAATCTTAAAATTTTTCTCACCTCTATGCTGTCTTTCTTTGGTGATTGCAGCAAGCTATCAAAAGGATCCTGAATTTCGTGAATAACCAAACACTGTTGCTGATTACAAACAGGACAAAAGTCTCCTTGATCAATCTCCTCATATGAAAAATCTATTGAACAACACAATGAAATTGACTTTTGAACAAGATTATTATCAACATTCTTTTCGGGCACATGGTTAGCTAATGGAGCGGAATTTTTATAGCAAACATCATCCAACACACGAGCAATGGGATCATCAAAAACTTGAGAAGACTATTGCAATGTATCCATTGAAACTGTATGACATCCTATTGGCTGTTCATCTTTTCCTTGAGAGATTTTACGAAGATTCTGCCTTATAAACTGAAATGCTTCGAAACAAAAGGGTATAGAATCTTCCTGCATCATCAAATCATGTATTTCATCTTCCACACCTTCATCTGTAATCTGACCTTCAATTTCATTTGGTGGCTGCAAATCTGATGCTACAGGCTGCTCAAGAATTTCGTTATCTGCCTCATCCTCAACATTAACACTGAGAAATTGCTGATTTCTTACAGGCTGCTCATTTGAAGATTTACTATGCAATTTTTCTCTCAAAAACTGAAATGATTCAAAATAGAATGGTACGGAGTCACCTTGTATCATTTGATCAAATGTGCCAGCTTCCATGGCTTCATCTGCAGCTTGAAAATCAATGGATTTCGGGGGCTGAAAATCTGAATATGAGAATTTTTCGTTGCCCTAAAGACGATCCAAATCAAGACTTGTTGACGTTTGATTTCTGATTGCATGGAAGTTATCTCTAATGAACTGAAAAGAATCAAAACAAAAAGGCAAAAATCCTTCACTTACTTCAAAATTTTCTGCACTTTCCTCATCATTGCCATAGCTGATATGCATCAGTTGATCACTGTACTCGAGTTGCTGAAAGTGAACTTCCTCCTCGCACAAACTAGCTACTGATTTGTCTGCAAAATTAGCTTCTGTTTGGAGAACATAATCATCATCATACTGATCAAACTGAGGCAATTAATTGGTATAAAACACATCATCAAACATACACATCATATCAACAGCTCTCTCTTCTTCACAATGATCTATAAAACAATCACTATGACAACTGGGATCAGAAACAAAATGTTTTGGGTCAGCCGCTTGTTCTTGTATGTCATTTTCATTTTTTGCAGTCATTTTCCGCACCATCTCTTCTACTGCATTTACGAAAAGATCAAGCTTTTCCTCTGAAGGTGTCATCTGCTCTGAAACATTCTTTTTTTCTTCTTCCTTCAACCTTGCCCTCAAGATCAGCAAATGAGCCTCTACATTCACTGCCTTGTTCTGCATTTCGTGAAGTGTTGCAATATTCTTTTCTCTCAGCTGAAACTCCATTTCCGGATCAAAGGCACCCGGGTAGTGCAAGAGAGCAGATCTAGGAGAAGGTCTTATATCAACTGGCATCGAATAATAAACTTGGTTAAATCTAGTAGAAAATTGTTGTACTGTCTCTTCAGCTGGGCATACTCGTCTATAATAAGGAAAGGATTCTGTCCAATCATCCACCTGTCAAGGAAAACTTCGACGAACTGCTGGAAATCTGAGATGCTCGCATCAGGCAGGGCTTTGAACCAACTCTTCACTTGGCCTTGCAAAGAAAGAGCAAAAATCCTAATACTAACATCTTCATCATCAACTTCGAAAAAATCCAGAAAAGTCTCAACATTCTGCACATGTTGCTCAGCGTTGACATTGTTACATTCACCGTCAAATCTTGGTAGATATAGGTCATAATTTGTAGGGAAAGCATGAAGAACAGAAGGTAAAACAAGAGGTTTGTACCGATCTGGAATTTTACAAGGTGTAGGGGCATGTACAAGAGCTGTGGGATCAGTTTTGTTTTCTTTAGGCTCATCACTCTGAAGAGAGTCATCATAATATGTGGGAAAAGTAAGGAGACCAGGATCAAAGGGAAACTCAGCATTTACACTTTTTGAATGGGTCGAGTGAAGATTTTGATCACCTTTATCATACAACAAACTCTGAAAAACTTTCAGGACAGCTTCAAGACCAGCGAAGAAGTAATTTACAGGAAAGCAGATTAGATCCTGAATACCATTCCATTTTGGATACCTGAACTTTGTGTAAGATCCTTCCATTTTCTCAGAGAAAGAGTCAGTCCTCCAATGGAGTCTCTACTTCGAATTGGAGTCACCAGGTGAAATATTTCAGCCTCCTTATGTCTGATCGCGGTCCACCATCAACCATCAGATCTGAACTTGATACATGTACTGGGGCAATGTATAAGTTAAGTGTTACGATTACAAGCTAGACCGGAGATCGACTGAAGCAGCGTTTATCTACTATGCACTCGCAGAGCAAGAGCAGTTCGAAGGCTACCTGCCGTGACTTCAAACTCCGTCTGTAGCTTATAAAACAAATAACACCCACAATCAAACCATGTTCTCCCCAGTATGGTCGCCACTATGTTAGCGCTCAAATCTACCTTAGGCTGAAATAAGGTAAAACTCAAGGCTACATCAAACCACGCTCAGCCTCGTAGCTAGCCCTACGAGGACAGGAGAGGGCTCTCTCCGGGTCTATCTCGGAAAAAATGTCCAATAGGGCCTGAGATGACTTATAATGAATACTGATTTTAGGCTAGTAAAGAGATAGGAAAGTTTGATTTTGATTTTTTGGGTTTTTGTTGAAAAAATGGGAAAAACAATTTTGGGTCCGGGGATGAGGCCAGATCTTTGCAGAATTCGAGTTGGGGCGAGGTAGGCAATAGTCTTGATGCTTTTGATCGAGTATATGGATGGATCAGAACGACAAGGAGATGAAGAGGGCAAGGGAAAACATGGATCCTCTCCAAACAGGCGAAAACATGTAAAACTAAACAAATTCAAAGGCAGAGCACTGAAATTAATGGATTCAACCTCGTTTACTCATTCATTTAGTTTCAGAAGCATAAGAAGGGAATGGAATACATTAAACATGAAAGAACTTACAATAAACTGAGAGAAAACACCATCAAGAACTGAAAGCCACAAGAATCCCAACATGTGCTGCAAAACCTCTGATCTTTCCTTAGCCAAAATATGAAAAATATGTACAATAGTGTGCCAAAAGTTTCCCAAGAGTCCAACCTCTCCAACCTCTGAAAATGATTGAGAAATTACATCATATAGACCATCCTAACCCCTTCCCACACCTCTAGGGGTCGAATTCCTCCTTCTAGGAGCAGTTTCAACTAATTCTAAACAAGGAGCTAGAATATAGGCACCCAAACAACTTGCCTCTAAAAGGAAGGAAACTGATTCTTACATTTGATTTTTACTTTTTTAGGAGTGAATCATCTAGAATAGGTAAAAGTGAGTCCAAGTTACATGCCAACCATAAAATTACATCAAAAAAACTCAAAAATTACATCCACAAGCAAAACTAGTCCAACTGGCCGAAATCCTGAGCTGGAAGGTGAAAAATTGACCAAAAATCTATATGCGTAGCGCGCCTGAGCCGTATGCGTAGTGCGTCTTTCAGCCTATGTTTGGGGAACTTTATGGCATCAAAATTGAGCTCATGATAGCTCGTTGGAAAGCCCTGGATGTTGGCTATCCAACCCAAGTGGAATTTCCCAATTTAGAGCTCATGTACCCCTCCAAAAATTCATTTTCCCAGAAGTACTTCCTGCTGGTGCAAAAGGTGGCAGAAAGGTGGTTTTCATGGCGTTTTTGGGCCCTTTGATCATCCAGAACTTGATGAAATGCTTCAGCCATACTGGAGCATGCATAACTTACCATGAAAAACCCAAAAATATAAAGTTTTCCTCCATCAAGTGTCCCAATCATAAGTGAGCGTGTCGACGCGCTACTCGTATGGCTGAAAAATCTGTTTTGAGACCAAAATATTTCAAAATGACAAAAATTTCTCTGAATTTGCTCAAATTCGGAGCGAAGACCCTCCATCATGTATCATGCCCAGCCAATGAAGCCTCGGCCAAAATCCGAAGTGGATCAGGCCTTTTCCGCCGTTTTAGTGCTCTGCTCAACCTCCTCTTCAGAATCTTCATTTTTGCTTTGCAGACGTGCATGCGGACCCAATAATGACCTTTCATGTGACGGAACATGTCTTTGTCTCTGTCCTGAACCTGTGAATGTACCTGCGCTGATGTAGAAGGTGAGACCCCTTCCACGCCATGTGGAGATAGTACTCGCGCTGCTGATGAAGTCAACGAGACCCCTTCCACCCCGGGAGGAGATAGTACTCGTCGTGATGCTGCAAACAAAGCTTTGTGGCCTCTCTGATATGTTACCACTACTGGTGCACTGCTATGCTCCATCTTAGTACATCAACCTCAACGGTTGAGTCATTGTCCTACTCATATCCTTGCTCATAAACTGAATCTGTCTCTGACATGGCTTTGAAAACAAGATGTCTGCAATATATATGCTGATATAGGTGTAGTGAAGACAAAAGTTCGGTGTATGCTCAAAACCCAAATATGTCACATGTGTATCAAAGTGTTATAGGAAAGCCACAGTGGTAATGGCTCTGTCAAATGAGTTTGCATGAAAAACAGTCACTGCTTTGATTATAAGAGGATTTGACAAATGAGTAGAAAAGATTGTAGTGTACAGCCTTTGCAATGCTGGCCAAGATTTGTCAAAGGGAAAATGAGAATGAGGCTGTGTTTTTCAATAGAGAATAGGAAACAGTGACAATGACCATAGTAAAACAATAGCAATGACAACAGTGTTCTGATAATGTCAATGGAGGATATGGACAAGTGAACATGAGACTATGTGAAAACATGAATAAAGAGCAGTGCTAAAATGATGATGACAATCATAGGGACAGTAGTGGTACAATGGAAAAGAAAGGGCGTGAGGATGATGTACATAATGTACCAGGGCGCCACAGACAATATAGGCATGAGCATATATATCAATCACAGAAGTTTGCAAACCCTTCACAAGACTGTCAATATGTTTTTCAAACCCCAAGAAATGAATTTGCAATGAACCTAGGGTTTCACCTCTGTCCACATCAAACACACTAATTTCCCCACTTTAAAAACACCA
Source organism: Pinus albicaulis (assembly GCA_034641835.2). Classification (NCBI taxonomy): domain Eukaryota; kingdom Viridiplantae; phylum Streptophyta; class Pinopsida; order Pinales; family Pinaceae; genus Pinus; species Pinus albicaulis. The sequence continues at coordinate 1,110,368,451 of CM076581.1, forward strand.
CAATCATGTTCAAAAATCACTTAACAATGGTGGAGAACCTACTTGCAAGCTGATTGAGGCGTTTGCGCATGAAACTGGACGCAAGGGCAAAAAATTTGGGCTCTGAGACTGTATGGATAGCGCGCTCACCCAATCCGTAGCGTGCTGCATGTGCGTAGCGCCCTTGTTATTTTACACTGGCTGGTGAGGTTATATGCGTAGCGCGCTCTATATGAGTAGCGCGCCTCCTATATGCGTAGCGCGCTACATAATGCATTTTGCAGGAGGCTTTTGGAGGCCTTTCCGGTGTCCAAATTGAGCGTGTGATAGCTCGTTGGAAATATCTTGGAGTCTAATTTCCAACCCAAGTGGAATTTTTCAATTTTGACTTCATTTTCCTTGTCAGAAATCAAATCTTCCAAAAATTGTCAAAATGAGCAGAATGAGGCTGCCTCAAGGAAGAGTGCTGTTGTAGTCAACTTTTGAAGGTCTTCCTCAACTCCACATTGAGCTCATGATATCTCATTGGAAAGATATTTTTGTCTAGTTATCATTTGACTCATCATGCAAGTCATTTGGCCAACCATGCTAGGAGCAATATTGATTTTCCCAAGGTCACTTCAGAGGTACATCAATTCTCCCAAGGCGATTGTGTTTTTGACATCTCTCTAAAACCATGACACCTGTGTAAAAAGTGAAGGAGTTTTGTCTTCCTTGGCATGTTTTGTACAAAAACCTCTCTCAATTTTCCAAAATTCATCTTTTATTGCTCTGAAACATCATTTGAGTGAAACTTATCCCGATCTGTGAAACAAGGGATTTTGTCGAAATGAAGCGAAATGAAGGGGATATGGGGCTTCTAAATTCTTGGGGAAATTTTGGGAAGTAGGGAGGGATGTTAGGAAGCAGGGGAAAGTGGAATCGCAGAGATTGAGTGAGGGGAAGGGGTCCAAAAGGGCAAAACACAGGCCTAGCCTAGAAAATTGCCAAGTTGTGGCAAGAAACTAGGGTTTGTGGAAAAATGAGGAATTTGGGGGATCTCAGTGATGGGAAGTGTTTAATAAAGTATATTAAGGATAGGGGAAGGTGTGTGAACATCAGGATACAAGTTTTTTCGATGATTTTACCATCCAAGAGAGATTACCTCCAAAACCCTAGGAGAGGGAAATGGACCTTACCTAGGCACAACTGAAGCATGAACAAGCTGTAAAATGACCCAATGGAACATGATATGATGATGACAGCCCTCTGAATGATGGTACACTCAGCTGAATGGTGACATGGACCGACATTTGGACAAATTTGAAAAGAGTGAAAACAAACCCTAGACCTAATGCCTAGTGACCAAATTTTGCTTGAAGACTCATTGAAATGACAAAATTTGACCTTGACACCTTAAAATCACTTTGTAAGAGCATGTTTGATCACTGAAGGAAAGCTGCAAAGGCTAACACTAACATTGGCTCCAATGGGGATGGTAGCTCCTTGGAGGTGCCAAGAACGACAGATCTTTGGGAGAGCAGACCAGTGCCTTATCCATTGGGCAATGGAATCAAAAACTCAAACTGAAATGCATGACAGAAAACTGATGAATTGATGACACAAAATGACTCTCACTCAACTAAGAACTGACTCGATACTTAAACACAACTGACAAGCTGGAAAAGATGCTCAAAGTAGAGCTTATTCATCAAACCTACTCTAATTGTACTTTTCACCACCCGATCAAGTGAAATGGAACAGCCAGTGCAACCATGTAAGCATCTTGGCTACTATTTGATTTCTTCCCAAGTGCTTTCTGATGCACAGGAAAAGGAAAGAATCGAAAGGCAACTCCCATGGAAATTTGAACTCAAGCTGACTGCTGATAAATTTGCAAAGCATGAATTGATTGGATGACTTCAAGAATACTGCGAAAGGATCTTCATAAACATAGCTACTGATTTCCATTAACACCTCACTGCTCTGGTCCAGATAATCTCCATACCTTAATCTTAAAATTTTCGTCACATCTGCGGTGCTTTTCTTTGGTGATTGCAGCAAGCTACCAAAAGGATCCTGAATTTCATGAATAACCAAACATTGTTGCTGATTACAAACAGAACAAAAGTCTCTTTTATCAATCTCCTCATATGAAAAATCTGTTGAACAACACAATGAAATTGACTTTTGAACAATATTATTATCAACATTCTTTTCGGGCACATGGTTAGCTAATGGAGCAGAATTTTTATAGCAAACATCATCCAACACACGAGCAATAGGATCATCAAAAACTCGAGAAGACTGCTGCACTGTATCCCTTGAAACTGTATGACATCCTACTGGCTTTTCATCTTTTTCTTGAGATATTTTACGAAGATTCTGCCTTATAAACTGAAATGCTTCGAAAAAAAAGGGTATAGAATTTTCCTGCATGATCAAATCATGTATTTCATCTTCCACACCTTCATCTGTAATCTGACCTTCAATTTCATTTGGTGGCTGCAAATCTGATGCTACAGGCTGCTCAAGAATTTCGTTATCTGCCTCATCCTCAAATTTAACACTGAGAAATTGCTGATTTCTTACAGGCTGCTCATTTGAAGATTAACTATGCAATTTTTCTCTCAAAAACTGAAATGATTCAAAACAGAATGGTACGGAGTCACCTTGTATCATTTGATCACATGTACCAGCTTCCATGTCCTCATCTGCAACTTGAAAATCAATGGCTTTCGAGGGCTGAAAATCTGAATATGAGAAGTCTTGAACAAGGTTTTTATTGCGCTCAAGATGGTCCAGATCAAGACTTGTTGACATTTGATTTCTGATTGCATGGTAGTTGTCTCGGATGAACTGAAATGAATAAAAAAAAAAGGCAAAGATCCTTCACTTACTTAAAAATTTTCTGCACTTTCCTCATCATTGTCATAGCTGATATGTATCGATTGATCACTGTACTCGAGCTGCTGAAAGGGAACTGCCTCCTCCCAAAAACTAGCTGTTGATTCATCTGCAAGATTAGCTTCTTTTTGGAGAACATAATCATCATCATACTGATCAAACTGAGGGAATTCATCGGTATAAAACACATCATCAAACATATATATCATATCAATAGCTCTCTCTTCTTCACAATGATCTATAAAACAATCGGTATGACAACTGGGATAAGAAACAAATTGTTTTGGGTCAGCCACTTGTTCTTGAATGTCATTTTAATTTTTTGCAGTCATTTTCCGAACCATCTCTTCTACTGCATTTACGAAAAGATCAAGCTTTTCCTCTGAATGTGTCAGCTGCTCTGAAACATTCTTCTTTTCTTCTTCCTTCAACGTTGCCCTCAAGATCAGCAAATGGCCTCTACATTTACTGCCTTGTTCTGCATTTCGTGAAGTGTTGCAATATTCTTTTCTCTCAGCTGAAACTCCATTTCCGGATCAGAAATCACCCGGGTAGTGCAAGAAGATCGGAGAGAAGGTCTTATATCCGTAGCATCGAATAATAAACTTGGATAAATCCTAGCAGAAAATTTTTGTATTGTCTCTCTGTTGAACCTTCGGTGGGCATACTCGTCTATAATAAGGAAATGATTGTCCAATCATCCACATGTCGGGAAAACTTCGACGAACTCTTTGAAATCTGAAATGCTCGCATCAGGCAGGGCTTTAAACCAACTCTTCACTTGGCCTTGCAAAGAAAGAGAAAAAAGTCTGATACTAACATCTTCATCATCAACTTCGAAAAAATCTAGAAAAGTCTCAACATTCTGCACATGTTGCTCAGCGTTGACATTGTTACATTGACCGTCAAATCTTGGTAGATATAGGTCATAATTTGTAAGGAAAGCATGAAGAACAGAAGGTAAAACAAGAGGTTTGTACTGATCTGGAATTTTACAAGGTGTAGGGGCATGTGCAAGAGCTGCGAGATCAGTTTTGTTTTCTTTAGGCTCATCACTCTGAAGAGAGTCATCATAATATGTGGGAAAAGTAAGGAGACCAGGATGAAAGGGAAACTCAGCATTTACACTTTTTGAATGGGTTGAGCGAAGATTTTGACCACCTTTCTCATACAACAAATTCTGAAAAACCTTCAGGATAACTTCAAGACCAGCGAAGAAGTAATTTACAAGAAAGCAGATTAGATCCTGAATACCATTCCACTTTAGATACCTGAACTTTGTGTAAGATCCTTCCATTTTCTCAGAGAAAGAGTCAATCCTCCAGTGGAGTCTCTACTTTGAATTGGAGTCACCAGGTGAAAGATTTCAGCCTTCTTATGTCTGATCGTTGTCCACCATCAACCATCAGATCTGAACTCGATACATGTACTGGGGCAATTTATAAGTTAAGTGTTACGATTACAAGCTAGACCGGAGATCGACTGAAGCAGCGTTTATCTACTATGCACTCGCAGAGCAAGAGCAGTTCGAAGGCTACCAGGCGTGACTTCAGACTCCGATTGTAGCTTATAGAACAAATAACACCCACAAGAAAACCATGTTCTTCCCCAGTATGGTCGCCACTATGTTAGCGCTCAAATCTACCTTAGGCTGAAATAAGGTAAAACTCAAGGCTACATCAAACCACGCTCAGCCTCGTAGCTATCCCTACGAGGACAGGAGAGGGCTCTCTCCGGGTCTATCTCGGCAAAAATGTCCAATAGGGCCTGAGATGACTTATAATGAATACTGATTTTAGGCTAGTAAAGAGATAGGAAAGTTTGATTTTGAGTTTTTGGGTTTTTGTTGAAAAAATGGGAAAAACAATTTTGGGTCCGGGGATAAGGCCAGATCTTTGCAGAATTCGAGTTGGGGCGAGGTAGGAAATAGTCTTGATGCTTTTGATCGAGTATATGGATGGATCAGAACGACAAGGAGCTGAAGAGGGCAAGGGAAAACATGGATCCTCTCCAAACAAGCGAAAACATGTAAAACTAAACAAATTCAAAGGCAGAGCACTGAAATCAATGGATTCAACCTCGTTTACTCATTCATTTAGTTTCAGAAGCATAAGAAGGGAATGGCATACATTAAACATGAAAGAACTTACAATAAACTGAGAGAAAACACCATCAAGAACTGAAAGCCACAAGAATCCCAGCATATGTTTATAAAACCCTCTGATCTTTTCCTTGTAGAATATGAAATTACTTTAATACAATAGTGTGCTAGAAGTTTCCCAAGAGTCCAACCTCTCAACCTCTGAAAATGATTGAGAAATTACATCATATAGACCATCCTAACCCCCTTCCCCACCTCTGGGGGTCGAATTCCTCTGACTAGGAGAAGTTTCAATTAAACAAGGAGCTAAGTCTGAAAAGAGCTGAACAACTTGCCTCTAAAAGGAGCAGTGATTCACCCATGATTTTTACTTTTTTAGGAGTGAATCTTCTAGAATAGGTAAAAGTGAGCCCAAGTTACATGCCAACCACAAAATTACATCAAGATAACTCAAAAATTACATCCACAATCAAAACTGGTCCAACTGGCCGAAATCCTGAGCTGGAAGGTGAAAAATTGACCAAAAAACTATATGCGTAGCGCGCCTGAGCCATACGCGTAGCGCGTCTTTCAGCCTAATGTTGGGGCACTTTCCGGCATCCAAATTGAGCTAGCTCGTTGGAAAGCCCTGGATGTTGGCTATCCAACCCAAGTGGAATTTCCCAATTTGGAGCTCATTTTCCCCTCCAAAAATTCATTCTCCCAGAAGTACTTCCTGCTGGTGCAAAAGGTGGCAGCAAGGTGGTTTTCATGGTGTTTTTGGGCCTTTTGATCATCCAGAACTTGATGAAATTCTTCGGAAATACTTGAGCATGCATAAATTACCATGAAAAACCCAAAAATATAAAGTTTTCCTTCAACAAGTGTCCCAATCAAAAGCGAGCGCGTCGACGCGCTACTCGTATAGCTGAAAAAACTGTTTTTAGACCAAAATATTTCAAAATGACAAAAATTTCTCCGAATTTGCTCAAATTTGGAGCGAAGACCCTCCATCATGTATCATGCCCAGTCAATGAAGCCTCGACCAAAATACGAAGTGGATCAGGCCTTTTCAGCCTTTTTAGTGCTCTGCTCAACCTCCTCTTCAGAATCTTCATTTTTGCTTTGCAGACGTGCATGCGGACCCAATAATGACCTTTCATGTGACGGAACATGTCTTTGTCTCTGTCCTGAACCTATGAATGTACCTGCGCTGATGTAGAAGGCGAGACCCCATCCACGCCATGTGGAGATAGTACTCGCGCTGCTGATGAAGTCAACGAGACCCCTTCCACCCCGGGTGGAGATAGTACTCGTCGTGATGCTGCAAACAAAGCTCTGTGGCCTCTCTGATATGTTACCACTACTGGTGCACTGCTATGCTCCATCTCAGTACATGAACCTCAACGGTTGAGTCACTGTCCTGCTCATATCCTTGCTCATAAACTGAATCCGTCTCTGACATGGCTTTGAAAACAAGATGTCTGCAATATATATGCTGATATAGGTGTAGTGAAGACAAAAGTTCGGTGTATGCTCAAAACCCAAATATGTCACATGTGTATCAAAGTGTTATAGGAAAGCCACAGTGGTAATGGCTATGTCAAATGAGTTTGCATGAAAAATAGTCACTGCTTTGATTATAAGAGGATTTGACAAATGAGTAGAAAAGATTGTAGTGTACAGCCTTTGCAATGCTGGCCAAGATTTGTCAAAGGGAAAATGAGAATGAGGCTGTGTTTTTCAATAGAGACTAGGAAACAGTGACAATGACCATAGTAAAACAATAGCAATGACAACAGTGTTTCGATAATGTCAATGGAGGATATGGACAAGTGAACATGAGACTATGTGAAAACATGAATAAAGAGCAGTGCTAAAAGGAGGATGACAATCATAGGGACAGCAGTGGTACAATGGAAAAGAAAGGGCGTGAGGATGATGTACATAATGTGCCAGGGCGCCACAGACAATATAGGCATGAGCATATATATCAATCACAGAAGTTTGCAAACCCTTCACAAGACTGTCAATATGTTTTTCAAACCCCAAGAAATGAATTTGCAATGAACCTAGGGTTTCACCTCTGTCCACATCAAACACACTAATTTCCCCACTTTAAAAACACCACAATCATGTTCAAAAATCACTTAACAATGGTGGAGAACCTACTTGCAAGCCGATTCAGGCGTTTGGGCATGAAACTAGACGCAAGGGCAAAAAATTTTGGCTTTGAGACTGTATGGGTAGCGCGCTCACCCAATGCGTAGCGTGCTGCATGTGTGTAGCGCCCTTGTTATTTTACACTGGCTGGTGAGGTTATATGCGTAGCGCGCTCTATATGAGTAGCGCGCCTCCTATATGCGTAGCGCGCTACATAGTGCATTTTGCAGGAGGCTTTTGGAGGCCTTCCCGGTGTCAAAATTGAGCGTGTGATAGCTCGTTGGAAAGATCTTGGAGTCTACTTTCCAAAACAAGTGGAATGTTTCAATTTGGACTTCATTTTCCTTGTCAGAAATCAAATATTCCAAAACTTTTCAAAATGAGCAGAATGAGGCTGCCTCAAGGAAGAGCGCTGTTGCAGTCAACTTTTGAAAGTATTCCTCAACTCCAAATTGAGATCATGACAGCTCATTGTAAATATATTTTTGTCTAGTTATCATTTGACTCATCATGCAAGTCATTTGGCCAACCATGCTAGGAGCAATATTGATTTTCCCAAGGTCACTTCAGAGGTACATCAATTCTCCCAAGGCGATTGTGTTTTTGACATCTCTCTAAAACCATGACATCTGTGTAAAAAGTGAAGGAGGTTTTTCTTCCTTGGAATGTTTTTTACAAAAACCTCTCTCATTTTTCCAAAATTCATCTTTTATTTCTCTGAAACATCATTTGAGTGAAACTTATCTCGATGTGTGAAACAAGGGATTTTGTCGAAATGAAGCGAAATGAAGGGGATAAGGGGCTTCTAAATTCTTGGGGAAATTTTTGGAAGTAGGGAGGGATGTTAGGAAGCAGGGGAAAGTGGAATCTTAGAGATTGAGTGAGGGGAAGGGGTCCAAAAGGGCAAAACACAGGCCTAGCCTAGAAAATTGCCAAGTTGTGGCAAGAAACTAGGGTTTGTGCAAAAATGAGGAATTTGGGGGATCTCAGTGATGGGAAGTGTTTAATAAGGTAAATTAATGATAGGGGAAGGTGTATGAACATCAGGATACAAGTTTTTCTAATGATTTTACCATCCAAGAGAAATTACCTCCAAAACCCTAGGAGAGGGAAATGGACCTTACCTAGGCACAACTGAAGCATGAACAAGATGTAAAATGACCCAATGGAACTTGACATGATGATGAAAACCCTCTGAATGATGGTACACTCAGCTGAATGGTGACATGGACCGACATTTGGACAAATTTGAAAAGAGTGAAAACAAACCCTAGACCTAATGCCTAGTGACCAAATTTTGCTTGAAGACTCGTTGAAATGACAAAATTTGACCTTGACACTTTATGATCACTTTGTAAGAGCATGTTTGATCACTGGAGGAAGGCTGCAAAGGCTGACACTAAAAGTATATAAAGAGAAAAAATAAACCTCATTTGGAGTATATTTACACTAATTTCAATCTACGGTTGTTGGAGAAGAAAAGAGAGTGTGAAATTCTTGGAAGAAGGAGAAAAACCCCAGCAAAGGAGAAAAACCCCAGCTAAGAATTTTGGAGACCATTTTATCTCTCCTTTCACTCACACATGCGAAATTATGAAGCTATCGGAGGGATGAAGTTGCAAGACTGTAGTAGGGCTGAAATTTTTTAAGTTGGGGACCGAAAGAGTGTGAAGCTGGGCGCTGAAATTTTGACTTGAGGTTGGGTTGAGGTATTTTGACAAAATTTTGAATTCTAGTGTTTGTTTTATCATCTTGGAAGGGTTACTTGGTGTAGGAGGAAAGAATTTTGGTCTAGTCTAAGGTATTATATTGTCTCAAGTTTTATTTGAATCTACTAGTGGAAGGGTTTGACTAGGTTTGCCCCTACATAGGGGTTTTAGTCCTAACTGAGTGCATATATCTAATGTCCTTGATCTTCATGTTTTTATTTTTATAATTACTTGGTGAGAAGAAGATAAAAGAAGAATATAAAGAAATTAAATAAGAATAGGAGTATGTCACAAGTAATTGTTAAGACAATAAAATTTTTCTCTCTTTTTGGTTTTCTAACAACTTTGGATTATTGCTACTGATGAGTAGTTTATATTTTGTTTGTGTAGTTCAAGGATAATATGGGAATTTTTTATACCTCTCGTAGGAATAGGGAGTGATGGCGATATAGAAGAGGACAACCATTCTTATTGGGTCAAGTATGTTGACCCAGATTAGGAAGAATGGTCGTCAAGGCTTGGTCACTCAAAAGAGTGAGCACCTTTAAATATTTTGGTTTGTTCACTCAAAAGAGTGGGCTCCTTTAATTTTTTATCCTTGTCACTCTGTAAGAGTGGGTTCCTTTCAAAATTAGGCTTGGTTACTCGCTAAGTGAGCCCATATAACATCACTGGCTAGGAGTGAGGCCTGTGGAATTGGGACATATATTTCCTTTAGGGTTTGAATGTAGAGATGAAAAAACTTGTGAAGTGAGGATGTGGATATCCCCTAGGGTTTTTCCAACCTTGTGAAGCTGGAACATGGACGTTCCCTAAGGTTTGACCGTGGCGATGGAAAACCTGCACTAGTCTGTATACCATGAGGTTTAGGAATTGAATGGATCATGGTGACTAGTTGATATTGATGTGGTACCATAGTTTATGTGTGTGATTCTGGATTATTATACCAAGTGCATATTGATGATGTTCCATAGGTTAGTTGTGCTAACCTGGATAATGGTACTAAGTTGATGATATGATTGTTATAAGTTAAGAGTGTTGACATGGATGATTATGATGATGATGTTGATTATTCATGTCAGAGACGTTGACCAAATGATGTTGATGATTTCCCTTATGTCAGAGATACTAAAAAGTTTAATGATGATTCTTTTATAACATTTTGATAGAGAAATTATGTCAACATGACAAAATATAGATAGTTATTATGAATATTGTTTGTCAACTTAATTGTCTTAAATTTATTACATAAATTATTGGCTAGATTTGGTAAACTTGTGAAGTGCAAGTGAACTATATATGCTAGAAGACTCTTTTAATTCATTCTATTGATTTGATGATTAATTTTGTAGAGATGATTTCATTCTTATGTTCTTAATGAAATTGATAAATTCAAATCACAACTAAGTTCCTAAAATCAACTTTGCAAAAATAAAACTAAAACTGGCTTTCACTATCTTACTAGGAGATTTAACCAATCTATTGTTAGTCTCTAGGAAAAATTACTTAATCTATTGTTCTAAAAATATTGTACATAAAGACAAAATCAAATTATAGGAAAGGAAACTATACATCTTCTCATTTATGTTTTGAAATGAAACTTGTAAAGAAATCACTATAGATCTTGAAAATAAATCACTCATGAACTGGAAAAAAACACACTCATATGCTGAAAGGAAATCACCCAATCACTACTGTTTTGAAAATAAATCACTCATTCTCTTGAAATAAACCCCTCATGAACTTGTAAAACTACTCTAAAATAAATCATTGCTGCTCTAGAAATAAAACAATGTATCACTCTTCACTGTTTGCAAGGGCCCTCCACAAACAGGCGGTCAAATATTTACTCCAACAGTTAGCTACGCATCAAGTCTTAAAGGTACTTCTTCATTAAAAACGAATGAAAAACAGAGTCTTAAAACTTCACAGTTGCATCAAAATTACACTCTTTCCTCTCTGTTTCAATGGAGTTTTTATATAGGATTTAAAATGTAACTTAATGGAGATTCGTATGGCTAAATATCAGAACTTAATGGAAACCTAGTTTCCAAAAATTTGATGAAGCACAATCCATTCCAACCTATGTTTTCTTGACTGGGAATTTATTGACACATGGGTGCACTATTTTCGCACACAACTGCAAAATATGGCTCCAAATAACCTGAGATATCTCCCAAAATGGTAATTAATTCTAGAAAATTGCTTGTTGAGAACTTAATTGGGCTCGTTGTTGGGCACCGAATTCAGCTATTTCTTTTCCCACTTTTGTCATCATTTTTTCTTAATTGACCCACATTTGTTATTGTTAGACTCCGTCCTGTCAGTCCCTTGTCAGTCTGCTGCAGTCAAATTTACCAAGGTTCATTTCTAGTCATTTACATTCCTGTTTGATGTCTAGGTCAGCAAGGAGTGAATGTGGATGTTTAGGTCTAGGTGCAAGTTGTTGTTCTCAAGGTGCTTCATAATAACTGCAGGCCAGAGGAAGAATTCATGCAGCTTTCTCTGGACTCATACTCTATAGCTTCATCATCTGACAATACTAATAATGATAATGCAAAAGGTGAATCTAATATAGTGCTTGAGGATTTCGATGAAATAAGTGGAAAATGTCAACAGAGTTCATTTGGACAATCGAAAATCTGTAATTTCAATGGATTGCATACTCAACTTAAACCAATTTGAAAGCAGATGGATAAACGGATAAAATTGAAATATCTGCAACCAAGGTATTCATAACTGTGGAGGGAGGTGGTGCAGCTAATACAATGGGGAGATCCTGCTGATACTCCAGAAACAAGAGGCATTCCCAGGCAATAAATTCTCTGCAAGCTTTTGTAGTTGATTCTCTTTACTTCATTTCCAAGAACATCACCTTCAAGAACACAGCTCCGACACCTCCACCTGGAGCAGTAGGAAAGCAGGTCGTGGCCTTCTGAATGTCAGCAGAGACTGCTACGTTTTGGGTTGTAGGTTCTGGGAGCACAGGATACCCTTTATGACGATCAAAGTCAACATTAATTTAAGGACTGCTATATTGACGGATCCGTTGATTTTATTTATGGGGATGCTCTGTCCATGTATCAAGGGTGTCATGTGCATGCAATACCAAGTGGGACTAGAGCTGTAACAGCCCAAAAGTGACAGAGCTTGTTCTCAGCTTTCGCAGCATGTTTTCGCATTTCGGCCTCTGATTCTTTCGCTTTCTTCTCCTGGTGTGCTATTTCCTTTTCTCCCTTCATGTGGGCAGAGCTTTTATGCATCTTCTCCTCAGCAGATGTCTTGGTTTTTTCCACTTTCTCCTTGGTAGTTGCTGCCATGTTACTCACCTTCTCCTTGGCTGCAGAGGTTGCATTCTTGACAGGTTGCATCTTGAAATGGATTGAAGGATATATATAGTAAAACTAATATAAAGTCTTACCTGAACTGTGATATTCCAAATTTAAAACGAAGCGATGAATTGTGTAAGAGCTAAGTCGGAACGAGTAAAATCTGATGATGCAAAGTTAGTATATATAGAGAGTTTGAAAGGCTCGAGATGTTTTTAAATTTGAGGTGGATAAGGAGAAGGCGTTCAGGTTTGATTACGTGCAGTTCACGAAGAGGACACCTTGCAACCGGAAGGCACAACGTGTCAGTTTGTTTACATGCAACCGACATTACAAGATTCTGCAGGCTGCAGTGTTTTTTCATCTGCAGGTTAGAAGGGCGAAAGCTCGTTTTCAAAATTGAAAACTGGAGGTGCGCGCTACCCACATGGTGCGCGCTACCCACTTAAACGCCACAGCCAGTGTTAATTAACACGGGCGCTACCCACTTGAGGCGTGCTACCCGTTGGGCAGGGGCGCTACCCATAGAGCGACAGAGCCCAGAAAATTTTTTTCTTGCGCCCAGTTTCTTATCAAATCGGCTCCATCGACTTGCAAGATGACACCACTTTCAAGGAGACAGCGGAGATTCTTGCAGTATGAATCTGCTCGATATTGGAGTAACACAAGATGCCGCAGTTGAAAAGGAAGGATACCAGTTGACTCCCTTTAGATGTGTAGAGGAACGCTATGGTTCTATATTGCTGGACATGTTTTGAATTGTTATATATGGTTCGCGGTGTCGTTGAATAGCTAGAAGACAAGCAACGATATTCATATATTGTTGTTTGGAAAAGTTCGTTGCATATGTTTGAAATACACAGATGTTTTTGTCTCAGGTCATTTTAAACTCTGAGGTGCAACATTATAACATAAAATGTTATGACGATTCTGTCTGCTTAACATATATGTAGACACGTTGGAGGAGGCTTTCATTTGTTTTCTTCTATGACAGGATTGATAATAAGGGGAGTCAGAGTTAATGTTCTGTTTCTTCCAACAAATAAATCAAAATGAAAGTGGCATTTCCTAGGTGGCAGTCATTGCACTATTTGGGCATTCGATTCATCTAAAGAACATATGTGGCAGCATGGAAACGTGCCCTCAGCAGAGACACCTGTCGTGATATTTTGGGAGGGTGGTATAATGGTAATGGAAGTGAATAAAAGTCAAAAGCCAAATTTAAATACAGATAACTATCCCAGCAAGGAAATCGAATTGGTTGGTCTATTTTGGGTCTTCAAGCTGCGGTTCAGAAAGTCTAGCTACAGGTTCTACCAATTCATTTGTTATCAGCGAATAAATTGTAACGCTGCTCCTTTTAAGAGCAGAATTTTCCTATTTTTAGGATTTTAGGTGAAACTGCTCCTTATTTTCATCGATCAGTTATCACCTCTCATAGTATATTTAATGTATTGAAAATCATTTGTAAAGGGGGGGAAGAATTCTGAGAGCTGGTGGTGAAGAATAGAGAGCTTCATTTGTATAGTTGTTTGACAGAGATTAATTGAATGGTACAGCTCTGTTTTATAAGATTCTTGTGGCGTAAAGTTTAACATATGTCTCTTCTATTGTTTCATATGTAATTTCGTAATGTTTACATTTCATTCACAATCAGTTCACTAGATGTTGTTGCAGTGAGATAGGTAGAATACAATTTATTTGCTCTGCCTTGAAGTAGCGTTCAGGATTTGTGTATTTTCTTCTGTTTGAAATGGATTCATTGTTAAATGCCCCTTTCAGCTTTCTTAAGCAGTCTTTGCATCCCATTTAATTTCAGTTTAATTGTTAAACTTCACTCCTACCTTGCCTTATGTAATAATCTGTGCTTTTGATTAAATCTCTGCTCATGCTGTTCTTGATCCCATACAGTCCAGAAAAACCCGTCATTTATTAAAAACCTCATTCATATCCATTTACTAGCCTAAAATCAGTTCCCTTTTAAAGTCATCTCGCACCCTATTGTTCATTTTATCAAGATTGACTGGAGAGAGCCCTCTCCTGTCCTCGTAGGGCTAGCTACGAGGCTGAGCTTGGTTTGATGTAGCCTTGAGTTTTACCTTATTTTAGCCTAAGGTAGATTTGAGCGTCATAACAACATAGATAAACTTCTGAGGTAATTACCCTGACTTGTCTGCTTGGGATATTTTGATTAATGAAGTAAAAACGCAAGGTTTTACCTAATTGCGGCACTAAGGTTTGTGTTTGGCTGCAGATTGAACACAGGAACCCTCGTCCCAGCAGATTGCAGCAAGAAATCGGTAATGGCCAGCCAAAAGGGGAACGTGCAGCTGGACCACGACTCCCTGGGCCTATTCTCGGCCCTTTGCTCCATTCAGAGTAGCTATTGTTCATGCCATTTCAACCATAGTCCATTTTTGAACACACGATTCTCATTTTTCAGGGAATTTTTTTATTCCCTTGTATTGTGTATAAAATGGACATTGTTCCTGTAATTCAGGGTTTCGAAGAGAAGGTTGTAATCACATTTCATATATTAATAAAACGCATCTGGTTTTACTGTTCCAAAGCGTCAGAAGACTGTACCGATCGCAGAATCCACCCACTCTTCTGATCAGGTATTGCATCTGTGTATATGTGTGGATTTATTTCTGATATGCTATGGTTGTAATTTATTTGTTGCTAATTCAGATTGTTGAATGTTCTGTATTAAGTTACTTCACGGCAATGTTTTGAGTTTTGATTGTAAACCCTCGGTTGAATGGTTGAGTGTTTGTTCCTACATATACCTTGCACATAGCATTGAAAGGATACACTCCCGGATTGATAAGATTAATGTCAGGTTAGGGTGGATCGATCGTCCCCACCTGAACACCAACACCCATGTTAAACAAAACCCGTGTTTTTTTTTCAAGATTCTTTTTCGTTTGCTCAGAAAATGATTTTGAATTTGACTGGTAAAAATTGTTGCGTTTTTCCCTTGATATTTGTCTAGAGGTCCACATGTGTGAGCTAGGTGGAATTTGGTCAACAAAAATCCATATTGGAGCTTCTAGAAACAATTTCCATGTGTTGGATTTCATTCTAGATTGGTGCTACTATCTCAACCATGGAGGTAGCTATGGAAACTTGACGAATCTGAAACACTTGAAATTTCTAAACTGTCATTAGTTGAAACCATGGAAAATTATTCTTAATCTACTAAAAATAAATAAAATCAATGTTAATTAACCACTTAGACATACAAAGACACATTTTGAATAATTATGGTAAAAATGGTGGCAAGTGAGTGAAATGGTGCAATGATGGTTGGAAATAATGACTTAATGAATGAAAAAGACAAGTGAAAATGATGACAAATCAGCAAACCAACACCTCCCCCATGCGATCTTTGCATGTCCTCGTGCAAATAACAAAACTTGATCAATCAACATATTTTTTTCAAAATGTATAGTTAGGAATGAATTAACTTCCTTACACAATTTCTTAGCAAACTTTTTCAGACCAGGAGGTAACTCCACAAATTGAACATTGAATTTGACAGAGGGTGCTCATGAATATATACATTTAGGTGATACTATTGGGATTCATTTCCCAATGTCCCTTAGACTTCCTTATTTCATAATTTACACTAATATGCAATTTATAACAACCCCTTAGGATTAGGTGTCAACATTCCTCCTTTATCTAAAGGAATGTTGGTGAGTCCAAGCATCGTTCGGAATTTTTCAAACTTTTCTCTTCCAAGTGATTTGAAGAATATGTCTACAGTTTGCTCATTTGTGGAATAATGACATAGATGGATAGTTTTGGCCTCAACATGATGTCGGATTATATGATATTTTTTATTAATGTGCTTTGTTCGATCATGGAACTTTGGGTTCTTAGCCAAATTTATTGAAGAAGTGTTGTTGGTCATGAGTGGAGTTGAATGCATTTGTTTCATTTGAAAATATTGTAGGATTTTCCTGAGCCACACAATTTCCTTTGTCACTTCAGTTGCTGCCACATATTTTGCCTTAGTTGTGGAATCTGCTGGAACTAATTGTTTGCGTGATATCCAGGAGACAACTCTTGATCCAAGACTCACAGTATAACTTGAAATAGATACCCTAGTTTCTTTGTCTCCATCAAAGTTTGAATCAGACTATTCGATCAAGTTGAAGTCACCCACTTGTGTATAACTGAGTCCAAAGGCTTGAGTCCCTTTCAAGTACTTTAGAACTCTCTTTGCAATAGACCAATTTCCTTCACAAGGTTTTTGCATAAACCTAGAGAGGATTCCAACATCAAATGAGATGCTTCGTCTGGTAGAATTTAGGTAGATGAGACTTCCTACAAGCTGTCTATACTTCGTTTCATACTGAAATTCCTTCCCTTCAATGGATGTGAGCTTTAAATTTTGTTCCATTGGAGTGGTCAAAGGATTTCATTAAGCCATGCCAAACTTGTTCAATAGATCGCCAATGTACTTCTTTTGAGAAAGGAATATAAATTTAGGATGTTGAGTTACTTCAATACCAAGATAATATTGAACATAGCCAAAATCATTCATTTCAAAACCTTTCTTCAATTCCTTCTTTATGGATGCAATATAACTCTCATTGTTCCTTGTCATCAAAAGATCATATACATACACCACAAGATATACAATTGTTGTCCAAAATTTATTAACAAACAAATTTGCATCATCAAGATCAAAATGTTTGAAGTTAAGTTTCAGAAGATTCTAAGCTAATTTCTCATTGCTTCATTCCATTCATCATGAGAAGTGGCTTCTTTGAAGGAATTTGGTTCAATATCTATAGACAAATTTAATTCACAATTATAAGCAACATCCATATCAATAGGTGAATCATAATTATCTATGCCACCTCCATTTTTCCTGGTGGAACTTCTTGTTCCTGTCTTTCCAACCTCATCGAGACAAACATTTTCCACTGTCTTTGTCAGCCATTTTGGGGGACATTTCTGAGATGGCCCAGGCTGCTCATTTGACTGAGTTGAGATTGAATAAGTATCCAGTATCCCAATTCTATAAATCACATCATTCAAGGTGTCATCCATGGTTGGTTCTTCAAGTGGGGGAGAGAGTCTTACGGAAGACAATTCCATAGATTGATTCAGTATAGGAAGCTCCCCTTCAATATGTGGAATATGATTATCAAATTATTGAAATGAATTTGCATGTGTGAATCTATCCGAGCGATCAAGTTGCCACTCAACAAAATTGTCAGTCTTGGAAGATTCAAGGAATATGACATCTTTGGATACTATAAACTTCTTATTGAATTCATCATAGAGATGATATCCTTTGGAGATATTGGACTACCCCAAAAATATACATTTTTGACTTCTAGCACCAATTTTATTTCCTTTTACCTTAGGTATCAAATCATAACAAGTGGAACCAAAGACCCTGAAATTCTTTACCGAAGGTCCAATGTGACCATGCCACATTTCATAAGGAGTTTTGTTTCTGATTGTATTAGAAGGGCACCTATTATTTATGTACACATCACATAGAACTACATCAGCCCACAAAATCAATTTTACATTCTTGAAAAACATCATGGAGCGAACCATATTTAATATTGTCTCGTTCATTATTTCAACTCCACCATTCTATTGGGGATTATAGGGAACAATTGTTTTATGTTTTATCCCATGTTGGCGAAGATAGTTTTCAAATTCATTTGAAGTATATTATTTTCCATTATCAATGCAAAAAAATCCAATATGATTTTGTGCATCATTTCCAATCCATGCATGAAAATTATTGAATGTTTGGAAAACATCAGATTTTTTCTTCAGTAAGTAAACCCAATACATTCTGGTGTAATAATAAATAAATGTCATCATACAATTATTTCCATTTACAGAAGAAACAAGCATGGGGCCACATAAATCTGAATGAATAAGCTCAATTTTTGTATGTGATCTGGAATGTAAATCATGAAAGGACTATTTGCTATGCTTTCCTAGAATACAAGCATCACATTTCTTAAGTTTCCTAGGAATTGTAGGCAATCCAGTAACACCATTTTTCTTCAAAAATCAAAGGTTTTCATAGTTTAAGTGTCCAAATCTAGCATGCCATAAAAGACTTGATGGTAATGTACCTTCATCATGATGAGAACTGAATGATTTTTTTTTGCATGAGCAGAGGTACCTCTCAACTTTAGGAGTCTTCCTTCTTCTATTCCTTTCATGACAAGTGAGAAATATAATGCTTTATGACCTCAACCTCACCATCAAACATGTGAATGGAGTGTCCTTGTTGGTGGATGTGGACCAAGGACATCAAGTTTCTCCTTAACTTGGGGAGGTACAGAACCTCATGTAGAAGATGGTCTAGAATACTAGGAAAATTACGCTTGATTGTGCTAAGCCCTGATGGCTTGAGTTTAGGTTTGCCTGCAAAGTATACTGCTCCATCAAATTTTTCAGTAAATTATTCAAAGAAATATTTTCTAAAATTCATGTGACATGTTGCTCCTGAATCTAGCAACCAATCATTTCTCCAAGAAGTAAGTGAAGCATGAAAAAATTATTTAGTTACTCCAATGTTACAATGTGCTAAAACATAATGAGTGGATTCAGGTGTTTTACCTTTGTCTCTGTCATGATTTTTACCTTTTTCTTGATTTATTTTCTGCTCAATTCTGTCCCAAGGCAGCTTACATGTAGATGCATCATGCCAATCTTTATTGCAATGTATGCAATGAAGATCATATTTTTCACTTTGATCTTGTCTACCCCCCATTCCTATGAAATTTCTTCTTCCTCTTACTCTTCAGCCACCTCTTCCTTTGGAATAATCTTGAGCATGATTCTTCTCTCTATGTGTGAAACAAACAGCTTCTTCAGAATATAGAGGGGTTGTATTCTTTCCAAAAGCCTTCTCTCTTTCTGCAAAATTTTTCTCAAGGGAATCAAAGGTGATCTTCATGAGGTTTCCACTTGCTTGCAATGACTCAAGGTAATGTGAGTAAGTGGGATACAATGCTTTAACATAATCGATGAGAGGTATGTTAAACTTCTACACCAGTATTTTTAATTTCATGCATGATAGATATTACTTCTGATGCTAAAGTAAGAGGGTCATCATTTTTCAATTCAAGGCTGAACAAATTAATCATTAATTGAACAATTTCAAGTTATGAATGTGAGACATAGAGTTCTTTTAATTTCCTCAAGGCTTCATAGGCATTTTAAAATGGTGCAATATGGCATCTCACCTCTTCATTTACAAAAGCTTCAATCAAGGCATATGCCTTGCAATTCTTGTTTTCCTAAATAGCAATCTCCTTATTTGAGGAAGGTTTTTTCGGTGGATTTTCTCCTTCTCCTTCACAAATTCCTCTCCAAAACTCATTAAAAATGAGAGTGTGCTTGATTTTCTGAGACCACTCAAGATAGTTCTCCTTTCTAGAGAGAACTACTCCCACAATAGATATGGGAGAATGCATTGCAAATATGTACTTTTGAGAAAAAGTAGTCTGCTGGAAAAAGACTAAATTATGATGTATTCTGCTACAAAAACTCAATTTTTGAGTTAAAAATGCACTTTGCTATAAATACTTAATTCTGGTAGAAATATGTACTCTGTTGAAAAAAATTAGTTCTGGAAAAAAAATTGTATATGTATATGTATATATATATATATATATATACACACACACACACACATATACATATACATATATATGTATATAGATATAGATATAGATATACATATACATATACATATACACATACACATACACATACACACACACACACACACACACACACACACACACACATATATATATATATATATATATATATATATATATATATATATATATATATATATATATATATATATATTATTTCATTTTATTTTATTTTTTTTTGTAGAGGGGAGGTGGAACCTATGGGAGGTGGGACCTGGGGGAGGTTGACCTGGGGAGGTGGAATAGGGGAAGGTGAGGGTGGAGGGAGGGCGGATGGAGGAGCGTGGAGGAGGGAGCGGGGAGTAGGGAGGGGAGGGTGGAGGAAGGGAGTGGGGAGTGGGGAGGGAAGGGTGGAGGAGGGGAGTGGGGAGCCCGCAGAGGAGGAGGTGCGAGAGATGGTTGCAGGTGGAGTTGTGGGAGGTGGCATATGTGCGAAGTGAGAGGTAGAATTTGTGAGGAGGAGGTTCATGATTTGTGGACTGTGCTACAGTAGGAGGTCCATGAGCTTCTATCGAATGTTTTTTTCTGTGTGATCTCCTGAAGAGAGGAGCATATAGGAAGCACGAGCTGCAATGGAGGAAGGAGCAGAGCTAAAAAAATTTCGATGCCAAGGAGCTTGGGAATGAGCTGAAGGATAAAAAATTGGAATATGGACTTCTAGGAGTAGGAGGGAGTTAAACCAGGGCAAGAATGCCAAAAAAGGAGCTAGCTCTAATACCATGTCAGACCAGGAGGTAACTCCACAAATTGAATGCTGAATTTGATAGAGGGTGCTCATGAATATATACATGGAGGTGAGATTGTTGGAATTCATTTCCTAATGTCACTTAGACTTCCTTATTTCCTAATTTACAAAAATATACAATTTCTCCCAATCCCTTAGGATTAGGTGTCAAAAAAATTGAATAGTAGTCTAGTATCCTTTGTCACTTAAATTTGTTGCACAATCTGCCACTGACCAAGGCATTGGCTAACCTATTAGAGTGACAAGAGTGCTTCTTTGTTTCGTTGAATGGTGGATATCATTTCTCAAAATTTTTGATACATTATCCATCTTCTAGTTTTTTTAGACCACTACTCAAATTTCATCATCCTGTGATTTGACTTCAGACTTTGGAGACTGCTAGAAAATGTCAAATTGTGTAGCTTAACACATTTTAACTTGTTCAATGAAGAAACATACAAAAACAATAGAATTATGGACATATAACTTAGAAGTCTGGTTCTTGTAACATCATTTCTCATGTAACACTTTTATGCACAAATGAAAATATTATTGATATGAGTGGATGGATGGAGTGGCTTTATGTAGTCAAGAAAAAGGATCAAAACCAAGTCAACAAGGTGTAAAAAAAACAAATGAATTCTTCACCCTTGTAGCCTACTCATCATTTGAAAAACAAGATATCATGAGATATAATAGGTTTTAATGGGTTATTATAGATTCAGAAAGACCATACAACATAAGCGAGATATATTTTCAATGTCCATATATTCTATGTTTTGTAGTTTACTTCAAAGAAACAAATAAAATGTTACCTTTTTGCTTCTGACAAGATCTTTACAAAACTAGTCTTTGATGGAAATGATCTTGATGTTATTGATCATCATGTTGCTAAATATTTTTTTACTTGATATATGATGTTGGAATTAATGTTCAAGTGTATAAACTTTGTTTCTTTCCAAAAACCTCAAACCATTCCAATAATTCATTCTCAAAGGTAAATGAAATATGTAGTACAACTAAATTATAATACTCATGAAATGATTTAGTAGTCCTCATTAATGAAGCACATCATTCAATTTATAGTTATGCCATACCTCCAGTATTAAAAGTAATGAAATCTTGGTCCTCAATACTTGTTTCTTGATTTCGTTCAATTGATAGAAAGAGAATCTTTATGTCGACATCTCTTCTAACTTTTGATGTGAAAACCTACCTTAATGCCTCATGAACAAAAAATTGTATTCACTCGAATAATTTTCAAGACTCTTCCATGCATATTACAAAATCATAAGCATAGGTTGTATTATGGTTTCATATTCTTGCTTTTACTTTCCTTATTGATTCCATAATCAACTTTTAGCAAGAAAAACTTGCCAAGTTGCTTCTTTAGATTGTCTTCATTTTCTAACTTTTGAATTCATCTATTGCAACCTTGTATGTTGAGTTTATATTGTTGTCATAAATATTTATTTTTGAACAGAGGAAAATTTAATCAGAATAAGTAAAAGTGAAAGGGAAGGTTGATGGTATGAGTGGTCGGAAAAATGAAAGATATGGTTGGTGAAGGCTAGGCCAATGATGGAGAAGATGGATTGCATGAATGGTAATTGAAGTGGTTACTTTTCACATTTCCCTAAATTTTTAATAAGCTAAAAAGTCTTATGCAAGTTTTTACCTCAATTTTACCTTTTGAAGAACTTGAAATGCTGAAGTAGGAGCTATAGGTGTTGATTTGGCTCAAGTACATTGCTCCATCACTTTGACCTTGCTCCACGAAATGTATCATTTTCATGTAGCATTATTGTTTTTGAAATTTCTCTCAAATTGTAAATCAAATTCTCTCGAATTTTTCTGAGGTTGTTATCATAGTTTTATGAATATTCCCACAAAATATCTCAGCCAATGGGTGCCCGCATCCCAAGAAAATTGAGAAATGTCTGTAGGTGAAAGTGACTAATTTCCTGAAAAATACATATTGGAATTTCTTAAAATTTTGTGTAATTATTTACCCTACCTCAATCCATTTACCATTAACATTTCAGGACCAATGGATGCATGGTTTGCATATATGGTCAAATCAATTTTTGCCCTGTTTCACCCTTCACGTTGCCTAATGTTGCCACAAGAACATATGCAACAAACTCATTTTAAGGACAAATTGAGTGCTTCAAAAGGGGAATGGTGTATTTTTACATTTTTTACCGCCACATGCCTTCATAATCCCATTTGATGAAGAAAATATATCGTTGTACAAAAATACCAAAATCTGGCCTAATCTATCCACAATGGTGAAAAATGAAAATCCACCTTAAAAACCTATTGAAAATTCTTGAAAATTTGCACTTTTTTGGAATTTTGTCTACGTCTCACTCAATTCACCATATTCTTAGAAAACCCAGAAGCTTGGAATTTTTTTATTTTTGCTCCAATCTCTTGCAATATTTGTGCCAAAACTACCTTTGGAACAAGCTGCTACAACAAAAACGGGTTGTTACAGCAATAGCTACAAAAATTGCAACTTTCCATAGCTGTTGCAAAAAAATTGTTTTCTCCGAGATTCAACTGTTGATTTGGATTGTGTACTACATGTTGAAGTAGAAAACATGAGACATAATGCATATTGATTTAAATAAACCATATTTTATTGTTTTTATTGAAAATGAAATGAATGAAAAATAGTTGTAGTGTTGTCGTCATGCTATTGTTGAATGAAACAAGATGAACATGTTGCTGCAAGAAACCATTAAAATATAATGCTGCAAGTTGTTTTTGATTCCATAAAACCATTAGTCTTCATCAAAACCAAAACTCATGGTACAATTATTACCATGCGAATGAATGTGTCGAAGTCGAGCATGGGGAGAAATCATTGGATTACCGATCAATGATGAAAATCATTAACCAATGCGAGACAACTCACAAATAATGTAAATGAGTGTCAAGGTACCTGAGTTCATCTTGACAGGTAAAAATGAATGTGTTGAAGTCAAGTCACCTACAAGATTTGTCAATAAAGAGACATTTTTGTATTCCCATTGCTATCAACGAGGAGGCTTTCCATTTGTGTATGAAAGTTCCAAGGCACTCCAAATAATCTCTAGTCTTGATCCTAGATAAGGTGTTGAGGTTTATTGGACAAGATATATCGGAAGGTGGGCCTTAAAGAATCCAACATCAACCAACTCGAGCATAGAACCAAAAATTATTTGAATAACCATAAGAAAATATTGAAACCATCATAAAATTGCATTACTTATGTAAAATTTGCTTTCTAGTTTCCTGGTTTTCAAGAAAAGATCTTGTCCAATTGTGCGAGCAAGCTGGTTTTCACAATAGGACTTATTTTTCTCTTTAACTTTTTATTTTTTATTTTTATATGTCCTCCTCTACTTGAAAAATAAATCTCGTTCAAGTATATGAATACTTCCAATAGAACCATTTGCATAACAATATGATAGATAGACTCATATGTAGGCTTGAAATATACTCTTTCATATGTACCAATATGTGAGAGACCAACTGCCTTGATTGAGATGATGTCAGAAAATAATGAAGAATTTAGTATTGGGATCCAATGACTGTCTTGAACCAAGATTCAATGTAATCTTGTCTTCCTTGGCTTCCTGCTATCATGCCATGCAAGTCTTCAGAGATGTGATCTCCATTCATATAATCTACTGATACCCATGCAAGTAACTTTACAATCTCATGTTCCAACAACTACTCTTTATCGACAAGTATCCATGATTCTTGGACCTTATTTGAATCTTCTTCTTTTGGTTTTTTTTCTTCAATGACAACTGGTGAATCCTTTTGCAATACCTAAAAATTGTAAGTGGATTGAGGTGTTTTATTGTTGGGGATCTGAAATGGTTGTGCGGGTCATGGAGTGGGAATGGATATTTTGGGTTCTTGTGTGGTTGGTAATGTGAAAGGTTGAATTGAGGTCAACTGAGGGTGAAGTCGATTTTGTGGTGGAGGTGAATGCTATGGATAAAATTGAGATTGGTATTGAGGATAGTGAGGAAAAGATTGAGGATACAATGAATTTATTTTGTAAGTCCCTTATCAACCTTGTTTCCAAAATTGGTTTTGATGTTGGGATTGATATGGCCAAGGTTTCCAAGGCAAGGGTGTTTTCCAGTTACTTTTATATTGTTCTGCATAACCCTGATTTTGCATCATACCAGGTTGATGAGGCTTCCATGTCTTCTTGGAGCTACATAACAAGATTATTCAGGTGTTTTATTTTCTCCTTGGTAATGTTGGGAAATATATAGTAGTATGTGATCCTGCACATATTTCACAAATTTTAATGTCATCAAGTGGATATTTATGCAAATCATGTTTCTTTCTACATTTAGGGAAAAATATAAATGAAGTAGCACTCTCAAATTTTTGTTGGCTTTTCATTCTTAGCATATCAATTTGTTCATTCAAATTACCATGAATGTCTAGCAAATTGTTAAGTTTAGTTTGACTTACCAATCTCGATGAGGACTTACTTACTCTTGCCATAATTGGATCTTGAGGGGATCTTCCATAATTTTCTTTACCTCTTGATATGTTCTTGCAAAGTTCAAAAATCTCTTGAAATGACAATTGAGAGACATCTCCTTTTGGCACCAAGTTAATAAGATCAATTCATTCATCCCTTATAGCATTTAGTAGGAAATTTTTTAATGTGTCTGAGCCTAAATTATGAAATTTATATATTTTGGAATTATAAGTAAATCTCTCCACTAAATATTCTAGGCTTTCATATTTTTTGTGGTTCATCTTAAAGACTTCATTTCTAAGGTCATGGTGTATGAAATAAACTTTATATTTTTCCAAAAATACTCTTTTAATATCATCACATGTCCTTATAGAATTTATTCCTAAAGTCATGAACCATCTATGAGCTATATCCTTCATTGCTTTCGGAAACAAATTCAATTTTTGAATGTGTAATGAGTAGCCATAAGATCTACAAATTATTTCAAATCCAAAAAGAAAGGTTTCTAGGTCTTCTGATCTCATACCTTTGAAGTTAGGAAGTACATATGGATGGATTTTCTTCATTTGAATGTTGATAACATTTTCTTGAATGGGAAATCCAAAAGGATATTCCTCATTGTCATCATCTTCATCCATTGCTTCAACCTCCTTTGTCACCTCTTCTTCTACCTACAAAAATATGAATTCATGATGTGGATGTGTGGCTCTTAATGCACCACGTGATATAGTGGGGGTGGTAGGTGATTGAAGTTTTTTTATGTTATTTTTTTAATGAAAATAAAAGGACTCCTATATACCCTTCCCCGAAAATGATGCCAAAATGTTTTTCAATTTAATTGTCTTGAATTGATTACATAAATTATCGACCGGAGTTGGTAAAATTGTGAAGTGCAAGTGCACTATATATGCTAGAAGCATATTTTAATTCATTTTATTGATATGATGATTAAGTTTGTAGAGATTACTTCTAATGATGATTTCATTCTTATGTTCTTAATGAAATCGATAAATTCAAATCACAACTAAGTTCCTAAAATCAACTCCGCAAAAATAAAACTAAAATAGACTTTCACTATCTTACTAGGAGATTTAACCAATCTATTGTTAGTCTCTACGAACAAAATTACTTAATCTATTTTTCTAACAATACTGTAGATAAAGACAAAATCAAATTCTAGTAAAGGAAACTACACATCTTCTTATTTATGTTTTGAAATGAAACTTGTAAAGAAATCACTATCTCTCTTGAAAATAAACCACTCATGAATTGAAAATAATGCACTCATATTCTAAAACGAAATCACTCAATCACTACTATTTTGAAAATAAATCACTCTTGCTCTTGAAATAAACCACTCATGAACTTGTAAAACTACTCTAAAATAAATCATTGTTGCTATAGAAATAAAACTATGTATCACTCTTCACTGTTTGTAGGGGGCCTCCACAAATAGGAGGTCAAGGATTTACTCCAACATTTAGTTTCAGATCAAATCTTCAAGGTACTTCTTCATTAAAAAGGAATGAAAAACAAAGTTTTAAAACTTCACATTCACATCAAAATTACACCATTTCCTCTCTATTTCAATGGCGTGTTTATATAGGGGTTACAATGTAACTTCATGAAGATTCGTATGGCTAAATATCATAACTGAATGGACACCTAGTTTCCAAAAATTTGATGAAGCACAGTCCATTCCAACCTCTGTTTACTTGACTGGGCATTTAGTGACACATGGGTGCATTGTTTTCTCACGCAACTTCAAAATAGGGCTCCAAAGAACCTGAAATATCTCCTAAATGGTAACGAATTCAGGAAAATTGATCATACATTACTAATTGGGCCAGTTATGAACAAAACCCATGTTTTGTTTTTGTGATATTCAATTTTTTTCTCATAAAACACATTTCAAGTTGACTAGTAAAAACTGCTACATTTTTCCCTTGATCGTTTCCTGGAGGTCCACATGTGCGAGCTAGGTGGAATTTGACCAATTAAAATACATATTGGAGCTTCTAGAAACAATGTACATGTGTCAGTTGTCATTTTAGAGTGGTGATACTATGTCAACCATGGAGGTAGTTACTGAAACTTGACAAATCTGTAGGACTTGAATTTGATAAACAATCATTAGTTAAAACCATGCAAAATTCTTCTTAATCTACTAAAAATAAAGGAAAATGATGTTAATTAACCACTTAGACATACATAGACACATTTTGAAGAATTATGGAAAAAATGGTGGCAAGTGTGTGAAATGGTGCAATGGATGGTTGGAAATAATGGCTTAATGAATCACAAGACAAGTGAAAATGATGACAAATCAACGACCTGGAAAATACCTCACTAGTTAAAAGGGAGTGCTTATTTTTGTAACTATTTTTATTCTTCATAATTCCTTTTTAACCCTTCATGTATTTGAAAAGCATGTTCTTCATGCTTGGGTCAAAAGAAAGAAATTTTAAATTTCTAACGTTGAATTTTTGGCTCTAAAATTAGCCAAGTCAACCTCCTCCTATTCAAGTCGGTTCCATGAAATGTTCAAGTCAGATCCATGAAATGTGGTACCCATTCGCCCAAGGAAAAGGTATATATATATGACCCTCAAATTTTTGTTCAAGAATAAATTCAAATCTCTCTCTCTCTCTCTCTCTCTCTCTCTCTCTCTCTCTCTATTGAAGGAAGTTTAGACCTCTCTCTATTGAAGAAAATTCGGATATCTCTATTAAAGGATATTAATATTCTATTCAAAGATAAATTAAGGAAAGAATAAAAGGATAAGAACATGACTAATCTAAATTTTCTAAAGAAAAAATGTGTAGCCCTTATGTAGGACCGAACCTTTGTAATGAAATTTATTTAGGTCTTTATGGAAGCCTTATATTGAAGGATGAAATTATGTGGTGAAAATGAGTTGCAATCCCAAAGCTATGGATGAAAAAAGAAGGCTAAATATCTACCCTAGAAGATCATAACAGATTGAATCTATTGGGTAGATCTGTGACTTGACTAGGAGGATGGACCAGCATTGATCTAGTTCTTGACTAGGATGTATCTCTATTGAATTGAAGATTTCTCTATTGAAAAGGTTGCCAAATTTTTCCCCATGTGGGTTTTCCTAGGGAAAAATATTGTGTTTTTGTGTGGTTTTCTCTTTAAGATCCTCTAACATTTTTTTGATGTATTTTTTGTAATTTCTTAATGATGAAATCATGATTAAAATGTGTAAAAATAATTAAATTCATTAGAATCAATTATCATAATAAAAGACTATAAAATAAACACAAGTCAACTTATCTATGAGAGCTTAGTCTTATTAGACTATGAAGTCTATTTTTTCTTCCAAGGACCTAGATATCACCACTAGGAAAAATGGACCTAAAACATTAGATAATCCCTTGAAGCCAAGATTTATCCCACCTAAGGGTTTTCTCCAAACGTAAACACACAATCCAATGCAAGGGATTATCAACACTATAGTCTTATTGAGGGCCTAGACTAGGATCCTTGCTCCATGTCTACCTTAGAGGTTCTATAAAGTTGAACTAGGAAAAAAAATCCTTATTGATTGCTATCAAAGTGGTTGATCCCACTAATTCAAATTTGATAAGTTTAATATTGATGATTCCATTCAGTTTAGATTATCCTATCAGGTCACTTTTCAGATCTTAATGCACATCCATAATCAAGGTGTGTGTCACACTCTTGATATAGATGAAGGATACTCCACCTATATCATGCCCTTGTCATGCTAGAAAACTCTTGGTTCTCTATCATTTTTTAAGTTACGTACTACACTCTAGGCCTTCAATGATCATACTTTTCTACCTCAGGGTGTTTTCCCAACATTTTCCACCAAGCTAGGGGAAAACCATTATTGTTGGTGTAACAAGTTGTTGATGTCCAACTATAATATAATATTCTCGTCAGTCGTAGTTGATTCCATGCTATTATTATTGTCATGACATTGTTATTTTGCATTCTACATTTTCCCCATGAAGGAAATATCTCCCTTATTGATCAAATTGATTATTATATATCGAAAACCAAAATTAACACTACAGACACTACTGTGTTATTTCTCGGAGATACCCCCTTTGACTTATGATAGAATCAACATAGGATTGTTTAAAACCCCATCAGTTATAGGTGTCTTTCCTATACCCCCTCCCGATGTTCCTTCGACTTTTGTTGGGCCCATGCAAATGGTTTTCTCCATTATAATGGATCCCATTGGTCACATGACCTTTGGGTGGTGTCATATCATTAGAATTAATACTTGTATGATGCACATGTGTTGCTTTTAGAAAAATATTTTTCCTCTTCAATTCCTCTTGATGTTTGTCAGAAGCTCCATTTCAATATGGAATATGATTAGGATTGTTTTCCCACACGGGTTGTCACTTTTCCTATTCCACATGACTTCCTCGATGATAATTTCTCTTCACAATGAGTCATCTTGGAGGTCATGGATTCAATTGATAGTCCAAGGAGACTATGCCTTTTTATGCCTCTATTCTCCCCAAACCAAAAATGGTAGATATTGGAAAATTAAATCTTGAATCGAGTCAGGGTCATCCATGGAAGCATCACCCTTGGACTAATTCAAGTCTTGTTCTTCGAGTCGTGAACCATTGAATTATCAAATCCACAACCCCTCATTGATGAATTTTTTATACCTCCAAAATTTATTAATAACCATTTTTAACGAGTTTCAATAGATGATGAGATAGCTCACCTTTTATTTCCTTGGGACACTTCTGATAATGATATGGTTCTAGGATTTCCCTGGAACCATCAACCTTTAGAAATTTGGAAATTCAAATCTCTATGGCATGTCCTCATCATGGTACAACATATGGAACCAAAAAAATACCAAGAGTTCATACATAGGAATCCTTGGCCTGTGCCTAGAAGTGGGCATGACATGACATAATCTATCCAATTTAATTTCATGTATACACATTGTATATACATTTGGGTGTGGTGTGGTTTTTCCTTGTTTTGTGTCTATTTGTTTGGGTGTTTTCTTATGTATGGTGCTTAATTATCAAATGTTAGTTCCATCTTTGATCTATGTAGGCTTGTAAATGGTTCTAATTGTAGTACTCATAACCTACCTTCTACTACTTGGATGAGATTGTGAGTTCAGAGGGAATTTTTCTTGGCCCTGCAACCAACAATGCGCCTAAATGTATTGTTGTTATTGAGCTCTAGTCTTAGGCTATTTCCCTTCATCTTCATCACTTAGTTGTCAAATTCGACTTGAAAATCATAGTATCTTAGTTGAATCATGTTTATTTTATGAGGAATCCTACTTTTTTTCATCATTACTTAAGGGTACGTCTCTTGGGAAGATATTTCCATACAATTATATACACTCGCATTTCTCAAGACTCTAACACACTGGTTGATTTTTTGGATAATTATGTACTAGATTAGCATTTGTCTCATTAAGTATTTTAACCATGCATAGATGCAATCATTACAATGCATATAAAAGTAAGAATCATAAGAATAAAACATGTTAACACCATTTAAATCACCACACAGACACACACACACAAATATACACACACACACACACACACACACACACACACACAACACACACACACACCCTCAAATCCAAAAGTGTTTTTACATAACAAAAAATTAGGTACATAAGTTCTAAATTGAGCACCTATGTTCGAAGCTCATAAACCACTATACATGTCGATGAACCATCCTAGGAATGATATTCCAATGAAGCCAATCCTCTCCATGCCAATGATAACACAATACAACATAGACTATACATCGAAGGAGCCCTCAACAATGAGCAAATGGAATCCCCACAATATTCCTCTATAGGTGTGGATGAATATCATCAATGGAAAGTGTTTGTATCCCCATAGTCATCTCCTCCACATTGCACATGAACTGGTGTAACTCATCATTCTCTCCTCCCTCCTCCTCATTGGAAACTTTGTGCCCAATATGTGTAGCAGCTATTCCACAGTGATGTAATGGTGACTCACTCAAGGGTCAAGTGAGCACCAAATATACAGACACAAAATGATCATGTGTTAGTGACTATGTATCCATCAAAAAACCCAAAAAAACATATATTTTCTAAAATCCAGAAAACATTCAAATATGATAAAACCCAAAAAACATGTTCTTTCCAATGGTGCTCTAGTGATTTCCTGTGGGCAAGGCTATATCGATATCATTTGCAAAGGCATTCCGTGCATAAGAATAATCATCCACCAATATTATTTGGTCATTATACCAATAAAATAATCCCTAGTTGAACCATTTTTATGCATGTCCTCCCTTAAGCCTCCCCATCAACTTGATTCACCACATCATACAAGGATTAGAAGGAAGGGCGTAAGATGTTGATACTCTCAGCCTCAATATGAGATACTTGCTACAAGATGAAGGAAGAAAATACAACTTATCCAGATTGCCTTTTTTTCCTCCTATAGCATTAGGTGAGTTAGAATTTCATGTTTTCCAATAACCCCTTGCACCAATTGAGCATTGTTGGTGTTACACATTGCATTTTGATGTACATTTTATCCCTAAATACCAAGTAAGGCCCCATGAACACTGCTACCCTTGTGTTGGTAAATAGGATCACCTAGAGAGTGAGGTATAATAACTCTGAAATATGAATTTTATTTCTTGCCTTGCATGCTCTAGGCCCACATTGTCAGGCTGCATACTCACCCACACTTTCTTCCTCTATAATATTCTTACCAACCACTACTTCTTGGGACCTCCACCTAAATAACATAGTGAGGAAGTAAATATACTCCACCTTTAGTTTTGATACAATTCCTTTAGTACAAATTGTTAATCATGTGGCTACCACATTTCAATCACGCATTAGAGGAGTACCACTTTCACGTTCATATTTTTAGTTTTGAAGAATTTCAAGAGACTGTAGTCCCTAAGAGCACATATGATGGGATGGTGAGCTAATTCTCTCATTTTTACTCCTGGTGCTATCTTTCCTTCCACTCGATCATTGGCTCTCTACCTGCCAAAAACACATGCACATGGATCAATACTACCCTTACCAAAACTACCCATTTTGAAAAAAATTGATAACTTGTGTAGATCTAAGGTTTAGCTAAGTTTTCATCACTAGATTCTCCCCCACAAGGCAGAAATTTCCCCCAATCTGTGATCCTTAGATAAAACACTCTAATCATGGTCACTCATAGGGAACTTAGCTAGGAATGATAGTGGAGCAGACCCCCATAAGGTGTTTGTCTGGGTTAAAAATACATGAATATTAAAAATAATACCATGAAAATGACGAGGGGAAAGAGTAATAATTGGAAGAAGGTGAATGTTTATTAATGGCTTGTATACTCTAGGATCATGATATGAATTTTGAGGGTAAGGGGTTTTTCTCCACTAGTTAAATTGTCCACAAGAAAATGATCAAATGTGCTATATTTTGGCCCCATTTCACTATTTTTAGACTGTAAGAGATCCCACATGTGTGAGTTCATTCGAATTTGTTGCCATTTTCCTACCACGGGACCACTTATTCATGATTATTATATTTTTCCTACTAATTGATGTTCGTATTGAGTGTTATGGAACAAGTTGGTTCTAATTTTGGATAATTACCAAAATACCTACTCCAATTGACTTAGGTGAATTATTCTCGAACCTAGCATATACAGGTAAGTATTTCCTTGCCATTTATGTTGCATAATTTATCATCATTTACATATTCATTTCACCTTAGGTATAATCCCATTAGTTCGTGTCATTAATCACTCTATATTAGCATGTCATAAAGTGCACGGTAGATCCTTCCTTAACATGGATACTCTAGTTTATCACCTCTCTTCCCCTCTTTTATGTTGATGTCCATGTTGTATCTTTTTATCACTCTAGAATTACGCCTTTTGACTTGTCATGGATCTGAATTTGAGCCTCATTTTCTCTTCATTTTCATCTTCTATCTATACCTCGAGAGCATTATACCACTTTTTTAGTCATGATACTGTTGAAAATTGTAACTAGGTTCTGTCTTCATTATGATGTAACTGTAATCATGACATTGTATATTATTTATAAATAAAGAAAAGGAAATTATATTTTCTTTTTGGAATATGGGCTTCATACTCAAGTTTGAGTCAAAAGGATGTTCTTCGTTCTTTTAGGTCTTTCTAGGATAAATAAATATATTTGTCATGTGTCATAGTCCCATTTGGGCTTATTTTAATGAAGAAAAACATTTATTTTTTCAAGAAAAAACCATGGATAAGCCCAAGACCAAGTCAGCCCAAGGAGCAAATCGAGTCAGCCTAAAGGGAGGGAATTTGAACGTCAATAAAGGTTATATAAAAGAGAGTAATTTGACTCATTATGCACACTCACTCAAGCAAGTTCAATATGCAATAGCAAAGAAGGAAGAGAGTAGCTATAGGGATGAAGAAGAAGGATAAAAGCAAAAAAATTTCTAAACGTCATATTCTCTTGTTTCGCTCTAGGGTTTGTGAAGCTACCAATTACAGGGGGCTGAAGTTCTAAATTCTGTGAAGTTGTTGCAGGGGGTCCAAATTGCAACATAAAAGAAGCAATATCGAAGTTTTGGAAGTTTTATTAAGGAATATATTGCTAGGGGCTATCTTGGGGCTTGGAGGGTTTTTTGGCATTGGTATTTAGGTCTTTGAAGTCTCTTTTGTAAGCATATTCTAAAGAATAAGAGAAGCATTTTTTGGGTTTTCCACTTGGAGGGGTTATTCCCTAGATTGGTGCCTATATATTATGTACTTTGTATTGTTGTGATATTAATTGTTTTGGTAATTACTTGATTAAAAAAGATATAATAAAATAATAAAAGTCAAACATCTATCACAAGTAATTATCAAGTTAAGGAAAATCATATAAATACATAATTCTCCTAATTTTCCAACATGGTATCAGAGCTCAGGTACAAGAAAGAGACTGAAGATCACATATTTGTTGGCACCATCAAAATGGTTATATGGAAGGGCTTCAAGGTTCTTATAAATATCACTACATCTATCAAAAATTGTATATTTAAGATCATCTCCAAGCTCGCAAAGGAAGTAGTAGATGGAAGTTTGTTATCAAGGCTGAGAATGTATGTGTTACTAAAAGTGGTGCCTCCATACATATGATGGGAAAATGAAATCAACACCAAACCCTATATAAGGGTAACTCATCTCACTTAATTGAACTTGGATACAACAATAAATATCAAATGAAAGGAAATGGATCTACTTCGTTGGAGCTGAAGTCTGGTGGGAGAATTCACCTCAACAACATTTTATATGTTCTATGTGTTAGTTTTAGTCTATTCATACTACCATCAGTGATCAAAGTTACTCTTTGCATTTTCATATTAGGAGTCCCATAATAATCAATTTCACCATTCCGCTAGGTCATGGATTCATTGATGGTAGTAATTTTTCATCAGCTTTCCCTCATGTGAAACTTGTTGATTTTCCTTTCTATGGTCTTCAGTCATTATTCACTATCATTCTTAAAATCATATCATTAGGTCATAGTATGGGTCTCATTAGTTTCTAGGGTCTCACCATGGTCAAATTAATGAGTCAAATGTCAATAAATATCAGCAAGGTCATGAGGAATCCAATAAGCTCAAAGTCATAGCACCAGGAAGAATCAGAGAGACATTTTATTCAGCTTGATGTAATTTTCTCCTCAAAACCATGTTATGAGGTGAAAACATGACATTTCTCCTTTATTCATTATGTAATTCTATATCATCGTATGTAATAAGTCACAATTCAGAAGCTATTATATCCACAAAGTGATGTCCATGCCTTCAGAAGAGTTTTCCGTAGCATGCTCAGTGCCAAATCATCCTCCAAGCAGATCCATCAGAAAGATCCCGGAAAGCGCTTTCCAATGGTATATTACACTCTCAAAACTGACTTCTGGATTGAATTCTATGCCTAAGTGAAGTAAAAGTCCCCTATTCCCTAAACCTCCTCTATTTCCCATGTTCCCCTTAAATTTTATGTTTAAAGGTTTAATATATTTTCTTTTAAACACTTTTTCCCCCTTCCAAAATACACAGTTGCATTATAAATCATTTAACACATATGTGCTTTAATTATTAACCACTTCCCCTCCATTCCCCGTAGAACTTTATAATAAAAGCTTTATATTATAAAGTTCCGTCGCATTGCAATGCCAAACCACTTCCCCCACCATGCTTATGATAAAACTTTATAATATAAATTTTATTCATCACAATCACAATGTTTGGCCAATCGCAACATTTATTTGTGTGTTCCGATTGGTTCATCACAAACTCCGATGTGATTGATCGCAACAACCTCCGATTGATTAATTGCAACTCCTATTCCGATTACCTGATCCGCTTCCCCCGATGGCAAAGCCTCCGATTGATCTCCCCACCATCGATCTTCCCCGCCAATCGGACGGCCCACATCTAATCGCTCAATCGCAAGCCCCCCTCCGATTTAAACCCGCCGATTGAAAACTCCGATCGATCTCTCCATCGTTGATTCCTCCCCGCCAATCCAACGGCTCAAATTCAATCGGTCCAATCACATCGGCATTTCACATATGTGTTTCGCCTCCTCCCCTCCGATATTGCGATTGCGATTGACCCTCTGGCCCACCACATACACTTCCACCCATATGTAATAAGAAAAAAACCTTTCCCTTGGTTTAAAATAAAATTTTGGTTTTCATTTGTATAATGGTTTTCCCCGGATCGCATCGTTGGTTTTATATATTTTCACCTCCGCTCCCATCCGATTTTAATTGCGATGATTATATTGAAATGTATTTTGTTATATATATCACTCCACCTACCTTGCTCCCCCATTCTAATTGTGATTACCCTATTTTTTCATATATTATATCTCTCCAATCCCGCTTTGATTCCGATTGCGATTAATATGATTTCCGCCCTATTTCCCTTCCCTTTTCCCATGTAAAAATTAATATTTCCCTTCACTAAAATTATAATTTCATATTTTATTAAAAGAGTCAGTTATCTCCCAAAAGATAGTGGAAATCAAAGTGACAGTCAAAGGGCCGAGAGCTTATATAAAATAAAGATATCTACAGCAAGCAGCAAAATAGGGAATCTGTTCATCGGATTACCTATTTTCTTTCATACAGCCTAACAACAAAATCTCCAAGTGGTCAAATGCAATGATGTCCCTTATTTTCAGGGGAAGATTTTTGTATTTCTTTACTATGATTGTATTTCAGTTCTTCAGCTGTTAAAATAGCTCCCTTCTCTTATGGATCTATGTTCCCACACTTCAGCCTATTTAATGTAATTGTAGATCATTTGAGAGGTAAGAGTCTGAGAATTCAAGTGTGGAAGAACATTTTTTGCGCTCCATTGTATAGTTTGACAGGGATTAATAAAAGATGCAGCTCTGATTCGTGGGATCCATGTGGTATGAGATTTAGCATTTGTTCTCTCTTTTGGTTTCATATGTAAATTGTTATGTTTCACCTCTCATTCATAAACATTTCCTTTTAAATGCTTTCAAGATAGAAAGGTAGAATCCATTTTATATGCTCTGCCTTGGGAAATCATTCATACTTTGTATTTTTATTCTGTTTGAAAAGGATCCATTTATTCTTCCCTTTTCAGCTCCTCACCAGTCTTTCCATCCCATCCTCATTAAATTTTATTTGCTAAATTTCCTGCCTATCTTTCCCCATGAAACACCCTGTGTCCTGATTTAATTCCCGGTTTCAACTGTCCCTTTTATCCCACACGTCCCTGAAAAATTCGTTTATTTTATTAAAATCCTTTTCCCCATCATTTTACCTGGCCTAATATCATATCATTATTGTGTTTATTTGAATATTCTTTCACGGAGAGAGCCCTCTCATGTCCTTTTAAGGCTAGCTACAAGGCTGAGTGTGGTTTGATGTTACCCTAGATTCTTTCTTTTCAGCCTGAGGTAGATTTAGGCCATAACATAGTGGCGACCATACTGGGGAATAATTCAAGATTGTTCGTTTGTTAGTGTTATTTTTTTTATAAACTATAGATGGAGCTTGAAGTTATGCCAGGTAGCCTTCGAAACGCTCTTGCTTTGCAGTAGCGAAAGTAGATAAATGCTGCTTCAGTCAATCTCCGGTCTAGTTTATGAAATGAACATCTGGTTTCCTCAGTAAAATGTAATCAAGTTTAGATCTGATTGTTGATGGTGGACAATGATTAGACATAGGAAGGCTGAAATCATTCACCTGGCAGCTCCAATTCGATGTAAAGACTCCACTGGAGGACCGAATCTAAAATGGAAGGATCTTACACAAAGTTCAGGTATCCAAAGTGGAATGGTATTCAAGATCTAATCTGCTTTCTGATAAATTACTTCTTTGCTTTTCCTGAAGCTATCCTGAAAGTTTTTTAGAATTTGTTGTATGATAAAGGTGACCAAAATATTCATTCAACCTGTTCAAAAAGTGTAAATACTGATTTTTCCTTTGATCTTGGCCTCCATCCTTTTCCCAAATATTATGATGACCATCTTCGAAATGATCAGTCTAAAGAGACCAAAACTAATCTCGTAGCTCCTGTATATACTCCTAGACCTTCTATAATCCCGGATAGATATAAACCTCTTGTTTTACCTTCTGTACTCCATGATTTCCCTGCAAATTATTACCTATATTTGCTGAGATTTGATGGTGAATTTAACAATGTCAACGCTGAGCAACATGTGCAGAATGTTGAGACTTTCCTAGACCTTTTTGAGGTTGATGAAGAAGATGTTAGTATTAGGATTTTTTCTCTTTCTTTGCAAGGCAAAGTCAAGAGTTGCTTCAAAACCCTGCCTAATGTGAGCATCTCAGAATTACAGTAGTTCGTAAAAGTCTCCCTCGATAGATGGGTGGTCAGATAGAACCCTTTCCTTATTTTAGACAAGTATGCCCAACTGAAAAGACAGTTAGGGGAGACATTACAACATTTTTCCGCCAGATTCAATCGAGTCTATTATTCGATACCTATCAATATAATACCCCCTCCTGGCTCGGCTCTCTTACATTAGCCGGGTGCTTTTGATCCAAAAATGGAGTTTCAGCTGAGAGAAAGGAACTTAGCAACACTTGAAGAGATACAGAACAGTGCAGTAGATGTAGAAGCTAATCTATTGATCAGAAGAGAAAAGCTAAAGGAAGAAGAAAAGAAGAATGTTGCAGAGCACCTGACACCTTCAGAGGTAAAGCTTGACCTTTTGGTAAACGCAGTGGAAAAGATGGTGCGGAAAATCACTGCCAGGAATGAAATGGATGTTCAAGAAAAAGTGGATGATCCAAAAAAATTTCTTTCTTATCCCAGTTATCATCCATCTAACAATGACTGTGTTATAGAACATCTCAGAGATGAGAAATCTCTTGATATGACTTGTATGCTTGATGATATGTTTTATGTTGATGAGTTGCCAAAATTCAATCAATACGATGATGATGATTTTTTCCAAACACAAGCTAGTCTTACAGCACAATCAACTGTTGATTTGTGGGAGGAAGTTCTATTTCAACAGCTTGAAAATAGTAATCATCCGATGCATATCATCCAGGACAGTGATGAGGAAAGTCTGGAAAATTGGAAAGTAAGTGAAAGATCTTTGCCTCTTTGTTTCGCTTCAATTCAGTTCATCAAAGATAACTTTCATGCAATTAGAAATCAACAATCTCTCAGTTTTAATGTTGAGGTTGAGATAGATAGTGAAATTCTTGAGCAAGTTGTTTATGAGAAATATTCCCTTGAAACGACTGATGAAATCATCTGTGATATAAAACCCTCCCCAGCTCCAGATTTGCAGCCACCAAACGCAATTGAAGGTGAGATTATAGATGAAGGCTTGGGAGATGAAACATATGATCTAATGATGCAAGAGGATTTTGTACCCTTATGTTTTGAAGCATTTCAGTTTATAAAGAATCAGAGAGACATTTTATTCATCTTGATGTACCCTTCTCCTCAAAACCATGTTTTGAGGTGAAAACATGACATTTCGCCTTTATTCACCATGTAATTCTATATCATCATATGTAATAAGTCACAATTTAGAAGTTGTTATCTCCACAAAGTGATGTCCCTGCCTTCAGAAGAGTTTTCTGTAGCATGTTCAATGCCAAATCATCCTCCAAGCATATCTATCAGAAAGAGCCCGGAAAGTGCTTTCCAACAGTATATTACACTCTCAAAACTGACTTTTGGATTGAATTCTATGCCTAAGTGAAGTAAAAGTCCCCTATTCCCTAAACCTCTATTTCCCATGTTCCCCTTAAATTTTATGTCTAAAGGTTTAATATATTTTCTTTTAAACCCTTTTTCCCCCTTCCAAAATACACAGTCGCATTATAAATCATTTAACACATATGCGTTTGAATTATTAACCACTTCCCCTCCATTCCCCGTAGAAATTTATAATAAAAGACTTATATTATAAAGTTTCGTTGCATTGCAATGCCAAACCACTTCCTCCACCATGCTTATGATAAAAATTTATAATATAAATTTTATTCATCACAATCGCAATGTTCGGCCAATCGCAACATTTATTTGTGTGTTCCGATCGGTTCATCACAAACTCCGATGCGATTGATCGCAACAACCTCCGATCGATTAATCGCAACTCCTATTCCAATTAGCCGATCCGCTTCCCCCGATGGCAAAGCCTCCGATTGATCTCCCCACCATCGATCTTCCCCGCCGATCGGACGGTCCACGTCTAATTGCTCAATCACAAGTCCCCCTCTGATTTAAACCTGCCGATTGAAAACTCCGATCGATCTCTCCACTGTTGATTCCTCCCCGCCGATCCAACAGCTCAAATTCAATCGGTCCAATCACATCGGTGTTTCACATATGTGTTTCGCCTCCTCCCCTCCGATATTGCGATTATGATTGACCCTATGGCCCACCACACACACTTCTACCCAGATGTAATAAAAGAAAAACCTTTCCCTTGGTTTAAAATCAAATTTTGGTTTTAATTCTTATAAAGGTTTTCCCCCGATCGCATCAATGGTTTTATATATGTTCACCTCCGCACCCATCCGATTCCGATTGCGATGATTATATTGAAATTTATTTTGTTATATATATCACTCCGCCTACCCCGCTCCCCCATTCCGACTGCGATTACCCTATTGTTTCATATATTATATCTCTCCACTCCCGCTCCAATTCCAATTGCGATTAATATGATTTCCGCCCTATTTCCCTTCCCTTTTCCCATGTAAAAATTAATATTTCCCTTCACTAAAATTATAATTTCATATTTTATTAAAA
Source organism: Pinus albicaulis (assembly GCA_034641835.2). Lineage (NCBI taxonomy): Eukaryota > Viridiplantae > Streptophyta > Pinopsida > Pinales > Pinaceae > Pinus > Pinus albicaulis. The sequence continues at coordinate 1,110,408,859 of CM076581.1, forward strand.
GAGTCAGTTCTCTCCCAAAAGAGAGTGGAAAGCAAAGCGACAGTCAAAGGGCCGAGAGCTTAAATAAAATAAAGATATCTACAGAAAGCAGCAAAATAGGGAATCTGTTCATCGGATTACCTATTTTCTTTCATACAGCCTAACAACAAAATCTCCAAGTGGTCAAATGCAATGATGTCCCTTATTTTCAGGGGCAGATTGTTGTATTTATTTACTATGATTGTATTTCAGTTCTTTAGCTGTTAAAACAGCTCCCTTCTCTTGTGGATCTATGTTCCCACACTTCAACCTATTTAATGTAATTGTAGATCGTTTGAGAGGTAAGAGTCTGAGAATTCAAGTGTGGAAGAACATTTTTTGTGCTCCATTGTACAGTTTGACAGGGATTAATAAAAGATGCAGCTCTGATTCGTGGGATCCATGTGGTATGATATTTAGCATTTGTTCTCTCTTTTGGTTTCATATGTAAATTGTTATGTTTCACCTCTCATTCATAAACATTTCATTTTAAATTCTTTCAAGATAGAAAGGTAGAATCCATTTTATATGCTCTACCTTGGGAAATCATTCATACTCTGTATTTTTCTTCTGTTTGAAAAGGATCCATTTATTGTGCCCTTTTTAGCTCCTCACCAGTCTTTCAATCCCATCCTCATTAAATTTTATTTGCTAAATTTCCTGCCTATCTTGCCCCATGAAACACCTTGTGTCCTGATTTAATTCCCGGTTTCAACTGTCGGACCCTTTTATCCCACATGTCCCTGAAAAATTCATTTATTTTATTAAAAGCCTTTTCCCCGTCATTTTACCTAGCCTAATATCATATCATTATTGTGTTTATTTGAATATTCTTTCACGGAGAGAGCCCTCTCCTATCCTTGTAGGGCTAGCTACAAGGCTGAGCGTGGTTTGATGTTACCCTATATTTTGCCTTTTCAGTCTGAGGTAGATTTAGGCCATAACACTAGGTTTGAAGAAAAACTCACTTTCCATTTCTTTTCTAGAGGATAGTGGTGATATAGTTTCTTTTTTTGATGGAACGATTTCATTTTGGGGTAAGGGCTCAAATATTGATGATGTTAGGGTAATTGGGACTCATGAGGGGGAATTGTATAGAATTTATACACCTCTAGCCCATACCCTAGTTCACTTGGATGTGATTCCTTCTTAAATATGGAATAGAATGTATGGACACCTTCATTATAAAGTTTTCCATCTCTAAGTAAAATGGTCAATGGCATCCTTGAATTGAAGGAAGAACATGAAGGGACCTATAAGGGATGTTCTCTAGGAAAGAACATAAAGAAACCATTTGCAAGTAGTAACACTTTATCTAAGGAAATTTATATCCTATACACTCAGATGTATGTGGATATAAGGTAGTCAAGTCTCTTGGTGAGCATCAATATTATGTGACCTTAATTGATGATTAATCAAGGAAGACGTAGTTATACCTTCTCAAGAATGAGCATGAAGTATTTAAAAAGTTTCAGGAGTTCAACAATGAAATAGAAAAGCTAACCAAGAGAAATATAAAAACTTTGAGGTCTGACAATGGTATTAATATATTTTTGCAAGGAAGAAACGATTAAGAGGGAGCTCATTGTTCCATATAATCCTGAATAGAATGACATGGTATAAAGGAATAAGAAAACTATTAAGGAATGTGTTAGTGTTATTTTACATGTAACACCCTCCTCCCACATTTACCCAATATAACTGGACCACCGGGGTAAACATGTGATGAAGAGTTACTATGATATGATTCAACTTCCCAAGTATAGTTAAGGAAGTGGAACTAAAAATACAAGACCAATATAGCCTTCCTCAGATGCTACAGGACCTTCAGGAGCCAACCAACTCTTCCAGGTTCTCAACCCCTGAGACAACTTGTTGTTTTACTAATATATAGCCCTAGTTGCACTGATGAAAACCCTCCATATGACTGAGATTATAGCCTTTTTTAGGAAATTGTGTGCCAACAACCTGGATTTTGAGCCATTTTTTAGGGCCAGGACTTATGTCTCTGCCCAAAACTTCATGAAGCTCTGAGAAATGATAAATAACAATATTCCAAGGCCTCTAATGAAAATTTTGAACAAGGACCTGATCCGATAAGGCTACTATCCATGACATACATTTCGTCAAACACATGATGAACATGTAATCTACATGTCGTGTAAACACATTTGAGCATAATGAATTCATACGTATCTGAGAATCTCCAAGAAGGACTGATGTACTCTCATAATAACTGCATTACCATCTACTAGGTCATACATTCATTGTTCATTCATGTTCTAAACATAACATAATGAGAGCCATAACTCAAGTCTATCATAACCATGCTTATAACAAAAAAAATAACAATGATAGAAAAACCATTAAGATCACATAATAACTAGCACATTTACAAATAATAATGAAGAGGAAAAAAACTCTTATTATCGTATGAAAAATGCAACTAGGTCAGGGACTTCCACATACCACCTGACCATAGATTGGCTTGAACCAATTATTTCTTTCAGCCAATCATCCCAGTGTCATATTCCAAGCATGAATTTGGAACTCACAGCATAACCAATTAAGGATTCCTCAGGATTTACCACAATCCAACCAAGGGATTCATAGGCCCAAACAAAAACACACAATATATGCTTTACCACAATCCCACCAAGGGATTCCTAGGCTCAAACACAAACATACAATATAGGATTTACCGTAATCCTGCCATATACCATTAAAGGGATCAATAGACCTTGAACAAGCATGGATGGATTCAAATCTCTCCACCTAAACCACGATGAAATTTTCCATCCCTAATTTTTAGGATTTACTTTGTATCTCGCCATAATCAATCAAGGGATTCCTAGGCCTAACAAGAGCATACACCTCTAGGCTTTACCATGTATCCTGCCATATCCTGCCATTACCAGTCAAGGGATTCCTAAGCCTTGTGATTTTTCTTGAGACCACCCAACTCAACTTCGATATCATCCAACAATCCAACTCAACCAAATAAGAGAAACCATCATCACACCATGGCTATTCGGAAATGGAAAGGCAAGGTAGAAATTTGTTGTCACACTTGGCAAGACCCATGTCAATGATAGAAAGAGAAGAAAATACACACATGCATGTAAAATATAGAAAGGAAATAAAACATGCAAATTGATACCTCAAAGTAATCCTACTGTAGCCGCTTGATCCTACTCTTCCTTGCTTGATCATTTATTCACTTTTCCTTCTTTGTCGTTTTCTTTACTTGATCCAATTCTAGAGTGCTCTAAGAAAACTCTACGTGTGCAAGAGTATGAGAGAAAGAGAATAGAGAGAGAGATCCAAAACTGAACAGACAAAAAACCATGAACTGATCCTTAGGAGCCTTTTTATCAACGAGGCCTCTAATTTCTTCAATTTTCCATTATTTTCCTTCAATTTCCTCCTCACATGCAACATGTGACCTTTCACCTTCCTTTTCTCCTATTTTATATTATTTTCATAAATAAAATTCCAATTAATTTCTTTTTCCTTTCCAAATTATTTTCCATTTCCTTTTCCAATTTCCCTTAGCCATAGTAAACCAAGTGAACACCCACACTAGGATGTTTTTCCCAACATTCAACTTGGAATACGTGTCCCATGACCATGCCCTTATTTTTCCTTTAATAACTTTATTACATGAATTTTTTAACTCGAGATTGTTACAGACCCCTCCCCCTTAGGGGAACATCATCCTCGATGTTCAATGACACCTACAACTAGAAAAATCGTTGAAAAGAAAACATACTTCCCGTGGATATTTATAACTTATCTCATTGTCATATTTAAAATGAACATCCTACTGAAAATAAAACCAGCATGAAAACATGACACCCATACCACTCATTAGATATTTATAACACAACTCTATGTGGTAATTACATACATATACATATACATAGATGTGACCAAACACAACACAAGAAAATATACCAAAATTTTGTTTCCTCAAGCGAAAAACAAGGAAGGATACATAGCCCAAAAATGATCAACAATCTCCCATGTAGCTTCATCGGGCCCAAAGTGCTTCCACTACACTTTAACCTCCTTAGTTCTAGAGAATGAGCATCTTTATATAAAAAATAAACTAAGGTTTTGGATGGAATTATGCTTCTAGTTCCACCTACAATACCAACTAATCAATAACATGATCAACATCCTTTACATATTTTTTAAGCAATGAAACATGGAAAACATCATGTATTTTCATTTTCGGAGGTAGTGCAAGTCGATAGGCTACTGGTCCAATCCTCAAGGAGCTCTTCTTGGGCTTGATGCGCAAGTATGTTTGATACCCATCGTGAAACTCCTTAAACACCCTATTCTGATATGCATAAATTTTATTCTCGTCCTTTGCTTCCTTTGGATTCTTCTTTATAACCCACATTTCCTATTCTATCTCAACCAACATGTCCGATCCTATCAATACCATATTAACTAGATCACTCCAACTCATGGGAGTTTTATGACTTTATCCATAGAGTGCCTCAAATGGACACATCCTCAGTGACTCCTGATACCCATTATTGTAAGCAAACTCAACCGATGGAAGATACTCTTCCCACATCTGCTACTGATGCATAACATACATGATCAACATGTCCTCCAAAATCCTGTTGACCCTCTCTATATGCCCATCTTTCTATGAATGATAATTTGTTCTGAAGGCCAACTCTATACCCAAACCTCCAAATAACTCTTTCCAAAACCTAGAAGTGAAATTATCATCCCTGTATGACAAAATCTTCTTTGGTACACAATGAAACCTCACTACATCTCTAATGAATACCTGTGCCACATCACTAGATGAATAATTAGACTTCACTGGGATGAAGTGTGATACCTTTGTCAAGTTTTCCACCACAATCACGATAGAATCATGTTGTTTATATGTCCTTAGAAAGCCTGTAATGAAATCCATATAAATGACCTCCCATTTCCACTCTGGAATCAGAATAGGCTATAGTAATCCACCTAGATGCTTATAGCATGCTTTCACCTATTGACAATCCAAACATCTCGCCACAAACTATGGGAATTCCTTCTTCATATTTCACCAATAGTAGAACTTCTTCACGATTATCAATGTTTGTTGATATCCTGGGTGACCTGAATATGTCGTAACATGAAATTACCTCAACATAAGCTTCTTTAGCTCACTTTTGTCTGACACATAGATATTGTCCCTAAATCTGAGCAAACCATTTGCTGAGAGACGATAGTCTACATCCTGATCACATGTACCTTGTTGTATCCTGTGCCTAATATCCTTGTACCTGTCATCCTATTGTTCTTCCTGTAAGATTTGATCCTGTAGATCTATCCCATAAGAACTCATAGCTACTATGTGATTTACGTATATCCACCTGCTAAGATAATTTGAAACCCTATTCTCCTTTTCCTCAATGTACCTAATATCAAAGTCTAACTCAATGATTGTGGCCAACCATCTATCTTTCCTAGCATTCAGATTTAGTTGATCAAATAAGTACCTCAATCCGTTGTGATCACTCATCAAGATGAATTTCCTTCCTAGAAGGTAGTTCATCCACATCTTAATGCATGAATGATCATTTCTAACTCAAGATCATGTGTCATATAATTCTACTCTTGCCTATTCACTTTCCTGGATTCATAACATACCATCTGTACCTCCTGCATAAGTACTCCGCCAAGCCCTCTCTTGCAAGCATTTATACACATCACAAATTCTTTATTTGGATCTGCAATCTTGAGAACTGGAGCATTTTTCAATAAATTCTTCAACTGTTCAAAACTTGTTGTACATTCCTTTGTCTAATAAAATTTCTTACCTTTCCTTTGAAACAATGTGATAGGATAAGCAGTTTGTGAGAAGTTCCTGATGATCCTCCTCTAATAACCTACTAACCCCATAAATGACCTTACCTCATCCAAATTTCTAGGAGTTTCCCATTCCATGATAGCTGTTATATTTTCTGGGTCCACTGCTATGCCTTCCTTGGAGACCACATGCCCAGAGTAATGTACCTCTATCTGAAAGAAACTACATTTGCTAATATTGGCATACAACTGATTCTCTCTTAGAAATCTCAAACGTTTCTACTAAATTTTTGGCATGCTCTTCCGCATTCATAGAATATATCATTAATGAACACAATAAAAAACTTGTCCAGATAAGGACGCAACACACTATTCATCAAGCAAATAAAATTAGCTGGAAAATTAGTCAAACTAGATGGAACTACAAAAAACTCTTAATTCCCATACCTGGTCTAGAAAGTTGTCTGGGAAATTTCCTATTCTTTGCTGTGTACCTTTATGGCATCCTGATCTCAAATCAATCTCGAGAAAACTGTTGCTCCCTTCAACTATTCAAACAAGTCATTAATCCTAAAAAATGGATACATATTATTGATTTTTACCTTGTTCAACTGCTTATAATTAATGCATATCCTGAGAGTACCATCCTTCTTCTTCACAAACAATACCAGTGTTCCCCACGAAGATTTACTTCTCCTAGTGTATCCCTTTCAAGCATTGCCTTCAACTGCAACTTCAATTCTACTAGGTCTAGAGTGCTCATCCTATAAGGTGCCTTTGATGATGGTGTTGCCCATAGTACTAACTTAATAGAAAAGTCCACTTCCCAGTGAGGTGGAAACTATGAAATATCCGTGATGTAAAATCGAGTACCTACTCAACACCTCCACATCCTAAACATCCTTACCTTTATCACTAGAAATACACACTACAAATAACACACACCCTTTCCTATGATTGTGCTTTGTATGCATAGCTGTGACCATTCTAACAGATGTTTCCTTCTTCTTACCCTCTAATATTCTTTATTCCCCATTTTCATTGAAGCATTGAATGGCCTTGTCATAAAAATCCACCTTGGTCATGTAAATATACAACCACTCCATACCCAAAAGCATACTCTATGATCCCAACATAATTACATTCAAATGCACTGATGTAGGCATACCATTTAACTCAAATGTACAAGCTCTTGCTCAATGATGAACTCTTTTATTTTTACCTATAGCCAACAACACTAACCAAGATTATGTGTGCACTTCTTTATTCAAACCACACTTATCCTCTAATTCAAGGTTTAACATAACTATAATTAGATCCAGGGTCAATCAAAATAGAAATAGCCTGATCAAAAATCTTACCATCCATCTCAATAATAGATGTCTAGTGATCATCCTGTCTATTATCCAATGTTGCATAGATCTAAGGAATGCTCTGCCAAACATCCCCAATAGTATGCACCTCCTATGCACTGTAGATATGAGGCCTACCACCCTGATATTGTGGAAAATCTCTCTTGAGATCCAACACTACAACGATCCCATACTACCACATTTATTCTGCTACCCTCCAGGCAGTGACCCATGTCCTTGTATAACTACATTGAACTTCTTGTAAGGAACAACATTCTCTTTCTCACCTGAATCTTGGGGCCTTATTCTTTTTGGCTACCATTTACCTTTAGCTTTGTCTTTCCCTTTCCATTTCCAACCTTGCTAAGACTTTATCTTGTGCTTTGATTGCTCATAACAATGATTCAACTTACCAATGACTTCTTCAAGTGACCGAGGCTCATCATATTCAATATGATCTCTAAATTCTAATGGTAACTCACTAAAAAATCTTTGAACTTTGGCCTTCTCATCTTTAAGATATGGTACATACCTCAATAACTACAAGATCTTGCTCGTGTACTCCTCATCTACCATCGATACCATATTTTGTTGAATCTCTAATTAAACTGAGAGGGGGGGGGGTGAATCAATTTAATACATTCCTGATCTTTTAAACTTTTCAATAAACTTATTTACACCTTCATTTCAAACTCTATTTGATGTGAGAGTAATCTTAGAATGTAATCTGAAAGTTTTAGTTTAATAGAGCAGTAGACTTAATTTGAGAGCAGCAGGTATCAAGCAAATGATACATATCAGATCAATACATAAATATCATGCACAGAGACACCAGATATAAGTGGAAACCCATAAAGGGAGAAAACCACATCTTATTATTGTTGTGATGCAAAGGCAAGCTCCAACTCCCTCTCACCACTGTTTTTCTGCAGGCACCAACCTACAGGAGGCTCCTACCTCAATTCCGCAAGCTACAACTTGCAAGGAAGCACCAACTCCCTTCAGTTTTCTGCAGGCACCAACCTACAGGAGGCTCCAACCTCAGTCAGCTACAACTGACGACTATCAAGCTGCAACTTGATAGGGAAGCTCCAACTTCCTCAATTTATCAAACTGAATGTTTGCTGATTTTCCTCAGATATCAGCTCTGTTCTGTAGCTTCTCTTAATATTCTCTGCCTTCTATATTCTGCATTCTCTCTATATATGCTCTCTCCCTTGCTCTCAAAAAACTCTCTCTGCATATCAAGATGATATTATTTATAGATTTCCTCACATGACTGTTTGTATTCTGCTTGGAATTCGAAATGGAAAGTCATGTCTCTTTGCCTTCTTCCTTCTCACTCCTTTTATCAGCTTAATCAGAAATTATAACTGTAGGTGTTAATTTTAACATTACAGTGGGAATTTGTTTTCTCTCGAAGACTTTCCAATGCATCACAAACAATAAAAACAATTAAACCATTTACATTCGAATTACAATGTGAATTCCAGCTCAACTCATTTAGTCTTTTGAATTGGTACACATTTTTTTTTTCTTTGGCTGTCTTTGTCTTTTCTGTGACTGTGTTTTATCTCCTTTCGGCTCTGTTTTCTCTTCTGTCCTCTGTTGTGGTGTAACTGTTGCATACGTGTAATTGTGCCTTTTATATCCGCTGACTGTAAATCTGGAGGGATTCCAACACTTTTCATGCCACGAGTGTCTTGTTGATGTGGAACATTCCGCAAGTGGAACGAACATATATTACAGTCATTGTATATTAATAATCGCCCTCCCGTTAAGCTGAGGCCCATGGGTCTACAGACCACACGGCACTTTTCAATACAGTCGTAACATTCATTTTATATTACCAATCGCCCTACACCTTAAGCTGAGGCTCGTGGGTTTACAGACCACGCGGCATATTTTAATACAATCGCCCTTTATATATATATATAACAGCGCCTTTTGATACAACTTAAATCAACTCTCGACATCCTTATATAAGGTTTTAACAAACAACTGTTGCTTCTACTATAATCAATGAATAATCTTGATAATACTTAACAGATGCTCTTTCGGGCCCACCTGACATGTTTTCCGATGCATTGGTTCTCCTCCGATTGCGATTGATCGCTCCTGCTCCGATTCCGATTGAATCGGAAATCGCCAATCGATTGAATTGATATCACTCAACTATTACAGCTCCAATGTGCTCCGATTTCGATTGAATCGGAAATCGCCAATCGATTGAATTGATATCACTCAACTATTGCAGCTCCAATGTGCTCCAATTTCGATTCAATCGGAAATCGCCAATCGATTGAATTGATATCACTCAACTATTGCAGCTCCAATGTGCTCCAATTTCGATTCAATCGGAAATCGCCAATCGATAATTGCAATGCGCTTCCACCTTTGGACTCTTCACAATTTCTGATCCGAATGGGGAGGGGTCCCACCTTATAAAACTTTGTTTTATGCGCTCCATAATATATATGCTTTGGACCATTGCAGAATATGAAATGCGTGACATTTATATGTATTGTGATGGATATTATATATATATATATATGTGTCCGCCAGCGGGTTAGGCGATTCCCGGAATAATGTTTATGAATTATGTTAATTCTATACCGTCGGTTGGAGTGTGTGATTCCCGGAATTTGGTTTTGCATTATATGCATAACGCCCGGCTTGGGGTATGATTCTCAGAATTATATATCTGTCCTCCGGGTTGGGCGATTCTCGGAATTATGTTTGTATATGTTATATGTGCTCCACTTGCATATAACTGATATATATGTTTATATATTTTGCCGCTGGAGTGAAGCGATTCCCGGAATAATGTTTGTATAAGTTATATGTATAATGCCGGTTGGAGAGTGCGATTCCTGGAATTTTATAATGGCTCTGCTTCTGCCTCTGCCTCTGCTGCTCCTGACGCTCTGCCTCTGCCTCTATTGCTGAGATAACGGCTCTGCTTCTGCCTCTGCCTCTGCTGCTCCTGTCGCTCTGCCTCTCTGCTTCAGCGCTGCCTCCTTTGCTTGAGCGCTGCCTCCTTTGCCATCAATGACAATATTTCCAACAGTCTCCCCCTTTGGCATTGATGGAAATCCACTTTCTATGTTTGCTTTCTCTTTCTCTTGTTGCTTGCTCTTCCTATTTGCTATTTGTTCTTCCTCCTGTTATTTGTTCTTCCTCCCCCTTTGACATCAATGGCAAAGGATGACGCCTCATCTCTCTGTATGGGTTTTGTCATTGCATTTCCTTTCTCTGAGTTACGTATAGGTCCTCTTCTGCTGAAATTGGACTATGCTGCTCCAGTGTGATGTATGAAACTTGTTGAGAGAACATTTAATGATGCATTTAATCCTGTGTTAACAATATAATCTGTGTTGAGGCTTCTGCTGCTATATATATCTCTGGTATAATCTGTGCTAGATTGCCGATATATGTTTAATGTTTTTTCATGCTGAATGCTGATAATACTGAGAATGCTGATCCTGTGGACCTGTTATATGCTTCCCTTGCTTGTTGATTTCCTTTAGGAAAGATATTTTCGTTTATGCTCTCCCCCTGAGACTTATGCTTTCTCTTTATATTAGAGAGTAGTATCTACAGATACTACCCCTAGTCTGTCTCTCAAGTATTCGAATGGTTCTCTGGCAAGTGGTTTAGTAAATATATCTGCTATCTGTTCTTTTGTTGGTACATAGTCTAGTTTAACTATTTTATGAGCCACTTGTTCTCGGAGAAAATGATACTTGATTGGTATATGTTTAGTTTTTGAATGAAGCACAGGATTTTTGGATATACTTATAGCACTTGTATTATCACATTTGATTGAGATAGGTTCATTAATGCTTACCTTCATGTCTTGAAGTGTCTGCTTCATCCACATGACTTGTGTGCAACATGCTGCTGCTGCTATATATTCTGCTTCAGCTGTAGACAGAGATATGGATGTTTGTTTCTTGCTTAGCCATGCCACCAGACTTTCTCCTAGATAGAATGCACCTCCACTTGTACTCTTCCTGTCATCCACACAGCTGGCCCAATTTGCATCTGTGTATGCTGTTAAGGTGAAGCTTTTGCCTTTAGGATACCAAAGCCCATATTGTGCGGTTCCTTGTAGATATCTGAGTATTATTTTTACTGCCAGAAGATGGTTTTGTTTAGGTGTTGCTTGATATCTTGCCACTAGTCCTACTGCTAGCATGATGTCTGGTCTTGAAGCTGTCAAGTACAGCAGGCTTCCTATCATGGATCTGTAGAGTTTTTGATCTGCATCTGCAGACCTATCATCAGCACACAGCTTGCATCCCGTGATCATAGGGGTTGTCATTGGTTTGCAGTCCTCCATTTTGAATTTTTTCAGCATTTCTTTTAAGTATTTTTCTTGAGAAATGAATGTGCCTGTGTTCTTTTGCTAAATTTGCAGTCCCAAGTAGAAACTGAGTTCTCCAATCATAGACATTTCAAACTCTGTTTTCATCTCATCAGCAAACCCTTTCGCTAGTTCATCTTTGTTGCTTCCAAACATAATGTCATCAACATATACAACAACAATTAGGAGTTCATTTTCATGCGCTTTTATGTATAGATTGTTGTCTACTCCACCTCTCTTAAAACCATGTTTTTGCAAATATTTGTCCAGTCTTCAGTACCAAGCACGAGGAGCCTGTTTCAGTCCATATAGGGCCTTCTTCAGTCTGCACACATAGTCTTCTTTGTCTGTCAATGAGAAGCCTTCTGGTTGTTCCATGTACACTTCTTCTTCTAGATCTCCATTAAGAAAAACAGACTTTACATCCATTTGATATACCTTGAAGTCTTGATAGCATGCAAATGCCAGGAACATTCTGATAGCTTCCATTCTAGCTACAGGGGCAAATGTTTCATCATAATCAAGTCCTTCTATTTGTGAGTATCCTTTACAGACCAGCCTTGCTTTGTTCCTGATTACTTGTCCTTGCTCATTCATTTTGTTTTTGAATACCCATTTTGAACCAATGATATTTTTCTCAATAGGTCTAGGAACTAGTTCCCAGGTATTGTTCTTCTCAATTTGGTCCAATTCTTCATTCATTTCTTTTATCCAATACTTGTCCTTGTTGGCTTCTTCAAATTTCTTTGGCTCTATTTGTGATAACATGGCTATGTATACTTCTTCTGTTTGTTCTGTTAGCTGCCTTCTTGTCTGAACTCCTGCTTTCTTGTCTCCTATGATCTGATCTTCAGGATGATTCTTCTGAGTGTATCTTGAGGGGGTTTTCGAGCTCAGCTCTGCATTATCTGTTGTCTTTCTTGTTTCATCATCATCCTTGTCTTCCTCTTCATGGTTGTCTGATGGACTACAGCAGTCTGTATTTCTTGTATTGTTTGGAATTTCTTCATCAAATCTCACATCAATACTTTCAACTATCTTCCGAAGGATCTTGTTGTAGCACCTGTACCCTTTGCTTTTGGAAGCATATCCTAGAAAAATCCCTTCATCTGCTCTTGCATCAAATTTCCCAAGGTTTTCATCATTATTCTTTATGTAACACTTGCTACCAGAGACTCTGAAATGTTTTATTGAAGCTGGCTTTCCATGCCATAGTTCATATGGAGTTTTGTCACTGCTTGGCCTTAAGTGAGCTTTATTAAGGATATGTACTGCTGTGTGTACTGCTTCTGCCCAGAAGGTTTGAGCAATGTTATTCTCTTGCATCATAGCTCTGGCTATTTGTTGTACAGACATGTTTTGTCTCTCTGCTACTCCATTCTGCTGAGGTGTCCCTACAATAGTAAATTGTTGCTTTATTCCATGTTCATTACATAGGTCTGCAAAGTCATAATCTGTGAATTCTCTTCCTCTGTCTGATCTGATACATTTCAGCTTGCATCCAATTTGATTTTCTGCTAATGCTCTGAATATCTTAAATTTTTCCAATGCTTCTGATTTATTTTTGAGAAAGGCAACCCATGTCATTATGGAGAAGTCATCTATTATCAGCATGAAATAGGATTCTCCACTTGGTGTTCTAGTTCTAGCAAGTCCACACAGGTCCATGTGCACAAGCTGGAGTGGTCTTCTTGTTGACAACTCCTCTTTAGATTTAAAGGATGTGCGAGTCTGTTTCCCTAATTGACAAGATTTGCATATAGTACTTGAAGGCCTTTTTATTTTTGGCATATCCCTGACAGCTTTCTTCTTGCTTAGTCTGATGATATGGTCAAAGCTGAGATGTCCCAATCTCCTATGCCACAACCATGACTCCTCAAGTTTTCTAAGATGGCAGGCTTCATCTTCCTCTTTCACTATGTATACATTGTTCTCTGTTCGAACACCTTTGAGCAGAGTCTTTCCTGTTGTGCTTGACCTGACTACACAATCTTGTGCTCTAAAAAGAACTTCACAACCTTTGTCACACATCTGACTGACACTCAGTAAATTTGCTTTTAGTCCATCCACAAATAGTACCTCTTGGGCTTTTCCTCTGCCATTGTCTATGCTGACTGAGCCTTTTCCCTTGATCTTTCCTGATTTATCATTACCAAAAATAACATTGCCAGATTTCTTTTCATCAAGAGTTATAAACTTGCTTCTGTCTCGAGTCATGTGTTTGGAGCAGCCACTGTCCAAGTACCACTGGCTTTTCAGATCTTAAGCAGTTAGAGCCAGGTCACAGTTATTCACCTTCTTTATCCACTGGAGGCCCCCTTTTGAACATTTGATTATAGTTTTTGCAGAATTTTGAGTATGAACAAAATTGCTTTGACTCATCAACCTCCTTGAGGTATTGAACATCAGTCTTTGTCTATACTTTCTACATTCAATAATTTTATGGCCAAATTCCTTACAATAAAAACAATAACCATAGAAATTATTTGCATACCTGATGTAAGGTTTTTTTCTCCATTTGTTTGTTTGAGATAGCCTCTTCACTGTTTGCATCTTTTGTAGGGCTAAATTACTCTTCCTTGCATAACAATATGCAACAATGTGTCCTAGCTTGTGGCAAACATAGCAGGTGGCATTCTTCATAGGAGGGAAGAATTTCCTCTGATGACTTCCAAATTTGATATACTTAGGGGCATATGATTCTTTTTCTTCCATCTTAGTATTCATTATATTCTTTGTTACTAGAGGTTTCTTCTGCTCTCTGTCTCTCTTATTGCAGATATCTTCTTTTGTAGGAATTATTTGAGCTACTTCCTCATCCTTCTTTGCTTTTACAAAAGTAATCTCTCTGTCAACCTTTTCTTTTCCTTTACTTGACTCTCCTTCGTAGCCTATTCCAGTCTTTATCATAGGGGATCTTTGAGCAACCAAAATTTCATTCAACTTAATAGAGCTTGTTGTTTGAGAAGGGTATATAGAAACTTTCTGTTGAGCCTTTTCTAATTTCTTTCTCAGACATAGAATTTCTTCTTCCATCTTCTCTTGTTCTCGAGATTTATCTTTAATTTGCTGAAGTAACATATCTTCTATCTTCTTGGCTTCTTCAAGCCTTACCTTTAGCAGCATGAGGACTTCTGAATTTTGTTCTTCTTTAACACATTTGAGGAGAATATCTTTTTGTTTTCTGCATTTTAGTTTGAGTCTCTCAATCTCCTCCAGAGCACTTCTTAGCTCCCCCTCAAGATCGACTTCCCCTTCTTCTTCTTCTTCTTCTAGCAAGAGTCCTTCAGGATCTTCTATGGCCATTAGTAAAAATTCAGAGGTTCCCTCTTCTCCTGAGGGTTCATCTGAGTCTTCAGATGCACTGCTGTCTTGTTGTGCATAGAAGGATTTTCTGCTGAATTTCTTTCCTTTCTCCCAATTCTTTGATGTGTCTTTCTCTGATTCTTGAGCTTGATTTCTTACTTTCTTATGAGGACATTTAGCAGCATAATGTCCAACTCTTCCACAGTTAAAGCATTTGAAGGGAAGTTTACCTTTGTATCTACCTGAGCCTCTATCCAGTTTCTTGACAAATTTTGCTTCTTCTTCATCTGAGCAAGAGCATATTTCTTCCTCTTCTTCTTTCATCTTTTCTGTTTTAAAGGCTGCTTCCCTCGAACTTGGTTTCTTCTGTGGGAGCCTCATTTCATAGGCTGTTAGATTTCCAAGTAGCTGGTTCATGGTCAAAGTCTCCCAAACCGTTGTCTCTTCTATTGCAGATACCTTGGGATTAAATCTGGATGGGAGTGATCTTAGAATATTTTGCACAACTATACTTTCTGGTATGGTTTCTCCAAGAGCTTTCGTATTGTTAACAATTTCTGCAACTTTTAAGAAGAAGCTGCCAACATCTTCATCATCATTCATTTTTAATTTTTCAAACTGGGCTCTATATACTTGAAGTTTGGCAGTTTTTACTTTTTGGTCTCCCTCATGTATGTCTTCAAGAGTATCCCATATTTTCTTGGCAGTGTCTTTGTGCATTACTTTAATAAACTCTGCTTCACATAATCCATTCAGGATGGCATTCATGGCTTTTGCATTAGCTACAAAGCTTTCTTTAGCTTCTTTCTCTGTATCAGTTGACTTCGGGGCATATCATAATTGCACAGCAGCCCAGACTTCTACTCCTAGTGACATTATGTATGTCTTCATTCTGATTTTCTAGAAAGCATAATTTTCACCAGTGAATAAAGGGGCTTTATTGGTTGAGCATCCTTCTTTACTAGCCATCTTGGGAACCTAGGATCTCCTTTCAGTTGTTAGACTTGTACAAAGGAACCGGCTGCGATACCAATTGTTGAATCTCTAATTAAACTGAGAGGGGGGGTGAATCAGTTTAATACATTCCTGATCTTTTAAACTTTTCAATAAACTTATTTACACCTTCATTTCAAACTCTATTTGATGTGAGAGTAATATTAGAATGTAATCTGAAAGTTTTAGTTTAATAGAGTAGTAGACTTAATTTGAGAGCAGCAGGTATTAAGAAAATGATACATATCAGATCAATACATAAATATAATGCACAGAGACACCAGATATAAGTGGAAACCCATAAAGGGAGAAAACCACATCTTATTATTGTTGTGATGCAAAGGCAAGCTCCAACTCCCTCTCACCACTGTTTTTCTGCAGGCACCAACCTACAGGAGGCTCCTACCTCAATTCTGCAAGCTCCAACTTGCAAGGAAGCACCAAATCCCTTTAGTTTTCTGCAGGCACCAACCTACAGGAGGCTCCAACCTCAGTTAGCTACAACTGACGACTATTAAGCTGCAGCTTGATAGGGAAGCTCCAACTTCCTCAATTTATCAAACTGAAAGTTTGTGATTTTCTTGAGATATCGGCTGCGATTATAACTTCTCTTAATATTCTATGCCTTCTATATTTTTCTATATTACTGCATTCTCTCTATATGCTCTCTCCTTGCTCTCTCCAAAAAAAACTCCTACGCATATCAAGATGATATTATTTATAGATTTCCTCACATGACTATTTGTATTCTGCTTGGAATTCGAAATGGAAAGTCATGTCTCTTTGCTTTATGCCTTGTCACTCCTTTTATCAGCTTACTCAGAAATTATAACTGTAGGCATCAATTTTAACATTACAGTGGGAGTTTGTTTTCTCTCGGAGACTTGCCAATGCATCACAAACAATAAAAACAATTAAACCATTTACATTCGAATTACAATGTGAATTCCAGCTCAACTCATTTAGTCTTTTGAATTGGTACGCATTTGTCTTTTCTTTGGTTGTCTTTGTCTTTTCTGTGACTGTGTTTTATCTCCTTTCGGCTCTGTTTGCTCTTCTGTCCTCTGTTGTGGTGTAACTGCTGCATACGTGTAATTGTGCCTTTTATATCCGCTGACTGTAAATCTGGAGGGATTCCAACACTTTTCATGCCACGAGTGTCTTGTTGATGTGGAACATTCCGCAAGCGGAACGAACATATATTACAGTCGTTGTATATTAATAATCGCCCTCCCCTTAAGCTGAGGCCCATGGGTCTACAGACCACATGGCACTTTTCAATACAGTCGCAACATTCGTTTTATATTACCAATCGCCCTCCACCTTAAGCCGAGGCCCGTGGGTTTACAGACCACACGGCATATTTTAATACAATCGCCCTTTATATATATAACAGCGCCTTTTGATACAACTTAAATCAACTCTCGACATCCTTATATAAGGTTTTAACAAACAACTGCTGCTTCTACTATAATCAATGAATAATCTTGATAATACTTAACAAATGCTCTTTCGGGCCCACCTTGTCACGCTTTCCGATGCACTGACTCTCCTCCGATTGCGATTGATCGCTCCTGCTCCGATTCCGATTCAATCGAAAATCGCCAATCGATTGAATTGTTATCACTCAACTATTGTAGCTCCAATGTGCTCCGATTTCGATTCAATCGGAAATCGCCAATCGATTGAATTGATATTACTCAACTATTGCAGCTCCAATGTGCTCCGATTTCGATTCAATTGGAAATCGCCAATCGATTGAATTGATATCACTCAACTATTGCAGCTCCAATGTGCTCCGATTTCGATTCAATCGGAAATCGCCAATCAATAATTGCAGTGCGCTTCCACCTTTGGACTCTTCACAATTTCCGATCCGATTGGGGAGGGGTCCCACCTTATAAAACTTTGTTTTATGCGCTCCATAATATATATGCTTTGGACCATTGCAGAATATGAAATGCGTGACATTTATATGTATTGTGATGGATATTATATATATATATATATATGTGTCCGCCAACGGGTTAGGTGATTCCCGGAATAATGTTTATGAATTATGTTAATTCTATACCGCCGGTTGGAGTGTGCGATTCCCGGAATTTGGTTTTGCATTATATGCGTAACGCTCGGCTTGGGGTATGATTCTCGGAATTATATATCTGTCCTCCGGGTTGGGCGATTCTCGGAATTATGTTTGTATATGTTATATGTGCTCCACTTGCATATAACTGATATATATGTTTATATATTTTGCCGCTGGAGTGAAGCGATTCCCGGAATAATGTTTGTATAAGTTATATGTATAATGCCGGTTGGAGAGTGCGATTCCTGGAATTTTATAATGGCTCTGCTTTTGCCTCTGCCTCTGCTGCTTCTGACACTCTGCCTCTGCCTCTATTGCTGAGATAACGACTCTGCTTCTGCCTCTGCCTCTACTGCTCCTGTCGCTCTGCCTCTCTGCTTGAGCGCTGCCTCCTTTGCCATCAATGACAATATTTCCAACATATTTATCTCATAGAACACCTTGGCCTTACTTTCATAGTACCTCTCTAACAAATATTTCTTCCTAAAAAATCTTTGGAATTCATGCCAACTCAACCCTTTTCTCTTGATGTCTCTAACCCACTTCACATCTTCCCACCAAGTGTTCGCTTTCCCTTTGAGGTTGAAGATAGCTATTTTGTCCTTCATGCTCTTTTTGTAATCATGCAACTCAAATAATTTCTTCATCCCAAGTAACCATTCATCTGAATCTTTAGGATTATTCAAATATCCGTCAAATGTAGGTCGATTTTCTTTCTTTAACTCATCTGGAAAAGATCCCCTACCACACCTTCTGTAACGATGATAACAACGATGATCATGATTGTTGGAACAGGGTGTCCTAAAGCTGTGAGTTTTGTCCATTTTTGTATATTTTTGGTATTATTTAGTCTAACGCAGGGGTTTTGGGGTGGGTCAAAGCCCCAAATGCAATGTAATGGTTCAAGGGTAGACCAAGAGTCTGCAAACCATAGTTTGCGGACCATTGGATGCGTAGGCTAAATCGATATAAATAGATGAAACTTTTTGAGTCTTAAGGTAGGAAATAATTGAGATTGATGCTAAGCATGAAATTTTAGATCTGTTGTCGGGTTGTTAGGGTAAGGACTCATTTTGGCTATGTGCGTGGAGATCCTAAATCCTGCTGTGTGCGGACCCTGTTGGCTGTGTGCACAAGTAGTATTTTGGGATTGTAAGTGGATTTTGATATTAATATATATGCGAAGTACTGTTGGACATCTGATGCTATCTAGATCTGCTTTGTTATGATTGATGTGAACCTAGGTTATTTGATGATTAAGTTGCAAAAGTGTCTATTTAATTACTACGAACTATGAAAGTATCTATGTTTCTGGTATATGTATCTGTGATCTATTAATTATTGTGATTATAGTGTTTTGTGCTGATAATTGGTATTATGCACGTGGATGCAGAGGTATTTATTCAATCTATGCATGATAATAAATCTGTAAGCCTGCTAATAGATCTGTTAATTATGAACTCGATAGGCTGGGAATGCAGACTTACTTGATTTACCTACTCTCTCTCAGGGTGCAGAAACCTAGTTCCAACACCCTCCCATACTGCTTCGGGTGAGAATTTTAAGAGAGAGATTGGGTAATGCCAAGAACACATTGGAGACCTAAGAAGAAAGAGATCGACGACTGGTTGGAAAAGAAAATTGAATTCGCAGTGAGGGAGAATTGTAGTGCAAAGCTGACTACAGAGAAGTGGAATAATAAGTACATTTTCATAGAGATCTATGAAATTTTCTTTGTGACATTTGTGACTGAGCTTTAGGAGTGGCTCGTAAGGCTCGTATATTTCCAGAAGTGTTGTAAGGACGAACGACTCATGAATTGGACCCCAGAGCTAATCCAACAGTTAGAAAATACTGATAACACCATCAATCACATGGTAGATCACTGGGTGGACAGTGTGATAGGAGGATTTGTGACAGAATTTGCAATTGATCAATTTGTGTCCTACGCTGAGGTGGAACGAAGGTTCTTCAAGGGTTTCTGGGGTAAGTTTCTGAAAAATCTGCCATTACTAATTAAGATCTTATTGTATGAAAAGAGCATTTTGTGCAGCCATATAGAGTGAATGAGCTCTAATCAAAGTGAGGGTACAACGTGTAGTGGTAAGTACTACAAAACTAACCAAGAAGGAGATAGATCTATTTATAGTCTAGTAAGGAATTCGGTTGCACCAACTACACCACCATCGAGCCATCATAGGGGTAAGAACTCACCCGTACCTCCTCCCTGACCAGAAGATGAGATGGCCTCACACATGAAGCTACCTACCTTCAAGGGCATAGGGGATAAAGACATGGACCAGTTCTGGTTTTTTGCAGGATCAATATAGAGTGCATGGAACGTGGCCAATGACACTGTGAAAAGGGTGCAGCTATCCCTTGCCTTTTAAGGGAGAGCCTTGGACTGGTATATGGGATACATAGCTGAACATGCGAATGCAACCATTGAAGAGATTAAGAATGCCTTGAAACAACAGTTCAAGAAGCCTAAGTCCTACTCTCAGATAGTGAACGATCTAAAAGATTTCAAGTAGGGACTGTCCGAGTCTTTATGGGAAGCTGACCAATGGTTAAAGAAAGTAATTAGAGTAGGAGGATTCCTGTATGATGACAGGCTATGTTGCTGCCCCACCTACGTGTACCAATGGGTCATCAAGCCATTGAATCACTGGAAAAGGCCTTGGAGATTGCGATGAAGCTGGAAGTTGTGCCAAGAGACAATATCCAGTTAGGAGTACAACAAATACAAGGACGGTTAGAGGCAATGCATATGGAGATCCAGAATCTGCAGAAGGAATGAGGAACATAGGCTAGCCTTGACAGGTGGTGCATACGATGCAGGGTGAATGGCCACACCAAGGATAATTTTCCTCTACTAGTAGACTACATGCAAGCTAGGGAACCTAGCCCGTTGCATCCTAGGGAAGTTGCGGGGCTAAGTGGCACGGTGCTGTGGTGCGAGGATTTTCGCGTGGCTGGGCTGCATGATACCAACCACTACCCCCACCTTGCCGCATATGTCCCAGAAGTGAAGCAACAATGGTGCAGGATTTGCAGATCTGTAGGACATGATGAGTAGAACTGCCAAACCTATGATCTGATGATAGACAGAGGTAACCTATATAGGGTAAAATCAGACCCCTCTTCACCAAGATCCCCCTCAGGTATGGGTGGCTCCCCAGCTAGGGGTAGGGGATGGGGCCAAGGTGGAAGCATAGGTAGGGGGAGAGGACAACTAATTTTCTATAACTGTGGAGAAATAGGGCACTTTGTAAGGGACTGCACAAACCCTGCGAGACAATCCTGCAGATACCGTAGACAGCTGGATCATGTGATCGAAGATTTCCTGATTCTGATAGCCAAGATGCAGGAGAAGCAGCAGACACCTACGCAGAATGTACAAAGGGTCAAGGCGGAACCTCGAGATGAAGGGAAAAGTGTTAATGTTATAACACGTAGGGGCATGGCCACTGGAGGAGCTGCGGAGAAAGCTGAGGCGGAGCCTCTTATCTGTAAAGCAGCCATTAAGCAAGAAGGTTTGGACTTACAGAAGGAAAAGGAAACCTTTGTCGCAGCCCACCAAGACTTTGCTAAGGTTGTGGAATCTAATCCTCAAGCCCTTGTGAACCTAAAAGCATATGATGAGGTCAAACCATTCCTGCAGGCATGTATGAAGCTGCTGCGCAACCAAAGGGCCATAGAAATCCTCGAAGCTTTGATGGACAATTTCACATAAAGAACAACCCAAGACATGGAAATTAAGGATGTGCACAAACTATATAATCATAAGAGACGCACTGGTAGGGAGATGCGGTTAACCATGTAGATTGGTGATTATGAGATGGATCAGGTTATTCTAGACCTAGGCTTAGATGCGAACATACTACCCAAGAAAACTTGGCAGCGAATGGGAGAACCTAAATTGGAATGGTCCACTATCTAGTTGCACATGGATAATCAGCATAAGATCATACAGTTGGGGAGATTGTCAAAGATTGTGGTAGATATCGCAGGAGTTAAGGTCTGGGCTGACTTTGAGGTCATTCAGATTGTAAAAGATGTGGACCCCTATCCTGCACTCTTAGGATTGGACTGGGCCATCGATATGGGAGGTATCATAAATTTGAAGAAAAGAAGCATAATATTTGAAAACGTAGGTACATGGGTGATAGTACCATTAGACCTTGCAGAAGGAGAATGGTATACAGAGCCAGTGCGTGAAGACGAAGATGTGGATCATATTTAAAAGTTAACTACACGGGACGAAGATTGGATCAACCCCACATCTGATGGTGTACTCTACTGGGAAAAAGATAGTGAGTGTTTCTCAGACTCTGATGGGGAGATAGAAAATTGGCAGAACTGGTTACCTGATGTATCTGCACTGCGATGCCTTAGGATCACACGGGACTTCCGATGCATCTCCTTCGAGGTAAGAGAAATTCCCTACATTGATGGTTCTAGTATTATTAAGGAGTTTCTGTGAGCATTTCAAGCTGAGGTTCCAAGAGAGTGAAGGCTATGGGCCCTTTATCTAGCCATGTGTGTAATGCCTGCTTGGTGGTGGGACACGCACAAGGGGGAGTTCTAGGATTGGCAGGAATGTTGGGATATGATGATCCTGCGATTTGAGCCTCCATCTGATGTACAAGTCAAGACGTTCCTTGGACCAGGGGATTCGCGCGCACATCTATTTTCTTGGATGGAGAAATGGTGGGAATGAACTACAGAAGAGTGGGTTCACTTGTTTATTCATGACGTGGGACCAATTCCCACCACATGGTACTTAGATGTGGAGCTACATCAACACACCTGCCACTGGGAAACCTTAAAGGACGAATTTATGGGGACATTTGGATTAACAGGAGGAACAGAGGCGCTTGACGAAGCTCTGCGGGATATAGATACCTTTGTATTTGGTGATTCCAGCCCCTACGCAACATTGGAGATACCAACATGCGAAACATAGTTGCAGGATATTTTCAATTGCTGCAATATCACCATAGAAGAATGTGATGAGGATTCGCGCAAGGTCTTGATCCCGGAATCAGAAGGGGAGCGCGCAGTTGCAGGACCTCCATTACACATTATGGATGTTACGAAGCCTCTGAATCTATGAGAAGTTAATATTGGCTCGGAAGAGCAACCTAAGTTGGCTAAAATTGGGGATTACTGGGATGATGAGACAATAGGCAAGGTTGTAGAATTACTCACAAAATATCAAGACTTATTCCCGAAAAATATTTCAAAGCTTAAGGGGATCACGGGGGACTTAGGGGTTATGCACATCACACTGAAACCAGATGCATGCCCTGTAGAGCAACGCCCTTATCGGCTGAACCCTAAGTATAAGCAGAAGGTTAGGGAAGAAATCGATAAAATGTTCACTGCAGGTATCATCGAACCGGTCTAACAGTCAGACTGGGTGAGTCCCATGGTGGTTCAGGAAAAGAAGATGAAGGGGGAATTCCACATCTGCGTGGACTTTCATAAGTTGAATGATGCCTGTGTACATGATCCTTTTCCAACACTGTTCTTTGATGAGATCCTGGATAACGTAGGAGGCCAAGAAGCGTACTCATTCACCGCTGGGTTCTCAGGGTACCATCATATCAGAATCACACCTGAAGATCACAGCAAAACTACATTTTCTACTTAATGGGGATCCTTTCAGTATATGGTCATGTCGTTTGGACTAAAAAAATGCCCTTGCCATCTTCTCGTGGGTGGTAATCACAGTGTTCAAAGAGTTCATCCATAAATTTCTGGAGATATACTTTGATGATTGGACTATCTTCAGCTTAGTAAAGATGCAAGTTTTGAACCTGTGCATGATGTTGGATGTCTATAGGAAGCACAAAATTTCCCTGAATATCAATAAGTGTATCTTCTACGTACCCTTCGGAATCTTTCTTGGACATATAGTTTTCCGACAAGGGTTGATGGTTGACCCTGTGAAAGTTGCAGTTATTGTTGGAAATACTAAGAGGCAGGATGAATCAATATTTCTTTCAATTAGAGCATTATTTAATCTTCACTTATTATCAGTGTTTGTAAAATGATAGCAATAACCAAAAGGAACACAAATGCACACTGTTTTTAAGGTGGAAACCCACTTCGGGACAAAAAACACCTAATGCTTTTCTAATAATTCTTTAATATTCAACTCTAATTGAAAATAAAGCTCCAACTTCCTAGAAGCTAGAAAAGCATTCTTCTCCAGCTCACACTGGATGGACGCTCCAATGCCCGAGATTATTCAATAGTCAACTAGACGGATGCCCTAACACCCAGTGAGCTACAAGTCACCGTAGCACCACCCTACCACCGTATAGAAGAATAAAAGAAGAATGGACTCCCATACCAGGGAAAATGGTCCACTTTACAATGATATAGAATGATGTAGAAGAAGAAGACACACTAGACCATAACCCCAACTATGACACAACCACCTAATGATGATCCTAGACCTTCCGACATTGCCTCTTCAACTCTTGGCAGATAGACACTAGTACAATTTTTACAATAATGTATTTACAATGACTTAGTACAATGATACCTTTACAGTGACTATATGCAGTGCTGCCCACTTTGAAGACTTCATGTGATGAACTTATTGCTACTATTCTGCACCTTGGTTGTTTCTCTTGTCATGCTACCCTCTGCTACACCTTGCTTTGCTTTGCTGCGCTAGACAGTTTGGTCCTTTGCAGCCCTTAACAACACATGATCTAGCTTTTTCTTGCCTTCTAGGATCTCAATATTGAATCTGGTGTATTTCTACTATTTTAGATCCCCAATTTTTTATTTTCGGTCCTGTACTAGTCCTTTGAGTCTTCTTTCCAATGCCATAGGTCTGACCCAATTTGGATTCTTCAAGAGAGAGTTATGTCTAATCTCTCACAATGCCCAAATTATGGATTGTTTCAGTAGAGTGAACTTGTACGGCGTGCCACGTGTCACTTTTTCTTCATTTGGCTCTGAAATTGATAGTGAAAAAACTAAATTTTGTGCGTTGTCTACCACTTTTTACATAATTCCAATCCAATACTCATAGATAGAGTTATGACGATTTTCCCAAGGTCACTTATTTTAGATGAATTTCAGGAGCCTACAAAAACACTGACTTCCACAGATCATATCTCCGAAAATGTTGCTCACCTTGATCTGAAATTTTTCTAGGAGCTTGCTTAGGAGTTTGGCTTCACCTCATAAAAATTTCAGCTTCTAAAACTTCTTACAAAAAAATTTAGATCGAAAATTCCACGATGACCTGTTTTAGATAGCAAAATCCCTTGCATAAGGAGGATATGAGGATCACAAATTATATAAATGCTTAGGTTGAGAGGGGCTTCAACAAGTGAACGTGGGAGGGATTTTAGGAGCTTAAAAAAAATTGATTATTACTTTTCATTGACCCATGCCACAACCCCATGGGGTTTTACCCCACTAACTGGGGGTACAAACTTCAAACATGAATATCTCTCAAATTGTGAAGAATTACATGGTGTGACATATATCAACGGAAACATCTCGACAAGTAGAAACCATAAAAAACATTCTTGACCCAGAATATATTAATTTGGTAGGTAAAAATGGCCATGAAATATTGGGGTAGCCCCTGGTGCTGCTTGGGTTGACATCAATGACAACCGTTGATCAACAATCTCCCCCTTTAGCATTGATGGCAACACAAGTACTCCCCCTGCGATCATGACACCTCTTCCAAAAACGTTCTCTCCCCCTTTGACATCAATGGAAAAGGGTAGCTCCCCCTGACACACAACCATCCTGCAGACCTGTACACACTTCCACTCCCCCTTTATATTGTGAATAAGGAAAATATAATGAGAACTTGGGAGAATCCCAAGCTTATGGTGAAGATATTCAAATTCTTCCCAAGGTAAAGGTTTAGTGAAGATATCAATGATTTGTTCTTTTGTACCAACATACTCAAGTTTGATATTATTTTCAGCAACTTGTTCTCTAACAAAATGATATTTGATCGGAATGTGTTTTGTTTTTGAATGCATGACAGGATTCTTGGAGATGATGATGGCATTGGTGTTGTCACAGAATATGGGAATAGGCTCATTGAATTGTAAGTGAATATCTTGCAAAGTTTGTTTCATCCAAAGGAATTGAGTACAACATGATGCTACTACAATGTATTCTGCTTCCACTATAGATAACGAGATTGAGGTTTTCTTTTTGTTCAACCATGATACGAGACAACCACCTAGATAGAATGCTACTCCACTAGTACTCTTATGATCATCAACGCTTCCTGCCCAATCTGCATCTGTAAAGGCTTGAATAATGAGATTGTTACCCTTGGGATACCACAAACCATATTATTTTGTGCCCTTTAGATATCGAAGAATTATTTTGACGACAATAATATGTGATTATTTTGGTGCTACTTGGAATCTTGCTACTTGTCTAACTGCTTGCATAACATCTGGCCGGAAGGCTGTTACATATAGAAGACTACCAATCATAGATTTGTACAACCTCTGATCCATATCCTTAGATGAGTCATCTATGCTCAATTTGCAACCTGTTACCATTGGAGTAAGGAAGGGTTTGCAATCTTCCATTTTGAATTTCTTGAGCATTTCCTTGATGTACTTGGCTTGACATATAAATATTCCTTTCTCTTGCAGAGATATTTGAAGCCCTAAGAAGTATGTTAGCTCACCAAGTAAAGACATCTCGAACTCACTTTTCATCTTTGTAGAAAATTTCTTACTTAGTCGATCATCGTTGCTACCAAATATTATATCATCCACATATACCTCAACGATTGTTAAATTATCTTTATCTATTTGTACATAAAGATTGCTATCAACAATACCTTTCTTGAACCCTTGTTGATGTATATATCCATCAAGACGAGCATACCATGCTCTGTGAGCTTGCTTGAGACCATATAGAGCCTTCTTTAACCTGAAAACATAGTCTTATTTTTCTGATAGTAGAAAACCTTCAGGTTTTTCGATGTAAACTTCTTCTTTTAATTCGCCATTTAGAAATGCTGACTTCACATCCATTTGGTAGACTTTGATTTTTATTGAACATGCATAGGTGAGAAACATTTAGATGGATTCCATTCTAGCAACTGGTGCAAATGTTTCATCGAAATCAATTCCTTCCACTTGTGCATAGCCTTTGCAAACCAATCTTGCTTTGTTTCTGGTAACCTGCCCATCTTCATTCAATTTGTTCCTGAACACCCATTTTGTCCCAATGACATTTTTATCTTTTGGTCGTGGAACTAATTCCCAGGTGTTATTTTTCTCGATTTGATCCAATTCTTCATTCATAGCTGCTACCCAATGTTCATTCTGGCTGGCTTCCTCAAAACTACTAGGCTCAAAGGTTGCTAGAAAAGTAATGTGAGCTTGTTGTGGTGAACGAAGTTGTCGACTTTCATTTATGTCACCAATGATTTGATTTGATGGCTGGTTCTTTTGAATCCATTCTTTTGTTCTCTTTGGAGGAGCTTCTTGTTGTTGTTCTGGTATATCTTGATGATCATTATTTACTTCTTCTTGGTTGATAGTTTCTTCTTGTTCTAGAATTTTCTCTGTGTCTTTTTTAACCTCTGTCTCAACTTTCAAAAATCTAGATCCTCATCATTATTCATTAGAAAACCACCTTTGTCAAATGTAACATTTATGCTCTCCACTATCTGTTTTCATATTAGATTATAGGATTTATAGGCCTTTCTTTTGTGTGAGTAACCAACAAAGATACCTTCATCAAAACGTGATTCAAAATTACCCAAATTTTGATCTTATCTTTTGATATAACATTTGCTTCCGAAGATTCTGAAATATTTTACATTAGCTGGTTTTCCTTTCCAAAATTCATATGGGGTCTTGTTGCAATTATTTCTGAGAAGAATTCGGTTGATAATGAAGACTGTCATATCAATTTCTTGAACCCAGAATTTTTCATCCAATTTTGAGTCCTTCAACATTGTTCTACCCATTTCCTATACAGTTTTGTTCTTTCTTTCAACATCTCCATTTTGCTGAGGTGTTCGTGCTGTTAAAAATTGTCTTTTTATTCCATTTTCGTCACAGTATTGCTGAAATAATTTGGAAGTGAATTCTTTGCCATTATCTAATATTAGACACTTTACTTTCAAATCAGTTTCATTTTCGACCAACTCCTTGTAGATCTTAAAGCACTCAAATGATTCAGATTTTTTCTTTAGGAAACTGACGGCTGTCATCCTGGTATAGTCATCTATCATTAACATGAAATATAATTCTCCATCTAAGCCTTTTGTTCTCACAGGACCACATAGATTGGTATGTATCAATTCCAATGGATGTGATGCAAAGTGTTCCTTTGTTTTAAATTGGACTTTCGTCTGCTTGCCGTGTCGATAGGCCTCACATAGTGTGTTGGAAGGTTTTCAAATTTTCGGCATTTCTTGTATTGCTTCCTTTTTTCTTATCCTGACAAGATTTTCAAAGTTTATGTGACCCATTCGTTTGTGCCATAACCAAATTTCATCTTCTTTAGCTAGTAGACATGCTTTAGTTGCTTCATCTAGAACATATATGTCATTTGGATCTTGAATTTTTGTAGCCACAATTTTACCATACCTGCCTTTCCTGATTTCACGTTTTGTGGAGTTGAATAGCATTGTGTGTCATTGATCACACATTTTTCCAACACTGAGCAGATTGTGATTCATGTTTTCAACCAATAGAACATTATTGGCTATAACATCTTTTCTTCTGAGAGTGACGATATCTGATCCTATAAAATTTTAAGATCCATCATTTCCAAGTTCCATCCTTCTTCTCTTTTAGGGATACAAATTTCCTTCTATCTCCAGTCATATGCATTTTGCAACCACTATCAACATACCACACATCTTTGTTGTTTTGAGCTTTGAGAGTGAGATCACAATTATCAATCTTCTTCTTCTTCCACTTTCTTTCGTTCTGTGGCTTCGAATATTCTTCTGGAGGATTTTCAAGTCTAAAGTCTCTGGCTATGTGTCCAAATTTATGACATTTGTAACATTCCATATTATTTCTTAAATGTTCAAAGATATTGATGTTTCGTTAAGCCCTGGGAGGTTCATATTTGAAGGATCTCCTAGAACTGTATTGGTTCCTAGGGTACGTGCAACATTCTATAGCTTTATGACCAAATTTTCCACATGAATAACAATAGATATGAAAAATATGTTGGTACCTGGATGGAAATCTTCGACGAGGAATCGTCCTCCAAGGATGTTCTTGTGAATCTTGTCCAATGAAGTCTACATGCATATCAGATCTCATAGGTTCATTGTATTTTGTTGTATAAGGTTCTGCTTCTTCTTCTTTGTAACCGAGGCCAGTTCTGTCATTGTAAGGTCGTTGATTGTTGATGAGTTCTTCCAATTCCTTTGAGCTATTGGCATAGTTTTGGATAGTTTTGTTAGCCACCTATAAAATTTGTTATATCAAAAGGTGGCTAAATTTTTTTGGAGCCTTCAAGGAACAAGTTTTATTGCAAAAAATTGTTATCTCTTGAAGACTCTTGAAGACATCATGCTTTTTGTTTAATCTTCACTACTGTTTCCATTTAAAACTCAGAAATTCTGCTATTTTCTTGAAGAAAATACTGCTGCAAAAATCCCTTTCTCCCCATTTTTCCTTTCCTTTCACTTCGAATTAACCTTCATTTTTACCCCTTTTTCCCCATGGAATTCCTCTATTTCCCATTTTTTCCCATTTCCCCTTCATAAGATCCATTTCATAAGGTTTAAAACTCACTTTTAAACCTTACCGAAACCCCCAAATCCATCAAAAAACCTTGAAAATTTCATGAAAAATAATTTTTTTAATTGCAGGCTTAAGCCCCTTTGGGCTAAGACCTAAACCACTTCCCCATATGTGCCCTGGCACTAGAACCAAGCGGTAAACCCTTTCGGCGCTTATCGCATTAGAAACAAATGAAAAACACAAGTCTTTTTGGCCTTTATAAGACTTCCGATGCGATTAGCCCTCTTAATATGTAAACTCTCGATCCTTTGTTTTATTTGAAAACCAAGAGTTAAAGACCAAAGCGCTTATCGCATCGGAAATAATCAAAGCGCACAAGTATTTTTGTTGTATTAATTATTTTGATCTGATGAGCCCCTTTGTTTATAAGTCCCGATCCCATTGCCGCTTCATATAACCACAAAGCCCGCATCTGACACTTAAACCTTGTAAATAAACCCATCTCTGATGCAATTTTCCTTTGAAAATCATAAAAACCCCTTTTGCCTAAGTTTTGAACTAAACGCGCCGGTGTAATGTTTTTTAATGGAAATACTATTGATTTTTTTCCCCGATCAACGATCCATACACTCTTGCATCGAAGATTTGCTAATGGGTAGATTGAAAAGCCTGCTTCTTCCTCCCGATTCCGATTGGCCCTTATACATATAAGCCCTGGGCCTTTGTTTTCCATATATCCACAGGCCCCGCAGATGGGCACTAAAACCTCATATATATAACCCGCCCGACGCAATAAACCTTTGTTTTCCATAAAATTTTGATTTTTTATATTATAATGTGGTCCCGCTCGTTCATTGGTCGGATCCCTTCTCCGCCGTTGATCTTGGGCCAATATGATGGCCAGCACTGTATCGCATCGAAGATTTCCATTGGTGCATTGTAGTATTTGATTGCTCCCCCTCTGATTGGCCACTCCTCCAATTCATTCTCCGCCGTCGATTTGATCTGCATATCGACGGTCCAAAGTCAATCGCATCGGCGCTCCTCTATCCATCACCTCCTCCAATCGCAAAGCTCCGATTTCATCTGGGCCATCCACGTGTCCAGATCGAATGGTCCAGATTTCATCTCCTGACCTTGGTTAAAAACATACACCCCCGCTCTATAATGTTTTTCGAGCAGATCTCAACCGTTGATCTCTACAGATCAATGACTCTTGTTAAAACCTTTCTCTGCCTTGTATATTACTTCATTAACCTCTAAGATCAATCTGAGCCATCCATTTCATTCATCCAATGGATCGTATTAACCTCAATAGGCCCGACCCCTATAGGTCCTGCCTCCCTCCAGATCTGATCTCCGCCGTCGATCCCTTGATCGGACGGTCCATAATAAAACCACCCTGCCTTTTATCCGCTGTGCATTTGGTCTATATCGCGCTCACTCATCACCATTATATCTGAGACCCCAGATCCAATGGTTGACGTGTGTTTTCACGTAACTTCAAGTGCGAATGTTAATTCTCAGAGGGCTATGCGAAATGGGCGGTATTCAAATTCCACGTGTCACCTCCTAATGCATATCGCGTTTGAAAAGGTGAAACCACCTTTTCCTCTTTTAGCCACGCGAAACCTGTGGTTTTCCCTCTTGAAACCACTTTCCTTCTTTTCCATTTTGTTTCATCACGTGCCACCTTAGCCTTTGATCCCTATGAGCCAATCTCATCCGATGGCCCAAATTCTTCCCGAAACCCAAATTTGATTTTTAATTCATTTTTCCTCCGCCAAAAGGTTTTAAACCTTTTTCCTTTGCATTTTCTCCCATTTAAATATAAAGTGGCCTTTCCACATTATGTTTCCTCAGTTGCTCCCAACTGTCGATCTCTGCAAGATCCACGGCCCTAACTTAATCTCTTCACCATTTCTTCCAAACCACTTCCATTTGACTTCTGCACGAAATCTCCACCGTTGGATGCTTTCATCCAATGGCTACGCTCCAAAACTAAGCCTCCTAAGCAGTCTTACCCCATAATGCAAGATTTTATAACATTTTTGTATTTTGCAGGTTTTAATGGTTTTTCCATTATATTAAAGAAAATGAAAGCCGAGGATGACAATCCTCCAGGCTTTCACTTATCAAAGAGAAATCATTGAGCGGGGTTCCATGCCACATTTCATCAGTGTATCATGGACACTGATTCCATATGAGCCCTTGTCATACCTGCACATCAATAAGACATAGGGAAGCATGATTAAAACGAAGATTATTAGTGTTGAAGACCTTCACCATAGCAGAACTGAAGATTGAAGATTTTTTTCACATTTTTCGGTGGATTATGGCTAAGATTGAAAATCAAAAGCATAATCCACTGGATTAAAAAAAAATTAAAGAAAATCATAAACATTTATCAGACAGAGGATGCCTCCACTGCCACATCAGAGGCTAATTGATTCCTCTCAGCTACCATATTTCCACGTGTAGCCTCAAAGCATTCAGCAGAGGCCGAGTTATGATCAGAAAAGAAGATATTTGCCTCAACGCAGCCGAATATTTAATTCAGCCAAAGGAACTTAATGCAAAAAATATCAGCAGAGTTATTACATCATGAAACAAAGCCTTAAAGTCAACAAAAGCCCCCACCGAGCTTAATTCTTAATGAAAACAATTAATACAGAGGGCATATCTTTAAACTTCTACATCGTGCCCCTCAAAGGTCAAGAAGCATTTATCTATATTAATTGAACTTGGGAGATCTTTTATCCCATTCCACCTCCTCATTTCTTCTATAAATACTTCTGTATAAGTTGAGACAATGTTTGTTGCAGAACTTTGAAATATACTTGTGCTCAAATTTTCTACTTGTAAATAGTATTCAAAGGCTCTTGAAGCTCTTTTTGTGATAGAATAGTTAGGCTAAGAAGTGAAGATGATTGCTGAACTGAAACATTGGACTTGAAGATTGTAACTGGTTTGACATCAATAAAAAGCTATTTCTTGGGATCCTGGTCTATATCACTGGTAAAGTGCTCCTTTCTGTGTAATTGTTTTCCTTTTGTGTATGCCATTTTTTCCATTAATTCTCTGATAAAGAACAGCAAGCATAGATTTAAGACCTACTGTTTACAGTACCCTTCTCTGACTTATAAGATTTATCTCAATGTTTTCCTCCAATTTTTTTATTTAAGAATGATTCAATACAATTTAAACAGTTAGGAATGATGGTGTTCCCTCGTCCTACTGTTTGATTTAAACATTATTCTTGAATGTTATTTTCATTTTTTGCTTATTAAATTTAGACTATAAAAGTGATGGTGTGCCCTGTTTTCTAGTTTCTTTCTCCAAAGGTAGATTTTGAAAGTTTCCCTAAGTGTATGCTGAAAGCAGACTAGATTTAAAAGTATCTTATCTAATCTTAAGTTTCATTTTGTTTCTCTTATGTGTTTTCATACTTTATGAAGGTAATTATGCGGATTACTGGATTTTTGTCTATTGAGTTGCTTTAATACGAACTTACCTAAGAAATTTATGGTGAGCCCTGTTCTTGGTTGGTTTTAAACAGTTACTTAAGAGGCTTTTCTTGTTTGGAATGACTATAAATCCTTGTTGAAATTATTATTAGTTTCCACCCCTCCAACACTTTATTGTTTCCATTCCATCATTTTATCTCAAATGATATTGTGATATAGATGGCTTTCCCCTTGGATCACTCTTGAAGTTGTTGATCAATTAAAGCCCTTTTATGACTCCATAGCCCAATGGACTAAAAACCAGCATTATATCTATCTTTTCAGCCAAAGCTTGTTCTGATTGCTTGCAAATTCACACTTTTGAAAATCTTTCCATTTAGGACTTTCCACTCAAATAATAATCATGCTCAACCATCCAAAACAAAAGAAAACCCTCGAACTTCATAACTAGCCTAATATCTTCAGCTAAAACCTTTAAAGATAAATCCATCTTTACACTTTATTGGAGAGATCCCTATCTAGATTCAGGAAGGCTAGATCCTAGAATCCCAAAGTGGTTGAAATAGTGTTCTCTCTATAGTTTGACTTTGCCAATCTTGCAAATTACAGGGAGCTAACATTTCTGGCAACTCCATTGGGGAATCTGAGTTATTTTAATTTTGGATAATCATTCGATAAAAAAAAACCCCTGTGTCAAGCGTATTTTCTATATCAGCCAATTGATCCACCAACAACTAACATTTCTGGTGAATCCAATAGGGCATTTGAGTTATTTTCATTTTGGATAATCATTGGATAAACAGAAACCCCTATTTCAAGCGTATTTTCTATATCAGCCAGTTGAGCCACCAGCAACTAACATTTCTGGCGACTCCATTGGGGACTTCTGAGTAAAATGACAGTTTAAGTACACCTTTGAACTCAGGAAAATCCTAAATTCAAGAACATCATGTAGTGAGTAAAAGCAGCCCTTTTCAAGCACTACCTAACACATGGTAATCATGGTAAAACTTGTTTGAATCAGTGACAAACTAAGGACCCCTTAGGATTCTCATAAGACCTTATCAAACCTTGAAGGATCAGCTAGCTTAGCCATAGGAGTAGACTGTTTTTGTCTCATAACCATAGCTAAGTTTTGAAACAAATTTAGAACACTCTTAGAACCCATAGGACTGAAAAATAACTCGGAAAACCCAAAAATATTTCAGATTGGTATTCAATAAACATGGTGGTGGACCATAAAACCTTTTACCTCCAAAAGAGCTAAAAAATTCCACTTGGCGACTCCACAATCCTAAATAGACCTTAATACTCCACTGGGAAGACCCATAATCATTGTAACATCATTCAAACTCAGTTAGAGGACTGTAGGATTAAAATTTGTGTAAAAAATATCAGTTAACCTCTTAAAGACTGTCATATCTGGTTGAACTTTTCTTGTTTACTTGGGTCTTAAAAACACAACATAGTGGCTCCTAGAAAGATTCATACTAGAGCCTATCTTGACCCAGACCCACCTGAGACAGTAGATAACCCTGAAAGTATCCTTAGGAAGTCTCATAAGATTAAATCTTCAATTGTTTTCAGATCACCCTTGAGAGCTAATTCAGTTCCTGAAAATCTTGCAGCTCTACAACAATCACAATTTGACTTAAGAAATCCATTTAGAATTAGGTTTCTTGATGATTTAGATCAGCTAGATTCAAAGTCTTCACTTTAATCTCCTGAAACAAGTGAACATCCTGGTAGTAGAGAAACAACACCACCTGATTTACATTTCCTTCAAAATTTAGGTGTCTCTCATCCAAGACCAGCTCAGCAATCTATTCCTGGTCCATCCACATCTATTCATCCTAAATCCATTGTCCAAACCACTCCACTTCAACCCACTTTCCCTTTTGTTAATCCACCTCTTGTAAATCCACCTCCACCTCCTACCATGGCAACATGGTATGCTCCCTTAGTCCTTATTTTACCATTAGTCAATCTTCCAGAGGACTATCAGTCCAAAATACCATTGTATGATGCTAGTAAATCTACTACTACATCACAACATGTGGATAAGATGAATGACTACTTTGACAAAAATGAAAATGATGATGAATCTGTCAAGCTTAGATTATTTTCTCAGAGTTTAGGGGGAGAAGTAAGAAAATGGTTTAAAGGCTTAACCCCTCACAGTATAAATGATCTCCAAGCTTTCCATCAAAAATTCTTAAACAAATGGGAAGTGAAGAGGAATCCTCTCCAAATACTTTCTGATTACAAGAAATCCACAGAAACACTGGGGAAAGTGTACAAGCTTACTGCACTAGATTTAACAGTGTGTATAATGCTCTTCCCCCAGACCTAAAACCTCCACAAGGCTCAACTCTAAACAAGTTTCCTGAAGGATTTGATCCTGAGGTGGCTTATCAGCTGGGAGAGAGAGATCCTTTAATTCTTGAAGATATGAAAAAAGGAGGTCTTATTGTGGAAGTTAATTTGATGGAGAAAAGAGCAAGAATGAAGAATGAGAAGAGATTGTCCTTTAAGGAGGAATCTACACCTTCCACTTCAAGCTCAAAGATGGAGAGAACGATTGAAGAGATGATGAAGAAAATGAGCATCCTTGAGAGAGCACAAGCAAGTCAAAACCAAACTACTCCTCAAAATATAAATGAAAACCAGAATCAGAATTTCAGAAGAAATAAACCCCAAAATAGGCCAAGGGAAGATGATCAATAGATCACTCCTCCCTTTCATCAAAATTATGTGAGTGAGGTTGAAGAAATAGATGAGAAAATAGAGGAATATGATATCAACATGATGGGAGTAGATAATGATGACTTTGAGGTTCATTATGATAGAAAACAAGGTCTATACACACCTTATGATGACAAGAGAGATGAGGATGAAAGCTATTATCAAGACATAGAGAACGTCATCATAGAGTCTCAAAAAGAGTATGACCTTCGAAGTAAAACCAATCAAAAAACTCCCAAAACTAAAAACTCTGATAAATATTCACAAAACAACACTGTACACAAGCCTAAAGTTGTCAAACAGAAGGAAAAAACAGTGGCTGGAAATTATGATAAGGGTAAAGAGAAAGGAACTCAAAATAGTACAAAACAGAGTGCAGACCTTAGTAGTGTTAGCACTTTAGCTAGTACTCCTATTAAAACAATTTTGTTAAATGTAAATAGAACAAATCAGCAAGCTGATGTTGCTGATAGAATGGAAGTTAATAAAGTTGAGACAAGCACTTCAAAGAATCAAATCCCTTTTAGCTTGGAGCAGGAAATTTCCAAAATCAAAATCTCTATTCCTCTGACTGAGTAAGCTGCCTAGAATGTATATAGATCTCAAATTTTGAAGGCTTTTAACATAGAAGAGAATAATGACACTGTAAATCTTAACGGTGACCAACCATAACTTATTTTTGGTCCCAAGATTGAAGGTAGGTACCAAGAGGGACCTGTTCCTCCCTTTTATGTAATTTTAAATGTTCATGACAAGATTTTGCATAACGCTATGCATGATTCCGGGGCCTCTCACAATTTAATGCCCAAAGCTGTAATGGAGAGCCCTGACCTTGAGATCACAAGACATTATAAAGATCTCTACTCCTTTGAATCAAGCAGAGTAAAATGTTTAGGATTAATAAAATACCTCTACGTTAACTTAGCATAGATCCTAGCCAAATGTTTGGTTATGGATATTGTTGTGGCTGATGTGCCCCCAAAGTATGGAATGCTATTATCTAGGTCTTGGGGGGCTAAGTTACAAGGAACTGTGCATATGGACATGACCTATGCGACCATTCCTATTTTCAATCAGACAAGAAGACTGTACAAAGAGTCACATATGCAGTACATGGTTACAAGCCAAGACAGACCATAAAACTCTCCTCTGTATTCTGTAAATACAGGCCTCGATTCTTTTATCCTGTTTAACGATGAAACATTCAATGAACAAGTCACTTTAACAGAATTATTGACCGATAGAGAGGAGGAGGTAAACACCACAGAATTGTCTAAACCGTTTGATATATTTGAAAACTTTAGCAAACCAAACATAGGTCTTGAGCTACAGATCATGCGTCCTTCGCTTTTTAACCTTGATAGTCAAGAAAGTAACCCTCAACACAGTGAAAAACATGAGGATTTAAAACAAATTCAACTAAGTGTTGATACTCAAGAACAATCAGAAAGCACTATAGTTGAAGAGGACAGTAACCAAGATGAACCTAAAACTAGTCCTTTGTGGAGTATGAACTTTGACTGGTCGTGCACTAGAAGCAATGCTGGTGCAGGTGTCTAGATTCGTAACACTGAAAACAACCACACAGAGAGAATTTCTTGTAGATTAAACTTCCAGTGTTCGAATAACATAGCGGAATATGAATCCCTTCTTTTAGGCTTACATTTGTTGAAGAAATTAGGAGCCAAGAGAATTAAAGTGCACGGGGATTCATAATTAATAATTAGGCAGGTCAACGGGGAATACAACGCTAATCACCCTAGACTTAGAGCCTACAGAAACGATGTCGTGGATTTGTTGAAAACTTTTGAGGAGTCCCAGTTAATTTTTGTCCCAAGAAAAAGAAATATCATGGCCCACAGCTTAGCTTTTGCGGCTAAAACATGCTTAACGCCATATGAAACCAAAGAATGCACAACTCATATTAAATTCAGACCAGCTATCCCTGATAACGAAAAATATTGGCAAGTGTTTGACGGAGACAAACAAATATAAGACTTCATGCAATTCAGAAATGAATTTGAACTACACAGTTTGGATTCAGATTACGAAACAGATTGCCCAAGTGAAGAAAATTTTCTTGATAAAGAAGAAAAGTCTCTTGAGCTTGCTAATATTAATATACTGTCTAGAAAACCTAAAAGCACAACAGAAATGGTTGCAGAGTTAGAATCAGAGGAGTTAGAAACCCAGCAGTCTAAAGATCATATTTTGCCAAAGGGTCTGGCCCCTTTAGAAGAGTTGTTTGATTTTAACGATGTGGCCAAGAAGCCAAAACTGGAGCCTGTAGAAACTCAAGTGGAAGAGTGCAATATATGCAGTGAACTAAAACCAATGATGATTAAACTGTCTAAGACTTTACCAACTCACATTAAACTCAAATACATAGAGCTATTTAAAGAATTTTCTGATGTTTTTGCATTGAGTTACGAAGATCTTAAATCCTATGACATTGAAATAATTCAGCACAAAATCCCTCTCAAGGAAAACCAAAAGCCATTTAAATAGAAGATGCACAGAATAAACCCTGTTCAACTACCTTTGGTTGAGAAGGAAATCAATAAAATGTATGAAGCTGGTATTATTGTCCCTATTAGATATTCTGAGTGGGTGTCTAATCTGGTGTCAGTTAGGAAGAAAACAGGAGAGATGAAACTTTGTATAGACTTTAGAGACTTAAAAAAAGCTTCATTGAAAGTAAAATACCCTTTAACTAAGATGGATCATATTTTACAAAGGGTGGTAGGGTCTAAAAGAATTTCTTTGCTTGATGGCTACTTAGGATACAATCAGATTTTAGTTCATCCTGATGATCAATTAAAGACATCGTTTAATACACCTTGGGGAAATTTCATGTATGTGAAAATGCCCTTTTGTCTAATGAATGCTGGTGCAACATTCCAAAGAGCCATGGACATAGCATTCTCGGAATAACTGGGCTACTTCATCATTATATACCTGGATGATGTCATTTTTTTTTCAAAGACAGATGAAAAGCACTTAGAAAATTTAAGAACAGTCTTCGAGAGATACAGAAAGTTTGGGGTATCTTTAAACCCAAAGAAAACACTATTCGGTCTCCAAGAAGGTAAACTTCTTGGGCACATCATTTTGGAAGAGGGTATTAAGATAGATCCAAAGAGGATTGAGGCCATATTGCAAATCTCTCATCCTAGAAACATCAAGGAGTTACAATATTTCATTGGAAAGATTAATTTCTTGAGAAGGTTCATCCCCAACTCCGCTGAGCTCCTTAGAAATATTAAAAACATGCTAAAGAATGAGCAAGGGGTAAAATGGACCTTGGAAGAAAAGAATTCCTTTGAGCTGGTGAAACAAGCGTTAACCAACACACCGGTTCTAATAAGTCCTGATTTTTCAAAAAAAAATTATATTTTTTCATTCACATCAGAACATACAATAGCTGCTGTCATTTTACATAAAAATCCACAAGGACAAGAGCAGCCTATTTCATTATTTAGCAAGGCTTTGAGGGATGCCCCCCTAAAGTATAACATTATGGAAAAGCAAGCCTTTGCTTTGGTTAAGGCTTTAAAAGACTTAAGAGTATACATCTTGCACTCACACATCATTTCCTTTGTCCCAAATTTAGTTGTGAAAGACATTATAACACAGGACCCAGATGGTAAGAGAGGTAAGTGGATAGTTGTTATTCTTGAATATGATTTAGAGATAAAGCCCACTAAACTCATCAAAGGCCAAGGTCTAGCTAGATTAATGGCTGAATCAAATTTTGAAGTTCTTGATATTAATATGATAAATTCTTTAGATGAACAAGAGGAAATCTCAACTCCCATTGTTGAAGACCATTTTATGAATTCCTCTTGGTATGCTGATATTATTTATGTTTTTCTTAATTTGAATACACCTCCTAGTTTGAAAAAAACAAAGGCAAGGTTTTTGAAGTTAAAAGCTATAAACTATTGCATTATAGATAAATGTCTTTATTGGAAAAATGAAAGTGGTATATTTCTTAAATTTTTGCCTGAGTATGATGCAGAGATGGTTAAGCATGAGTTCCATGAGGGAGAATGTGGAGGCCACCTCTACTGGAAGACAACAGCCAACAAAATCCTAAGGGATGGTTACTACTGGCCTACTCTCTTTCTTGATGTACACAATATGATAATTGCCTGTCATAAATGCGAACTTTTTGAAGACAAAAGGAAGCTGCTACCCTTAACTCTGCATCCAATCACTGTTGAAGCCCCTTTTCAATAGTGGGGACTTGAATTCATAGGAGAAATCCATCCACCATCCTCTGCCCAGCATAGATGGATTCTCATTGCCATAGACTACTTCACTAAATGGATAGAAGCCATCCCCTGTAGGCAAGCCAATGATTCTATCATTATAAAATTCATGGAGACTAATATTCTCTCTAGATTTGGTTGTCCTACAAAGATAATCACTGATAATGCAACAGAATTTGGATCCAAGAAGATGGTTGAATTCTGTCACAAATATCAGATATCATTAGGGCATTCTACTGCTTATTACCCTCAAGGTAATGGGCTAGCAGAATCCTCAAACAAAAGTTTGGTGAACATAATCAAGAAGTTGTTGGAGGACAAGAAGAAGTCTTGGCACACAAGGCTTGTTCATGCACTTTGGGCTGACAGATTGACATTGAAGAAATCTATTGGTATGTCACCCTACCAGCTTGTGTATGGTACTGATGAAATTTTTCCTACCAGCCTTGGGGTACTAGTTATGAAGATGATTCAAGAGGTTTAGTCTGAAGACATTGACATGATCAGAAGGATAAATCAGACTATTCACCTCCAAAAAACTAGAGAGGAGGTTTATAACAAAGCATTACTAAAGCAAGATAGAATAAAAAAGATTTTTGACAGAAGAACAAAGGCCAGCAATTTTAATGTTGGGGACAAAGTTTTAAAGTGGGACTCAAGGAGAGAAGACAAGGGCAAGCAAGGGAAATTTGACAACTTATGGCTTGGCCCTTATCTCATTCATTTTGCTGCTGGTAATAATGCCTTTTTCTTACAGGAGTTGAGTGGAGTTGAACTGTTTGGGGGTCCTGTCAATGGCAGGATGCTCAAAAATTACTTCTCTTGAACCATGTCATGTTTTGAAGCCTTTTTATCTTTTTCTCATTATAAATATTTCACCCATCATTGCATTCAAAGTTATAAAAATAAAAAATACAAAAACAGTGAAAGAAAGAAAAGAGGGCAGATTGCAAAAACAATAAAGGTACAGCCCCATACCAACAAAAAAAGAAACAAATCTAAAAGTGTGCAAGCTTAAATGCCACTCTTGAAAAACACACTGCTAGTTAGTCATACAGCCTAATCATGACTAATTAGTTTTAAATTGACTGCTGATAAGATAGTGAATTTGATTTTCCAAACAGCTTAATCTTGGCTTATTAGTAGGTAGATTAGGCTAGAAATTAAAGGTTCAAACAACTCAAAATCTGAACCTAAGTTTTCAAAATAAGAATGAATCCAATCTGTTTTAATTTCTGAGTCAAAACAGAGGTAAAAATGGTTCTAATCAGCTCAAAATCTGAACCAGATGATAAGGAAAAAACAACTCAAATAGAAGAAAAAAAACAAAGCTAAAGAAAAGAGAAGGTCGTGCTTAGAACTTTAAGATCTTAAGCCTTCCATTTTGATTTAATTTTCTGTAAAATAATTTCTATGTGCAGCTTGGCTTTTATGCCATAGATCAGCAACAAGTTGGACTATTCAATCCTGACTTGTATGCTTTTAAATTTCTGTTTTAGAAATTAGTGAATAAAAATATGTTAGACTGCTTAATCCTAACAGATTATTGGCTAGGTAGAGAAGCATTATGGACTCAACAGTTCAATCTGACTTCATGGAGAAATAAGGAGTAGAATTAGATTATATTTTTTTCTTTCAAAATAATAAATGTTGTAAAATATTTTTCCAATCCAAGTGCACTCTAAAGAAGAAAAAATGTTAGATCAGTAGGATTGGGTAGGTAGAAAGTTTGTGTTGATGAAGATCCATTGCTTTTCATGGCTGCTAACATTTTTCAGAACAAAGAAGATCATCCAAGTAAGAAAGTTGCAGCCCAATAGATGAGGCACTAGTCAGCCTCTAGAGAATGCAAGTCTGAAGTTCTTGATGCCTTCAAGAAGGCACCATCCCCAAGTGGAACCACTGTTAGCCACCTATAAAATTTGTTATATCAAAAGGTGGCTAAAACATTTTTGGAGCCTTCAAGGAACAAGTTTTATTGCAAAAAATTGTTATCTCTTGAAGACTCTTGAAGACATCATGCTCTTTGTTTAATCTTCACTGCTATTTCCATTTAAAACTCAGAAATTCTGCTGTTTTCTTGAAGAAAAGACTGCTGCAAAAATCCATTTCTCCCCATTTTTCCTTTCCTTTCACTTCGAATTAACCTTCATTTTTACCCCTTTTTCCCCATGGAATTCCTCTATTTCCCATTTTTTCCCATTTCCCCTTTGTAAGATCCATTTCATAAGGTTTAAAACTCACTTTTAAACCTTACTGAAACCCCCAAATCCATCAGAAAACCCTGAAAATTTCATGAAAATTAAGTTTTTTAACTGTAGGTTTAAGCCCCTTTTGGCTAAGACCTAAACCACTTCCCCACAAGTGCCCTGGTGCTAGAACCAAGCGCTAAACCCTTTTGGCACTTATCACATCAGAAACAAACGAAGAACGCAAGTATTTTTGGCCTTTATAAGACTTCCGATGTGATTAGACCTCTTAATATGTAAACTCCCGATCCTTTGTTTTCTTTGAAAACCAAGAGTTAAAGACCAAAGCGCTTATCGCATCGGAAATAATCAGAGCGCACAAGTCTTTTTGTTGTATTAATTCTTCTGATCCAATGAGCCCCTTTGTTTATAAGTCCTGATCCCATTTCCGCTTCATATAACCACAGAGCCCGCATCCGGTGCTTAAACCTTGTAAATAAACGCATCTCCAATGCAATTTTCATTTTAAATCCATAAAACCCCCTTTTTCCTAAGTTTTGAACTAAACATGTCGGTGCAATGTTTTCTAATGGAAAGACCGTTGATTTGTTTCCTCGATCAATGGTCCATACACTCTTGCATCGGAGATTTGCTAATGGGTAGATTGAAAAGCCCGCTCCTTCCTCCTGATTCTGATTGGCCCTTATACATATAAGCCCTAGGCCTTTGTTTTCCATATATCCACAAGCTCCATAGAAGGGCACCAAAACCTCATATATATAACCCGCCCAATGCAATAAGCCTTTGTTTTCCATAAAAAAATGATTTTTTATATTATAATGTGGTCCTGCTCGTTCATTGGTCGGATCCCTTCTCCGTCGTTGATCTTGGGCCAATCCGATGGCCAGCACTGTATTGCATCGGACATTTCCATTGGTGCATTGTAATATTTTATTGCTCCCCCTCCGATTGGCCACTCCTTTGATTCATTCTCCACCGTCAATCTGATCTGCAGATCGACGGTCCAAAGTCAATCTCATCGACGCTCCTCTATCCATTGCCTCCTCCGATCGCGAAGCTTTGATTGCATCTCGGCCATCCACGTGTCCATACTGGACGGTCCAGATTGCATCTCCTGACCTTGGTTAAAAACATACACCTCCGCTTTATAATGTTTTTCGAGCAAATCTCAACTGTTGATCTCTGTAGATCAAAAACTCTTGTTAAAACCTTTCTCTGCCTTGTATATTATTTCGTTAACCTCTAAGATCAATCTGAGCTATCCATTTCATTTATCTAACGGCTCGTATTAACCCCGACAGGCCCAACCCCTGTGGGTCCTACCTCCCTGCAGATCTGATCTCCGTCGTCGATCCCTTGATCGGACGATCCATAATAAAACCACCCTGCCTTTTATCCACCGCGCATCTGGTCTATATCGCGCTCACTCCTCAATGTTAGATCTGAGACCCCAGATCCACTACCTCCCTGCAGATCTGATCTCCGTCGTCGATCCCTTGATCGGACGATCCATAATAAAACCACCCTGCCTTTTATCCACCGCGCATCTGGTCTATATCGCGCTCACTCCTCAATGCTAGATCTGAGACCCCAGATCCAATGGTTGATGCGCATTTTCGCATAACTTCAAGTGCAAACGTTAATTCTCAGAGGGCTATGTTAAATGGGCAGTATTCAAATTCCACGTGTCACCTCCTAACGCATATCACGTTCGAAAAGGTGAAACAACCTTTTCCTCTTTTGGCCATGTGAAACCCATGGTTTTCCCTCTTGAAACCACTTTCCTTCTTTTCCATTTTGTTTCATCACGCGCCACCTCAGCCATTGATCCCTATGAGCCAATCTCATCCGATGGCCCAAATTCTTCCCGAAACCCAATTTGATTTTTAATTCATTTTTCCTCCGCCAAAAGGTTTTAAACCTTTTTCCTTTGCATTTTCTCCCATTTCATTATAAAGCAGCCTTTCCACATTATGTTTCCTCGGTTGCTCCCAACCATTGATCTCTGTGAGATCCACCGCCCTAACTTAATCTCTTCACCATTTCTTCCAAACTGCCTCCATTTGACTTCTGCGCAAACTCTCCATTGTTGGATGCTGTCATCCAATGGCCACGCTCCAAAACTAAGCCTCCTAAGCAGTCTTACCCAATAATGCAGGATTTTATAACATTTTTTGTATTTTGCAGGTTTTAATTGTTTTTCCATTATATTAAAGAAAATGAAAGCCGAGGATGACGATCCTCCAGGCTTTCACTTATCAAATAGAAATCATTGAGCAGGGTTCGATGTCACGTTTCATCAGTGTATCATGGACACTGATTCCATATGAACCCCTGTCATACCTACACATCAACAAGACACAGGGAAGCATGATTAAAACAAAGAGTATCAGTGTTGAAGACCTTCACCACAGCAGAACTGAA
Source organism: Pinus albicaulis (assembly GCA_034641835.2). NCBI lineage: Eukaryota > Viridiplantae > Streptophyta > Pinopsida > Pinales > Pinaceae > Pinus > Pinus albicaulis. The sequence continues at coordinate 1,110,453,667 of CM076581.1, forward strand.
GATTGAAGATTGTTTTCACATTTTTTGGTGGATTACGGCTAAGATCGAAAATCAAAAGCCTAATCCACTAGACTAAACTCCAATTAAATAAAATCATAAAAATTTATCAGATAGAGGATGCCTCCACTACCACATCAGAGGCTAATTGATTCCTCTCATCTAGCAGATTGCCACCTGTAGCCTCAAAGCATTCAACAGAGGCCAAGTTATGATCAAAAAATAAGATATTTGCCTCAACGCAGCCGAATAGTTAATTTAGCTAAAGGAACTTAATGCAAAAAATATTAGCAGAGTTATTACATCATGAAACAAAGCTTTAAAGTCAACAAAAGCCCCCACCGAGCTAAATTCTTAATGAAAAACAATTAATACAGAGGACATATCTGTAAACTTCTCCATCGAGCCCCTCAAAGGCCGAGAAGCATTTATCTGTTTTAATTGAACCTGGGAGATCTTTTATCCCATTCCACCTCCTCATTTCTTCTATAAATACTTCTGTAGAAGATGAGACAATGTTGGTTGCAGAACTTTGAAATATACTTGTGCTCAAATTTTCTACTTGTAAATAGTATTCAAAGGCTCTTGAAGCTCTGTTTGTGATAGAATAGTTAGGCTGAGAAGTGAATATGATTGCTGAACTGAAACATTGGACCTGAAGATTGTAACTAGTTTGACATCAATAACAAGTTGTTTCTTGGGATCCTGGTTTATATCACTGGTGAAGTGCCCCTTTCTGTGTAATTGTTTTCCTTTTATGTATTCCATTTTTTCCATTAATTCTCTGATAAAGAATAGCAAGCATAGAGTTAGGACCTACTGTTTATAGTACCCTTCTCTAATTGATAAGCTTTATCTCAATGTTTTCCTCCAATTTTTTTATTTAAGAATGATTCAATACAATTTAAATAGTTAGGAATGCTGGCGTTCCCTTGTCCTACTGTTTGCTTTAAACATTATTCTTGAATGTTATTTTCATTGTTTGCTTATTAAAGTTAGACTAGAAAAGTGATGGTGTGCCCTATTTTCTAGTTTCTTTCTCCAAAGGTAGATTCTGAAAGTTTCCCTAAGTGTATGCTGAAAGCAGACTAGATTTGAAAGTATCTTATCTGATCTTAAGTTGCATTTTGTTTCTCTTATGTGTTTTCATACTTTTTGAAGGTAATTATGCGGATTACTGGATTGTTTTCTATTGATTTGATTTAATACGAACTTACCCAAGAAATTTATGGTGAGCCTTGTTCTTGGTTGGTTTTAAACAGTTACTTAAGAGGATTTTCTTGTTTGGACTGACTATAAATCCTTGTTGAAATTATTATCAGTTTCCACCCCTCCAACACTTTATTGTTTCCATTCCATCATTTTATCTCAAATGATCTTGTGATATAGATGACTTGCCCCTTGGATCACTCTTGAAGTTGTTGCTCAATTAAAGCCCTCTTATGACTCCATAGCCCAATGGACTAAAAACCAGCGTTATATCTATCTTTTTCAGCCAAAGCTTGTTCTGATTGCTTGAAAATTCACACCTTTGAAACTCTTTCCATTTAGGAATTTCCACTCAAATAATAATCATGCTCAACCATCCAAAACAAACAAAAACGCTCGGACTTCATAACTAGCCTAATATCTTCACCCAAAACCTTTAAAGATAAATCCATATTTACACTTTATTGGAGAGATCCCTCTCCGGATTCAGGAGGGCTAGGTCCTAGAATCCCAAAGTGGTTGAAATAGTTTTCTCTCTGCAGTTCGACTTTTCCAATCTTGCAAATTACGGGGAGCTAACAAGTTTTTCCTTTCTTCACTTCCTTACGCAACAAGACTACTTCAACTTCTAATTCTTCCCTTTCTTGGTTGGTTTCTTCCAAATTCTTTTGAAGTGACTCTTCAATACATTTGTGTTCTTCAAGAGTATTGGAACAAATATTCTCAGCCTTGGGCTCTTTTATAAGCCTGATTTCCTCCTTAGAAAATTCTTCTATGGTCAACCCTTCTTCTTCATTGTTTGATACCTATTGTTTATTGTGCTTGACCATAAACAATACTTTCTCATTGGCTTCTTCTTCATTGTCATTGTCTTCATCGGATGATGAGCTATTTTCTTTAGAGAGAAAGTTCCTTTTGGATCCTTTATTTTTTCCTTGCTTGTTGAATTTCTTAAAGCCTTTCTTTCCTTTTGACTTGCCATCACTTATGTTCGGACATTTTGCTGTGAAATGGCCAACCTCACCACAGCCAAAACATATCAATAGAAGTTTACCTTTGAATTTTCCCTTACAAATTTTTAGTTTTCTCATAAAGTAAGCATATTCTTCATCTGAAAGACCTTCTTCATCATCTCCATTTTCTTCACACTTGCAGGTACATGTCTTTTCAATTGAAGGTTGTTTGTCCTAATTGGTTTTCTTAGATGAAATTAACATAGTTTCTAAATGTGAAGTACCCTTTTCTTCATCAAGTCTCATTTCATATACTATGAGAACTCCATGTAATTCCTCTTTGCTGAGTTTGTCCAGATTTGCACTGTATTCTAAGACTGATACCTTTGGGTTGAATCTCCCTAGTAACGTTTTAAGAATATTTCGTATAATAGTCTTCCTGTCAACTGGCTCTCCCAATCCTTCCATAGTGTTGGTTATTTCATCAACGTATTGGAAGTATGCTGCAATGTTGCCATATTCTTTCATTATGAGTTGCTCAAATTTTTCTATATAGATTTGAAGCTTTGCTTCTTTAACATTTGAACCACCTACATATATATTCTCAAGCTTGTCCCATATATTTTTGGTGGTTTTACAACCCAACACCTTATGATAAGCTGATTCAATAAGTCCATTGATAATAATATTATTTTCTTTTGCATCATTTACCAAAATCTTCTTACCTTGTTCATCCGTGGTTGGTGTAAATCCATTTTGAATAGTGTCCCATACTTCGTAACCTTGCGCTAAGAGATAGACCTCAATTATTCCTTTCCAGAGTGCATAATTGTTTTCATTTAATAGAGGTACACCATTCTTGGTATGCTCCATGACCTCCTTCCAGCTGTTAAACTACTATTGAAGGAACCAAGCTCTGATTCCAATTGTTGGAAATACTGAGAAGGGGGGTGAATCAATATTTCTTTCAATTAGAGCATTAGTTAATCTTCAATTATTATTAGTGTTTGTAAAATGATAGCAGTAATGAAAACGTACAAAAATGCACACAGTTTTTAAGGTGGAAACCCACTCTGGGACAAAACCACCTAATGATTTTCTAATAATTCTTTAATATTCAACTCTAATTGAAAATAAAGCTCCAACATCCTAGAATCTAGAAAATAATTCTTCTCTAGCTCCCACTGGATGGATTCTCCAATGCCCTAGATTCTTCAATAGTCAACTAAATGGATTCCCCAACACCCATTGAGCTACAACTTGCCCTAGCACCACCCTACCACCCTATAGAAGAATAAAAGAAGAATGGACTCCCATACCAGGGAAAATGGTCCACTTTACAATGATATAGAATGATGTAGAAGAAGAAGACACACTAAACCATAACCCCAACTATGACACAACCACCTAATGATGATCCTAGACCTCCTGACACTGCCTCTTCAAATCTTGGCAGATAGACACTAGTACAATTTTTACAATAATGTATTTACAATGACTTAGTACAACGATACCTTTATAGTGATTGTATGCAGTGCTGCCCACTTTGAAGACTTCAAGTGATGAAATTCTTGTTGATGTTATGCACCTTGGTTGCTGCTCTTGTCATGCTACCCTTTGCTGCACCTTGCTTTTCTTTGCTGCCCTAGAAAGTCTGGTCCTTTGCAGCCCTTGACAACACATGATCTAGCTTTTTCTTGCCTTATAGGGGCTCGATATTGAATCTGGTGTATCTCTATTATTTCAGATCTCCAATATGTGATTTTAGGTCTTGTAGTATTCCACCGAGTCTTCTTTCCAATTCCACAGGTCTGACCCAATTTGGATTCTTCAAGAGAGAGTTATGCCCAATCTCTCACAATGCCCTAATTATGGATTGTTTCAATAGAGCGAACTTGTATGGAGTGCCACATGTCACTGTTTCTTTATTCAGCCCTGAAATTGATAGAGAAAAAATTGCAATCCATGCACTATCTTTTGCTTTTTATAGAATTCCAATACGATACCTAGAGAGAGATTTACGAAGATTTTCCCAAGGTCACTTATTTTAGATGAATTTCAGGAGCCTGCAAAAACACTGACTTCCACAGATCATATTTACGAAAATATTGCACACCTTTATCTGAAATTTTTACAGGAGCTTCCTCAGGAGTTTTTCTTCACTTCATAAAAATTTCAGCTTCTGAAACTTCATAGAAAAAAATTTAGAGCGCAAATTCCACGATGACTTGTTTCAAATAATGAAAACTGTTGCATAAGGAGGATATGAGGATCACAATTTATATAAATGCTTAGGTTGAGAGAGGCTTCAAAGAGTGAACGTGGGAGGGATTTTAGGAGCTCAAAAAAATTAATTATGAATTTCCAATGACCCATCCCACAACGCCATGGGGTTTTACCCCACTAACTGGGGGTACAAACTTCAAACATGAATATATCTCAAACTGTGAAGAATTACGTGGTGTGCCATATATCAACGGAAACATCTCGACAAGTAGAAACATAAGAAGAATTCCTGACCCAGAATATATTAATTTGGTAGATCAAAATTCCCATGTAATATTGGGGTAGCACCTGGTGCTTCTTGGATTGACATCAATGACAACTGTTGATCAACATTTATCATCAATCTGGCAGTACCTACGACTGAGAAACAGTTGCATTCGATCCTTGAACATACGGGCTACTGCAGAAAGTTCATTCAGGGATACACGTTGATCACAACGCCTCTAGAAAAGCTACTTAAGAAGGATGTTTCATTTTTTTGGGATGACGAGTGTCAAAAGAGATTTGAGCTACTCAAGGAAAATATGGTCTCTGTGCCTATCCTTATTTTTCCTGATTGGGCAAAGGTATTTCATGTTAATGTTGATGTTTCCGAAATCACCTTGGGAGCAGTCCTTATGCAGCGTGGAGATGGAGACATTGATCACCCAGTTTCATTTGCTAGTAGAAAACTCTCTGGCGCAAAGCGCAATTATGTCACCATGAAACGGGAAGGATTGGCCATGGTCTATGCATTACAGAAGTATCGACACTATCTGTTAGGAGGACACTTCAAAAATTTTACCGATCATTTGGCTTTGAATTACCTAGTGAATAAGCCTATGTTGGGGGGGGGGGGGGGGGGGGGGGGTCTCTGGGTGGATTTTTTCTTGTTCTAGGAATATGATTTTGAAATCATTGTCAAAACAGGGAAGTTAAATGTTGGGTTGGATCACTTGTTTTGAATTGAGAGCGGCAAGGAACCAACCAACCTAAAAGAAGAATTGCCTGATGCGTAGTTGTTCGCTATTAAGGTAGTTGATGCGCACTTCGCTGACATCATTCAGTTTCTGTATATAGGCTTGGCACCTGTGGATTATTCAGTGCAATAGAAGAAGGAGCTGGTAGCCTACGTTGTGGATATTACCATCATCGCAGGACATCTATATAAGATGGGAGCAGATGAAGTGATGTGCAGGTACATCCTGGAGTATGAATGACATGATATCTTAGCAGAAGCCCACGATGGGGTAGCAGGAGGTCACTACACAGGGAAAGCAATGGCACAAAAGATCTTGAGAGCTAGATTATGGTGGCCCACCCTGCATAGTGACTCTCATGACTATTGTAAGGCCAGTGATACCTGCCAACACACCAGAAGGTCGTCGCGTAGGGATGAAATTCCCCTTCAACCGTAAATGGCCCTGCAAGCATTTGAAAAGTGGGATATCAATTTTGTCGGACCTATCAACCCACCAGGAAAGAAGACATGTGTGTGTTACATTATAACTGTTACTGATTATGTCACTAGGTGGGCCGAGGCACAAGCGGTAAAGGATTGCACTGCAGATAGTGTTGCGCACTTCATCTTTGAGCAGATTCTAACCATATTTAGATGTCCGAAAATCCTGATGAGCGATAGAGGTACGCACTTTGTCAATGAAACAATATAGGCCTTGACGAAAGAATTTTGGATCCATCATGCAAAAATCACTCCGTATCATCCTCAGGAAAACAGAGTGGTTGAAGCTTTTAATAAGGTCTTGGAGCATGCACTAACCAAGGTCTGTAATGTTGATCGCAATGACAGGGACGTGCGTATTCCATCTGTTTTATGGGCCTACCGAACCACCTGTAGGAAGTTGACAGGGAAAACATTGTTTTGGATGGTCTATGGCAAGGAGGTCGTCATGCCCATGGAATATATTGTTCCTAGCCTGAACATTGCATCCTTCACAAATATGGAAAAGTCTGATATCATGGAGGAGCGGTTAGCATAGCTTGTGGCTTTGGAAAAAGACCGTTTCATTGCTAACTTCCATCAGCAGGTTCAAAAGGCATGTGATAAAACATGGCACAATCGACATATTCGTCAAAAGAACTTTGCGGAGGATGAATTAGTGCTACTTTATGATAGCTACTTTACAAAACACCCAGGGAAGTTTCGACAGCACTGTCTTGGGCCCTATATAGTTAAAGAAATCACGGATGGCGGAGCTATTCGATTAGCTACCTTGCGCGGTGATATGCCACCCAGCTATATTAATGGTAATTGGCTCAAAACGTATCGAATCAAATGACTATATGGCCAAAGTAGCTGTGTGAAGTGGGATAGACCCAACAAGGAAGGTAAGCACAACAGGTACCATGCTCCGCGTAGGAGGCAACTGCAGGATTGGAATCTCGGGGGAGTGCCCCAGAGGTGCAGGAATAAACTCAGAACGTAGCAGGTGCCGTGGGAGCATAGGAGGTATGCTAAAACCGCAGGGGTGCATTGGGAGCACAGGGGTGCGCTAAGCGCACCAAGGGTGTGAAAACTATCCATTAGAACTGTTAAATCGGGTAAAAATAAAAAGTTATCGTTGGAAGGAGCGGGTGGTCGGCATTTAATGAGGCAATTTCTGGAGATCTTTTACCTTTTACTTGATGGTAAGTTCCAAGTGAATTTCACCCTATTTTTGGTCGATTTCAAAGGCTATAAAAAGGGCAAGATAGACCAGACAAGGTTTCTGTATCACTTGAATAGCTTGTACTTGGCATGTTTGTCCTTGACAAATTGGTGTTGTAAGAGTTTATGTGCCTATAGCATCCCTTTCATGTCTGAGGAACCTACTCCTTCTAACAATAGCCATCTGGGGTGGGGATTCATTTTCTGCACCAGAATGACAGCCACTAATCCTGCTGAATCCTCAGCACCAGTGACTTCGACAGAGCCAGAAACTGAGAAAGTGGTCGAGATTGAGTCTGACACCGAAGAAGTTATCTCCACGTCGAGCATAGTCATGAAGAAGGGAAAGGAAAAATCAAAGGGCTCAAGGAAACCCGCAAAATGGGTCGGAGGGAAGCCCCATACTTCCCCAAGAAACGTAAAATCCCTGCGAGTGACACCCCAGGCGCGTGTTGCTCAAGAAGAAGATCAGGCCGCAAAACCAATCAATTGGTTACCTCCTTTCATTCAGTCGTGCAGGCCCTCGACGTGCACGTAGAAGAATCTCGATGACCTGATCACCTACCTGCAGATGCCGCTGACCTCAAGAGAGGTCCCCGTTATTGGTGAAACTTTTGGAAGGCTCCATGAGATCAAATTTGATGATCATGACTTGGCCAATTTGGAGGCCTTCCCTAAGTTGGCGCCCGAGTTATATCTTGAATGAATTTAGGAGGATGATGGGATTAAAAATTTTCCTGTAAGCTGGGTACGTGGAGTGGCAGGATTTAGGCTCCTCAACCTGCTCAAGATGCCACATTTTGGCCACTACAATATCATAGACCGTCTGGTGTGTCAATTGCTTGCCTTGGTCCATGATGGGTGTTTTTAGATCAAGGATTGAATCCCTATCAATGCTACACTAATAAAGGGAAAGGAAAGGAAAAATCAAAGGGTCAGACCCTCTCTTATGCGTTGGGAAGAAATATGAGGCCGAAATTGTTGAATATGTGTGACAAAAATACCATGTGGAGCGGAATACTCATAGCTTCATGATAAAATCCATCAGTGATCCCGCTATGCAACTGGGTACCATGTTATTGGCATGTAAGATGATGTGAAAATTCCAGGTGGCCTCCATCCTCACATACGTAATTCAGTTAATAGGCCAATGCGAGAAAGGGGTCTGCTTCAATTGGTCACAATATTTTTGCAATGATTTTTTGGCCAATGTCCGTGAATCCCAAGAGCAGGGATGGGAATTTTTCTATTCATGGCTGCTACTTCTCATTGAATTGATAGCCTGGGAAGAACCTGAGGAATATGTCCTCCCGGAGCTCACCCCTGACATGTGCGAGGGGGCCTGATATACAAAGTTATGGGATTCTAAGGAGACGTAGCGTCTTGAGGATAACCAAGTCTTCTGGGTCCTCTTTCAGGGTAGCTTGGCAACAGCCATTAATTCCTGACCACAGTTGTCTCCAGCAGTATATGAAAGATACAAGGGCATTTCAGTGTTCCAGGTCACCATGCACAAATTCCAAATTAGATCACGCAAGGATAAAGCCTGGAATTCGCTCCCTTATAGGTGGTGGATGAAGAAATTGATAACTTAATTGCACTCTGGCCTCCTAAATGGAAGATCGGCTTCAAAACCAGAGCGAAGGGCACTAAAGGAACCAACAAAATGAAAGTAATCCCACCTTTCATCATCAAGGATACCAAAGGATCCAGTAAGAGTACAGGGAATGATGCTGTTATAGTAGCACAAAAGGAGACGCAGCCGAAATAGACCACTGAGAAGGACGCAGAAGCAGAGACTCAGCTAGATTCGCCGCCAGACCTAGGTACAAAAGGACTAGATGTAGGAGGAACTGCCTCTCCTAGAGGCATGAAATGAAAAAGCCAGCCTATCAAAGGGCCCTGAAAGAAGCAACACTCTTAGTGGATGAAATGAGATGAGACAGTCACACTGACCAAAGGGGACCTCGAACAAATTTTTGACACGATCACTTTGGTCATAGAAGACAAATGGTTAGACTTAGAAGAATAGTAGAGAGCTACAATTGACACAATTTAGGCTGAGCTCCATGCTCTACAGCTGAAGACAAACACACTGCAGACCGGTGTGACTCAGGTACGACCACCCTTGGAAACCAGTAGTGCAGCACTAGCTACAGCAGAAAGTCGCCTTTGTTCCTTACCTAGTGTAGCCCTTGTGATCAGTTCACCCAACCTGGAAATGCAGGTCCAGGCTGGTGCAGAGGTACAACTGGATTTATCCAGGCTGCCACATGAGGCATTGCAGGTTCTCCACACCTCCTTGTTTCAGGAAATTCACCATCGAGACCAAGAAGTGCACCAACATCTCGGTGTGGCTTAGCAGACAATCGTAGAAAAGAACGTTGAAGTATCCTTCGCCACCGTGCAGAAAACAGAGTTGGAACACTTAATTCATAGACTTTGCGTCGACGTTACAGAAGAAATCCCAGCCATAGCCACCCCCAGGCTAATATTGAGGGGTTGGTTGCATCATTTAAGGCCTCTAGGACATAAGTTCAGGTGGTCAAAACATAGATGGAGCAGCAAATCGAATATTTGCAGGCTAAGTTGCAACCCGAATCACCTCCGGAGGTATGGGCCCAGTGAGCTGCGCTGGTTACCACGGCTACAAATGTCATTACAGGTTAGATCGCTAAGGGTGCCCAATTACTGGAATCAGCCATGCAGCTATGGACCAAGGTCCAGCACAACCCGATCCTGCAAGAAATAAACTAGGACCTGCGGAAAAAAGAAGAAGCATTCGAGAAGTTAGAAGCCACCCTGCCCACTTTGGTTCCTGCTCAGCACTTGGCATGGCTACAAACCAGCCATGCCCTCCAAAATGATATTGATGAACTCCAGCATAAGAAGAAAGTTCTCGGTGATCGCTTGAAGCCTTGGACTGTCGAAGCCCTCAAGCTCTTGCAGGATGTTGATGTTTTTGTTAAGCAACTAAACCAGACTCTGGAGAGAGTCACTACTGCGACAGAAGGCCTGACTTCGCGGAAGTTGGTAGACATTGTACAAAGTGTTGTTGCTCAAAGTGAAGGTATGATACCCCCATTGGTCAAAGAAATCCGACTGTTGCAGGTGCAGGTGGAGATCCCACCATCACAGTGACTCGAGACGAGTCACAAGATTGTGTTGGGGGACTATTGGAACAGGGTCTCCTAAAGTTGCAAGTTTTGTCCATTTTTTTATATTTTTGGTATTATTTAGTCTAATTTAGGGGTTTTGGGGTGGGTCAAAGCCCCAAATGCATTGTAATGGGTCAAGGGTAGACCAAGATTCCGCAAACCACGGTTTGTGGACCATTGGATGCGTAGGCTAAATCAATATAAATAGATGAACTTTTTTGAGTCTTAAGGTAGGAAATAATTGATACTGATGCTAAGCACGAATTGTTAGATCCGTTGTTAAGTTGTTAGGTTAAGGACTCCTGCTGGTTGTGTGCGTAGAGATCCTCAGTCCTGTTCTGTGCGGACCCTACTGGCTATGTGCACAGGCGGTATTTTGGGATTGTAAGTGGATTTTGATATTAATATATATGCGAAGTAATGTTGGACATCTGATTCTATCTGGATCTGCTTTGTTATGATTGATGCAAACCTGGGTTATATGATTTAGTTGTGAAATTGTCTGTTTAATTACTGCGAACTGTGAAAGTATCTATGTTTCTGGTATATGTATCTGTGATCTATTAATTAGTGCGATTATAGTGTTTTGTTCTGATAATTGGTATTACACACATGGATGCAGAGGTATTTATTCAATATATTCATGATAATAACTCTGTAAGCCTACAAATAGATATGTTAAGTACAAACTCGATAGGCTGGGAACACATACCTGCTTGACTTACCTACTCTCTATCAAGGTGCAGAAACCTAGTTCCAGCACCCTCCCATACTGCTTCAGGTGAGACTTTGGCCTGCGCAAGAAGGTCACTGCCAAAAGGGCCAGTAGTATAGGGGTTTGTTGGCAAACCTTAACCTCTGAACCTAGGTCAGGACCCTTCGAGCCAACAATGATACATGTCAGAAAAAGAACTAGAACACAACCTGTGTCCATCACCTATCCTATCCGGTGTATCCAGTAACTTTCCATCTCTAATAATGTAATCCTTATCTGACCTGTGACCACCATGAGGACAACTTCCATATGTTCCATTAATATTGTCCTACGGTCCATGATTGATCCTAAGTGGTCCCTGCCTCTACAAATATAAAAAAAATTGAAGAATGACTAAATTAAATTCTGCTTGTTTCTCCTATGCATGAATGATCATATCATTATCTTCCTTTAAACTTCTTATTTTTTCCTTCAAACTTCTCAAAGTGTCTACTATATTAGGGGAGTACCTATCACTATAATGCTCATTAGATTCATAGGGAGAATATCATGAACTGTAGTATACCATTTTTGTAGTCATCTTTGATATTATTCCTACAAGTATACCATGTTAGCTAAACCAAAACATAAACATAAACAACATACCTAAATATAGTTCAAGAGAGGATATCTAATCTGCAAGATCAACTTTATTAGCACGATACATGTATAATCATAATCATAGAAATATATCAACATTATGAAAGACAACACCAACCACATACCATGACCTTATGCATGACATTCATAAATATAACACATGAGTATCCATATAGAAAATAGTCATGCAAAACAAATGCATATTCAACCAGCATGCATTCATGACAAAAATATCTTGACAACAACATCATCAACTACTACATAGTAACACAACTGAAATAGTGACCATCACCATGTATACATCGAAAGAACATGTACAAAAAGAATCCATGCATGATATTCATATCCCTCCCATCCAGTCTAAGGGGTGAACCATGCTTTGATACCACTTTGTAACACCCTCCTCCCACATTTACCCAAGTTAAATGATCAACCATGGTAAACATGTGATGAAGAGTTACTATGATATGATTCAACTTCCCAATTATAGTTCAGGAAGTCGAACTGACAAGACAAGACCAATATAACCTTAATTAGATGCTACAGGACCTTTAGGAGCAAACCAACCCTTCTAGGTGTTCAACCCCTGAGACAAATTGTTTTTTGAATGATCTAGAGCCCCATTCACACTGTTGAAAATCCATCCATGCAACTGAATCCCTCCAGTCGCATGCATAACAAGGCATCCATGTGTCTATAGCTTTTTTCAAGTAGTTTTGTACCAGTGACCCTGGATATTGAACCACTTTTTCAGGGCCAGGATTCAGGCCTCTACCGAGAACTCAATGATAGTATTAGAAAGGAAAATAACAATATGACAAGGCCTCTAATGAAAAACTTGAACAAGGACCTGATCCAAAAAGGCCTAGCCATGACAGGAATTATGTTAAACACATCATGAACATGTAATCTACAGGTCATATAAACACATCTGAGAATAGGGATGATGCAGGAGCATTAGGCTCAAGAAAATTCCTTGTATTTTAATAGACTTAGGGGTTTTGTGTTTTCAAGGGAGCTGATTTCTTATGTGATGTTTTGAGTGATTTTAATGAGAATTAATTAAATATTGTAAGGAATTTTGTAAATGTTCTCGAATGTTGGAGAACATGAGATAATTGGGCTAGTTGAAAACTCATAGGGATTGAGAGATTTAGGAATTAATTATAAATCCTAAATTAGAATTGGTTCATGATTTTAGTATGAAAGAGGGTCTTTAGGGATTAGTTGAGTCAAGTAAGGACTTAAAGGATATTTAGGATTTTTTTGAGAAGATGGAGGAATTGAAACCAAAAATAGTTTCAGAACCTTTTGTATAAATTGTAAGCCTCAAAGGCATAAAGAGGTAGATAAGGTAGAAGGTAGAGATAGAGAGGTAGAGTTTGAATTGTAAGCCTACAGGAAGAATAGGGAAAATGCCACTAATACAGAAGATCGGGCCAGAGGAATAATTCCTATGTAAATATTGGTTTTAATATAGAAAACTCAATTTCTGAGTTTGTGTTTTGAGTGTATATTGTGTGCAAGTGAAATTGACAGGAACAAGGGAAATTCTGTCATTTTATATTCAAGCTACATTTTTAAGAGATTGTGTGGTTTGAGGGTGAATGTTCATTTATTGAATTCTGTGTGATTGAGAAAATTAGCATCGATCATAGAATGGATTGATGCCATTAAATAATTGCTTGAACTTCTAAATTGAGGTATAAATTGGCCTGTATTTCTTTCACAACTGGAGTTGACATCGTATAAAGCATTTCAAGGAGAAATTACACATTCTGTTGTGTATACACAGTGCAGTGAGATCCGGGGTTTGAAGTCACATTTGAGGGTTTATTTTATGGATGATAACCTCAGAAGAAGAATAAACCATGCGTAGAATGAATGCCAGAGAGGGTTTGAAGACTGGTTGATATCGTGAAAACAGAATGATGGAGTAAAGGAGAAGTCATAGTGCAGTGAAATAAATCTATGGTTGTTTGAACAAGCATGCGGAGGAGCTGTAATAAAAGAAATTGGATGTGGAATTAGGAGTCAACGTCAAAGGAATGGAACTTCGGAGGCCCATAGGAAGCGTGGCGAACTTATGTGATTGGAACAGTGAAGGCAGTTTCGGAAAACAACAAAATTTTTTCGCACAATTATAAAGTGGTAAGTGGTAATTGCTGGAGTTATCACGATAGTGGTCGTGGGCCGACGCATGGAAATTAAAATCCACTAATTTCGTGTAAGTTTTAAGGTTTTAGCCATCGTGATAATTGGAGCACGATATCAAGCACTGTCTGTCGGATCTAGAGCACTAAAATGGACGATGGAGATTGGATTGTGGAAATGAATGGGTAAGTTGGAAAGGTGTGGGACCCGAATAAAATATTATGTTGATACTTTGGATTTTAAACCAAATTATGGAGTGTTAAGCATGGTCCAGATATAATATTATGTTGGTGAGTATTAAGGTGTGGCTCCAAAGTTTATTTTAATTGGTATCTTCAGTAATTATTTAACCAAAGTCGGATGCATGGATACAAGTTTCCATAAGGTGAGTTGGTATGTTGTGGGCCCGAAGATTTGCTTTGGGGTTTTAACCAAATTTGAAGTTGTATATATCAAGTTTCCATAAAGTGGGTTTTATTATATGGTTTAAACCATAGGTTTGGTAAAAGGAGAAGCTTCCGCACTAGAGTATTGAATTATATGTAAATGGGTATGCATTTTTAATTTTTTATATGCATATTGTGGGTTTTTGCTGCTGTGGCAGCATCAAGGGACTTCATACTTATCTGAGAATTACCAATAAGGATTGATGTCCTCTCATAATAGCTTCATTACCCTCTATTAGTTCATACATTCATTTTTCATTCATGTACTAAAAAGACATAACGAGAGCTATAGCTCGAGTTTTTCTTAACCATGCTTATAACCAACATAATAACAATGATAGAACAACCATTAATATAACATAATAAACAACACATTTGCACAAAATACTCAAGAGGAAAAGATCTCTTATTAACATATACAAAATGAAACCAGGTCAAGGACTTCCACCTACCACCTGACCATATATTGGGCTGAACCAATTCTTTCTTTCAGCTAATCACCCATGTGTCGTATTCCAAACATGAATGTGGGACTCACAATAGAACCAATCAAGCATTACTCAAGATTTACCAAAATCACACCAAGGTATTCCTAGGAAAAATTACAAACATACAATACAGGATTTACTACTATCTCACCAAGGGATTCCTAAGACCAAACACAAACATACAATACAGGCTTTACTGCAATCTTGCCCTATACCGGTCAAGGGATCACTAGGCCTTAAACAAGCATGGATTCCTTTGGATCCCTCCACCTAAACCATGGCAATTTTTTCATCTCCACTCTCTAGGCTTTAACGTGTATCTCGCCATAATCAGACAAGGGATTCCTAGGCCTAACGAGAGCATCCGCCTCTAGGATTTATCATGTATCCCACCATTACGAGTTAAGGGATTCCTATACCTTGTGATTTTTCCACAGACCACCCCACTTAATTTCGATACCATATGGAAATATAGAACAACCAAATAATAGAAACCACCATCAGACCATGGCTATATAGAAATTGCAATGCAAGGCTGAAATCCACTGTTGCACCTAGAAAGACCCATGCCAATTAAAGTAAGAGAACCAAATACACACATGCATGCAAAATATCAAAAGGAAATCACACATGAAAATCGATACCTGCAATTAGCCCCATTTTAGATGCTTGATCCTTCTCTTCCTTGCTTGATATTTTCTTCCCTTTTCCTTCTTTGTCCTTACTTTTCTTTAAGTGATCCAATTCTAGAGTGATCCAAGAAAACTGTAAGTGTGCAAGAGTATGAGCGAGATAGAATAGAGAGATAGCTCCAAAAATAAACTGACAAAAAACCATGAATTGATCCTCAGAGTCCTTTTTATCAATGAGGCCTCTAATTTCTTCAATTTTCCATTATTTTCCTTCATTTTTCTCCTCACATGAAACATGTGACCTTTCACCTTATTTTTCTCCTATTTTCCATTATTTTTATAAATAAAATGCAAATTAATGTCTTTTGCCTTTCCAAAGCCTTTTCCATTTCCTTTTCTAGTTTCCATTAGCCACAATAAACCAAATGAACACCCACACTAGGATGATTTTCCCAACATTCATCTTGGAATACGTGTTGCATGACCATGGTATTATTTTTCTTTTATTAACTCTATTACATAAAAATTTTAACCTAAGGCTATTGCAATACATCATCAATATATCCCTAAATTCCTATGGGGAGAGGCATGCATGGCAACCATTTACTTGTAGAATCAAAGTCCTCATAGGATTCTCAACAACATGACTCTGGAAGAATCATTTACATGAAAGAATCCAAGTGTGGATCGTCTTTAGATATTTTGGTGTCCTATGTATATTCATATAACCAAGGACAAGAGAAAGAAGTTCGATCCTACTAGTCTAAAGGGAATATTTGTTGGGTATAGTGCTTCATCAAAGGAATACCTAATCTATATTAAGGAGGATCATTGAATTGAAGTAAGAAGGGATGTCATCTTTGATGAGAGCATAGCTTACAAAAATAAAAGGTTGTTCCAATTGACTAAGATGAAGAACAAATATATATATATGAGGATATCTCTAGGGACAATGATGGTCAAGATAAAAACTTCACTTAAGAGAATGTTGAAGGTCCTTGTGAACCTATACACCAAAAATCAGAAGACGCTTATTTGGTTGAAAACTACTCTTCAAGAAGCATAAGGACATACAATATTGGGGACCTCCAGGGAATGTAAAAAACAAAAACGGTATCCAGGGTATGTTACATGCATTAAAATGATTATTGAAGAGGAACCTTCCTCTTATTAAGATGCATATAAACATCAATAATGGAGGAATTTTATGCAAGAGGAATATCGATCAATCATGAAGAATGATATCTGGGAAATTTTCCCTAGAAAATTGATAAATATATAGTCAATTCAAAGTGGATTTACAAGATAAATCATGTTGCATATGGGAGCATCAAAAAATACAATGAAAGTTTTGTATTAAGAGGCTTATCACATAAATAAGGAATTATTTACGAGGAAACCTTTGCTCCCACAACTAGGTATACAACATTAAAATCACTTGTTTTGTTGGCTACTACTATGAGATGGAACATCCATCAAATGGATTTCATGACAAATTTCCTAAATGGGACCATTGATGAGGAGGTTTACATTGAGCAACCTCAAGGACTTGAAATAAATCAGAGGGAGACTCATGTATGCATATTGAATAATGCTCTAAATGACTTAAAGAAAACACCTAGAGCTTGGTATGCAAGAATGGATGCATACCTCATCAAAAAATACAACGAAAGGTTTGTATTAAGAGGCTTCTCACATAAATAAGGAATTTTTTACGAGGAAACCTTTGCTCCCACAACTAGGTATACAACATTAAAATCACTTGTTCTGTTGGCTACTACTATGAGATGGAACATCCATCAAATGGATTTCAAGACAAATTTCCTAAATGGGACCATTGATGAGGAGGTTTACATTGAGCAACCTCAAGGACTTGAAATAAATCAGAGGGAGACTCATGTATGCATATTGAATAATGCTCTAAATGACTTAAAGCAAACACCTAGAGCTTGGTATGCAAGAATGGATGCATACCTATTGAGACTTGGTTTTACCAAGAGTATTGTAGATCCTAACCTATATATAAGGGTATTCCATGGTGAACCAGTTATCATACTCTTGTATGTGTATGGTCTACTAGTCACAAGTGTATAGCATCATATTCAGGAATGCAAGAAGTAGTTAACAACCGAGTTAGATACGAGGGATCTTGGGATTGTGCATTATTACTTGGGACTAGATGTATGGCATAAATCAGGAGAGATATATCTTGGTCAAGGTAATCATGTGATCAATATACTTCAAAATTTTGGCATGATGGATTGCAAGCCTATGATGACTCATATGATTACCAATTTGAAGAAGTTGAGGAGTTCATAATCTAGTTCGATGGATCCTACTTCCTACAGATAATTGATTGGGTCCTTGATGTATCAAGTAAACACAAGACCAGACATTTGTTTTGCAATGAATGTCCAAAGTCAGTTTCAAATGGATCAAAAACACGATCATTGGATTGTAGCCAAGCATATCCTAATATATTTGCATGGGAATATATATCGGTGCCTCCAATAAACTGGCGATGAAATCCAAATCATGGGATATGTTGAAGTTTGCAACAAGAAACAGTGAAGGAGGCATCGTGAAACATCATCCTTGATCCTAGTTGGAAAATAATCACCTAAACTAGGTGGGGCCCACACATGCTATTTTTAGGTGTATGTCTATTTTTAGACATGGTGAGCATATTCTATATGTAGCAGGAGGCTATTTGTAGATGGTTGGTCAAATGTGAAAAATAGATGAAATTCTATTTTTAGAATATTGGGCGAAATTTATTTATACATCGTCGATCTAAAAATAGATGCATGTCGATTATTATTAGCTCTTAATAATAATCACACTCTAAACAACAACTTATTCTCTTGGAGCACTTAATTTCAGTATACAGATTTGTCAAATCAGTGGGCTGAAGGAATTACGAAATTCCTAAGGGTTTACTGGAGTTCATGCATGTAGGACTCAGTTAGAACTGAAGTGGCAAATTTATGACAGAGTTGGAAGAGTAGTTCATGGAGTTGTTATTCAGTTTAACTCAATTATTGGAGTTAAACTCAGTTGAGCTAGTTGTATCTAGTCTAACTGAATGATACACTAGTGAGAGTGGAGTGAATTAATTCACAAATAATAACTCATTAATAAACTAAACAATATAGCAGTTAACTACAGTGCATGTCAGATCCAGTGGAGACCCAGTGTAGAGATAGGTGAAAGGGTGAGATAGACTATCTGCTGTGACCATAGTGATGCATGAATTGCATCTACATATACATTGGAGTTTCCAATGATAATTACGCATTCAAGGAGAGTAGGATTGCATAGAATTGGCTTGTAATCAACTTGGATTGCGCAATGGAGGTAGGCTATCAGGAGGCAGAAATCAGTGCATGGATTTGTAGATTTCTTCATGATAGTGTGTGTCGATTGTATTGTACTGAGAGCTTGATGTACTAAGCTTTGTATGAGATTGTTACATGATCTCCATGATACATAATATATGTTAGTTGGGGTTTTAAGCTTCAGGCTTTCCCGTTAAACAACTGTGTTATGTGTGTTTTTATTGCTTCATGTGTTTTCCAATTGTTGATTAAATTTTCCGCAAAAGAATTATAGTGGAAGGATTCTATATTTAGTAAGAAGATAAATATTTTTAGATCAGGAGGATCCATATTTATGCATCCTTATTGTATGCTAATTTCTACATGGTATCAGAGTTGTGTTATAGATTTTCTACATGGAATGAGAGCAGGAATTTTTGGGCGCGCGAGTTTGCAAAGAATATCTGAAATTTTTGGTGAAATATTTTTAGAAACAAATAGAATATTTGGATTCCTTGCGAAAAAATACCCAAATTGAAAAAAAAAATCGGTCGAATCGGAGTTGAGATGAGGGAGATATCGTCGATTTAAAATCAGCTCTTTTGTTAGAAAATGTTGCGACGACGGGACAATTACAATGTGCGCGAGCCAAGAATCTACATGCACTGAGGTACAAGATGCATGCAAAGCTTTGAGGATAAAATTAGAGGTTAGTGAATTGGTTTTTGAGAGGGAGCCTCTCAACATGCAGCCTAAGAAGCAGTCTCAGAAGGTTGTGGAGTAGCCACAATTGGAGATGCAGAATAATCTTTATAGATTTGATGTAGATGGGATTTCTACGGAGCTTCCTATTGTTGGGAAGTGCAAGAAAGACATGCAATTGAAGCTTGAGAGGGAGAATGATTTGTGTGAAGGTAAGAGTAAACCTATAGATGTGGAGTAGCCACAAGATGAGTATCATGGAGTGAGAGCAACCACTCATGCAGAGAAATTTCATGCCAGATGGGCAGAGGGAGTGCATGCAACTATACCACCAGGTAAGAGGTGGGGCGACATGCATGGATAATCCAAGAAGAAATTTCTGGGCAGGATTCATTGAGATGGTGTGGATATCATGAATTGAACCTGGCTATGAGGTGCCCATAGAGAAGCAGTAGCATGATTAGTTGGATTGATGCAGTGAGATCAAAGTGACAGTGTCAGATACTGGAGCGCAATTCAGAGTTGACAGTAAGTGCAGAGTGCATGGGTGCAGAGTTCAACAAAGAAGTGGTTCCTGAAGACATGTGCAATAGCTAAGAAGAAGTCGAAGACTTTGATGATATATGCATTATACTAATTCAGTTGTTTGGAGGCTATTCAGTTTCGGAAGTGTTGCATTAGAGTTGCAGAGTGGATGCATGGAGTTGCAGGGCGCTTGCAAAGGTTGCAAGGCGAATGCATGGAGTTGCATGTCGCATGCAAGGAAATTCCTTTCTTGTTGAGAGGGAGTGTTGAGGTTTGCAAAAAGAAACAGTGAAGGAGGCATCCTAAAACATCATCCTTTATCCTAGTTGGAAAATAATCACCTAAACTAGGTGGGGCCCACACAGGCTATTTTTAGGTTTATGTCTATTTTTAGACATGGTGAGAATATTCTATATGTAACAGGAGGCTATTTGTAGATGGTTGGTCAAATGTGAAAAATATATGAAATTCTATTTTTAGAATATTGGGGGAAGTCTATTTATAGATCGTCGATCTAAAAATAGATGCATGTCAATTATTATTAGCTCTTAATAATAATCAGACTCTAAACAACAACTTATTCTCTTGGAGCACTTAATTTCAATATACAGATTTTTCAAATCAGTGGGCTAAAGGAATTACACAATTCCTAAGGGTTTACTGGAGTTCATGCATGGAGGACTCAGTTAGAACTGAAGTGGCAAAGTTATGATAGAGTTGGAAGAGTAGTTCATGGAGTTGTTATTCAGTTTAACTCAGTTATTGAAGTTAAACTCAGTTGAGCTAGTTGTATCTAGTCTAACTAAATGATACACTAGTGAGAGTGGAGTGAATTAATTAGTTAATTAATTCACAAATAATAACTCATTAATCAAATAAACAATATAGCAGTTAACTACAGTGCATGTCAGATCCAGTGGAGACCCATTGCAGAGATAGGTGAAAGGGTGAAATAGACTATCTGTTGTGACCATAGTGATGCATGAATTGCATCTACATATACATTGGAGTTGCCAATGATAATCACACAATCAAGGAGAGTGGGATTGCATCGAATTGGTCTTTGTAATCAACTTGGATTGAGCAGTGGAGGTTGGATATCAGGAGGCAGAAATTAGTGCATGGATTTGTAGAATTCTTCATGATAGTGTGTGACGATTGTATTGTACTGAGAGCTTGATGTACTAATATTTGTATGAGATTGTTACATGATCTCCATGATACATAATATATGATATTTGGGGTTTTCGGCTTCAGGCTTTCCCGTTAAACAAATGTGTTATGTGTGTTTTTATTGCTTCATGTGTTTTGCAATTGTTGATTAAATTTTCCGCAAAAGAATTATAGTGGAAGGATTATGTATTTAGAAAGAAGATAAATATTTTTAGATCAGGAGGAATCAGATGTATGCATCCTTATTGTATACTAATTTCTACAGGATATAAAAATTAAAATTGTGGTGGTAGTGAGATAGGAATAAGAAGTACAACAGGTGGATGCCTTAGCCTAGGATATTCCATTGTAACACCCTCCTCTCATATCTACCCGAGTAACCGGAAAACCTGGGTAAACATGTGATGAGAGGCTATTATGATTTGATTCAACCTCCCAGGTCACCTTAAGGAAGTGGAACCGACACCACACAACTACACAAACCTTATACACTTGCTATAGGACACCTAGGAGCCGTGAAAACCTTCCAGAAGGCTACCCTTACATCAAACTGAACTTTTAAAGTATCAACCCCATAATCGCTTCCTTAGCATGGGAAAGAGTGTGACTGAGACCCTCCAGTCGCATGAACAACATGGCATGCATGCAACTGGGGACTTTTCCTAGTAGTTTTGAGCCTAAGACCCTGATTTGTATGCCACTTTTTTAGACTCAGAGCCCAGGTCACTGTCAAGAATGCCATGACACTTTCAAAACTGAAATATAACAATGAGATAATGATGTAAATGCAAACACTTGAAAAAGGAATTGAATGGACACCTACTAGACATGACATGCATTTCATCGAACATGTCGCAAATATGTAATCTACAGGTCTAAATAACATCATTGAGCATAGGGGTTTCATACTTATCTTAGAATCGTTAAGAAGCATTGTTCCCTTACATCATTAGCTGCATTATCATCTATTAGGTCATATATACATTTTTCATTCATTTACAAATCAAAACATAAAGAGAGCCATACATCATCACTATCTTAATACATGCTTATAACCAACATAATAACAACAGAAATATCAAGGATACATCATCCATAGAATCCACATAAAAACCAATACATTTACACATAAATTACCAAGGAAAGGACCTCTTATTAATGGATGGAAAAGCCAACCCGATATGGGACTACCACGTTCCACCCAAGAATAGATTGGTTGAGCCAAATCTCTCTTTAGCCAATCACCCCCGTGCCTCATTCCAAGCATGAATTTGGGACTCGAACCGAAAGAATCAACCAGGGCTACCTGAGGCTAAACTACCTCACGCTCATTAATAGAAACCAAAATTTACCATAATCCACACTGGATCACTAGGCCAAAACAATAAACATGAAATAACAAGATTTACCATGATCTCCACCAAATCACTAGGCCAAAACAAGCATGGATGCCACCAGATTTCTCCACCTACACCGTGAGGAATTTTCTTGTCTACTAGTCTCTAGGATTAAATGAAATACACAATCTGATCCAGGGATCACTAGGCCATAACTGAGACTCCAATCTCCAGGCTTTACCATATATCCCATCCCTGGATTCCTAGGCCTAATGGAGAGCACCCACCTCTAGGATTTACAGTATATCTCGCCATTCACTGATTGAGGGTTCTTAGGCCCACTGAGGCAACACACTATCTATATTTACCACAACCCACATTCTAGTTCAGGGGTTATTAGGCCATTTGTTATTTCATTCAGAGATCCGCCTCACTCAGCTTCGAATCCATATGGAAATCCAGCTCAACCAAAGAACATGATATGCCCATCACACCATGGCTATCTATAAATGGCAAGGCTAAGTTGACAAACATTGTCACTCTTGGAAAAACCCATGCTAATGACATAAACAAAACCAATAACACACATGCAATATCGTGCATGCCAAAACTTGCAAGGAAATATTAGATGCAAATCGATACCTGCAAAGAATCTCACTGTAGCTCCTTGATCCTTCTCTCACTTTCTTGAATTTTTCTTCCTCTTTTCTTTCTTTTCCTTTCTTGATCCAATGCTGAAATTCTTCAAGAAAACAGTAAGTTTCCAACAATGTCCAAGTGAGAGAATAGAGAGAGAGCTCAAAAACTGAACTGAAAAAATGTTACACTAACAAAAGGTACCAACTGATCCTCATAAGTATTTTTATCAATTAGGCCTCTATTTTCTTCATTTTCCATGATTTTCCTTCATGTTCCTCCTCACATGCAACCTGTGCCCTTTCACCTTCCTTTTCTCATATTTTCCATTATTTTCATAAATAAATTTCCAAAAATGCCATTTTCCTTTTGAAATTCCTTAGCCATTTCTTTTTCCAATTTCCTTAGCCATAATAACCAAAATGAACACCCACACTAGGATGTTTTTCCCAACATTCAACTTGGAATAAGTGTCCCATAATCTGTGGTTATTATTTTTCCTTTATTAAATTTTATTACATGGAATTTTCACTAGGGCTATTACTAAACCTTCCCCCTTGGGAGACACCATCCTCAGTGTTCAACCACACCTATACCTCAGCAAAATCACTAAAATAAAACATATTGCCCATGGAGATTTATAACATAGCTCTATGCAGTATTTACAATGATCACCCTTCTGAGAATAAAACCAACATGGCAACATAACAACATGACAACTATAATGACATGACACCCATATCGCTTATTGGAGCTTTATAACATAGATCATAGTGGTATTTACATCCATATACATATGTACATATACCAAAACATCACACCAAAACATATCCCAAAAAATATACCAAAACTACTTTGCCTCAACCGACCAACAATGAAGGATACATAGCCTGCATCTAATCTGGAGTCTGCCATCTCCCATGTAGCTTCATTGGGCCCAAAGTACTTCCATTGCACTTTAAAATAATCTATTTCTCAGTTATGGAGCATGATCACCTTTCTCTACAATATACATTGAGGTTTTGGCTAGAAATTTTCGTCTGGATCCACCTATAATACAAACCAGTCAATCACATGATCAACATCTTTAACATACTTCTTAAGCAATGACACCTGGAAAAAATCATCGAATTTCACTCTTGTAGGAAGTTCAAGTTTATATTCTACTGGTCCAATCCTCTCAAGAATCTTGAAAGGTCCACAAAACCGAGGTGCTAGCTTGGCACATGATCCAATACGCAAGGAGCTCTTCTTTGGTTTGATGTGCAAGTACACATGTTCCCCAACCTGAAAATCCTTAAACAACATGTTAAAATATTCATAAATCTTCTGTCTACCCCATGTTGCCTTTAGATTCTTTTTGAATACGTGCATTTATTATTCCATCTCTACCAACATGTCTGATCCAATCAACACCCTGTGAACGGGATTACTCCAACGTATGGGAGTATTGAAACTCTACCCATACAATGCCTCAAATGGAATCATCCTCAAATATTATTGATACCCATTTTTTTAAGCGAACTATAACAATGGAAGATACTCTTTCCACTTTATTTGTTGATTCATCACATACATCCTCAACATTTCCTCCAATATCCTGGTAAACCTCTATGTCTATCCATCTTTCTATGGATGATAAGTTGTGTTGAAGGCCAAATTAGTGCCCAAACCTGCAAACAACTCCTTCCAAAACTTGGAAGTTAACTTTGCATCCCTGACTGACATAATCTTCTTTGGAACACCACGAAATCTAGCCACATCTCAGATGAAAACTTGTGCCACATCACTAGTTAAATATTATGTAGTCTTCACTAGAATGAAGTGCACAACTTTCGTCAACCTTTCCAGAAAAACCATGATGGAATCATGCTATCTAGATGTCCTGGGAAAAACTATGATGAAATCCATGGAAATAACCTCCCATTTACATTCTGGAATCACAATCGGCTGTAGCAATCCACCTGGATGCCTACACTATGTCTTTACTTTTTGACAATCCAAACATCTAGCCACAAACTTTTCCACATCCTTTTTCAAATTCGTCCAATAGTAAAATTTCTTCACTGTTGTCAATGTCTTCTGGTATCTTGGGTGGCCTGAATATGGTTTTGCATGAAACTCCCTCAAGGTCACCTTCTTGAGATCACTTTTTTTTGGAACATATATCATATCTCTAAACCTGATCAATCCATCTGTTGTAGGACAATAGTCCACATCATGTGCACCTATACATGCACCTGTACTTGTGCCTATACCACTAACTGTACCCCGTACTTGTACCCTGCGACAACCTGTGCATAATCTCTCTATACATGTCCTCCTGATGACCCGCCTATAAGACACAATCTTAAAATTCTGTCCCATAGGATATCATAACTTCTATATGGTTCACCTGTATCTGCCTACTAAGAGCATATGCAACCCTGTTCTCTTTTCCTTTGATGTATTTGATCTCAAAATAAAACTCATTGATTATGGCCAACCATCTAGTTTTCCTGGAATTCAGATTTGGCTAGTCAAAAAATTATATCAACCCACTGTTATCACTTAGCAGTACAAACCTCCTTCTAAGAAGATAGTTCCTCCACGTCTTCAAAGCATGTATGATCGCTTCCAACTCAAAATTGTGTGTCTGATATTTTTTCTCATGTTCATTTAGTTTTTTTGGCTCATAGCACACTAACTGTCATTCCTCCATAACGACTCCACCAATTCCTCTTTTAAAAGCATATGTACATACCATAAACTCTTTATCCAGTTCTGCAATATTTAACACTGGAGCATGTGTCAAAAATTGTTTCAACTGCTCAAAACTAGCTGCACACTCCTCTATTAATTCAAATTTCTTACCTTTCCTTTGTAATGATGTAATAGGATAAGAAATATGTGAGAAGTTCCTGATGAACCTCCTATAATAACCTACCAATCCCATGAAGGACCTCATCTCATCCACATTTCTAGGAACTTCCCACTCCATGATAGCTCTTCTCTTCTCTGGATCCACTACTATGCCTTCCTTGGAAACAACATGTCCCAAGTAATGTACCTATGTCTGAAATAAGCTACACTTAATAAGTTTAGCATACAATTGATTCTCTCTCAACAATATCAAATGCCTGCTAAGTGTTCAACATGCTCTTCTTCAATTTTTAGAATATATAAATATATCATCGATGAATGCAACAACATACTTGTCTAGATAAGGATGCACCACACTATTCATCAAACACATAAAGGTAGTTGCAGCATTAGTCAAACCAAATGGAACTACAAAAAACTCATAATTCCCATACCCGGTCTCTGTTTTCCTCTGAGATAATTATAGGTTAATTAATTATTCCAGAGCATCTAAAATATTTTGTTGTTTTAAAAGGAGTTTTTGAATGACCAATGTATTGAGAAAATAACAAGCACATGATTAAAAATTTAACAGTATTAAGTATTAAGAAAAGGGTTGTTCTTTACTTCAAAACAATGATTTGATTTTGCAAATGTGAAGGCAGAAACTGTAAGAAAATATGATCTACTAAATATCCAGATTGAATCTTTAGTTTATCATAAGTATGAAAGGATGACAAAAAATGTTTACAACTTAGCAAAATATATTTAACATTATGAAGATTACTGACAGTTAATTGATGTAGAGGGACTTATATAAAAAGATAGTCTAATAAATCAATTCTAAAATAGATTATAACTTCAGAGGATTTAAGATAGACTGAAACTGAATTTTCTCTTACCTAATTATCTTCATAAAAATTAAATATATGCAAAAAATAAAATGAAATGTATACTGGAAAAACTTACAAGGAGAAAAATTATTTAAAAGAAATCTAGAATCCTTTTATTGATCATAAATAATCAAAAGCTCATACAATTATGCTTTACAAGTGCTCATTCGAGGGTGCAACCCTTAATGACTCAAATGGAGAGTTATTTATACTAAATTCTATATATTAGAAGCATCTAAACATATTAAAAAAATAGTATCAAAATATAGGAATACAAAAACTACTATGTTGAGTTGTCATTGTCTTCAAGGAAGTGGTTGACGATGTTGCCCCAAAATGTGTTGCTTTGTTGGCATGCTATTGAAGATGAAATTTACTCAATAGTTTCACATAAGTGATACCATATTTTTTGACTTGGTATATCTAAATTAATCAATCTTCTGAAAACTTCATCTACTTCAATATATGTCTCAAAAATAGTCTTATTGATAAAGATATGTTTGATTTCATTTCTAATAATTTAATCAAACTCTAAAGCCTCCAGAAAATCCTTTCCTGTCATATGACCTTTAATCCCTGCAAATTTGGCTTTATAAATTGCAAGTGTGTAAAGCTTATTGTAGTACTCCTCCAAGTTGATTAACATGTCAATTGGTGCTACTAATCCTGGCAATCCTGTTTGATTTAGTAGGTTGAACTTGATGTGAAATCTTTAGACAATAGTGTCCAAAGTTAGACACTTGGTTTCCAACTAATTCAACAGATTCTTATTATACATAACTTTATTTATTTCCAAAATGGTTTCTGTTCTATCTGTGATATGAATTTGTTCTAATTATTCTCTTCTCTTTGAATTCAACAAATTAATCATATCTGAAGCTTCAGATGGTTTTTTCTTAAGTGTTCCCTTTTTCCTGCTCAATGACTGCTTTTCACTTAGTGATTAGTTCTTCTTGTTCAAAAATAATATGTATGGAGGGCCATACTTTAGTCATAGCCTGACTTACTTCAGTCCAAATGCTTCCCTTGGCTAGGGACAAGGTGTCTACCATCAATAGCTCACTTTCTAACTTATGAAATTTTTGTGTTAACCTGTGAGATTTACGCATTTATTCCATGTAAAGAGTATCATTCTTTATATTCTAAGCTTCTATATTTTTTTATTTTCTCCAAAAGATTTTCATTCTTCCGCTTTTGTAGAGACAAATCCTGCATAATTTTACTTGGGTCACCTACTGCTGATGTAGATTATGTTGTTGTTGATGAAGAACTCGACTCTGTACCTTCAACTGCAATAGGTACAACTAAAATTGGAATCATAGCCAACTGAGTTGAATATTCCTTCTCCTTGAGTACACCTTCAATTTGTTCCTCCATCTTCTTGATTTGAATGTTGTGCTCAATGATAAGTTTTAGAATTTCCTCTCTGTTATATTCACTTCCCTCTATCTCCTTAGTTTGGGGATCCTCTGTAGAAGGTAATTTGAGCTAATTACGAAGAGATGCAATGTCTACATTCTTCTTCTTAAGGATTTCTTATAAAACATTGACATCCGTAGAATCATACCCAATCTTGATCACTATATCTTCTAAATATTTTAGCTTATTATCTTTAGCCAAAGTGGAAATTTTCTCAATATTCAACTGTGACTATACATTTGAAAGAGTTGTTCTTAATTTAGACAATGCCATGGCAGTGTTAGTCATAGTAGAGAAAATCATTTCTCTTGACTGTCTATGGATGTCCATTTGATCAATGGGATGAATTTGATTTGTGTCAAAAGAGAATATGGTTTTCTTTTAATCAGAAGGGGATTTAGGAAAAGGGACTTGGGCCTATAGGAAATCCATATGCATCCTTTTCACTATCAAAATTTGTTAACAACCTATGCTGTGAAGTAGAGGTCTGTTTCCAAAAATTATTGTAGACATTAGCTTTCAAAGCTTCATTCTTCTATTTAATCTCTAATAATTTAGAGAAAATATTTTGATCACCTTGTTCATTGGTTCCTACTGACTGAATAATATCCATGGGCTCTTGTGAAGCTGAAGAGGAGGATGAAGTATTAGGAACATTTACCTTTGCTACTATAGAAACTTCGCATTACCCAAATCAATGATCTCTGACTCTTTTTTACTTTGCTCAATGGAAATGGTGAAATCTGTCTTCTGATTCTTCTGTTGGATGATGAATTCCTTAGAAATGTTTGCAAAAGATGATGGTTCTTCTCTAGGCCTCTTCTCATGCTTTCTTTGTGAAATGGGAGTTTGCAGAGTGGAAGTAGAAATAATCTGGCTCCTCTGCTTCTTGCAATGGGTTCTTTTCCCATTCATCATGGTTCATTAATTTCTCAATCTCTAGCCTAGGAGTGTGATTGTAAGGCATTGTCTTCAGCTCCACCATCAATTTTGACATAATGTTGAATGGATCATATGACCAAGTAAAAATTGGCTGAAATTTCATCCTCTTGAGGATTTCATCTACCTCAATTCCTGTTGTCTTGGTGTTGCATATGAAAGAGCCCACCTTAGTCTTGATCTTAAAATGGGATTTTATTTTACCTAAAAAAAAATGCAGTTCATCCATGTTAATAATTAGCCTAATATATTTGAGAGCAAAAAATATCATTGGAACATATTTGGGCAGCTTGTAATGTTCCAATTCACAACCATATACTCTGATCTCTGTATAATTTTGGTAAATATACCAGTCTCCTATTTTAACTTGATCGCTTAGATGAAGTATATTTTTAATGTCACCAATACTAGGCTCATTCTGACTTCTTAAAAGTTGGGCAACTAGATGAATGAAGGATTCAATGAAATCTGCAAATGAAAATTCAGTTGAAATGAATCTAACCAATTGATTCCAATGAATGAATGATTGATGACACCTTGATCATCCTATTTTTGCAATGCAATTGATAATGAATCCCCCTATTGAAAATGAAACACATTAACTTGTATAGAAGTGTACTTAAACATGCCTTGAGTAGTCAAATTCATAATTTTTTCATTCATATTATCAGCCAGGAACTGACTATAATTATACATTAATGTTGGTTGAATGTCTTTGGAGAAAATGGAAAAGTAACCCAGAATTGACTAACTATTGTTCTGCATTCTTCTTCTTCAGGGAACACAGTGGATGGGTAAGGAGGGTTCTTTTTCAGAAGTTCATCATCATCTGGAAGAAAGGTTTCAAAATATGAGCTCTATGAGGGAAAGTCAATTTATGGTATAATTCCATGAGGGTAGCTTGGGAAAAATGGATGAGGGAATCATTGTGTGGGATTAGCAGCATCGGGTTTGTGGTCTCAGGTGTAATAGAAATAATAATGTCTCCATTTTAAGATAATACAATCCTTTTAAGGGGATCATATCTAGATTGACACCAGGTGACTAGATCAGGGAACTCATGGGTTTGAGGAAAGGTGAATAGATAAAATAAAGTATCCCGGAGCTTGACTTCATCTTGTTTGTCTAAAAATTTCCGTTTTAACCAGAGATGTAATTCATAGAGCTCAAATTCGTATTCTGTGTCTGTAATCTTGAAAAACTTATCAACTAATGGGACATGGCGATTGATATCTATGGTGGAAAACACATTTGGAGTTTCTTCTATTGGGAAAAATACTGAGAGGGGGGGGGGGGGGGGGGGGGGGTGAACCGTATTTAGGACTTACTCAAAACTTTTCACTTTGTCATGCTCTAAAACCCATACGCTACTTTTCTGAAGCCAACTAGCGTACATACGTGGATATCCTTCATAAAACTCGTGTATGAACAGAGATCTAATTATGCAGATAATTCTTAACTTATTTCTTTTCAATATTCATTCATCTGATGTTAAGTTAACAATAAGCATGTGCAGTAATAACAGAATAAACCATCACACATAAGCATCACACATGAACACCAGGATTTTAGGTGGAAACCCAAGTCGGGTGAAAACCACCGCTGCCGTTGTCTCAGCCTTCAATATTTTATTATAAAGAAAACATCTTACAACTTATGTACTGGCGCAAACTCATACCAGTACGCAGGCACCCACCTGCGCTTGTTTACCATCTTCTCCTGGAAGGGAGCTCTGACCCCCTGCTCTCGTTTACCAGCCTCTCCTAGAAGGGAGCTACAAACCCCTGCTCTCGTTTACCAACCTCACCTGGAAGGGAGATACAACCCCCTGACTGAAGGCTACAACCCTCAGCACCTATATGGACCACGTTTCATCAATTTTCATACTAGATCCAACAACTTCAATAGAGCACAACTTGCAGGCCACTCTTCATCATATTTTCAAACTAGACCCACTCCACACATTTAAGCTCAATCATACATCAAAATGATACTTATAACTCATTGACAGATAGCAGTAACACAACAGAACAAATCAGACATTCCATACTTCATACTTCAGCAAACCCTAGTTTTTCATACGCGCTTTCCTTTCTCTGGTCCCGCGTATATACGCGCTTTCATGCATATAAACCTGCGTATACATATGCACATATTACAGATCTAATTTTCACAACCCATATGCGCTTTTTCTAAAGACGACCCGCATATACACGCGCTTCCTCTTTTAAAAACTTGCGTATAGATCTTCAGACATTATATGGAAGCATACTTATTCAGATCAGATATTCAGTTCATATTTTACCCTTCACTTCAGACAGATGTTCGCCTCATCTCAGATCTAAGCATTCCATAAACAGATCTAGAAGATACAAATACATTTCAGATCTAGATTCACTTATTCATCATTTTCTTCATAGGTGCATCACAGATTCAGATCTATCATCAAATTGTTACCCTTTCCATTCAGACATACTTCAGAGTGAAGTATTCATTCAAACCCAGACACTTGCACACACTTTGCACAATTAATTTCTTCTTCTTAAATAGATCTAGCCTTTGTCAATACCATGAGCCAAAACCACATCATTTCCAATGGTATTCTTGGACGGGACCAAATAGACAATCCAGCGCTCAATACAATTGGTCAATACCATGGTAGTAACCCCTGCTTTTACACCTTTAGAGCGCAATTAGGCATACGCGACTTGGAACGTTATTTCCCGCATGCATATGCGACTTCCCTTAAACAAAACCGCGTATGCTTTGAAGCATACCCTGTTCATCATTATTCTTGCACATACTGGAGATTCTTTCTTCTGCACCTTCTGTACTGATTGTAGATACATCAGATGTACATCATTAACAAGTTCATCATGTCAGTTTCCATCAATTACAACTTCATTAATTAGGTTGCCATCATCTTCATCAAGTGGGTTGCCATCAAGGACAACACTCTACACCATATTGCCAAACAATCTCCCCCTTTGGACTTGATGGAAACCATGATGGTGTTTGATCACCACAACAGATAGATACATTGATTATAACCATTATGCAAACACCATGATACTCTCCCCCTTTTACATCAAGGGCAAAGGGTGGATCAAAACCAAAAAAAGGTTTTTCTTCTCTTGTAGAAAGAAGAGCTCTGTAGATCTGATGTGCACCGAAGTTACCATGCTCCCCCTGAGTTCATGCTGAAACTTCAAACATATTTTTCAATGAAGTACATGACTCTATGACCTTTCCTATCACCAAGGACTCATACTTACATCAAAGATCCAACCAAGTGGATTTACACAATTTGACTCAACTACCCAACCAAGAGGGTTTACACATTTTGACTTCACACCAAACTGCTGGTTTACATATTTGAACAAGTCCTTACATGACTGAATATTACAATTTTACATCATAAGTCTCAACGTGACCTTTTCATAAAATTACAAATATGAATTTTTATGACCAATACCAGAAAGACCTCAAGAGAGAGATCATATTTCAGAACCATCATAATGCCAACAATGCATTATACTCAGCAGGGCTAATGCTCCCCCTGAAAATGTGCATCCAAGCATCCTTTCCATATGACCAAGGCTCCTCCTTAGTTTGTGCAACCTGAATACTTTCAACAACAAGTTATCAACAACAATCTCTGCATGATCTGTCCTTATCTCTGAATCATAAGACTTCCATCTCATCCATGTGTGAAAGAAAAGAATACTCTTCAGCAAAAAAGCAAATAGGGCTCATCCATAATCACAAGAAACCATGTAACATGTCATCATCATTTAGAACTGAGAAATAAACAGATACAGTGCCAATAATACAATCATTAACAGTCAGACTGATGCTCCCCCTGAACCTGTACTCCTGATCTTCAGTTGTCATACAAAATTTCTTAACATAAGTGCATACGCAACTGTCTCTACTGAAACTTGCGTGTATACGCGGCTTTACTTCACTGAACCCGCGTATGGAAAGTGACACATTGAAAATTTCACATTCCTTCATCTCCCCCTGAGTTTGTACCACTTGTACCTGTCTTCTGCATATCAGATGCTCTGTCAGAAATAATTATAACCAGAATTACTAGAATAATGAGAATCATCATACATCGCTCCCCCTGTGACGATACATTATGAATCCCTATAATGTATCTCACATCTCTCCTGCAGTCATTCAGAGAAGTAAGCTTTAGAAGTGGATGACTGTTGTAGGGTCATTATTCCCTACGTTTCTGACCGGTCCTCCTTCCTATTCCAGCTTTGCTTGAAATTTCTAATTGTGTGCTGAAGATTATCCAACTTCTCAGATCTATTCATCATGCATTCTTTTTCCACATGTCCATACTTGTTACAAGCATAACATCTTATATGACCAGAGAAGTAAGCATAACAATCATAGTATGTTTCTCTGTTCTTCCTTCTATTGCAATCAGCTGCTTTATGACCATACTTGTTGCATGAAAAACAATATCCCTTGAAGAAACCAGAGTACCTTTCTGAATAGAATCTGTTTGATTGTGGTCAAACAATCAGCTTTCCGCAATTGGTCGCAACATGCCCATAATTATGACACTTAAAGCATTCAACATTATTGAATTATTTCCTTTGAGAGTTCATGATTTATTGATATTTTTTGACTTTCAACACTTCGAAGTTTTGCTTTGACATCCTTTGAGTTCTTAAAGACTTCCTTGTGAACTAGATTCTCCTTTAACATTTTCATGAAAACCAAGACCAAGTTTAATAGCAGGAGATCTTTTGATACTAAGAATATTGTCCAAAATCTTAGTACTATCTTGAAACCCGAAGAGTTTATCCTTTCTTCTAATTTACCTTTGAGAATTTTTACCTCAACCTCCAATTTTTGGCATTTCTTCTTCATGCTTTCTTCGACCCTTTTTCCTTCTTCTACTTGATCATTTAATTTTAAAATTTCTTCCTTCAACCAATTTTCTTGTTCTTCACATGTTTGTAGCAATTATTCATTCTTCTTATTTGATTTTTCTAGATCTTCTTTGAGAGAGATGATTTCTACTTCAAGTCCTTCCTTTTCAAATGGTAGGGGTTCTTCATTCTTCTTATTTGATTTTTCCAAATCTTCTTTGAGAGAGATGATTTTTGCTTCAATTCTTTCACTTTGATTGTTGCATAAACATACAACTTTTGATACTTGTCTATCTGTCCATTCAGTATTTCTTTCTGTTCATTCATTCTAGAGATCATATTTTTGTAGATAGATTCTCTTTTATGAAATTGATTTCAATCATTATTTTCGTCATTGATCTTGAGATTTTCTTCTAGACTTATACTGTTACTTTCACTATCTTCATCATTGCATGCACAAGAAAGAGGATCACAAGAACAACAATCAATACCTGTTTCCTCTTCTTCATTTTCTGTTGTACATGTTTTCTGAGGTATCTTCTTTCTTTAAGTAGCATTCTTCTTTTGTTTCCTTGCCATGAGCGCTTTCAGATCTTGGTCAGAATCTTCTTCATCTTCACTTGTCATTTCATTATTATCTTCATTTGCATAATAACTCTTTCCCTTTAAAAATTGTTTCCCTTTATCATGATTTTCTCTATAAGGACATTTCGTAGCATAATGACCAACTCTTCCACAATCAAAACATTTGAAGGGAATCTTACCTTTGAATATTCCAGTACCTGGTTGGAGTCTTCTCACAAAATTTGCTTCTTATTCTTCTGATATATAATTTGATTCCTTGACAACTTCGTTTTCTTTTCCTTTTGCACACGCCTTAAAAGCAGCTTCTTTGATTTGAGAGGGACCTCCTTGTCTCATTTCATAAGCAGCCAGAATACCATGTAGTTGAACAATAGTAAGAGTTTGCAGATCTTGCCTTTCTTCAATAGCCGATACTTTTGACTCAAATGTTGAAGTCAAAGATCTTAAGACTTTTTCCACCAGAGTAGTATCAGTTATGGTTTCACCCAAACTTCTCATACGATTTACAATATTATCTAGATGTAAAAAGAAACTGGAAATAGTCTCATCACTATGCATCCTTAAATTTTCATATTCAATTCTAAGAGTTTGGAGTTTTGCACTTTTTACCTTTGTACCTCCTTCATAGATTAGAATGATTTTGTCCCATATTTCTTTTGTTGAATTTAGCTACATCAATTTAAAAAATTCTGATTCAGACATGCTTCCTAATAAAACATTGACTGCTTTGGCATTGATTTCATATTTCTTCCTTTGTGCTGCATCAGTAGGAATAATTGTCGGATATTGATAACCTTCTTCCACGATTGCCCATATCACACCAAGATTCTTGCGTATACTTTTGTTCGTATCTTCCGTACGATTATCTCCATTGAATAGAGGTGGCCTTATAGACATTATTCCTTCATGACTTTCATTGCGACGCATCTCTTCAAGCGATCAAGCTTAAGGTATGACCCCGTTCCGATTCCAATTGTTGGGAAAAACACCGAGAGGGGGGGGGGGGGGGGTGAATCAAAATATTTAGGACTTACTCAAAACTTTATTTTTCCATTCATCAAAACCCATACGCTACTTTGCCGAAGCCAACTCACGTATACACGTGCGATATCCTTCATAAAACTCGCATACACATAGATCTTATGCATTTATTTCTTTACTTAGGTCTATGCATCATTCATTCATCGATGTTTAGTTAACAGTGAACATGGTGAATAACAGAATGAACCATCACACATAAGCATCACACATGAACACCAGGATTTTAGGTGGAAACCCAAGTCGGGAGAAAACCACCACTGCCGTTGTCTCAGCCTTCAATATTTTATTATAAAGAAAACATCTTACAACTTATGTACTAGCACAGACTCATACTAGTACGCAGGCACCCACCTGTGCTCGTTTACCAGCCTCTCCTGGAAGGGAGCTATGACCCCCTGCTCTCGTTTACCAGCCTCTCCTGGAAGGGAGCTACGACCCCCTGCTTTCGTTTACCAGCCTCTCCTGGAAGGGAGCTACAACCCCCTGACTGAAGGCTACAACCCTTAGCACCACCATGGACCACGTTTCATCAATTTTCACACTGGATCCAACAGCTTCAATAGAGCACAACCTGCAGGCCACTTTTCATCATATTTTCAGACTGGACCCACTCCACACATTTAAGCTCAATCATACATCAAACTGATACTTATAACTCATTGACATATAGCAGTAACTCAGCAGAACAAATCAGACATTCCATACTTCATACTTCAGCAAACCCTAGTTTTTCATACGTGCTTTCCTTTCTCTGGTCCCGCGTATATACGCGCTTTCATGCATATAAACCCGCGTATACATCTGCACATATTACAGATCTAATTTCACAACCCATACGCGCTTTCTATGAATATGACCAGTGTATACACGCGCTTCCTCTGTTACAAACTTGCGTATATATCTTCAGACATTATAGGGTAGCATACTTCTTCAGATCAGATATTCAGTTCAGATTTTACCCTTCACTTCAGATAGATGTTCGCCTCATCTCAGATCTAAGCATTCCATAAATAGATCTAGAAGATACAAATACATTTCAGATCTAGATTCCCTTCTTCATCATTTTCTTCATAGGTGCATCACAGATTCAGATCTATCATCAACCTGTTACCCTTTCCATTCAGACATACTTCAGAGTGAGGTATTCATTCAAACCTAGACACTTGCACTCCCTTTTCACAATGAATTTCTTCTCCTTAAATAGATCTAGCCTTTGTCAAAACCATGAGCCAAAACCACATCATTTCCAATGGTATTCTTGGACGGGACCAAATAGACAATCCAGCACTCAATACAATGGGTCAATACCATGGTAGTAACCCCTGGTTTTACACCTTTAGAGCGCAATTAGGCATACGCGACTTGGAACGTTATTTCCTGCGTGCATACGCGACTTCCCTTAACAAAACCGCGTATGCTTTGAAGCATACCCTGTTCATCATTATTCTTGCACATACTGGAGATTCTTTCTTCTGCACCTTCTGTACTGATTGTAGATAACTTATATGTACATCATTAACAAGTTCATCATGTCAGTTTTCATCAATTACAACTTCATTAAGTAGGTTTCCATCATCTTCATCAAGTGGATTGCCATCAAGGACAACACTCTGCATCATATTGCCAACATCTTCAATGATTTGTTTTTGACCCTTTCCTTTGGGAGCCATTTATTTCTACAGAGGAAAAGAGAAGAAGTATTTCTCTAGTAAACTAATAACAGACAAAGGCAGTCTCTGTAAGTAACTAATAGGCCTCTGAATAAATCTATTGACAAGGGCGATAGATGGCAGAGCAGTAAACTGAAACAGTATCTCTGAAAACTTGCAATTTGACAAAATGACAAACGAATCAAAGGGTGGTGCAAGGAATGACATATGTTTATTTATAAATTCTTGGATTACCATTATATGGGATGACTGTTGGGGAAAAATTCATGGAGGTTTAATAGAAAATGTTAATGGAACATATGATAGTAATAATAGTTGATAACGATTAAGGAGTGGCTATAACGACATGGTTGAATGCAATGGTAAGGGAGCAGACGTAATAGAATAGCTACAGGTGGGAGGAGGTGACTGTGCGTTGGGATATGGACATTGGCAGAAAGTGAAAAAGACGTTAGTGGGAAGTCAAACAATCATTGAGAGGAAAAGCCGAATTTCGGAGGGGGTAGACGACAGTAAGTGGTATAGAGTGGGGGGGGGGAGGGGGGCATGGGTGTTCGAAGTTATGAGGGAGTTACATGTTGCGAGGGGCCCACCAAAAAGGAAACTGATTTTCAGACCACCCTCCTTGCCATTAGCAAGAAACAAAGAAAGGGGGTGAAATTCCTTCCCCATCATTGATCTAGGTGGGGAAGAGATCCACTGTTGAGATTTTCTCCGATGATAACACAAGACGATAAAAGGTTTGTCGTGCTACGACTTTAGAATAAAGTTAAAGAAGTGATTAATGCTAATAAAACATGATTTAATCCTAATCTTATTTTAGGCACATTTAAACAAGTTGCCATTTATTTTCCTAAGTCTAATGCTCCACCAAGATTAAATATTTTGGTGAAATTTTTATTTGCTAATCTAAAATGCATAAATTAAAATATTTTTTATCATGTTTAAGCAATATGATCAAAAGCAAATTATTTTGGGTTGTGGCATCCTAACAAACTGCACACAACTTATTTATTTTTTCTTATTTGAAACTAAGCAATATTATTTCTTTTATTGCTTCTATCTATGCCTAGCATTTTCAAAAAAAAAATTGCCTTTATTCTTTAAGGCATATAATCCTATCATTTTTTGATATCATTATTTTGTTTTGACATGAGTCCTAACATTTTTTGGATTTTCATCTATTCATATCCAAACCTAACATTTTTAAAATTTTCCCTTTTTCTTCTACAATGTCTAACTTATCAAAACAAGAAATGTTACAACATCAGCTCCAACTGGGGACTGCTTCCTCCTGTAGGATGCAGAGAACTAGCAGATCCGAGTGCCTTCTCCTCGGTCTAATAGAGTCTTTGTTGAGAAAACAAACATACTTGAAAATAAAACAAATCGGTATATGTACAATGATGAATGTGTGAATCACTCTTCTGCTCTTCAGTACTGAATATAGTGCTTCAGATATATTCCATTAACTGGAAATGAAGAAAATTATCCTTCCAAGTTTTGCAATACTGTAGAAATTATATGCACTAAGCATGCATATGTCCTAGATCCACCTGATCTCACACTATTTAACTCTATGCAAGATATTGAATCTATTCCACTTGTTAATCTTTTGTGGAAAAATTAATTGCACACACATGTGAAGCATAAACAAAAAATAATCAATCGCACATAACACAATCTTTAACCGAGAAAGCCTGAAGCTGAAAATCCCAACTATATATTATGTAACATGGAGATCATATGAAAATCTCATACAAGCATACAAAGCTTATCACAAGCCCTCAGTACAGTACAATTGTCATACACTAATCAAGACCAATCTTGCAAATCCATGCACCGATCTTTGCCTCCTGCTAGCCTGCCTCCACTGTGAAATATCTACTGAAGAATAGCTCTGAATGAATTCGAATTACTCCATCCTTGACTACGCAATCCTCATTGGTATCTCCAATGTGTGTGTGATGCAATCAATGCATCACTATAGTCACAACAGATATTATATCTTTCCCTTTCACCTATCTCTCCACTGGTCTCCACTGAAACTGCCATGCACTGTAGTTAACTGCTGTATTGTTCAGTTGATTAATGAGTTACTATTTGTGAATTAATTAACTAATTAATTCACTCCACTCTCGCTAGTGTATCAATCAGTTAGACTAGATACAACTAGCTCAACTGAGTCTAACTGAGTTAAACTAAATACAACTCCATAACTACTTCTTCCAACTGTGTCATAACTCTTCCACTTGAGTTATAACTGAGTCCTCCATGCATTAGCTCCAGTAAACCCTTAGGAATTGTGTAATTCCTTCTGTCAACTGATGTGTCACATCTGTGCACTGAACTGAAGTGCTCCAAGAGAATAAGTTGTTGTTTAGATTCTGATTATTATTAAGAGCTAATAATAATCGACATGCATATATTTTTAGATTGACGATCTATAAATAGACTTCGCCCAATATTATAAAAATAGAATTTCATCTATTTTTCCAACTTGATCAAACATCCACAAATAGCATCCTGCAACTTCTGAAATATGATCACCATGTCTAAAAATAGACATAGTCTAAAAATAGACTTGCGCCAAAAATAGCCCGTGGGCCCACTTAGTGAAGGCGATTCTTTTCACTAAGCTCATCATCTTGTTGAATCTCAACACTCCCTCTCAACAAGATAGGGATTATCCTTCACCCCGATCCTGCCTCTATGGTATTAAAATTTTCTCCTGGTGGGTGCCTTTGTCAGAATATCTGCATCCTAATCCTCCATGGGAATGTACTGGAGCAACATGATCTTCCGCTGCACACAATCTCTGATATGATGATACCAGATATCAATATGTTTAGATCTATCATGAAACATAGGATTAACCGAGAGTTTAATGAAACTTTGATTATCACAATGAATCACCGCGGGATCTAAATGTGAACCGAACAAACCAACCAGAATCTTCCTCATCCAGATAGCCTCACATGCAGCTAAAATTGCTGCCATGTATTCTGCTTCTGCTAAAATGAGTGCCACAGATCTTTGTTTCCTGCTGTACCAAGAAACTACCGTAGATCCGATACTGAAAATCCCTCTTGATGTGCTCTTTCTATCTGTTGGGCTTCCTGCCCAATCTGCATCCGTGAAGTCATGCAACTTCACCTCATCCATTTGTCTGTACCATAAACCATACTCATATGTGCCCCTGAGATATCTCAAGACATGCTTTCCTGCCTTCCAAAAGAGTTTGGTAGGCTTAACCATCGCTTGTGAAAGTTGGTTCACCACAAAGCATATGTCTGGTCTTGTATTGACTAAATACATGAGTGAACCCACCAACTATTGATAAACAATGGCATCCACTACCTTTGCCGATGTAGCATCCTCTTTCTTCCAATTCCCTGGAAGAGGAGTGTCGATAGGCTTGCAGCCTTGCATGTGAAACTTCTCCAGTATCTCCCGGGCATACTTTCCTTGAGACACAAATAGTTCACCTTCCCGCTGCCATATTTCCAATCCAAGGAAATAATGAAGGAGGCCCAAATCCTTCATCTCAAACTCCTTTGCAAGATCTACCTTGCATGATTGTATCAATTGCTCATCACCTATTAGTATTAAATCATCAACATAAAGTACAATTATTAAAAGCTTACGCTCCACCACAATCTGGTACAGGTTTTCATCCGCCTCACTCTTGGTGAAGCTAATTCTAGTGAAATAGCTGTCGATCCGAGTGTACCAAGCATGGGGTGCTTGTTTTAGCCCATACAACACTCTTTTAAGTTTGCACACATGCGACTCGCTGCTAAAGATCTCAAATCCTTCAGGTTGCTCAATGTACACCTCTTCCTCAATGATCCCATTAAGGAACACAGTCTTCACATCCATCTGATGAATGTGCCAACCCATCTGCGCTGAGAGAGAAAGGATGGTTCGTATGGAAGAATACCATGCGACAGGTGCAAAGGTTTCTTCATAGTCAATCCCCTCAATCTGTGAGAAGCCCCAGGCAAAAAATCTTGCCTTATACTTCTCAACACTTGCATGTTAGGCTTGATTTACCTTGTAGATCCATCTTGATCCTACAACTGATTTACCCACTGGCCTTGGAACAATCTCCCAAGCATTGTTTCTGACAATGGAGTCATACTCCTCCACCATGGCATATACCCATGTGGGCTCCTGCACTGCTTCTTCGAAAGAATATGGCTCTGTCACGACACTTTCTCACAAGAGCCATGTATCTAGTAAATCGTTCAGGCGACTGTCTTTGTCTGCGCCGTGATGTAGGGACTCCTATATTCTGTGCCGCATCAAGCTTCAGTCTCTCAACTTCTATGGTACGCTTTCTGCCTTGTCTAATGTTTGGTTCTGCATGAGTGGACTCCTCCACTCCATGAATCTCCTCCTATGGTTGATCCACATCTAGAGGCTCATCTTTGGGAACAAGACGTTCCTCCTTCGCATGCAAGTGTAGCTCCCTATCAAGCGAAAACTTCATGGATTTCACCTCATTTAATTTTATATCTCATCACACAAAAGTCATCCGACTGTCTGGAAAATACACATGATAATTATGGGGTTTTTCTATGTACTCCACAAATATCCCAACTTCGGTAGTTGGCTCCAGCTTCTTCCATGCTTCCTTTGCCACATGAATGTAAACAGGTGAGCCAAAAATCTTCAAATGAGAAATATCAGGCTTCTTACCAGTAAAAGCTTCTTCAGGTGTACTAATGCCAAGTACTCTATGAGGATAACGGTTTTCCACATAAACCACAGTGTTGCATGCTTTCTCCCACAAGTGAATCGGTAGGCCCCCGGGTTGCGTGAGCATCGCTCGTGTAACACCCACGATCGTTCTATTCTCTCTCCATGACGCCATTTTGCTGTGGGTTATGAGGCGCTATGAGTTCTCTTCGAATTCCTTCTTTACTATAGAAGTCTTTTAATTCACCCGAGATGTATTCACCACCATTATCTCTCCGTAGTGCTTTCACTTGCTTCCCTGACTCCTTCTCCACCAATGCCTTGAATCTGTCGCAACAACTGGACGTTTTCTACTCTTCTTCTACATGAAGAATATTCACATCTACTTAGGAATAATCATCAACAAATATCACATAATACCTATGTTTTGCTGTTGAAGAAACCGAGAATGGTCCACACACGCCTGTGTGAATTCTCTGTAGGATCATCGAAGCACGGTTCTCCTTCTCATGAAAGGTGGTCTTCACAAACTTACCCATAGTACATCCCTTGCACTGATATGACTGCGCAAGAGTACCCTTGGGAAGTCCAGTAGAAATCTGCTGCAAAATCTTCAAAGCGCCATGGTGAAG
The DNA here is from genome assembly GCA_034641835.2 of Pinus albicaulis. NCBI lineage: Eukaryota > Viridiplantae > Streptophyta > Pinopsida > Pinales > Pinaceae > Pinus > Pinus albicaulis. Next base: position 1,110,496,300 of record CM076581.1, read on the forward strand.
ATGGCCCAATCTCCTGTGCCATAATTCACCCTCATCCCGGCTCACCACTTCTTCTGCTTTGCCCACCATTGCAATGCAACCATCTACCTCCAGCTTTTAGAGATTCCTAATTCGAACCTCTATCTTCTTGGTTTGACCCATTGTTTTATGTCGAAGGAAGGCTTTTCCCTCACTAAAAACAACATCATAACCTCTGTCTTCCAGCATTGCGACCGAGACCAAGTTCTTCTTCAAACTCTGAACATGCATAACATTCTTCAACAAGAATGGATTACCGGACTCCCTCTCAAAGGTAATGGTCTTAATGCCAATCACACTATACCGACCATCGTCGCCCATCTCTATATGCATCTGGAGGTCCTTCTCCTCCAAGTCACTAAACAACTCTTTGTCTCCCGTCATATGGAAAGACGCACCACTATCAAGATACCACACCGATCCCATGGCCTGAAACCAAGCACGCAATCAAGGAAAATCCACCAAATTGTGAGGCTAAGGCCTCTCCACCTGCAGATCTAGCAACCTACTTATTCTTCTTCCTCCGTGGATAGTTAGTGGCGAATTGTCCATGCTCGTGATGCAAGGAAAACACTTCACTTTGGAAAATAAAAGGAAGAGCCTTTTAGCACCGGATTTTGAAGAAGATTTCTTTCCCTTCCCTTTCCTTGCTTTGACAGCCAAAGTGAAATTCTCTTCATCTTCATTCTTCAATAAAGATCCATCCTTGGTACCCCACCTTATCTCCTCCTGCACAACACCCGACCAAAGTCTCTCCCATCCTGGCAGTTTCTCTCGTCCATTGACAGAGTCTTCATAGCTATGCCAACTCTTCGAAAGCCCAAGGAGAGCCAAGCTCACCAAGTCTTCTTCATCAACAGTAACCCCCACACTTCCTAGTTCATCCTTGCAGTGGAAAAACTTCGTGAAGTATTTTGGAATACTGTCGCATTTCTCCATTTTTATTTTTCTGAGCTTGTATTTAAGCGCCAACTTCCTCTGGTCACTTCTGCTTTGGAACAAGTCTTTCAAAGCCTTCCACATTAAGAATGGAGTGGCTTTCCCATGAAGGCTAGAAACAATATGGTCCTTCACACCTTCCAACAAAATTCTCCTCGTCTTTGTTGTCTTCTTTTGCCATGCATCAAGTAATGCAACATCGCTAGATCCCGGCTTGGGAACATCGCTATCGATGAAATCCTTCAGCCCATTATCCTCGAGCACTGACTCCATCTTGTCCTTCCAGGATATGTAATTTGAGTTCCCATCAAGGGCATACTCCAATCTCAACCCATTGAAAGACATTTCAATGTATACTCGATTTCTGCACCAAGAATCTTTTGGTAGCAAATTCTAATAGTCCACTAGCACAAAATCACTTCACAATTGCAATCTTCAATAAAAAATGCTCCAATACCATGTAGAAATTATATGCACTAAGCATGCATATGTCCTTGATTCACCTGATCTCACACTATTTAACTTTATGCAAAATACTGAATCAATTCCACTTGTTAATATTTTGTGGAAAAATTAATTGCACACACATGTGAAGCATAAACAAAAATAATCAATCACACATAACACAATTTTTAACCAGGAAAGCCTGAAGCTGAAAACACAAACTATATATTATGTAACATGGAGATCATATGACAATCTCATACAAAGCATAAAAAGCTTATCACAAGCTCTCAATACAGTACAATCGTCATACACTAATTAGGACCAATATTGAAAATCCATGCACCAATATTTGCCTCCTGCTAGCCTACCTCCACTGCGCAATCCCTGCTGAAGAATAGCTCTAAATGAATTCAAATTACCCTTGCCTTGACTGCGCAATCCTCATTGGCAACTCCAATGTGTGTGTGTGATGTAATCAATGCATCACTATAGTCACAACAGATAGTCTATCTGCCCTATCTTTCACCGTCTCTCCACCGGTCTCCACCGAAACTACCATGCACTATAGCTAAATGCTATATTGTTCGCCTGATTAATGAGTTATTATTTTCGAATTAATTAACTAATTAATTCACTCCACCCTCACTAGTGTATCAATTAGTTAGACTAGATACAACTAGCTCAACTGAGTCTAACTGAGTTAAACTAAATACAACTCCATAACTACTTCTTCCAACTGTGTCATAACTCTGCCACTTGAGTTCTAACTGAGTCCTCCATTCATTAGCTCCAGTAAACCCTTATGAATTGCATAATTCCTACTGTCAGTTGATGTGCCACATCTGTGCACTAAACTGAAGTGCTCCAAGAGTAAGTTGTTGTTTAGAGTCTGATTATTATTAAGAGCTAATAATAATCGACATGCATCTATTTTTAGATTGAATATATATAAATAGACTTCGCCCAATATTCTAAAAATATAATTTCATCTATTTTTCCAACTTGATCAACCATCCACTAATAGCATCCTGCAACTTCTAAAATATGATCACCATGTCTAAAAATAGACTTGGGCCAAAAATAGCCTGTGGGCCCACTTAGTGAAGGTGACTCTTTTCACTAAGCTCATCATCTTGTTGAATCTCAACAAATACTAGAAGGTACAAACCAAAGGTTGTCAAATTTTCAATGTTTTCCTCTATCTTCCCTCCTAGCATCCCATCTTAACACCAAATCTCCTTCCCTGGAATCTCTTTCTCTAGATTTTCTATCAAAGAGACTTTTCATTTTGTTCTGGTATTTCCTAAGCTTGTATTGGATTTCATCTGTATTTTCATTAAGTTCAATGATATGATTTATTCTCCTAGAAAAATCATCAGGTTCTTCATTAACTTCTTGCAAAAAATTCAAAACAGGGAAAGCTAGATTTGTAGGAAAATTTTCTTCTTTACCATAAACCAACTGAAATGGAGATTTTATTGTAGATATTTTTGGAGATGTCCTGTTAGCCCAAAGTGCATAAATGAGATGGTTGTTCGAACTCTTTTTATGATATTCTAATGTCTTCTTGATAACTTTGAAAAAAATCTTGTTTGATGACTCTGCTAGACCATTTCTCTGTGGATAGTGTTATCACTCTAACAATTCTTAAGTTGTGAGATTTTTGATTTAAAGTCTAAGAACATTAGAGGTAACCACAGACCAACTTTTAAAATCTAGGATCTAGCCTTCCTAGGGTTCAAAGAGGGCTCTCTCTTTAAGATTTAACTTTGTTTTAATTATAAGATATTAGGCTAGTCATGATTGTGCAAATTGGTTTGGTTTGATTTGGTTTGGTTTGGTGGGAAAAATCATTTAATGATATGGATAGTGGGATATCTATTTGTCCATTGGGCTAAGGATTCAAAATTCAAGTAGACAGAACTAAGATCAAGGTCAAAAAGTCAAATGTTTTCAAGGCAAGATAGACAAGTCTTTGAAGATCTTGGAAGGTTGTTTGGTGAAGTGATTTGATTGGGATAAAGAGCAATGAAGGATTATTTAACCTGGATAAGGAAGGAGTAGACAGAGGTCATTCGAAAGAGGGAGAAATTAAGGGTTCCCTACTCTGGAAATTAGCGGAAAACATAGAAATGATAAACAGTTAGAGACAGGGTGCTTTTAACAAATCCTGTAATAATACTACTAATTTATCATTCAAATTTAGAGAACATATATGGATGCATGTAAACATAAGAAAATAAAAAAAGACAGTAGAAAGTACTTCACTTCAATGGCTCATAACATGAATCCTGAAATATGATGCTAGATGATTTGATCCAGTCTGCTACTCGAACTTGCAACAAAATTTTTTCAAGTACAACAAAAATGACTATAGAAATCTTCAACAATTTATTCCACAATAATACTTCAAAAGATGAAATATATATACATAAATGTTTACAAAATATACTATAATAATCATATGATTTTTCTAAGGAAATAAAATATATTTTACAACAAAATAGTGACAGCTTCTTAACAACTTAGCAAGCTATCCTATTTATCCAAATAAAATAGAAAATTCTGTTGTGGATTGGGTTTAGCTGGCAGCTTTGTTGTCTTCAATGCTAGCACAAGATATTTCAAATCTATTTTGAAATATTATCTTCATATATAATACTCTTTATCTCTGATTCTCTTTATCTTTGATACTCTTTAACCTCTGTAAAATTGCCTTACTGCTGTAAATTATGTTTTGACTGTGAAAAATCAGCAGACTGTTTTAGCCTTTTTCTCTACCTTTTGACTTCTATAGTAAGTCAGTGAGTGATTGCCAAACTTCATCATCAGGAATTTTTATCTTTTTCAGCTTCCTAAAGTTCTCATCTGCCTCAGTGTATCTAGCTGTAGATAAAACAAATAAGTGTTTTATCTCATGCTGTAGATCAAACAAGTCTTCAAAACTTCTATGTAAAACCTTCCCTGTAGGAATTCCTTGTCCTTATATTTTGTTAACCTGTTATTTTGCATAATCTCTTATCATTTTTTTGTATTCCTCTTGTGGCATGAGTTTATCATTAATAACCAAGATGTTTGGCAAACCTCTTTGCCTCAAGGTCTCAAATTTGACCATAAAATTGGTTATGGCTATGTTAATGTTTTCACCTTTTTCCTCTAACTGATTCATTAAATTCTTCTTTGAAATGACTTTCCTTATCTCAAGGATTGTCTCTATTCTATCAGTAATTTCTATTTCTTCAAGTTCTTGTTGTTGAGAAATTTGATTAATTCTAGGGTTTGTTCAAGTTTGTCACCTAGCTCATCTTTTGTTTTCTGAATTTCTGCTTGTGCTGCCTTCAGTAAATCCCTTTGCTCATATATTACCTATATTTATGGCCACACAACATTGATGGCTTCAATGATTTTACTCCATAACTGATTCTTTACATAAGATATTGGCTCTTTCAAGGTTAAATCCTTTTGTAGATTCTTTAACTCAATATTTAACCTATTAGCCCTTTGTTCATGATTTTTGGCATTGATTTGGGCTAGCTTCTTAGTATCTTCAAGATTGTCAATAAATTTCTTCAACCTATTGAGTTCATTGGTTTGAAGTGAAATTTTTTCCATGGCTTTAACTAGTTTACTAGCTTCATCTGTTGGCTGCACAGTTGATGTAGATGACTCTGTAGCTAAAGTAGTGGATGGGGTTACTGGCACTACAGTAACCAGTGGTACTTTTGGTGCCAAATCTTCTGCAAGAGTTGAAGGCACAACTATAGTAACCATGGGAATTACAGGAGGAGTTTCCTGTGATTTTTTAATTTCTCTTTCATGGACAAGCTTGTCCATTTGGATTTCCATTTCTTTTATCTGTGCTGTCAATTGTAAATTATGTTCATCATATCATCTTTCTAGCTTTTTTCTTGCACTATTTATTTGGCTTGTGGATGTTCAGTTGATGGAAGCTTGAGATGTTTCCTCAGTGCTGCAATATCATCATTCTTTTTCTTCACTAACTCTTCTACTGCTTTGACATTGGCAGGATCATATTCTACTTGAATAACCAACTCTTCTAAAGACTTAATCCTAAGATATTTAGCACATGAGGAAGCCTTATCAACCTTCATTTGATATCTCATGTTTATTATTGTATTTTGAAGCCTGTGAACACTCATGGCCTTTGTAGCAATGGTAGAATATAACATCTCAGAAGTTTGCCTGTGAAATTATATTTGATCTAGTGCATGGATACTTTCTATTGGCACTTCAAGATCAACTTTCTTGTAATCTTCCATTGTCTTGGAAGTCCTGACTATTGATTGAAGTACTGACATAATTAAATTCTTGTTTGAATAATCAAAATAAGAAAGAAGTTTGTTCTAGATCACTGGTGTTCGTTTCAAATGCTGGGAATAGATCTCACTTTTTATTTCTTCATTCTTTGTCTTTATCTGTTTGTATTTCTCCCTTATGTCAAGATATTTATCTTCTGCTAGTTGTGAGGAGGATGCCTCCATACACTGCTATTTCTCTATGACCTGTGTGTTTGAATTATCTAGATTTTCTTCATTTATAATCTCTGTTGTTGGCTCATTTAAAATGACTATAGCAACATCTGTATTTGTCTTTGGAATATATGTATCTTCCACTTCTATGGTGAATTTTCCTTTATCAGCTGAATTAAGCTTAGGATTTTTGTTATACATTAATTTAAACCTAGTCTCAATAGTTGTCTCAGCAGTGTAATTACCCTCTTCTCTACCTCTCTTAGTAGCTTTCTCTCCTTGATTTATAGCTTCCAAGGTGTGACTAGTATCACCCTGTCTTACTGCTTCAATCAAGGTGTTTTCTAACCACTCTATTTGATTAGCATACTTCTCAATCTTTGATCTTTTGTCATGAATATAAGGTGTAAATTTTCTTTTAACCCTCATTTTACTGAGAATTCCTTGTGGATCATAATTCCATAAGAAGCTAAACTCAAATTTGTACTCCAACAACTGTTTTGCTGCTTCTAATGTTGCATCTCCATGATTACAAATGAAGGGCCCTATCTGGTTTTTCAATTTAAATTGGGTCTTCTTCTTGGCTGCCAAAAAATTGATTGAATCAGAATTGAGGATTTTCCTAATGTACTCCAAGGCAAAAACTCTCATTGGCACATAATTAGGATGTTTATAGGGTAACATTTTAGACCCAAAAACCCTGATTTCTGTATGGTTTTGATATAAGTACCAATATCCAGTTCTAGTTTGCTCTGATAGTTGTAGAACTTTCTTTATTTCATCACCGATTCTTGGTTGGAATGTGTTTGTTAACATGTTTATCAATGGATGGATAAAGTAATATATAAACTCTGCATAACTGAACTCTGCGGACTCTTTTCTGATCAAAGAAGTCCAAAATATGAATGAAAGTGGGTTCTCTTCAATATCAAGCTTCTGAAGTGTAATTGGGAACTTTTCTGCTTGGAAATATAAGAACATATGGAACAGAAAGGATGTATATCTAAATACTCCTTCAGTTGGCAATTTGACAAGATGATCATGGATATTATCAGCTATGTATTCAACATAATTGAAAATGATAGAAGGAGGTTGTCCTTGTGCAAAGGTAGATAAAAAAACCTAGGATGGACTCATCTATATGCTCATATGTAAAATATGCTATGATAAAGGACAACATTGATATGACATGCCTAGACCCTTCTGGAAATTTTGAAGTAGAATGAGGGTTAATTTTTGGAATTTCAACATGTAAAGGCATGAACACTTGGAAAATTTGGAACCTTTTTGGAAATTCAAGACCAATGTAAATCTTTGTGAGTGCTTCAATTGATAAGGGAACAACTTTGGGATCAGGTTTGAGCTGTAGCATCTTATTTATTGACTCAACAGTAATTGTGAACAAGACTTCTTTATTTGCATTTACCATTTCTCTTTGTTCAGGTGAATAATAGGTCTGACACATCCTAATAACCTCTAGACACTAATGGGTGAGTGGGACAACATATTTCGGTAGGTTTGACTCCCAAATTTGGACTTCTTCAACTTGATCCAATGGTTTTTCATAACTCCAGCAATGGAGGTCTAACAAATTAAATTCTATGACTAGATCTACTATTTTGTAATCCACATCTGCTAAGGCTGTATGTTCAATTTCTACAAATGGAGGTTTTAGAGGATTTACAATAATTGCAGTCTTGGAAGACACTGTTGGATTTGATTTTGACATCTTTTAGACTCTTTGGATAACTAAAACTCTGTATTTGGACTTTTTTGGACTCTTCTATAAGTTTATATTGTTTACAGAAGTTGTTTTGATTTTAGCAAAGGTTATTTGGATAAAAATAGGCAAAAAATAGCTTTTCCTTGAGTTTCAACCTTCAATTTTGACTTTAAAATTGATCTTCAGACTTTCACAAGTTTAGGAAATGATAAAACAAGGGTTTTATCTAATTTTTGGATAATTCTGGACTGAAACTGGTTCAAATTGGGCATATAAGGGTTGAGGTTACGTGTAAATGGTTTCTGGACAAATTCAAAGTTTTATAAGGTTTACAAAGGCTAAAATAAATTCAATTTTTCCTTGCAAACCATATGCAATATTGAAACAGGGTTTATCAGGGTTTTCACAATTAATTCCTTCTTTTGCAGGCAGATACAGTGTTTTTTTCCTGTGGATAAATTGGCTTTATTATGCTTAATTATTTAGAAATTCCTTTTAGAATGATAAACAGGTTTGTTTTCTTCGGAAAATACCTATTTTTCAGGTATTTGATCTTTTAAAATAGTTTCTGAGGTGTTGAACAGGTTCATGGTGGTTTTTGACAGTCTCTGGAGGAAAACTCGACACTTCTAGTGGTTTTAAAAGTAGTTGCAATGTCTTTCTTTGGTTTTCTGGGCGTGAAATCAGTGTACAGGCTTCTTTCTTCAGTCAAAATAGATAAACACATACAAACAACGCAGGAAAAGGGTTAAATGAGCACATATGGAGCTTATATAACGTTTTAGGTTTAATGTGGATTAACCTTAAATGCAACTCATATCAAAACAGAGGGCAGTTTGGCGCATGAAGGTAGAAAACCATAGGCAGTTATCACATAGGTTTTGGGTGGTATATGGCATTGTAGGATTGAACGCAATCCAATGATATTTGGCCATGTGGAGGAGAGATAAGGGCTCTAAACCACCCATTTCACAAATGTTGAAATGAGTTTTAATCGCGCAGTTAAAAATGCGATATGTATTCGCAGTCGTTGGATCTGAGAGCGTTTATGTGAATAGTGGGGAATAGTTTTGGAGTTGCTCTGCAGTGGGGCGTGGGGCCCAGGCTTTTGTATATTGTGGCAGGATAGTTTTAATGTTTAAAAAAAACCTTTTATTTTTTTAATATAAAACCAATGTATTATTTGATTGGTGGTGCACATATTATATGGTAAATAAAACATTTATGTGTGTTTTAAAACCATTGGCAACGGTATTAATATATAAGATATGTTTAACCCATGGGGAAAGGGCGGGGTTTATATTTCGACACATGGGGAATATAAACCATATGTTTAACGTTAAATAATGGGTTTTTTGGGATATTAAAATAAAATGAAATATTAAATATATGGGAAGGGATATTATAAGGAATTAATACTTTATGTTAAAAATTAATATGAAATGAATGAAAATACATAAAAATAACCTAAGTAAAATGTGTAAAACAGGCATTTAGCATAGAAATTATCCCTTTTTGATATTTACACATAAATTTAGGATAAGATGTATTTTGTGGGTTTTTGAGTGTTTTTGGATGAAATGAAATTAATTAAGTAGGGATTTTACTTTCACTAAGAAAAAAAGGTGTTTTACTTAGGAAAAGGGATTATAGTTTTGAAAAAGGGTGAATATGCCGAGGAGATGGATTTTAATGAAGGGAATCCAGTATTTTTAACCAATCATTTATTAAGCCTCGAGTCTGGTCCCAACAAAAGTCAGAGAAATGATCTGAGCATCTTTAACTGAAGGTTTTAGAATACTGGATCATTGTGAGGGAGGGGAAATTAGTAACTTGCCCGATGATGCTTTATTACATGCCTTGCACAACTGCTTTCTACGTACCCATCATTATTCTAACATTTTTTACTTCATTTTTATGGGTGCAATTAAGCTTGCAACCCTAAATCCATTTTTCTTTTAAAGCATAAATCTATCTAAGTCTAACCTTATTTCATCCGAGAGCTCATATTAAACTGTTGGGCTCCTCATTTATTCTCTAACTATTTACTGATATGTCAAGTTTAAACTGTTTGACATATCTTTATTCTCTATCTAAAACATGAAATTCAAAGCATGAAAAGTTAAGATTGAGCTATTTAACTGATCATGGATTGTGGAATTTTGAACAATCTGCACATAATCATTATTCTTGCAGTAAAAATAAATAGTAGTGGCATTTTGACTTGCTCACTTTCATGTCTTATTTTTATCTCTTTTTTCTTTTGGGGTCCATTCTTATTCTAAGTCCTTTGATATTTCTTTTAGGACTTTTACCCTCTTTTCATTTTTTATTATTCTCAAAATATGGGAAAACAACTTGCAGAAAGCAATGTATGTACATATTTACAAGACTATCAAAGTCAATTAAAAAATTATGAACCCTATTATTAGAGGACCCTAACAGTGGCTCCACATGGGGATGTCATTTCCTAGTGAAATGTCAAGAACTTTAAGACTAGTAGCCTTTGAATTTTGATTGTGATGACCTTGTAAATGTCTTCTGATCTCTGTAATTATTTCATGCTTATGATATTTTACCTTTCAAAGCTCAGGGCCTTCTCTCCGAGCTTCAAATTTGTTAGGAAAACATCCAATCCAATCTAAAAACTTCAATGAATATGTACAATGGTCAAAGTAAATAAAACTAACTATTTTTTATCTCTGAGGAGTAGTAGTGCTTCAACATTCTGCCATTTACTGGTCCATCTAGCATATCTGATCCATCCATTTCTTTTAGAAAGAAAGCATTGCTACCTTTGTAACCATAAATAACATAGAGTCCTTTCCATAGAAAATAAAATTTTCCATGTTTACCTTTTTCTTATCTTCTTGAATCCCATTTTAACACTTTGTATCCAATGTAGAAATCATCTTCTTTACTCTTTTTGTCAAAAAAATTCTTCATTTTATCCTGGATAACTTGAGACTTAATGTAAACCTCTTCTCTTGTTTGTTGCAAGTAAATTGTTTGATTAATCCTTTTTGAATGTCATTTGTCTCAACCTCTAATTATTGGATAATATTAATTACTGGTACTCCTAAGGAAGATTGAAAAGCAACATCCATTCCATAGACAAGCTGGTAATGGGATGTACCAATAAATATTTTGGTGGTAAGTCTATTTTCCCATAAGGCATTGACTAACTTCTTGTTCCAAGTATTTTTGTTATCTTCTAGTAACTTTTTGATGATGTTTACAAGGCTCGTATTTGAAGATTCAGCAAGGCCATTACCTTGAGGGTAATATGCAGTAGAATGGCCTAGGGTAATGTGATATTTATGGAAAAAATCAATAATTTTTTTGGATTTGAATGCAACTGCAATGTCAGTGATTATCTTTTGGGGACATCCAAATCTTTAAAGTATGTTGGTTTCTAAAAATGTGATAATGACAGTGTCAGTGGCTTGCCTAGAGGGTATGGCTTCAATCCACTTGATAAAATAGTCGGTGGCTATCTGAATCCACTTGTGTTGGGCTGATGATGGAGGGTGAATTTATCCAATGAATTCAAGACCCCATTGTTGAAATGGAATTTTTGTTGAGGTAGGTTTTAAGGGCAATGGTAAGAGCTTTTTCTTTCCCTCAAATATTTGACACTTGTGACAGGAGGTCACATACCTTTTTACATCTGAAAACAAGGTATACCAGTAAAAACCAGCTCTCAGTATTTTTTCTACAGTAGTCTTCCAGTAGAGATGTCCTCCACAGTCACCTGCATGAAATTCTTGTAATATTTTGTCAGTTTCTTCTTTTAACAAACAATTTAACAAAATACCACTATGATCTTTCCAAAAAAGTACATTGTCTAATATACAAAATCTTACCACCTTTAGCTTTAAGAATCTAACTTTTGCTCTTGATAATCCAAGAGGAGCTTGTAAGTTTAGTATTACAAATATGATATCTGCATACCATGGTGAATCTGAAAAGGCTTCACTTATCTCTGGAGTCGCCATCTCTTCCTGATCGTCTACTTAGGAATAAAATTTATGTCTAGGGCATGAAAATTTGATTCAGCCATGAGTTTAGCTAAAACTTGACCTTTCATAAGTTTAGTGGGTTTTATCTCTATGTCATATTCCAAAATTGTTGCAATCCACTTCCCTCTTATACCATCAAGACCATCCTGAGTTAGAATGTCTTTTACTACTGCATTTAGGACATAAGAAATAATGTGAGAATAAATAATGTACACTCTGAAATATTTAATAGCCTTTACCAAAGCTAGGACTTGTTTATCCATGATATTGTTCTTCAAAGTGGAATCTCTAAGTGTTCTATTAAAGAAATCTATGGGTTGCTCTTAACCTTGGTAATTTTTCTACAGTAAAACTGCAGCAATGGTGTGTTCTGAATAAAATGAAAAAATGATGAAATCATTTTTAAAGTCAGGACTTATAAGGACCAAAGTTTTTGTTAAAGCCTGTTTGATAGATTCAAATGATTGTTTGGCTTCAATATTCCATTTAAGAACTGAATCTTTTTTAAGCATGTTGTTAAGCTCTCTGATTATTTCAACTAAATTGGAGATGAATCTTCTTAAAAAGTTAATTTTACCTAGAAAGGCTTGTAATTATTTTATGTTCCTTGGAGGACTAATGTTAAGAATTGCTTCTATTCTGGCAGGTTCTATTCTAATTCCTTCCTTAGATATTATGTATCCTAGTAACTTACCTTATTCTAATCCAAATAAGGTTTTCGTATGGTTTAAAGAGATGCCAAACTTTCTGCATTTAATAAATACTTGTCTAAGATGATCCAAGTGTTCATAATCAGTCTTAGAAAATACAGTAACGTCATCTAAGTAAATCACTAAGAATTCATGAATTTCCTTTGCAAAGGCTATATCCATAGCACTTTGAAAGGTAGCCCTTGCATTCATTAAACCAAAATGCATTTTTACATACATAAAAGTGCCCCAAGGAGTAGTAAAATTTGTTTTAGGTTGATCCTCTGGTTGGACTAAAATTTGGTTGTATCCTGAAAATCCATCTAAAAGTGAAATCCTAGAAGAACCAACTACCCTTTGTAAAATGTGTTCCATTTTTGGTAAAGGATAATTATCTTTTAAGGATAATTTTTTTAGATTCTTAAAATCAACACATAATCTAATTTCTTCTGCCTTTTTTTTGGTTGGAAATAAATTAGAAACCTAATAAGAATATATGATTGGTGCAATTATCTATGCATCATACATTCTTTTTATGTCTTTTTCAATCAAAGGCATCAAAACAGGGTTGATCCTTCTTAACTTTTGTTTAAAAGGCTTTTGGTCTTCTTTTATAGGGATTTTATGTTGTATAATGCTGGTGTCATAGGATTTTAGGTCCTCATAACTCCAAGAAAAAACATCTTGAAATTCCTTGAAAAGATCAATATATTTTTCTTTTTCTTGTTGAGGTAAAGCTTTGGAAAGTTTGATCATTTTGGGTTTTAACTCTGCGCCAATGTTGCATTCCTCAATATCAGATCTAAGTGGCTCCATTTTGGGTTTTCTAGCAACATCATTTGAGTCAAATAAATCTTCTAAAGGGGTTAAGCCTTTTGGTAATAAATTATCTTTGAGATTTAATATATCAGATTCATCATCAATTATCTCATCAATTTCTACTTTCTCTAAGTTATCTATATCTAATTGACTAAATTTAGTAGGTCTAGAAAAAATTACTTGATTTACATCTATATTATTCAAATAAATTTCACTATCTAAATCCTGATCTAATGTGCAATTTGTATCTATTTTACAATTCTGAAATTCACCTTCATTATTCATAAAATGGTAAATTTGTTGATCTTGTGAGAAGATTTGCCAATATTTGAGGTTATCTGGAATTATTGGTCTGTGTTTTACTTCTGCAGTATACTTATGATTGGGCTGAAAGGGTAGATTACAGGTACTAGAAAAATTTTCTAAGGAGTGTGCCTGTATGTTTTGCTTTCTTGATATTGCAGAAAAATTTCACTCCAACAGTTCATCTATCAAATCTAATACAGTTTCTCTATATTGGCATAGTCTAGGATTATAAGCATAATATTATCCTTTTATCTATTTAATAATCAACTCTGAATATCCCATTATTGATATTCTTTTGCCTCCTAAGTTTCTGATAATCTGGAGTCCTAAAATAAGGGCTTCATACTCAGCCATATTGTTAGTGCACTTAAAATTTAGTCTGAAAGCATGGCCTTCTGAATGATTCTTTTCAATATTAGTTATCCAAGCTCCTGCTTCTGCTCCTAGTTTTTTTACTAATCCATCAAAATCTAAATGCCATAAATATTCATGAAAGATATTGTGATTGTTTTGTGTATTATTTTTGTCCTTTATTTCAATTTTGATTTCATTATCAGTTTCAAAGTTACATAAAATGAATGAATCTAGTTCAGTAGGTGTAGCATAAATTGGGTAATTTATTGTTATTGCTACACTACTCACCATATATTTCATCAATGTTTCCCTATAGAGTTTCTCTGGTTGACCAAAAACTGATATGGTAGCATATGACATGTCCAATTGTAGAGATCCCTGTAATTTTTCTCCCCATGAGTGAGATAATAACATTCCATACTTGGGTGGGATATCAGCTACTACAATGTCCATGAGTATACTTTTACGAGGATATTGAACTAATGTGACACACGCATCTTTAATTAAACCTAGACATTTCACTTTGCTTGAATCAAATGAAAAGAGATCTTTGTAAGGCCTTGTGATGTCTAAGTTCAGGGTTTCCATTATTTCTTTGGGCATTAGATTGTGTGAAGCCCCTGAAACTATCATGGGATTGTGTAATATTTGATCATGAACAATTAGGCTAATGTAAAACGGTGGAACTGCTCCATCTTGGTGTTTTCCATTAAAATCAGGACCAAAAATTAACTATGGTTGATCATCATTCAAGTTTACAGAGTCTTCTCCATCATTCATGTTTAATGTTTCAGTAATAGTTGTTTTATACAAATCATTTTTTACCAATTCTATCAAAGGAATTGATATTTTTAAATTTGCAATTTTAGTTTGTATATTGAATGAGGGTTGTGATTTACTGATTTGAATTAACTCTTCTTAAGTTATTGTATTTTGAGTGGGTTTATCTGGTTTTTCTACAGTTATGTTTTCATTTTCTGTTTGAGTTTCTTGTGTTTTACTGCTCCTAGCTTTATTTTCAGGAATGGTTTGAGAAGCAGTAGATGTTTTTTCAGATTTTGAACTATCAGAAGTTGTTTTTTTAGTTGCAACTTTTGGATCTGCTAATTTTGGATCAGCGGTGGATGTTTTGGACTATAAGTTTGTTGTTTTAGCAGAATTAGATGTTTTTACAGAATCATATTTTTGTGAATCTGTTGATGTTGGAACAACCTCATCTGTTATGTCAACAATCTTAGGACTGGGTGAAATTTTAGAGTTGGAAAATTTTTGGGATAAATTAGAGTTTTGCTTATTTTCCTTAGGGATAATTTGCAGAACTTTTGTTGTTGGGGCTTCTACTTTTTTCTTATTTTCAGTTTGTGTAGATTCCTTAGTAGAAGGTTCATTGTTTTTCTTACTCTTAAGGTTATATTGTTTATGTAATTCGTTTATGGAAAAATCATAACCTTGTTTATAGTCAAATGATTCACCTGAATCTAATTGAAGTTGTTACATTTCAAATAACTCTTGGTCTTCGTGAGTGAAAAAGATATTGGTATCATCATTTATACCCATTAGATTTATGGTGTCTTCATCATCAATATTGTGTTGAGAACTTTCAGCATAGTTCTCTTGAAATGGAGGTCTTATTGTCTAATCGGGGGTTGATTCTTTGGATTATCCTGTATTTGTATTTTTCCTAAAGTTTGGATTCCTAATTTGCTATTGATTATCCCATTGAGGTCTCCTTTCTATGTTGTCTAATCTATCCATCATTCTCTCTAAGGTCTTAGCTAACTCATTTATTTTACCATCTGAACATTTTACACTAACAACATATGTTTGCATTCTTTCTAAAGTTTCAACATTTCTCTCCCTTAGCTAATATGCCATGTCTGTGTCAAATCTATCAGGTAATTTGAGTAGGACAGAATCAGTAGTGGGTTTGAGATTAGCTGGGATTGAAATATAAGCACTGTTGTATCTAGTGCAGTAGTCTTGGACTGTTTCATTAGGATTTCTTTTCATAGCATCAAATTCAGATAATATTTGGAGTGGATTTTTTTTTTTTTCCCATTTATTCAAAAATAATCTATGAAAGACTGCTAAATCAGTTATACTACTAGGATTAAGACCTTTAAACCATTTTTTAACTTCCCCTGTTAATGTTTGTGCAAAGAGTCTCATTTGTACATCATAATCATCTATTTCATGAAGCTCAAAGTAATCTATCATTTTATTAATATATTGTTGGGTAGTGTACTAAGTAGTAGCATCAAATTAGGGTATCTTACTTTGGTAATCCTGAGGCATGTCATGTAACTGAGCTAGAAGAATTAGGGGAGCATACCTAGCAGCCATAGATTGAATTTTAGCTTGGCTAGGAGGTAGATTGGAAGTACGTGGGGCTGAACTGGAAGTACTAGCTGATGCAGTTAATAAAGTGGCTGATGAGATTGGAATATAAGATGGTGCACTAGAAAAAGTGAAGGAAGAACTAAAGGATGAAGTTGAGGTGCTAGAAAATGAAACTAGAATATATGAAGAACTACTTGGAAATGAGAATGATGTGTTTGAAATTGTAGAATATAAACTAGTGGATGATGTTGATATAGAAGAATATGGAAATAGTATTCTAGGTTGTAAGGGTTGTCTAAGGATAAATGAATCTATAGGTTGTAGGGTAGTGGAAATTATAGATGATGTAGTGGTATCTAAATGAGAAATAGAAGGCTTAGATGTATATGCTAATAACTCAGCTAATTCTATAGCTTCATTTATTTCCTTAAGAATAGTAACATTTATCTCTTCAAGTTTATCATGAGCTTTAAATATCTTTGATACAGAATCCACTGAAATATTCTTCTGTTTTGTTTCAAGAAGTGAAATAAAAACATGGTCTATTACAACACTTTTTAAGTCAGTTTCTGATTTGCTTCTAAACAAAGAATGCTCAAACTTCAGGTCAAACTCTTTGTCTTGTATACTCACTAACTCTTTTGGTAATGAATTTGCTCTATCTAGGGAAACTTTAGCACCTAAATTTTCTACTTGTTTATTCTTTTTCCCAATTCTATCCAGATTGTCTACTATAACAACAAGTTTAGGATCTGGGTTAGACCTAGTATAGTAAATTTTTATAGAAGCCAAAATTACAGTGTTTTATACTCACAACTTATAAAACAGTCTTAAAGGTAAAAGGATGATGAAAATGATTTCCTTTAAGATCTATTTTAAGACTGAGGATTGGTTAAGTTCCCCAGTATGGTCGCTAGTATGTTATCACTCTAATAATTCTTAAGTTGTGAGATTTTTGATTTAAAGTCTAAGAACATTAGAGGTAACCGCAACCCTCTCTGAACCCTAGGAAGGCTATATCATAGATTTTAAAAGTTGGTCTGTGGTTACCTCTAATGTTCTTAGACGTTAAATAAAAAATATCACAACTTAAGAATTATTAGAGTGATAACAGATAGTAAGGGGTAGAATGATGCAACAAAATTTGATATTTTTGACAAAATTTAATCATTTTCACACTGCTAATTATTGTTGCAATATCTGTTACTATCTGATGAGGACATCCAAACCTAGATAGAATGTTTTCTTCAATATTCTTGATGACTACAATATCTGTGGAATTTCTAACTGGAATGACCTCTACCCACTTGGTAAAGTAATATGTTGCAGTTAGTATCCATCTATGATGGTTGCTTGATGTTGGATGAATTTCCCCTATGAAATCCAATCCCTACTGTAAGAAAGGTGTTGAAACTAGTACTGGAGCCAAAGGAAGTGTTGCTAATTTTTTCTTTCCAGCAAACATTTGACATTGATTAAAATTCCTAACCTTTGCTCCTAATTGTGCAAACATGGTAGGAGAATAGAATCCTACTCTAAATATTTTATATTCTATAGCTCTCTAGGCATAGTGTCCTCCACATATACCTGCATGGAACTATTCAATAATCCCTTCAGTTTCACTTTCTATCAAGCAAAGAAAAAGGATATTGAGTGGATCCTTCCAGTATAAGTTTGCACTGATGATACAATACTTTATGGCCTTTAACTTTAGTGTCTTACACTAATTCTTTGAAAATTGAGAAGGAGACTCAAATTTTATAAGAAAATGTACAATATTAGAGTACCATTTTGAAAGCAAGAATTTCTCATCAATATAAACAGGAACTAATTGAATTGAAGATGAAGGTTCTTGTGTATTCTTTCCTTCTGAGCCTTGTGAAGGTTCTTGTGGATTCTTCTCTTCTACATTTAGAGAAGTTTATTGTGGATTCTCCCATTGTGAGTTTGGAGAAGGTTCTTATGGATTCTTCTCCGTCGAAATTTCAAAAATAGAATTTATCCCCAAAACTTTATAATTGGATTAAGCTAAAATTTTAGCCAAACCTTGACCTTTTACCAACTTTGTAGTTTTGTTACTAATATCAACTTCAAGTTTTTGGGTAATCTATATTCCTCATCTCCCATCAATGTTTGGTTGATTTAAGACAATTTTCATAGCATTGTTTGGAACATAAGTAGTAATGGTTGAATGAAGGACATAAATTAGAAAAGACTTTAAAGCTTAGACTAAGGAATAGGTTTTTTTTTCAATGATTTCATACTTATAAGGCAATAGGTTGGTCATCTCCATCTTCATTCTTTTGCAAAATAACAACAACTAAAGTGGTTTCAGAGGCAAAGGAAAATATGCTAAAGGGTTCAAAATAATTAGGGTTGGATAAAGTTGGGGTTTCAGAAATGGCCTTTTTAATCTGGTCAAAATCATATCTAGCTAGTATTGTCCACTTAACATCATGATTCTTATTTAACATATCATTGATATCCTTAACTATTTCAACATAGTTAGGAATGAATCTCCTCGGGAAGTTAATATTTCTAATGAAAGCTTGGATTTCATTTTTGTTCCTTGACAATGAAAGTGATTGGATAACTGAAACTCTTTTGGGGTCAATTACCACTCCTTCCTTAGAAATTATGTGGCAGAGCAATTTCCCTTCTCTAATAGCAAAGAAAGGCTTCTTGGGATTGAGTAATATCTCGAATTTTCTACACCTCTAAAAAAAAATCATCAAGTGTTTTAAATGTTTCTGATCTGAGTTAGAAAACACAGTAAGGTCATCAATATATATATATATATATATATATATATATATATATATATATATATATATATATATATAATTGTCTTACCCACAAAAGCTAAATCCATAACTCTCTGAAATGTTGCTCCAACATTTGTTAATTCAATGGGAATTTTGGCATACATAAATGTACCCCGAGGAGTGGTGAAAGTAGTATTCTCCCTGTCCTCAGGGCTCATCATTATCTGGTTGTATCCAGAGAAACCATCAAGCATTGAAAGTCTATTTGCACCTGAAACTCTTTGAATCAACTGATCCATTTTGGGTAATGGGTAGTTGTCTTTTAAGTATGACTTGTTTAAGTTCCTGAAATATACACAAAGTATGATGTCCCCATTCTTTTTTATAACAAGAAATAAATTAGCTACCCAATATGAGTATCTTAATGGAACTATGATTTGAGCATCAAATAACTTCTTAAGTTCTTTCTCTATGGTAGGGAGCAAGATTGGATTGATTCTCCTTAATTTTTTTTTATAGGGATTTACTTCAAGTTTTAAAGGAATTTTATGCTCAATGAGAGTAGTATCATAGGTTTTTAATTCAGCATAAGACCAAGCAAAAACGTCCTTGTAAGCCTTAAGAAGATTCAGATATTCAGTTTTTACTTCCTGAGGTAGAGATGCAAATATTTATATGTTCTTGATTTCTTTAGGTGTTTCAATATTAGATTCTTTAATATCCTCTTCAGGTGAATTTCATAGTGGATTCATGGGAACATCATTTTGGTCAAATAATTTTTCTAGAGGGAATAAACCTTTGGAATAAAGTTGTTATATAAATGAATGATATTTTGGTCAACCATTTTCGAATTTAAATCAAAATTTCAATTTTATTTATTGAGTTCATTTATATCTGACTGATATTCTTCAATTTGAAAAACATAAAACTCGTCAATAACCCATAGAAAATATTTTAACTGTTCATCATCCTCAAATATTTTCCAGTATTTAAGATTTTCAAGTATTGATGGCCTATATTTGACTTGAATTTGATATTGTAGTTGCATTTGATTTGGAATTTTGAATGAACTAGCTGAAACAGTTAGGGAGTCTGCATGAACATTCTCATTTATAGGGATAGTTGTAATATTAAATGCATGAAATAAGTTTTCCACTGAATCCCACATCATTTCTGTAAGATATAAGTCTAGGATTATTTCTTTGACAAATATTCCTAAATTGTTTGACAATGAGTTTAGAGTCATTGAATACACTTAGATTATGCACTTTAAGACTTCTAGCTAGCTCCAATCTTAGAAGAAAGGCTTCATACTCTACTGCATTATTAGTAACATCGAATTCAAGTTTATAGGATCGAGTAATGTTTTCTTTTTCTGGTGAAATTAAGACAACATCAATTCCAGATCCATCTTTTGAACAAGACCCATCAAAATACAGTTTCCAAATATCAGTTTTGACAAATTTTTGGGTTTTCAATTTTAAGTTGAGAATTTTGCAGATTATTTGAAGATAGTTGAAAACATCCAAAATCTTGGTCAACTGCATATATAGGATGGTTTCTAGCTTGATCTTCTTTGAAAATTGCATGAATGAATCTGACCTCCCTATATAACCTATGTTTGCACCCCCATATACAAGAATTGTAGCAAAATACATGTCCATTTGAAGGCTTCCTCCTAGCTTGGCACAACTAGACCTTGATAAAATAATTCCAAACTTAGGAGGGATATCAGTGACCACAATGTCCAAAACTACACTTTTTACAGGTATTTGGGCTAAATTTACCACTAAGTCTTTTATGAGTCCTAGAAATGGTACCCTTTTGGAATCAAAGGTATATAGGTCATGGTAAGATCGAGTAATTTCCAAATTAGGTTGATCCATAATAACCTTCGTCATAAGATTGTGAGAGGCTCTAGAATCCAACATGCATTTATATAATAAGGAATCATGTGCTTTCAACGTAAAATAGAAAGGTGGCATTGTTTCATCAATCATGTCTGAGCTTGGACCATATACTACTGAGGGTTTTTCATCTTGTAGACTAATTACATCCCCTTCAACATCCACACTTGAATTTTGAATCCATTTTGTAACTTGATTTTTGTATCTAGGGTTCTTTGAAATTTCTGATAATGGGATGGGAATCTTGACTCTCTCTAATTCCCTTTCAACATTTAAAATAGTTAAAATAGTTTTATCAATTGAAGTGTTATCAATTGGCTGATTTATAGGTAGAATTGTTGTTATTTGGGTTTCAACAGATTTTATTTAAGGTTCAATTATAACATGATTTTTGGGAGGCATTCTAGGTCCTTCCCTCGGTCTTAAATCATACCTCCTATTTAGTTATGCAATTAAGAATTTAGGGAAGGCTTGCCAATTTAGACACCTATGAATTTTCTTGATCATCTTGATAAGGTTGATTTTGAGGAAGAGGGACAATGGAATTTTGAATAGATGTATTTTCAAGATTGTTGATATCTTCAGTGATCATAAGGTACTGTCATCAGGCTATTAATCGTCAATCAACAAAAGAGGTGGAATTTGCTTATCATTACTAGGTATTTGAAGAATTTGAAGCTAAGGAGATATCTTAAATTGAGCTTGAGTTTGAGTTTGAGGTTTGGAAACAGTTCGCTAAACTGTTCTTAGTTGAGTTTAAATTTTGGAAATCCTATTAGAAAGGCTCCTAGGTAATGAATTTATGTCATCTATCTTTTTGTCTTTTTTTTTAGACTTTGAAGAAGAAGAAGCCTCTTGGTTAGCTTTCATTTTACTTTGAGCCTTTTCAACTTTGGCTTTGAGTTTATCTAAAGCAGATCGATTAGATTCAACTTCAATGGCATTGGTTTTCATGTATTCTAATGTATGAGATGTTATTTCCATAAGAATGAATACAAAGTCATCTTCAAAAGCTTTGGAAAACCTAGCCTTTGCTGCTGCTATTGGTGGTTTACAATCAGCAGGAATTTTATGATAGATTTTGTTAAATCTCTTAATGAAGTCAAACACTGTTTCACCATAGTTTATTTTGAGTTCTTCAAATTCTGTTAGAAAATAGACAGGATCCTTTTTAACACCTCATTGATTCTTAAATATGGTATTTAATTCATTCCAACTTCGAATAGAGTGTGCCCTTAATTTCCTAAACTAGATTCTAACATTTCCTTCTAAGGATTAAACAAACAATCCCATATATACATTCTCATATTCGATATCCATATTGTCATCAAAGTCTAAGAATGTTGCTAAATGATATTCAACAGATAAACCTGTTTCCCCATTAAACCTTGGGAGGTGTTTCAATTATCCATCAGGAAAATTGTTTAGTATGTTTGGAAGTTGTAAAGCAACATATCTTTCTTGAAAAATAGGCTAAAAAGCATCCATAAATTGGGATGAAGATGAAGAGAAATCAATGGTGGTTTTTGTAGAAGATGATGAGGTAGAAGATGGAGGTTAATATGGAGGGGTAAAAGAAGGTGGAGGAAGAAGTAAAGTTGAAGATCTTCTTGAAGATTTCAAATGTGTTTGAATGATAAATTTATGAGCCTTTGTTTCTCCTTCTTTAGGTTCAAATAAAGGATTTGAATATAAAGAGAAAATATCTTCTAGCTGAGAAAAAGTAGATGGAAAAGAATAAGATTTTGGTGTAGGTTTTAACCCTGTAAAGAATTTATCTGCAAAAAAATTCTTAAAAACAGAAAATAAACAATAACGAGAGCATAAAACATAAAACATATATACACAAAGATTTTTCCTCTGGATCCCAAATCGAGACTACTAGCTTGATTTTTCTTTATATTCCTTTTAGTGTTACAACACACACACACACACACACACACACACACACATATATCAATGCTGAAGCATTCATAAACCCCAATCCATTAACCCTGTATTAGAACATAACCCTAGTTCCCTTGACCGGATCTACAAAATACCAGGGTTCAAAAACCATCATGCCCCAAAACCATGTGTAAACCCATGCACAAAACCATAGGCGGGTTCGTGCGACTATTCGTGGAAAGAATATAACACACACCCAACATTATTCCACTTGTTTTTTTCTTTCTTTAGGGGGCCACAAGAGAGCTTAGTCATTAGTTCAGCCCTGAAACACCCATTTTTTCTCTACACCAAGAGAACTTATGAGTGCTCACACACTTCGTTAATGGATCTGCATCATTCTTCAAAATGTCCACCTTTACCAGCAACACCTTTCTATCCTCAACCATGTATCTCACAAAGTGATATTGAACATTAATGTGATTTGTATTTGAATGATAAGCATGGTTCTTAGCTAAGAAAATTTCACTTTGGCTATCACAATCTATCCTTATATATCGCTGCACCAACCCCAGACTTGAATGAAATCTCTGCAACCAAAATGATTCCTTGCTTGCATGAGTGGCTACCATATATTATGCCTTTGTAGTTGGAAGAGCCACTACAGACTGTCTTTTACTCATTCAAATGATTTCACCCCTAAATAGGCTAAACACATACCCACTTGTAGATCTTCTTTGGTCCAGATCTCCAACCAAGACTGCATCAACAAAACCATGTATTTCCAAAACTCTGTCCAATCCCAGTCTTCCCTAGTATAACAAGGAATAATAACCAGTGCGACGCAAATATCTAAAAATATGCTTCATTGTTTTCCAATGCTCCTTCCTTGGTTTTGACATAAACCTGCTTGATAATCCCACTACATGTGCAATGTCTGGTCTAGAATAGACCATTGCATACATCGGGTTACCCACTGCACTTGCATATGGAACATGGGACATATCCTCCTCTTCTTCTTGTGTCTTGGGATAATGTTCAGCAGATAGATTTACACCTATAGGAATAGGAACCTTCACCGATTTACTATCCTACATATTGAACCTCTGAAATATTGTCTCAAAATACTTCCTATCATTTAAACAGAGCTTCCTCTTTTCCCGGTCTCTCTTAATTTCCATGCCCAAAATATAGTTTGAAACACCAAGATTATTCATGTCGAATTTGGAGAAAAATTGGGTCTTCAAATCTTGGATCATTTATTTGTGATTTCCAATCAGCAACATATCATCCACATACAATACCAAATAAATAACACGGTCACCAATTAATTTCAAATACACACAATGATTCTCTTTGCTTCTAGTTAAGCCAAGTCCCCGTATATATGTATCAAATTTATGATACCACATCCTTGGTGATTGTTTTAACCCATACAGAGACTTTTTTAACCTGCATACGAGTTCTTTCTTACCCTTCACCGTAAAGCCTTCAGGTTGCTTCAAGTAGATCTCCTCTTCCAAATCCCCGTGAAGAAATGTTGTATTCACATCCATCTGTTTTACCTCAAAATCAAATGCAACAACAACATATGAAAGTAATCTAATAGAAGTAACCTTGGCAACAACAGAAAAAATATCACCAAAATCAATTCCTGGCACCTAGGAATAACCTTTTTCTACCAACCGAGTTTTTTATTTCTCCACCTTGCCTTCTACATTCATCTTCTTCTTAAACACCCATTTTCTCCCCATGGGATTCCTTCCAACCGACAAATCCACCAGATCCCATGCCTAATTTTTGTGCAAGGATTCCATTTCATCAACCATGCCCTCCTTCCAGAGTTTTCCATCCTCTGAATCCACTGCCTCCCTGATAGTTCTAGGATCATCATTAGTGATAGTTAAAGCAAAATTTGAATAGCAAGAAGATGGACTATACCTTTCTAGTTGCCTTCTTTCCCGAACTAATCTTCTCATAACTAGAGTTTGTGGCTCTTCCTCTTCTGAATATTTTTCTGTTGTAGAGTTAGATTCATCCTCCTTTATCTCAAACTCTATCTTCTCAGGTTCCTTTGGTAGGAATTCATGTTTAACAACATCTTTCACCTCTTTAAAAACCACATCTCGACTGTACACAACCTTCCTTGTTTCTGGGTTCCAAAGCTTCTAACCTTTTAAACCATCCTTATACCCAATAAATATGCACCTTTCAGATTTATTATCCAACTTGGTCCTTTTCTCCTTTGGAACATGTACATATGCATCACATAAAAATACCCTCAGATGTGAAAGAGAGGGTTTCTTGCCAGTCCATACCTCATGTGGAGTCTTATCCTCCAAAACTGATGAAGGTGATCAATTAACCAAGTAACATGTAGTATCCACTACCTTTGCCCAAAATTCCTGTCCTAACCCAGTACCACTGAGCATGCTTCTTGAATTTTCCATCAAAATTATATTCATTCTTTCTGCAACTCCATTTTGTTGAGGTGTGTATGTAGTAGTCTTATGTTGTTATATACCACACTTCTTACAGAAATTTTGAAATTTATTTTTGCAGAACTATCCACCATTATCTATCCTCAACACCTTTATCTTCTTCTCTGTCTGGTTTTCCACCAAACCCTTAAATTCTTTAAATCTGTCAAAGACTTCAGATTGCTTCTTCAAGAAATATATCCATGTATTCCCTGAGAAGTCATCTATGAATGAAACATAGTACACAAAATTACCCAGTGATGGAACCGACATAGATCCAAACACATCATTGTGCACAAGTTCTAATATCTTGTTTGCCCTCTTAGCACCAGAAGGAAAAATCACCCGATTATTCTTCCCATATACAAAATGTTCACAAAAATCAAAATCCAGAGAGAAATTAGACATACCTTCTACCATACCATTACTATGCAGTATCTGAAGGCCCTTATCTCCAATGTGTCCAAGCCTTTGATGCCATAGCATGGCCTTTTCTCCAGAGACTGCTAGTCTTTCCGCTCCACTTTGAGGAACCATAGAACTGTTGAAACCATCAATAACAGTGCTACCTTGAAGCTTTTACAGAGTTCCAATCCAGACTCCCCGAATTAATACCAGTGCTCCCTAAACCATATTGTAGGTATCTTTCTCAAACATTGTTTTTACACCTGCATCATCCATCTTGCTTACAAAAATCATATTTCTGACCAATGCGGGAATATGCAAAACACTAGGAAGTGGTCTAATCCTTCCATCGTGTAGCTTCATCTTGACTTTGCCACGTCTGAAAATTCTGTCTTTCCTATCATCCCCTAAGAAGACATCACCACCATCATACTTCTCATACTCGCAAAACCACTCCCTATGGGGAGTGAAGTGAAAGGATGCACCTGAGTCAATCAACCACGCCTCATGATCTACATGTGCATTTGAAGAAGAAGCCAAATACACATCCCCACCTTCATTTGAGGTGATTTTTGCCTTTGTATAAGGGGAATCATTAGATCCCTTTCCTTTCTTAGAAGCTATAGATCTTTAGTCCTTTTTGAAGTGCCCTTCCTTTCTACAATTCCAACACACCTTTACATGCTTTCCTAGAGATTTTGATCTTCCTCTAGATTTATATCTTGTAGGTTTTAACCTTGAACAGAAATTATCTACACACGAATCTTATAACAGAAAATAAAAAATAGCGAGAGCATAAAACATAAAATAGATAAACACAAATATTTTCCCCTGGATCCAAAATTGGGACGACCAGCTTGATTTTTCATTATATTCCTTTTAGTGTTACAACACATATATATACATGCCGAAGCATACATAAACCCCAATCCATTAACCCTGGATTAGAACATAACCCCATAGTTCCCCGAATTTGATGCCAGGCCATCAGGTCGAAAGCCATCGTATTTCAAACCACAGGTGCAAACCTATGCATGTGTCATTACGGTGGTCCGCCTATGAGTGGGACCGCATACCAAAAAATTTGACAAGTTGTCGCCCGTATCCCGAAGGTCACGTTCGTGACCCCTTTATCGACCTTGGACAACGTACAACGCGTGCGGCTAGTCGTGGAAAGAATATAACACATACCCAACATTCTCCCACTTTTTGTTTTCTTTCCACAGGGGGCCACATGAGAGCTTAGTCATTGGGCCAATTATTCAACACCCATTGTTTCTCTACACCAAGAGAACTTCTGAGTGCTTACAGACTTCGTCAATGCATCTGCAACGTTCTTCAAAGTGTCCACCTTCACAAGCAACACCCTTTTAGCCTCAACCATATCTCTAACAAACTGATATTGAACATCAATGTGCTTTGTCTTTGAATGATAAGAAGGGTTCTTAGCCAAGAAAATTGCACTTTGCCTATCACAGTCTATCCTTATAGCTTGTTGTACCAACCCTATACTTGAACACAGTCTCGGCAACCAAACTGCTTCCTTGCTTGCATGAGTGGCTTCTATGTATTCTGCCTCTGTAGTTGAAAGAGCCACTACATACTGTATTTTACTCATCCAACTAACTGCGCATCCAAATAGGCTAAACACATACCCACTTGTAGATCTTCTTTGGTCGAGATCTCCAACCCAGTCTACATCAACAAAACCACGAATGTCCAACATTCTTTCCAATCCTGGTCTTCCCTAGTAGCACAAGCCATAATCACTAGTGCCGCGTAAATATATGAAAACCCGCTTCACTGTTGTCCAATGCTCCTTCCCTGGGTTTGACATAAACCTGCTCAATACTCCCACTGCATGTGCAATGTCTGGTCTAGTATATACCATTGCATACATCAAGCTACCCACTGCACTTGCATATGGAACACGGGACATATACTCCTCTTCTTCTTGTGTCTTGGGACACTGTTCAGCAGACAGCTTTACACCTACAGGAATAGGAACCTTCACCGGTTTACTATCCTGCATATTGAACCTCTGCAATATAGTCTCGACATACTTCCTCTGGTTTAACCAGAGCTTCATCTTTGCCCGATCTCTCTTAATTTCCATGCCCAAAATATAGTTTGCAGCACCAAGATCCTTCATGTCGAATTTGGAGAACAGTTGGGTCTTCAAATCTTGGATAATTTCTTTGTCATTTCCAATCAACAACATATCATCCACATACAAGACCAACTAAATAACACGGTCACCAATTAATTTAAAATAAACACAGTGATCCTCCTTGCTTCTGGTGAAGCCAAGTCCCCGTATATAGGTATCAAATTTCTGATACCACATCCTTGGTGACTGTTTTAACCCATACAGAGACTTCTTCAACCTGCATACTAGTTCTTTCTTACCCTTCACCATAAAGCCTTCAGGTTGCTTCATGTAGATCTCCTCTTCTAGATCCCCGTGAAGAAATGCAGTCTTCACATTCATCTATTCTATCTCAAAATCAAATGCAGCAACAACAGATAAAATTAATCTAATAGAAGTAGCCTTAGCAACAGGAGAAAAAATATCACCAAAATCAATTCCCGGTACCTAGGAAAAACCTTTTGCTACCAACCAAGCTTTGTATTTCTCCACCTTGCCTTCTACATTCATCTTCTTTTTAAACACACATTTTCTCCCAATGGGCTTCCTTCCAGCCGGTAACTCCACCAAATCTCATGCCTCATTTTTGTGCAAGGATGCCATTTCATCAACCATGGCCTCCTTCCAGAGTTTTCCATCCTCTGAATCTACTGCCTCCATGACAGTTCTGAGATCATCATCAGTTATAGTTAAGGCAAAACCTGAACAAAAAGCAGATGGACTATACCTTTCTGGTTTCCTTCTTTCCCGAACTGATCTTCTCAAATATGGGGTTTGTGGCTTTTCCTCTTCTGAATCTTCTTCTGTTGTAGAGTCTAATTCATCCTCCTTTAGCTCAAACTCTATCTTCTCAGGTTCCTTTGGTAGGACTCCATGTGTAACAACATCTTTCACCTCTCTAAACACCACATCTCGGCTGTACACAACCTTCCTTGTTTCTAGGTTCCAAAGCTTGTAACCCTTTAAACCATCCTTATACCCAATAAAGATGCACTTTTCAGATTTATTATCCAACTTGGTCCTTTTCTCCTTTGGAACATGTACATATGCATCACATCCAAATACCCTTAGATGTGAAAGAGAGGGTTTCTTACTAGTCCATACCTCATGTGGGGTCTTATCCTCCAATGCTGATGAAGGTGATCTGTTAACTAAGTAACATGCAGTCTCCACTGCCTCTGCCCAGAATTCTTGTCCTAACCCGGTACCACTGAGCATGCTTCTTGCCTTTTCCATCAGTGTTCTGTTCATTCTTTCTGCAACTCCATTTTGCTAAGGTGTGTATGGAGTATTCTTCTGCCGTGTTATACCACACTTCTTACAGAACTCTTCAAATTCCTTCTTGCAGAACTCCCCACCATTATTTGTCCTTAATGCCTTTATCTTCTTCTCTGTCTGGTTTTCCACCAGAGCCTTAAATTCTTTAAATTTGTCAAAGACTTCAGATTTCTTCCTCAAGAAATATATCCATGTATTCCTCGAGAAGTCATCTATGAATGAAACATAGTACACAGACTTTCCCAGTGATGGAACTGACACAGGCCCAAACACATCACTGTGCACAAGTTCTAATATCTTGTTTGCCCTCTTAGCACCAGAAGGAAAACTCACCCGATTCTGCTTCCCATATACACAATGTTCACAGAAATCGAAATCCAAAGAGAAATTAGACATACCTTCTACCATACCATTTCTATGTAGTATCTGAAGGCCCTTCTCTCCAATATGTCCAAGCCTTTGATGCCATAGCATGGTCTTTTCTCCAGAGACAGCTAGGCTTTCCGCTCCTCTTTCAGGAACCACAGAACTGTTACACCCATCAATTACAGTGCTACCTTGTAGCTTGTACAGAGTTCCAATCCGAACTCCCCGCTTTAATACCAGTGCTCCTTGAACCATATTGCAGGAATCTTTCTCGAACACTATTTTTACACCTGCATCATCCATCTTGCTTACAGAAATCAGATTTCTAGCCAATGCAGGAATATGCAGAACACCAGGAAGTGTTCTAATCCTTCCACCTTGCAGTTTTAGCTTGAACTTTTCACGTCCAACTATTCTGGCCTTCCTATCATCCCCTAGGAAGACATCACCACCATCATATTTCTCATACTCACAGAACCACTCCCTATGGGGAGTGAAGTGAAAGGATTCACCTGAGTCAATCAACCATGACTCATGATCTACATGTGTACTTGAAGAAGAAGCCAAATACACATTCCCACCTTCATCCGAGGTGGTTTTTTCCTCTTCAGAAGGAGCATCATCAGATCCCTTTCCTTTCTCGGGAGCTCTAGATCTGCACTCCTTTTTGTAGTGCCCTTCCTTTCCGCATTTCAAGCATACCTTTACAAACTTTCTAGGAGATTTAGATCTCCCACTCAAAACCTTATTCTTGTTTCTATTTTGGGACCTTCCTCGTACAGATAAGGCATCTCCATTCTGGCCCTCCATATTTCTTCGTCTCATTTCCTCCGACAGCAAGGCTGAGACAATGTCATCAAAATTCAAGGTAGTTGTATTTCTACCTATTGCAATAACCAGACTGTCCCATGAGTCTGGTAGAGAACACAAAAAGTTGATGCACTTATCTTCATCTGATATTTTAATATCAACAGATGACAACTGACTTACCACAGTATTGAAGGTGTTCAGATGCTCTATCACTGAGTCTCCATCCTTCATCCTCACGTTATACAGCTTTTTCCGTAGGAAAAACTTATTCACCAGAGACTTAGATTGGTACAAATTCCCAAGTTTTTCCAACAAATTCTTCCCTGTAGCTTCCCCAGATACATTCAACAATACTGAATCTGAGACACACAACCGTATTGTGCTCTTAGCCTTCCGATCCAGTTTCTTCCAGTCTTCATCTGACATTGTCGTTGGTTTAGTACCTGGATCTACCACGATCTACTTATCTTTATCCACCGGCAAATCCTCCATCTTGAGCCTCCATAACTCAAAGCTCTGACCATTAAATTTTTCGATCTCTATCTTCCCACCGCTCGCTATCTTCTTTCACCGCAAGAATAGATCCCGCAGATCTCCCACTGAATAGGGTCTACCTCAGGCCCGAGAAAAAAGCCCTCAGTAGCAAAGGCATCCCCTTGAAGCCGAAACAGCTCCAATACCAAATGTAGGTTTTAACCTTGAACAGAAATTATCTACACACGAATCTTATAACAGAAAATAAACAATAGTGAGAGCATAAAACATAAAACAGATAAACACAGAGATTTTCCCCTGGATCCCAAATTGGGACGACCGGCTTGATTTTTCAACATATTCCTTTTAGTGTTACAACACATATATATACATGCCGAAGCATACATAAACCCCAATCCATTAACCCTAGATTAGAACATAACCGTAGTTCCCTTGACCGGATCTACAAAATACTAGGGGTCGAAAACCATCATACCCCAAAACCATGTGAAAAATCATGCACAAAACATGGGTGGGTCCACCTATGAGTGGGACCGCATACCCAAAAAAAAATTTTGTTGGGGTGCTGCCCCAGACCTCGACAGGGTGGGCTACCGCCCCCCTGTGACCCCCCTACTGCGCCCGGAGCAACGTACAGCGCGTGGGGCTAGTCATGGAAAGAATATAACACATACCCAACATTCTCCCACTTGTTTTTCTCTTTCCACAGGGGGCCATAGGAGAGCTTAGTCATTGGGCCAATTCTTCAACGCCCATTGTTTCTCTACACCAAGAGAACTTTTGAGTGCTTACAAACTTTGTCAATGCATCTGCAACGTTCTTCAAAGTGTCCACCTTTACGAGCAACACCCTTTTAACCTCAACCATATCTCTAACAAAGTGATATTGAACATCAATGTGCTTTGTCTTTGAATGATAAGCAGGGTTCTTAGCCAAGAAAATTGCACTTTGCCTATCACAGTCTATCCTTATAGCTTGTTGTACCAACCCTATACTTGAACACAATATTTGCAACCAAACTGCTTCCTTGCTTGCATGAGTGGCTGCTATGTATTCTGCCTTTGTAGTTGAAAGAGCCACTACAGACTGTCTTTTACTCATCCAACTGACTGCACCTCCAAATAGGCTAAACACATACCCACTTGTAGATATTCTTTGGTCCAGCTCTCCAGCCCAGTCTACATCCACAAAACCAAGAATGTCCAACATTCTTTCCAATCCTGGTCTTCCCTGGTAGCACAAGCCATAATCACTAGTGCCACGTAAATATCTGAAAACCCGCTTCACTGCTGTCCAATGCTCCTTCCCTGGGTTTGACATAAACCTGCTCAATACTCCCACTGCATGTGCAATGTCTGGTCTAGTACAGACCATTGCATACATCAGGCTACCCACTGCACTTGCATATGGAACACGGGACATATACTCCTCTTCTTCTTGTGTCTTGGGACACTGTTCAGCAGACAGCTTTACACCTACAAGAATAGGAACATTCACCGCTTTACTATCCTGCATATTGAACCTCTGCAATATAGTCTCGACATACTTCCTCTGGTTTAACCAGAGCTTCCTCTCTGCCCGATCTCTCTTAATTTCCATGCCCAAAATATAGTTTGCAGCACCCAGATCCTTCATGTCGAATTTGGAGAACAGTTGGGTCTTCAAATCTTGGATAATTTTTTTGTCATTTCCAATCAACAACATATCATCCACATACAAGACCAGATATATAACACGATCACCAATTAATTTAAAATAAACACAGTGATCCTCCTTGCTTCTGGTGAAGCCAAGTCCCCGTATATAGGTATCAAATTTCTGATACCACATCCTTAGTGACTGTTTTAACCCATACAGAGACTTCTTCAACCTGCATACTAGTTCTTTCTTACCCTTCACCATAAAGCCTTCAGGTTGCTTCATGTAGATCTCCTCTTCTAGATCCCCGTGAAGAAATGCGGTCTTCACATCCATTTGTTCTATCTCAAAATCAAATGCAGCAGCAACAGATAAAAGTAATCGAATAGAAGTAACCTTGGCAACAGGAGAAAAAATATTACCAAAATCAATTCCCAGCCCCTGGGAATAACCTTTTTCTACCAACCGAGCTTTGTATTTCTCCACCTTGCCTTCTACATTCATCTTCTTTTTAAACACCCATTTTCTCCCAATGGGCTTCCTTCCAACTCGCAACTCGACCAAATCCCATGCCTCATTTTTGTGCAAGGATGCCATTTCATCAACCATGGCCTCCTTCCAGAGTTTTCTATCCTCTGAATCTACTATCTCCCTGACAGTTCTGGGATCATCATCAGTTATAGTTAAGGCAAAACCTAAACAAAAAGTAGATGGACTATACCTTTCTAGTTTCCTTCTTTCCCGAACTGATCTTCTCAAAGCTGGGGTTTGTGGCTCTTCCTCTTCTGAATCTTCTTCTGTTGTAGAGTCTGATTCATCCTCCTTTAGCTCAAACTCTATCTTCTCAGTTTCCTTTGGTAGGACTTCATGTGTAACAACATATTTCACCTCTCTAAACACCACATCTCAAATGTACAAAACCTTCCTTGTTTCTGGGTTCCAAAGCTTGTAACCCTTTAAACCATCCTTATACCCAATAAAGATGCACCTTTCAGATTTATTATCCAACTTGGTCCTTTTCTCCTTTGGAACATGTACACATGCATCACATCCAAATACCCTTAGATGTGAAAGAGAGGGTTTCTTACCAGTCCATACCTCATGTGGAGTCTTATCCTCCAACACTGATGAAGGTGATCTGTTAACCAGATAGCATGCAGTCTCCACTGCCTCTGCCCAGAATTCTTGTCCTAACCCGGTACCACTGAGCATGCTTCTTGCCTTTTCCATCAATGTTCTATTCATTCTTTCTGCAACTCCATTTTTCTGAGGTGTGTATGGAGTAGTCTTCTGCCGTGCTATACCACACTTCTTACAGAACTCTTCAAATTCCTTCTTGCAGAACTCCCCACCATTATCTGTCCTCAACGCCTTTATCTTCTTCTCTGTCTCGTTTTCCACCAGAGCCTTAAATTCTTTAAATTTGTCAAAGACTTCAGATTTCTTCCTCAAGAAATATATCCATGTATTCCTTGAGAATTCATCTATGAATGAAACATAGTACACAGACTTTCCCAGTGATGGAACTGACACATGTCCAAACACATCACTGTGCACAAGTTCTAATATCTTGTTCGCCCTCTTAGCACCAGAAGGAAAACTCACCCGATTCTGCTTCCCATATACACAATGCTCACAAAAATCGAAATCTAGAGAGAAATTAGACATACCTTCTACCATACTATTTCTATGCAGTATCTGAAGGCCCTTCTCTCCAATATGTCCAAGCCTTTGATGCCATAGCATGGTCTTTTCTCCAGAGACAACTAGGCTTTCTGCTCCACTTTCAGGAACCATAGAACTGTTACACCCATCAATAACAGTGCTACCTTGTAGCTTGTACAGAGTTCCAGTCCGAACTCCCCGCATTAATACCAGTGCTCCTCGAACCATCTTGCAGGCATCTTTCTCGAACACTTTTTTTACACCTGCATCATCCATCTTGCTTACAGAAATCAGATTTCTGGCCAATGCAGGAATATGCAGAACACCAAGAAGTGTTCTAATCCTTCCACCTTGCAGCTTCAGCTTGACCTTTCCACGTCCGATGATTCTGGCCCTCCTATCATCCCCTAGGAAGACATCACCACCATCACATTTCTCATACTCGCAGAACCACTCCCTATGGGGAGTGAAGTGAAAGGATGCACCTGAGTCAATCAACCATGACTCATGATCTACATGTGTATTTGAAGAAGAAGCCAAATACACATCCCCACCTTCATCCGAGGTGGTTTTTGCCTCTGCAGAAGGAGCATCATCAGATCCCTTTCCTTTCTCAAGAGCTTTAGATCTGCACTCCTTTTTGTAGTTCCCTTCCTTTCCGCATTTCCAGCATACCTTTACAAAATTTCCAGGAGATTTAGATCTCCCTCTAGATTTGGATCTCCCACTCGAAACCTTATTCTTGTTTCTGTTTTGGGACCTTCCTCGTACAGATAAGGCATCTCCATTCTAGCCCTCCATATTTCTCTGTCTCATTTCCTCCGACAGCAAGGCTGAGACAATGTCATCAAAATTCAAGGTAGTTATATTGCTACCTATTGCAATAACCAGACTGTCCCACGAGTCTGGTAGAGAGCACAACAAACTGATGCACTTATCTTCATCTGAGATTTTAATATCAACAGACGACAGCTGACTTACCACAGTATTGAAGGCGTTCAGATGCTCTGTCACCGAGTCTCCATCCTTCATCCTCAGGTTATACAGCTTTTTCCGTAGGAACAACTTATTCACCAGAGACTTAGATTGGTACAAAGTCCCAAGTTTTTCCCACAAATTATTCGCCGTAGCTTCCCCAGATACATTCAACAATACTGAATCTGAGACACACAACCGTATTGTGCTCTTAGCCTTCCGATCCAGTTTCTTCCAGTCTTCATCTAACATTGTCGTTGGTTTAGTACCTGGATCTACCGCGATCCACCGATCTTTATCCACCAGCAGATCCTCCATCTTGAGCTTCCACAACTCAAAACTTTGACCATTAAATTTCTCGATCTCTATCTTTTCGCCGCTCGCCATCTTGTTTCACTGCAAGAATCGATCCCGCAGATCTCCCACTGAACAGGGTCTACCTTAGGCTCGAACAAAAAACCCTTAGCAGCAAAGGCATCCCCTTGACGCTGAAACAACTCCGATACCAAATGTAGGTTTTAACCCTGAACAAAAATTATCTACACATGAATCTTATAACAGAAAATTAACAATAGCGAGAGCATAAAACATAAAACAGATAAACACAGAGATTTTCCCCTGGATCACGAATCGGGACGAACAACTTGATTTTTCATTATATTCCTTTTAGTGTTACAACACATATATATACATGCCGAAGCATACATAAACCCCAATCCATTAACCCCCGGATTAGAACATAACCGTAGTTTTCTTGACTCTGATTCACAAAATACCGTGATCGAAACCATCGTACCCCAAAACCATGTGAAAATCATGCACAAAACATGGTGGGTCACTTCATGAGTGGGACCGGGACACTGTAACACCCTACGGGGTGCTGCCCTGCATTTTGATAGGGGCTACCGCTCGTGATTCCCCTTTGCTACGCCCCGGCGCAACATATAGCAGAAGCTAGTCGTGGAAAGAATATAACACATACCCAACATTCTCCCACTTATTGTTTTCTTTCCACAGGGGGCCACAGGAGAGCTTAGTCATTGGGCCAATTCTTCAACACCCATTGTTTCTCTACACCAAGAGAACTTCTGAGTGCTCACAGACTTCGTCAATGCATCCGCAACATTCTTCAAAGTGTCCACCTTTACCAGCAACACCCTTTTAGCCTCAACCATATCTCTAACAAAGTGATATTGAACATCAATGTGCTTTGTCTTTGAATGATAAACAGGGTTCTTAGCCAAGAAAATTGCACTTTGGCTATCACAGTCTATCCTTATAGCTTGTTGTACCAACCCCATACTTGAACACAATCTCTGCAACCAAACTGCTTCCTTGCTTGCATGAGTGGCTGCTATGTATTCTGCCTCTGTAGTTGAAAGAGCCACTAAAGACTGTCTTTTACTCATCCAACTGACTGCGCCTCCAAATAGGCTAAACACATACCCACTTGTAGATCTTCTTTGGTCCAGATCTCCAGCCCAGTCTGCATCAACAAAACCACGAATGTCCAACATTCTTTCCAATCCTGGTCTTCCCTGGTAGCACAAGCCATAATCACTAGTGCCACGTAAATATCTGAAAACCCGCTTCATTGCTGTCCAATGCTCCTTCCCTGGGTTTGACATAAACCTGCTCAATACTCCCACTGCATGTGCAATGTCTGGTCTAGTACAGACCATTGCATACATCAAGCTACCCACTGCACTTGCATATGGAACACGGGACATATACTCCTCTTCTTCTTGTGTCTTGGGACACTGTTCAGCAGACAGCTTTACACCCACAGGAATAGGAACCTTCACTGGTTTACTATCCTGCATATTGAACCTCTGCAATATAGTCTCAACATACTTCCTCTGGTTTAACCAGAGCTTCCTCTTTGCCCGATCTCTCTTAATTTCCATGCCCAAAATATAATTTGTAGCACCCAGATCCTTCATGTCGAATTTGGAGAACAGTTGGGTCTTCAAATCTTGGACAATTTCTTTGTCATTTCCAATCAACAACATATCATCCACATACAAGACCAAATAAATAACACGGTCACCAATTAATTTAAAATAAACACAGTGATCCTCCTTGCTTCTGGTGAAGCCAAGTCCCCGTATATAGGTATCAAATTTCTGATACCACATCCTTGGTGACCGTTTTAACCCATACAGAGACTTCTTCAATCTGCATACTAGTTCTTTCTTACCCTTCACCATAAAGCCTTCAGGTTGCTTCATGTAGATCTCCTCTTCTAGATCCCCGTGAAGAAATGTTGTCTTCACATCCATCTGTTCTATCTCAAAATCAAATGCAGCAGCAACAGATAAAAGTAATCTAATAGAAGTAATTTTGGCAACAGGAGAAAAAATATCACCAAAATCAATTCCCGGCACCTGGGAATAACCTTTTGCTACCAACCGAGCTTTGTATTTCTCCACCTTGCCTTCTACATTCATTTTCTTCTTAAACACCCATTTTCTCCCAATGGGCTTCCTTCCAGCCGGCAACTCCACCAGATCCCATGCATCATTTTTGTGCAAGGATGCCATTTCATCAACCATGGCCTCCTTCCAGAGTTTTCCATCCTCTCAATCTACTGCCTCCCTGACAGTTCTGGGTTCATCATCAGTTATAGTTAAGGCAAAACCTGAACAGAAAGTAGATGGACTATACCTTTCTTTGTCAGTTTTATTTCCCCCCCCCGAATCGATCTTCTCAAATTGTCAAAGTCGGGGTTTGTGGCTCTTCCTCTTCGAATCTTCTCGTTGTAGAGTCTCGATTTTATCCTCTTAGCTCAAACTATATCTTCTCAGGTTCCTTTGGTAGGACTTCATGTGTAACAACATCTTTCACCTCTATAAACACCACATCTCGGCTGTACATAACCTTCCTTGTTTCTGGGTTCCAAAGCTTGTAACCCTTTAAACCATCTTTATACCCAATAAAGAAGCACCTTTCAGATTTATTATCCAACTTGGTCCTTTTCTCCTTTGGAACATGTACATATGCATCACATCCAAATACCCTTAGATGTGAAGGAGAGGGTTTCTTACTAGTCCATAGCTCATGTGGAGTGTTATCCTCCAACGCTAATGAAGGTGATCTACTAACTAAGTAACATGCAGTCTCCACTTCCTCTGCCCAGAATTCTTGTCCTAACCCAATACCACTGAGCATGCTTCTTGCCTTTTCCATCAGCATTCTGCTCATTCTTTCTGCAACTCCGTTTTGTTGAGGTGTGTATGGAGTAGTCTTCTGCTGTGATATACCACACTTCTTACAGAACTCTTCAAATTCCTTATTGCAGAACTCCCCACCATTATCTATCCTCGGTGCCTTTATCTTCTTCTCTGTCTAGTTTTCCACCAGAGCCTTAAATTCTCTAAATTTGTCAAATACTTCAGATTTCTTCCTCAAGAAATATATCCATGTATTCCTTTAGAAGTCATCTATGAATGAAACGTATTACACAGACTTTCCCAGTGAAGGAACTGACATAGGTCCAAACACATCACTGTGCACAAGTTCTAATATCTTGTTCGCCCTCTTAGCAATTGCATGAAACTTCACCGATTCTCGCTTTCCCATATACACAATGTTCGTTTACGGTAAATCAAAACTGTGAGAGCAATTAGACATACCTTTCTACCATACCATTTCTATGTAGTATCCGAAGGCCCCTTCTTCCAATATGTCCAAGCTCTTTGATGCCATAGCATGGTCTTTTCTCCAGAGACACTAGGCTTTCCGCTTTCCTTCAAGAACCACAAATATTACACCGATTGGTCACTGTGTTGCTACCTTGTAGCTTGGCAGAGTCTCCAATCCTAACTCCCTCGCATTAATATGAGTGCTCTTCGAACCATCTTGCAGCGTCTTTTCGGAACACCGTTTTTACACCCGTATCATCCATCTTGCTTATAGAAATCAAATTTCCGGCCAATGAATATGCAGAATACCGGGAAGTGTTCTAATCCTTCCACCTTGCAGCTTTAGCTTGACCTTTCCACGTCCGATAATTTTTTCCTTCCTATCATCCCCAAGGAATACATCACCATCATATTTCTCATACTCGCAGAACCACTCCCTATGGGGAGTGAAATGAAAGGATGCACCTGAGTCAATCAACTATGACTCATGATCTACATGTTTATTTGAAGAAGAAGCCAAATACACATCCCCACCTTCATTCGAGGTGGTTTTTGCCTCTGCAGAAGGAGCATCATCAGATCCCTCTCCTTTCTATGGAGCTTTAGATCTACACTCCTTTATGTAGTGCCCTTCCTTTATGCATTTCCAGCATACCTTTACAAACTTTCCAGGAGATTTAGATCTCCCTCTAGATTTAGATCTCCCACTCAAAACCTTATTCTTGTTTATATTTTGGGACCTTCTCGTACAGATAATGCATCTCCATTCGTCCTCCATATTTCTCCATCTCATTTCTCCGACAAAGATGTACTTAGACAATGTCATCAAAATTGAAGGTAGTTGTATTGCTACCTATTGCAATAACCAGACTATCCCACGATTCTGGTAGAGAACACAACAAACTGATGCGCTTATCTTCATTTGAGATTTTAATATCAACAGATGACAGCTGAATTACAATAGTATTGAAGGTATTCAGATGCTCTATCACCGAGTCTTCATCCTTCATCCTCAGGTTATACAGCTTTTTCTGTAGGAACAAATTATTCACGAGAGACTTAGATTGGTACAAAGTCCCAAGTTTTTCCCACAAATTCTTTGTCATAGCTTCCCCATATACATTCAACAATACTGAATCTAAGACACACAACCGTATTGTGCTCTTAGCCTTTCGATCTAGTTTCTTCCAGTCTTCATATGACATTGTCGTTGGTTTAGTACATGGATCTACCGCGATCCACTGATCTTTATCCACCATCAAATCCTCCATCTTGAGCTTCCACAACTCAAAACTCTGACCATTAAAGTAATAATAGATCCCACAAATTCTGATCGAATGTGTCTACCATAGGCCCTATAAAAACCCTCAGCAGCAAAAGCATCCCCTTGAAGCCGAAACAGATCTGATAACAAATGTAGGTTTTAACCCTAAATAGAAATTATCTACACATGAATCTTATAACATAAAATAAAAAATAGCGAGAGCATAAAACATAAAACAGATAAAAACAGATATTTTTCCTTGGATCCCAAATTGGGATGACCAACTTGATTTTCCATTATATTCCTTTTAGTGTTAAAACACATATATATACATGCCGAAGCATACATAAACCCCAATCCATTAACCCTGGATTAGAACATAACCGTAGTTCCCTCTTTATCGTATCTACAAATACTGGGGGTCGAAACCATCGTACCCCAAAACCATGTGCAAACTCATGCACAAAACACGCAAGGGGTCCGCCTATGAGTGGGACCGCACACCAAAAATTTGCCGGTGGCATCGTCGCTCGTTGCGCCCGACGCAATGTACAACGCGTAGGGGCTAGTCGTGGAAATAATATAGCACATACCAACGCATCTCCCACTCAAAAAATTAATTTTATTTCTGTTCGGGACCTTTCCTCATACGTATAAGGCATCTCCATTCTAGCCTCAATATTTATCCAAATTATTTCCTCCATCAGCAAGGGCCGAGACACCTATAAAAATTCAAGGTAGTTGTATTGCTACTCATTGCAATAACCAGACCCCCACTAACTGCAGAGAACACAAAACTGATGCACTTATATTCATTTGGGACAATATCAATAGATTAAAATTGACTTACCATGGTATTGAAGGTGTTCAAATGTTCAGTCACTGAGTCTCCATCCTTCATCCTCAGGTTATACAACTTTTTTTGCAGGAACAATTTATTCACCAAAGACTTATATTGGTACAAAGTCCCTAAATTGACCCAAAAAGTCTTCACCATAGCTTCCCTAAATACATTCAAAAATACCGAATCTAAGATACATAACCATATTGTGCTCTTTTCCTTCCGATCCAACTTTTCCCAGTCTTCATCTGACATTGACGTTGGTTTAGTACCCAGATCTACTGCGATCCACTGATCTTTATCCACCAACAGATCCTCCATATTGAGCTTCCACAACTCAAAAATTTGACCATTAAATTTCTCTATCTCTATATTTCCACTGCTCGACATATTATTTCACCGCAAGAATTGATCCTGCAAATCTCCTGCTGAACAGGGTCTACCACAGGCCTAAGAAAAAAAACCCCTCAGCAAAAAAGGTGTCACATTGAAGCTGAAACAAATCTAATACCAAATGTAGGTTTTAACCCTATACAAAAATTATCTGCAAACAAATTCTTAAAAACAAAAAATAAACATTAGTGAGACCATAAAACATAAAACAGATATACACAAATATATTTCCCTTAGATCCCAAATCGAGACTACCAATTTGATTTTTCATTATATTCCTTTTAGTGTTACAACACATATATATACACGATGAATCATTCATAAACCCCTATCCATTAACCCTGATTAGAGGATAATCATAGTTCCCTTGACCGTATCTACAAAATACCAGGGGCAGAAAACCATCGTGCCCCAAAACCATGTGCAAACCCATCCACAAAACCATAGGTGGGTCCAACCACTTAAAATAGTGTCCAAAAAATTTCTGGCAATCGCCCAACACCGCACAAAGGCTACCCATTCCTCCAAAACTCTTTGGATAGCTGTCACCCCCTATGACCCCCCCGATGCGCCCCGTGCACCCAACAAGGGGGGTTTTTTTCCCCCCTTCTATGACCACCCCACGCGTTCGACTATTCATGGAAAGAATATAACACACACTCACTACTTGGAGAAATTAAATCAAAGAGGGTTTGAATTGTTGTATGGAAACCAAATCCTGTTCTAATTTGGGAGATTCAAAAGTTAATTAAGGTATTTGATATGATTCTAATGAATTAACTAAAAGAGGAGATTGGAAATCAACTCCTTTAGAGATCAATTCATGTACCGTATAGGTGGTATATCTTCTTAATTGAAAGGAATTGGTCCAGATCTAAAAGGATTAGGGATTGAAGTATCCTATGGTTGAGGATGAATATAATAATAATGGTTTTGAACTCTTCTTCTTAAAAAGGATTGTCTTACCAGCCTCTCCGGATTTGAGAAAGGTAAAACAATCTCAGAATCAGTGTGAGACCTAGTATGCTTGAAGGAGCCAGTTTTCGGTTTTGTAAAGTCGCGAGGTGAAATGTTTTAACCTTACTAGTTCTTTATTCACCCTTAAAGAAATAGGTATCTCGTTGTCCCAGAGAAAATGGATAAAACTTCATATCCCCTGCAACAAAACCAATCTGATGTTGTCCTCTGAGATAATTATAGGTTAATTAATTATGCCAAAGAATATAAAATATTTTTTTCTCTTAAAAGTAGTTTTTGGATGACCAATGTATTGGGAAAATAATAGGGAGATGTTTTAAACTTTGATAGTATTTAGTATTAAGAAAAGGGTTTTTTCTATACTTCAAAATAGTGATTTGATTTTGCATGTGTAGGAAAAAACTGTAAGAAAATATGATGAACAAAATATCCATATTGAATATTTAGTTTATCTTAACTATGAAAGGATTAAAAACAATTTTTACAACTTAATAAAATATATTTAACAATATGAATATTACTAAAAATTAATTAATGTAGAGGGACTTATACAAATAGATAGTCTAATAAATCAATCTCTAAAGAAATTTATAAATCGTACGAATTAATAATTTTTCCGTTACACAGTAATTTTTCACTATCCCTACAATCCCCATCTCGCACATTGGAGGGTCATTTCTATGACTAATTAGAAGTGCCATGCCTTGCAAATACCATCATTTCATCCCTTTCCATGAGTACAACATTCCCTCTGTTGACCATTTCCTAAGAAGACCACTAGAAACACCTATTTCTTTTTCCTTGGCACTAGCAGTCCGTTATGACCTCGCACCAATGAGTGCGTACGAACACCGGCCTCCACACCATCTCTCGACGCCCGTCTCAGTTAGCTGCCCGCGCCAATCTATTTATGGAATTTTTTTTTAAAATAGAGGTGAAGTTTCGTTCACAACAACTTCGAGGATGAGTCATTGGGAGTGGTTGGACTGATTAACCATGGACTCCCTCCTTTAGTTTATGATTTCCACCTCTTGTGGGAACCTCCTAAAGGATAGTCCTCCCTTCCACCTTTGAAGGGATCCTAACCTTTTCATTTTCCTCTATAAAAGAAGCTATCTCTCCTTGATGAAGCTAGTTGAACAGATAGCTGAAAAGTTAGCATAGAAAGAAGAAGCAATCATAGCTCGGGAGAATAGTGCAGAGTGTGATTGTTTGTGTGTGTTGAGAACATAGTGAAATCCTGGACCTTTTTTTAAAGAGGGTGTTGCAAACGTGCTTGGATACAGATCTGCTGAAGGAGAGCCTCAACATCAAGGCTTGGTTGTAAAATCCCCTTGTCTTTATCATAATAAAATGCATCCGATGTTTATATGCCACTCTTGTTAACATCTATAATTAGATTTCTAGCATTCCTTGATCTTAGATAGGTTGTAATTTTTTTGATGTTTGTCATGGTTTTACGCTTATCGTGGTGTCTTAACTGTCTGCACAAGTAATCGAACGTTGGTAGCAACGTGTATCGAGCTGCAGAAGAGCAACATATCAAGAAGCTTCGACGGAAGACGACAACATAGCATCAGAACGAGGTAAGTCATCTTCCTTGCTCTAAATTTCATTTACAATCTAGGAAGGTAGATGTTAGTGTGTTCCCGTAGTTGCTAGACCCACCCTAGGGCTAGAGGGATTGCCTCTGTCTGCAAAGGGGATTTACCTGGACAAAAAATTAGTGACTCCGCTGGGGAGTTTCCTTTGAGTTTGTCACTCTTTGAGGTCTTAGTCATTCGTCGGATTTAGTTGAACGACCATTTCCCTATTTGTTCCTATGTTTTTCATCAATTATGATCTTTTAGTTTTTGCTTGAAGTGGTGAGTCTGGTATTGGTTGGGAGAAATTCTTTGTTTTTTCTTGTTCAGGCATTGGCACTTTTATTTTTCTGACAGTCGCACTGATTGGCGCTAGTTTTCAGTTAGCAACCCGCGCTAATTGGCCATTGGCGCTAGTTTTCAGTGAGCAAGTCGTGCCAGTTGGCGCTAGTTTCACCCACAAAAGTTGTGCCAATTTCAGGGTGTGTGAAAAATTGAGGTTTTTCCCTAATTCCTCCACCAGTGTGTCTTTCCCTTCCAGCATTTTTCTTTGTATGATTTATATGTTCTCCTCTTCACTCAAGTGAGTTTGATTGGCTTGTTGGTTTTTTTTTTTTGGTTTTTTGTTCCTGTTCGGACGTGTATCCTTACATCCTAGTTTTTCTAGGACTGTGCATCAATTTCCTGTTTGCATGCTTCACGGGACATCACCCTATTGATTGAGTTAGTCTCCTTTCTTGGTGAGCCATCTCTAGTTGATTGCCTTTTTCTTTTCGGTTGATTGAGTGTTCAAGTCTCAAGTGTCTTTCGAGTTCATTTGGTCCGCTTGTTCGCTTGTGAGCATAGATTACATTTCTCATTGTTCAACTGAAAGATATTCTTTCTATGATTGCTTAATGTAAAAGGGAATGAATGCCTTGTTTTGAGCTCATTATTTGGAAGTCCTTTTTTTGCTTGACCTCATATGTCTTGTAGCCTTTTGAGGAATTTTGTTACAAAGTGTTTAAAACAACGATTGCATTATTAGTCTTTGTTTGCATCCCTTTTGCATTCATCCTTCCATTAAGGAAATTTGCGTTCATTTAGTTTTCGTCTCAGAATTTTCTTTTCGTTAAAATGCATTAGATCACA
The DNA here is from genome assembly GCA_034641835.2 of Pinus albicaulis. Taxonomy (NCBI): domain Eukaryota; kingdom Viridiplantae; phylum Streptophyta; class Pinopsida; order Pinales; family Pinaceae; genus Pinus; species Pinus albicaulis. Next base: position 1,110,541,101 of record CM076581.1, read on the forward strand.
TTGCATTGAAAAGTCTTTTTTGAGATTTATCATTGAACTTATATTACACTGTTTAATGATTGAAAGTTAAAAATCACATTGAGTGCATTCTCTTTCATTAAAAGCATACATTAAGTGGATTCTCATTTCATCAAAAAATGCATTGAGTGCATTCTTATTCTTTCAAATGAAAAAGGAAATTGTGCATAGATTACAATTGCATAGTTTTCAAAAGAGGATTTTGTATAGATTACATTGCATAATTCGCATCGTTGAATGTTTTAGATTACTTTTGGATAGTGAAAGTCATCTAGTTTGGAAAAGTTTCCTTTGTTGTTCGTTGCATCATTGTTTGAGACTCTTCCCTTAACTAGATAACATTCATCGAATTGAAAGATTTCTTTCCTCATATAGCTGCATATAGGAGATTTTCAGATGACATGCATGGTAAGGCCTTGAAAACGATACATAATTCAAGATCAACTATAAAATCAATTGAATTAACCTAAGGAAACATTGGAACTTAACGCAAAAATTTTAGTGGTCTAGGCTAGAGACGTGTTCCAGCGTCTTAAAACCTAGTAGCTGTCGTTTGCCTTTTGGCTTTAGACAGCACTGGTACGAACTTGTGCTCCCCGTACCGTCGAGTATATAAAGGGATACTTGTTAGGTCCCTATATCACTAGTATAGTCCCTTATTATTGTTAGTGTAACCCTTATTTTTATTATTGTGTATTTTTAAATTATTATTGTTAGGTCGGCTAGGATTACATCAGGCCCACTAGGATTACATTATGGCCCCATGGACTCCTATATATAGAAAGGAGGTTTTGTGAATTGTATCATCCAAGAATTGTTCGTTTATGTCGTGTATTGGAGGTTTCCCCCTCGAATTGGCTCATTTCTAAGGCGTTTACATCTCTTTTCTTCTATTTTTGGAGCTAGTTACACAACATTTGGTATCGGAGCTTGGGATTCTAGGGTTTCGCTGCTGCAAACAAGTCATCGTGGAATTTTCGATATAACTCTTTTTCTACAAAGTTTCAGAAGCTGAAATGTTTAGGGTGCGAAGCCGAACTCCTGAGGAAGCTTGTCTAAAAATTTCATAGCTTGGTTCGCAATATTTTCAGAGATATCATCTGTGGAAGTTAGGTCTTTTTTCGAGCTCTTAAACAGGTCATCGTGGAATTTTCGCTATAAATTTGTTTCTACGAGGGTTAAGAATCTGAAATTCATATGGTGCGAAGCTGAAATCCTGAGGAAATTCGTCAAAAAATTTCAGAGCTTGGTTCGCAATATTTTTGGAGATATGATCTGTGGAAGGTAGTGTTTTTTCAGGCTCCTAAATTTCATCTCAAAGAGGTGATCGTGGGAAAAGTTCAATAACTCTCTCTCTGGGCATCGGATTGGAGTGAAGTAAAAATTGGTCACAATTAAACAGACTATAGTTTCTTGGATATCAATTTTAGAGACAAAGGACAAAACAGTTACACGTGGCAAGTCGTACAAGTTCGCTCTACTGAACCAGTCCATAATTAGGTCATTGTGGGAGATTGGAAACAAATTTGTCTTGGAGAATCCAAATCAGGTCAGACTTGTGGCATTCAAAAGAGAATTTAGAGAGATACTTCAGTGCTGAATTTCAGATATAGAAAGTGGAAATCACAGAGATAATACAATTTCAATATCGAGCTCCTCAAAAGCAAGTAAAAGGTGTGTATTTTTTTTCCTAATTGCATAAGTCTTGTTTGAAGAATCAAGTTGAATTGATTGCAAGGGCATATTGTAGAATAGATATCAGTATTGGATTATAAAATGGCCTAAAAAGAATTCAACACCCATTAAGCCTTGGAAAGCTCTCTACTATGACTCATGAAGACGAAGAATTGCAACACAGGATTCATCAAAATTACAAGAACAAGTGCAACAAATTTTGCACTCGCAAAGAGCAACAAAAAATGACATGGAAGTTTTGAAGAAAGGCGTGGAATATAAGATGGATGGTTTGAAGAATGGCATGGAATCTAAGATAGATGGCATGGAAGCTGGCATGGAATCTAACATGGATGACATGGAAGCTAAGATCAATGAGAAAATGGAAAACATGAAGAATGATCTAAAAGAAAACATGGAAGGTTTCACAAAGTTGATACAAGAAATGTTTCCTAATGGTGAAAATATAGTAGAGGAATCTCATGATGAGAACAAAATAAATGTTAATCGTGATTTCATAAAATCTAATGTTGGCGGGAAGAACCACCATATTCCAAAGATGGATATGAGGAAGTTTGATGGAAAGGATCTCGTAACATGGATACTACAGATGAGCAATATTTTGACTTCATAACGTGCAAAACACACAAAAGGTACGCATTGCAACTTTACATTTAGAACAAAATACATTTGTATGGTATCGATGGCTTTGCTCCGTAAAAAAATTGTCACTTGGTCAATTTTTGACGTGAGGAAATGATAGCACATTATGAGGATACAAAGAGAAACACCTTATTTAGCCAATTGATAAATCTCAAACAAAAAAGGGTTTAGTGGGGCAGCACATTGAGGACTTCCAAAAATTGAATATATGGGTAACTGATATTACAGAGGAACACAAGATTGATGTCTTCATAGGGACTTTAAGGGATAACATCCAACATGAAGTTTGTGTTTTTGAACCCGATTCATTGGAGAAGGAATTCAGGTTGGCAAGAAAAATTGAATGTAAAATTATGGTGACAAGGACGCCTAGCACTCACATCTATAAAGACGGAAGTATTGCTACTCCTGGACTTCCACAACCTACGAGGTTGACACCACAACAATTGGAAGAAATTATAGCAAAAGGGATTTGCTACATTTGTAATAGAAAATACACGAAAGGTCATAGGTGCTAAAAGAAATTATTTTACATATATTGTGAAGAAGAAGAAGAAAATGAACAAGAAGAGGATGCACACCGTGAACCAGCCATAGAAGAGGAAGAAATGAATCCAACCATATCATGTACGTAATCGTGGTGAATTACCACTCCTCAAACTTCCCTAAGATAGCAGGACAGACGAAGAAGAAAAGGGTAATAGTGTTGATTGATTCAGCTAGCACCCATAATTTTATTCATTGTAAGGTAGCCAAGGAATTAAATTGTTTCCTATACCCAGCACCAGAATGCCAAGTAATGGTTGCAAAGAGAGGAACTATAAAATACTCTAGGAAATGCCATAATATCAAGCTGACCATGGGGGAATATGTATTTACTAGTCCAATGCTTTCCATTCCTATGGGAGGTGCTGACGTTGTACTAGGAGTACAATGGTTACAATCATTGGGGTGGTAGCTTTTAATTTTCAAGAACTTTTCTTGAAATTTTTTTTAGAAGGAAAGGAAGTTGAATTATGGGGTATTGAAGGGAAGCTAGGAAGGATAATAAGCTCTAATGGCATGAAAAAGCTTCTAAAGAAATAACAACGAGGCGTAATTGCACAATTATGCTCATTAGAAGTTCCGACATCAAAATCATCTATTTCTACAAATCTCCAAAAACTCTTGGACAATCATTCCAAGGCGTTTGAAAATCCCAAAGGACTCCCACCTGGTCTTGATCATGATCAAGTGCTATCTATTTGAAAATTTGATTCCGTGAAGTGTTCTCTTTGTACATCAGGCCTTACAGATATCCTTACTTCCAAAAGAGCGAAATTGAACGTATGATTGCAGAAATGTTAGAGGCGTATAATTCAACCTAGTCAAAGCTCGTCCCGTAGTATTGGCACACAAGAAGGATGGACTGCAGGCGAATGTGTCTCTGGATTATAGGGGAGATCAATAAAGCTCACCATTAAGACAAATTTCCCCATTCCTCCATTCCGTGATTGATGAATTATTGGATGAATTACATGGAGCAATTTATTTTACCAAGTTGGATCTTCGTTCAGGATATCATCAAATTAGAATGAAGACCGAAGATATTCCAAAAACAACATTTCGAACTCATGGGGGTCATTATGAATTTTTGGTCATGCCTTTTGGTCTTACCAATTCACCTTCTACATTTTAAGGGTTGATGAATTCCATTTTCAAACCCTTCCTTAGAAAATTGTACTAGTATTTTTTGATGATATACTAATCTACAGCAGGTCTTAGAAGGATCATGTTCAAAATGTTGACAGGGTGCTCAAAATATTGCAGGAGAAACAATTATATGCAAAAACATCCAAATGTTTCTTTGGAGTACAAGAGGTGGAATATCTGGGTCATATTGTATATCACGAGGGTGTTAAGGTAGACCCTAAAAAAATTAAAGCTATTAAGGAATGGAGAGTACCCACAACCATAAAGCAGTTGCGAGGATTTCTCAGGTTAACGGGGTATTGTCGCAATTTTGTTAAGAATCATGGGAGAATAGCAGCACCTCTAACAACATTATCGAAGAAAGATGCATTTTCATGGACTCGTGAAGCAAGTAAGACCTTTGAACATCTTAAAGAGGCAATTTGCATAACACTGGTCTTAGCTACGCCAGGCTTCACAAAAACTTTTATTATGGAATGTGATGCCTCAGGAAATGGAATTGGTGTTGTTTTAATGCAAGAAGGAAGACCCATTGCTTTTGAAATTCGTCCAATAAAAGGAAAGTATTTACAAAAGGCTATTTATGAGAAGGAAATGTTGGCAATACTACATGCACTAAAGAAATTGTGACCTTACCTAATGGGAAGACACTTGAAGGTAAAAACTGATCATGATAGTCTTAAAAACTTTTTGGAACACAGACTATCTTCAGAAGAGCAGAAAAAATGGGTCACAAAGATGTTGGGTTATGAATTTGAAATCATCTACACAAAAAGGAAGCTAAATGTTGTTGCAGATGCACTCTCACGAAAGGATGAAGAGGTGGAAGCATTGCTTTGTACCATTTCTATTATCCAACCAGATTGGATAACTGAAGCAAGGGATGAATGGAAGAAGGACGAAGAAGTGTGGACACTCATTCAAAATTTGCAGCAATATCCTAGTACATATGATACATTTAGTTGGAAAAATGATTCCTTATGGTACAAAGATCGCTTATATCTTTGTAAGAATTCCCAACTAAAACAAAAGATTCTTTTGGAATTGCACACTTCTCCTTTAGGAGGATACTCAGGATTTTTAAAAAATTACCATAGTGTGAAGAAATAATTTTTTGGGATGGACTTAAATTTGATATTCAAAAGTTTGTGGCGGAATGTTTGTTTTTCCAGCAAAATAAAGTTGGGAAAATTAAGACCCCGGGTATTCTACAACCTTTATCCATTCCAAGTCAACGTTGGGGGGAGATTTAAATGGATTTTATCACAGGTTTACCTAAGTCCAAAGGAAAGAGTGTCATCATGGTGGTAGTTGATAGACTTATCAAGCATGCACACTCTTGTGCATTATCTCATCCATTTAAAGCAAGTACAATTGCTACTACATTTATGGACACAATTCAAAAGCTACATGGAAACCCAAGGGTTATTGTGAGCGACAGAAATCCCATTTTTACTGGAAATTTTTGGATGGAGTTATTTTCTTTGTTTGGGTACTCAATTAGCTCATAGCTCATCTTATCATCCTCAATCTCATTGGTCAAACCGAGATCGTAAATAAATGTTTGGAAGGATATCTTTGTTGTTTTGTATCCTATAAACAAACACAATGGGTCAAGTGGTTACCTTCGTTAAATGGTGGTATAACACTTCCTTCCACATCGTTGTTAAAAATGACCCCCATTTATGGCACTTTATGGATATCATCCACCATCCATCACATCATCTTTAAGAGAAAATTCGAAGGTTCAAGGAAGATCAATGAAAGCATCAGCGAGAAGTTCTTCAACTCTTAAAGGATAACCCGAATTTGTCACAAAATATTTGTCACAAATCGAATGAAACAAAGTGCATCAACATCAAGAGCTTGAAAGAGAAGTTTTGATGTAGGAGATTGTGTATTTTTACACCTACAGCCATACAAACAAATTTCCCTCAAGCAAGATAAGAAGGATAATAAATTATCTCCAAAGTACTATGGTCCTTACAAGGTTTTACTAAAGACTAGAACTATGGCATAAAAATTAGAGCTTCCTGCTTGTTCGTGAGTGCATCCACTTTTCCATGTTTCATGCTTAACGAAGGTTATAGGTAAAAAACTTTCAGTTCAAACAATATTGCCATAACTTGATGAGGAAGGAAAAATCATATTATAACATGAAGTAGTCACTTAAACAGGAACTCGACAACTACAAAATCGATCAATTTCAGAGTATCTCATCAAGTGGAAGAACTTACCCACTGAAGATTCTACATGGGAGGATGAGAATTTTATGCAGAAGTATCCAGAGATACTCAAGCATTGAGAACAACACTTTTTTGAAGGAGAGGGGTGTTGTTAGGTCCCTATATCACTAGTATAGTCCCTTATTATTGTTAGTGTAACCCCTTTATTTTTATTATTGTGCCCTTAAATTATTATTGTTAGGCTCTGGCTTAGGATTATACTGTGTCTACTAGGATTACATTATGGCCTCATGGACTCCTATATATAGAAAGGAGGTTTTGTAAATTGTATCATCCAAGAATTGTTCATTTATGTAATGTATTGGAGGTTGCCCTCAAGTGGCTTATTTATAAGGCGTTGATATTCTTTTTCTTCTTTTTTTGAGCCGGTTACACAACAATACCCCTATAGGTTGCACCTTTAATCCGTAGGAAGACGATCACGCTCGTAATCGTAATAATAATCGAACACATTATTCGAGGAGACTACCTGCACGTACGTTAAGTCATTGGTCATTTCTCTTTCATTTGATCACCAAGCTATATATGGAAGTTCACGGAAACTTGGTATACCTTCTTTCTTAGATTACCTAAGTAGTCATTTTGGTCTTTTCGTGACTCTCTAAAAATGAAAATATCATCGAGCGCTTGTCCTTTCACGCTCGTTCAAACTGAAAGTGATAGATTCACCTTTTTCCTATTTCTCAACTCTTAAAATATGAAACGACAGAGTTTTGTTTCAATGTCTTAAAATATTACTTTCCCACGAAATATTCCTGGTTAAATTTATCTTCCTTAAGATTTTGTTTTACGGTTGTTTCCTTGGAAACATTTCTGGAGTTTACCAACCAAGGATAATCCCCCTTTGAAGGGAATTTCTTCGCCTCGCTTTTGGAACAAGCAGAGATGTTAGGTCCCTATATTACATGTATAGTCCCTTATTGTTGTTAGTGTAACCCCCTTATTGTTATTGTTGTACCCCTGTAACCCCCATATTGTTATTATTGTGCCCTTAAATTATTATTGTTAGGTCGGCTAGGATTACATTGTGGCCCCACTAGGATTACATTGTGACCCCATGGACTCTTATATATAGAAAGGAGGTTTTGTGATTTGTATCATCCAAGAAATTTTCATTCATGTAATGTAGTTGAGGTTCCCCCTCGAAGTGGCTTATTTATAAGGCGTTGATATCTCTTTTATTTTATTTTTGGAGCTGGCTTCACAACATTTGGTATCAGAGGTTTGGATTCTAGGGTTTTGCTGCTCCAAACATGTCATCGTGGAATTTTAGCTATAACGTTTTTTCTAAGAAGGTTCAGAATCTGAAATTTTTAGAGCGTGAAGCTGAAATCCTGAGGAAATTTGTTGCAAAATTTCAGAGCTTGGTTCACAATGTTTTTAGAGATATGATGTATGGAAGGTAGTGTTTTTTCAGGCTCCTGAATTTCATCTCAAAGAGGTGATCGTGGGAAAATATTCATAACTTCTCTCTGAGCATCAGATTGGAGTGCCGTAAAAATTTGTCGTAATTACACGGACTGTAGTTTCTTTTCTATCAATTTCAAAGCTAAAAGATGAAACGATGATATTTTTTAAGTCGTACAAGTTAGCTCTACTGAACTAGTCCATAATTAGGTCATTGTGGGAGATTGGACATAACTTTGTCTTGGGGAATCCAAATCAAGTTATACCTGTGGCATTAAAAAGATAATTCAGAGGGCTACATCGGTACTGAAATAAAGATATTGAAGTGCTACAATCATAGAGATAATCCAATTTCAATATCGAGCTCCTCAAAAGCAAGAAAAAGGTGTGTATTTTTTTTCTTTCCGAATTGCATAAGTCTTGTTTGAAGAATCAATTTGAATTGATTACAAGGGCATATTGTAGAATAGATATCAGTATTAGATTCTAAAATGGCCCCTAAAAATAATTCAACACCCATTAAGCCTTTATAAGGCTCTACTATGACTCATGAAGACGAAGAATGACAACATGACATATCAAAATTACAAGAGTAAGTGCAACAAATTTCTCTCTCGCAAAGAACAACAAAAAATGAAATGGAAGTTTTGAAGAAAGGCGTGGAAACTAAGACGGATGGTTTGAAGAAAGGCTTGGAAGCTAAGATGAATGTTTTAGAAGCTAATATGGATGGCATGGAAGCTAAGATGGATGACATGGAAGCTAAGATCGATAAAAAAATGAAAGACAATATGGAAAACATGAAGAAGGATCTAAAAGTAGACATCGAAGGTTTGGAAAATTTGATACAAGAAATGTTTCCTAATGGTGAAAAGATAGTAGAGGAAACTCATGATGAGAACAAAATAAATGTTAATCGTGATTTCATAAACTCTAATGTTGGCAGGAAGAACCACCATATTCTAAAAATGGATATGAGGAAGTTTGATGGAAAGGATCCTGTAACATGGATACTACAGATGGAGCAATATTTTGATCTCCATAATGTGCAAAACACACAAAAGGTACGCATTGCAACTTTACATTTAGAACAAAATACATTTGTGTGGTATCGATGGCTTTGCTCCCGTAAAAAAATTGTCACTTGGTCAATTTTTACGGAGGAAATGATAGCACATTATGAGGATACAAAGAGCAACACCTTCTTTAGCCAATTGATAAATCTCAAACAAAAGGGTTTAGTGGGGGAGCACATTGAGGACTTCAAAAATTGAATATAAGGGTAACTGATATTCCAGAGGAACACAGGATTGATCTCTTCATAGGTACTTTAAAGGATAACATCCAACATGAAGTTCGCGTTTTGGAACCTGATTCATTGGAGAAGGCATTCAGGTTGGCAAGAAAATTGAATGTAAAATTATGGCGACAAGGAAGCCTACCACTCACTTCTATAAAGAGGGAAGTGTTGCTACTCCTAGATTTCCACAACCTACAAGGTTGACACCACAACAACTGGAAGAAAAAAGAGCAAAAGGGCTTTGCTACAGTTGTGATAGCAAATACACTAAAGGTCATAAGTGTGCTGAGAAGAAATTATTTTACATAGATTGTGAAGAGGAAGAAGAAAATGAACAAGAAGAGGATATACACCAGGAACCAACCCTAGAAGAGGAAGAAATGAGTCCGACCATATCGTGTAATTCATTGGCAGGAATTACCACTCCTCAAACTCTCAAGATAGAAGGACATATCAGGAAGAAAAAGGTAATAGTGTTGATTGATTCAGGTAGCACCCATAATTTTATTCATTGTAAGGTAGCCAAGGAATTGAATTTTTTCCTATACCCAGCACCAGAATGTCAAGTGATTTTTGCAAATGGAAGAACTATAAATTGCTATGGAAAATGCCATAATATCAAGCTAAACATGGGGGAATATGTGTTGAATAGTCCAATGCTTTCCATTCCTATGGGAGGTGCCGATGTTGTACTAGGAGTACAATGGTGACAATCTTTGGGGACGGTAGCTTTTAATTTTCAAGAAATTTTCTTGAAATTTTTTTAGAAGGAAAGGAAGTCGAATTACGGGGTAATTCAGGGAAGACAAGAAAGATAATAAGCTCTAATGTCATGAAAAAGATTCTAAAGAAAGAACAATGAGGCGTAATTGCACAATTATGCTCACTAGAAGTTCCAACATCAAAATCATCTATTTCTATAGATCTCCAACAAGTCTTGGACAATAATTCCAAGGTGTTTGAAACTCCCAAAGGACTCCCACCTATTTGTGATCATGATCATGCTATTCATTTGATTCTAGGAAGTGCTCTTCCAAACATCAGGCCTTATAGATATCCTTATGTCCAAAAGAGCGAAATTGAACGTATGATTGCAGAAATGTTAGAGGCAGGTATAATTCAACCTAGTCAAAGTTCTTTCTCTGCTCCTGTAGTATTGGTACACAAGAAGGATGGATCAGGGCGAATGTGTCCGGATTATAGGGAGCTCAATAAGCTCACCATTAAAGATAAATTTCCCATTCCTGTGATTGATGAATTATTGGATGAATTACATGGAGCAATTTATTTTACCAAGTTGGATCTTCGTTCAGGATATCATCAAATTAGAATGAAGACTGAAGATATTCCAAAAATAACATTTCGAACTCATGAGGGTCATTATGAATTTTTGGTCATGCTTTTTGGCCTTACCAATGCACCTTATACATTTCAAGGGTTGATGAATTCCATTTTCAAACCCTTCCTTAGAAAATTTGTGCTAGTATTTTTTGATGATATACTAATCTACAGCAGGTCTTGGAAGGATCATGTTGAACATGTTGACAGGGTGCTCAAACTATTTCAAGAGAAACAATTATATGCAAAAACATCCAAATGTTTATTTGGAGTACAAGAGGTGGAATATTTGGGTTATATTGTATCTCACGAGGGTGTTAAGGTAGACCCTAACAAAATTAAAGCCATTAAGGAATGGAAAGTCCCCATACCCATAAAGCAGTTGCAAGGATTTCTTGGGTTAATAGGGTATTATCGCAAGTTTTTAAAGAATTATGGGAGAAGAGCAGCACCTCTAACAACATTATTGAATAAATATGCATTTTCATGGACTCCTGAAGAAACTAAGGCCTTTGAACATCTTAAAGAGGCAATGTGCCTAGCACTGGTCTTAGCTACGCCAGACTTCACAAAAACCTTTATTATGGAATGTGATGCCTCAGGAAATGGAATTGGTGCTATTTTAATGCATGAAGGAAGACCCATTGCTTTTGAAAGTCATCCAATCAAAGGAAAATATTTACAGAAAACTATTTATGAGAAGGAAATGTTAGCAATACTGCATGCACTAAAGAAATGGCAAACTTACCTAATGGGAAGACACTTCAAGGTAAAAACTGATCATGATAGTCTTAAACACTTTTTGGAACAAAGACTATCTTCAGAAGAGCAACAAAAATGGGTCACAAAGATGTTGGGTTATGACTTTGAAATAGTCTACAAAAAAGGAAAGCTTAATGTTGTTGCAGATGCACTCTCAAGAAAGAATGAAGAGGTGGAAGCATTGCTTTGTGCCATTTCTATTATCCAACCAGATTGGATAACCGAAGCAAGAGAAGAATGGAAGAAGGACAAAGATGTATGGACACTCATTCAAAAGTTGCAGCAAGATCCTAGTACATCTGATACATTTAGTTGGAAAAATGATTTCTTATGGTACAAAGATCGCTTATATCTTTGTAAGAATTCCCAACTAAAACAAAAGATTCTTCTGGAATTGCACACTTCTCCTTTAGGAGGACAATCAGGATTTTTAAAAACTTACCACAGGGTGAAGAAAGAATTTTTTTGGGATGGCCTTAAATCTGATATTCAAAAGTTTGTGGCGGAATGTTTGGTTTGCCAGCAGAATAAAGTGGAAACAATTAAGACCCCGTGACTTCTACAACCTTTATCCATTCCAAGTCAACGTTGGGAGGAGATTTCAATGGATTTTATCACAGGTTTACCTAAGTCCGAAGGAAAGAGTGTCATCATGGTGGTAGTTGATAGACTTACCAATTATGCACACTTTTGTGCATTATCTCATCCATTTAAAGCAAGTACAATTGCTACTTCATATATGGGCACAATTCAAAAGCTACATGGAAACCCAAGGGTTATTGTGAGCGACAAAGATCCCATTTTTACTGGAAAATTTTCTGACGAATTTATTTTCTTATTTGGGTACTCAATTAACTCATAGCTCATCTTATCATCCTTAATCTGATGGTCAAACTGAGATAGTAAATAAATGTTTGGAAGGATATCTTCGTTGTTTTTTATCTGATAAACAAACACAATGGGTCAAGTGGTTACCTTTCATTGAATGGTGGTATAACACTTCCTTCCATACTGCAGCAAAAATGACCCCATTTATGGAACTTTATGGATATCATCCACCATCCATCACATCATCTTTAAGAGAAAATTCGAAGGTTCAAGCAGTGGAAGATCACATCGAGAATAAACAAGAAGTTCTCCAACTCTTAAAGGATAACCTGAATTTGGCACAAAATCGAATGAAACAATAGGCAGATCAACATCGCAAGATAATTTGGCTACGACCTTACAAACAAATGTCCCTCAAGCAAGCTAAGAAGGATAATAAATTATCGCCAAAGTACTATGGTCCTTACAAGGTGTTGCAAAATATTGGTACTATGGCATACAAATTGGAGCTTCCTGCTTCTTCACGAGTGCATCCAGTTTTCCATGTTTCATGCTTAAAGAAGGTTATAGGTGAAAATCTTCCATTTCAAACAATATTGCCAGAACTTGATGAGGAAGGAAAATCATATTGGAACCTGAAGCGGTCACGGAAACAAGAACTCAACAACTACGTAATCGATCAATTTCAGAGTATCTCATCAAGTGGAAGAACTTACCCACTGAAGATTCTACATGGGAGGATGAGAATTTTATACAGAAGCACCCAGAGCTACTCAAACGTTGAGGACAACACTTTTTTGAAGGAGAGGGGCATGTTAGGTCCCTATATTACTAGTATAGTCCCTTATTGTTGTTAGTGTAACCCCATTATTGTTATTATTGTACCCCTATAACCCCCATATTGTTATTATTGTTCCCTTAAATTATTATTGTTATGTCGGCTAGGATTACATTGTGGCCCCATGGACTCCTATATATAGAAAGGAGGTTTTGTAATTTGTATCATCCAAGAATTGTTCATTCATGTAATGTATTGGAGGTTCCCCCCCTTGAAGTGGCTTATTTCTAAGGTGTTGATATCTCTTTTCTTCTCTTTTCAGAGCTGGTTTCACAATAGTGCTCCTTATATGGCAACATTGTCCCTGCCTGGGCTAACTGTTGGGTTACCTGTTTGGTTATTCTCTATTTCTATGGTCTCGAGTGTTTCGCATGATGTACAACCATCCCCTCCACCTGAAAAAAATCATGTTGATTCTAAAGTGGACCTCTCCCCTTCTTCGCCTGTTTCTTCATCCTCCTCTTCTACTTTTCCTAGTGAAAGTCTGGATTCTAGTAACCAGGTGGCTAAGAAGAAGAAGAAGATGATGAAAAAGAAGAATTCATATAAGAGAGAGGCTAACTCTGCGTCTATTGATAAACCATCCAAGCTTCCATGGAAAGCCAAATTCCCTTGCATGTTGTGCAAAGGTGACCACCTTCTTCAAGATTGCTTTGGCATTCCCAAGGTACTTGAAGTGTGGTCCAACGATCATTCGTCATTGCCTTTGGCTTCTGGAAGTCATGTTGGTAACACATCTTTGAGTATCCATGATAAGACTCATAAGAAACAAGGTAAGATTACTAATCCCTGTAAGTTGTGTGAAGGGCATCATCCCATTCACCTTTGTCCGTACATGGATGAAGCCACGAGAGCACTAGAAAAATCTACTGTTTCTGCACCCTGCCTTCTGGTTGGTTACTAGAAGCTTTCTTTGATTCCTCCGCTAGTTAATTCAATGATCGGTCAAGAGTCATCTTTCGTCAATCTCGATCCCTCAGAAATTCAAATTCACGAATCCGTTCCCAACCAACCATTGGTCAAGGAATCGGTCGACCTGATCCCGCCTATGGTTCATCAAGTCTTTTCCGTCGAGAGAAGCTCTCATCCCCCTCAAATTATTCTTGTTTCTTCAGATTCCTAAGACTTGGAGAAATATTCTCCCATTCCTATAGTTCACGAAGTTTCTCCTCTTGCTCCCATGATGGAGGTTGAGGAGGATGCTCCTCTTGCTCCGGTAACACTAGGGGAAGACCATATAATTTCGATGATACCCCCTCTAAGTAGTTTGATCGCTTCCTTCGATTGTTGTTGATTTGCAGGATACCGCCTTCCTTCTTATGTGACTTCTGAGATCACGGTACAGACCTTTGATGTGGTCGTACCCAACACCATTTTAGATGAAGGCACATCTGTTAGTATTTTGTCTTCAACTACTTGGCAAGATTTTGGTTCTCCACCATTTGTGCCTGTTACACAGAATCTGTTGGCTTTTAACAGAGGAACCAGTCAACCGTTAGGGATGCTTCCAAAGTTGCCTATTACTTTGGGATGAAAAACCATCTATATAGATGTGATGGTGGTCCAAGGTCCCTTGGATTTTAATTTACCCTTGGGCCGTCACTATGCTTATGCCATGGGGGTAGTTGTCTCTTCCCTCTTTCATGTGATCTGTTTTCCACACAAATGTCGGATCATGACCATTGATCAGCTTTCATTCTTTGGTCCTGAGGTGACATCTGGTCCACCATTGTCCCTTCCGGGTCTTTATCCACCAGTTGTATCTTCCCTGCCACAAGTTAATTATGTGGCTACTTGTCCCATGCCTGCATTCAGTGATAGTGTCGTTGTGCATCGTATGCTGGGGACATTAGGTCCTGACTTCCAAGATGTTTTCCTTCCATCAGATGAGAACCTCTTGGAATCTATGACTTCTTATTCGACATGATGAGTTTTCATCGAAGCATAGTTCATTTTCTTGTGTCAAGATCCTTAAAAAATGAAACAAGGTTGTTGGAGCACAGTTCGTTTTCTTGTGTCAAGCTCCTTAAAAAATGAAACAATATTTTCTGAGGATAGTTCGTCTTCTATGTCAACCTCGTTAAAAAATGAACTAGGTCTCAAGGATAGTTATTTTAATGTGTCAACCTCATTAAAACAATAAAACATGTTCCCGTTCAATTCGAGTCTTTGATTAGATCTTGTAAAATCCCAGTCGAGTCTTTATCTTGATCTTGTAATTGAACCTTCACTCCGTCCACCTTTCAGGTGGACTGAAGCTTGGGGGGCATGTACCTCAAATTGAGTCACCATGCCAAGGGCATGAAAATATTTTCAAGCATAGTTTGTTTCCATTTCAAGCTTGTGCAAAAATGAAACCAGTTTCAGGCATTGTTTATATTTGTTTCAAGCTTGTGTAAACATGAAACCAATTCCAAGTAGAGTTTCCTGATTTTAAGCTTGTGTAAAAATGAAACCATTCCCATTTTACCTCTTGTGATTGCCATTTTATCAGCCTGTTTTTTCCAGATGAGCCTTGAATTTCTCACTCATCGTCACTATCTTCTTGGCCAATCATATGCCTTCACTTGGTTGTTTCACCCATTCTTGAGGAACCGCTGCAATGAGTGGTCTTGTTAGCCAGCCTCTTAACCTTTAATTGTTCTGAGTAGTTCCACCATCACCAGAACCAATTTTTATCCTTTATACCACTCATTCCTCCAGGAGGAGTCAACTTTCAGCTCTTTTCTGACTCTTAAAAATTGAAAATATTGTCGAGACTCTTGTTGTTTTGAACTCGTTAAATGGCTGCGAATCGATATCTACCCAGTATATGTTTACCCCTTTTTTAGGTTGGGATAGATTATTTATGAAAAAGGAATGCCTTAGCCTATCGCGACTAAGAGGTTCTTTCAGATATTGTTTTCTACCTTTTCGGATCTGAGGGACTATATATGAAAAGGGACCTGCTGGAGTTTTCTTTTCCACCTCTTTTCAAACTCTCTAAACATGAAAATATTCTGACTTCTTCCTTTTTCAGACTCTTTAAACCCTGATGACATTGGAAATCATAACCATGATGTTAACCGAGTTCCTCCTTCCTAGGGCTTGTAAAATGTACTAGTATGGATTTGTCCAAAGGAAAAACTTATATGACAAGAATATGGTATCCTCTTCAAGCTTGTGTAAAAATAAAGAGGTACTCACCAGAAATGGTGGGGGAAAATGGAAGTTATTCGTCAGTTATGTCGGTAGTATGTCACTCTTGAACATGACACTTATCTGCAGTTTGTGTCGGGTTGGGATATCTTCATCCTGTCACTTTGCCTCCGTGGGTTTGGGAAATCCATTTTCCTCTCATTCGATTACCAATTTTTTCAACACGACCTCTAATCCTATTTGAGTCAAATGCTGCCAAATTCCAGAGTCGTGTCACTGATATGTTCAAGAGAAAATCCTTCTGCAGTTTGTACATTCCTTGATCCTCTGTTTCAATCTTGATTCACACTCATATTACCTTCTATGTTTCACGTCGATGATGTGTGATTCATTATGACCCTCCTTCGACGGATTCTTCACATTTCCACCACGTATCCGGGAAGTTGACTCAGAGACCTTTCAGTACCTTAGAGCTAGGCGTTCTAATATGTCTTTTCGTATTTCTCCGATATTGTGTTTTGCCATCGTCATTTTCATCGGGTGATTGTCGACCGTTCAACTTTTTGGTTCACTATTCACATTCAAAGGATTGTCCTAGTAGTACCTTGAGAGCCATTGACATTATGGGTGGTTTCTCTCGCACTTGTTAACAGTTCACATCATTGACCGATAATCAAGTGATTTTCTAGCATGTTCGACTTCAACACGTCTATTCACATGTTGGAATTCGTACTTTAATCGGGTGGTGTTGGAGCGCAAGACCCTGGCCTTCGATCACGAAAGTCCAGGTTGCGAGGAGTGATGAGTCATTCATGATTATATACATGATTCTTTAGACGGATGGCTGCGACCATATCGTGTATTCTCTTGTTTTGATCCTCTCTATATGGATGGCTACGCCCATACCGTGGATCTATTTCATATGATCCCTTCATTCGAATGGTCAGGTCTATGTTTGTGATCCATTCTCATATGATCCTATTCTTGATGACGTTTCACTTACAATTACGCGACTTCCACAGTATTTTCAAAAGTGATTTTCTACCTTATGTATATGTATTCATGTTGATTTACAGGTCTCTACAACAAAGATTATTTCCCTGGTTCTTTGTATACCTTTAAATATTTCACCCTCAATTAAGTGTTCACTTCATACTTTTAGTATCTGCTACATGTACTTGTCAACGTCTTCAAACTTATCTTATTATTGATGGTCATTTATGTGACTAATTATAAGTGTCATGCCTTGCAAATACCATCATTACATCCCTTTCCATGAGGAAAACATTCCTTCTGTTAACCATTTCCTGAGAAAACCACTAAAAACACCTGTTTTTGCCTCAACGCTGGTAGCCCGTTATGCCCTCACGCCAATGAGGCAGATTAATACTGGCCCCCGTGCCATCTGGTGCTTTGTCTCGGTTAGCTGCCCGTGCCAATCTGTTTATGGAATTTTTTTTAAAAATAGAGGCGAAGTTTCGATCTCAATAAATTCGAGGATGAGTCATTGGGAGTGGTTGGAATGATTAACCACGGACTCCCTCATTTATTTTATGGTTTCCACCTCTTGTGGGAAAATCCTAAAGGATAGGCCTCCCTTCCACCTTTTTAGGGATCCTAACCTCCTCCTTTTCCTCTATAAAAAGAATTTATCTCTTCTTGATGAAGCTAGTTGAACAGATAGCTAAAAAAGTAATCATAGAGAAGAAAAACCAATCATAGCTTTGGGAGAATAGTGTAGAGTGTGATTGTTTGTGTGTGTTGAGAACATAGTGAGATATTGAACCTTTTTTCATGAGGGTGTTGCAAACGTGCTTGGATACAGAACTGCCGAAGGAAAGCCTCAACATCAAGGCTTGGTTGTAAACTCCCCTTGTCTTTAACATAATAAAATGCATCTGATGTTTATATTCCACTATTTTTTACATTTATGATGATATTTCTAGCATTCCTTGATCGGTTAGATAGGTTGTAATTTTTTTTATGTTTGTCATGGTTTTACGCTTGTCGTGGTGTCTTGACTATCTGTACAGGTAATCGAACATTGGCAGCAGTGTGTATCGAGTTTGAGAAGAGCGACAGATCAAGAGGCTTCGACAGAAGAAGACAACATAGCATCAGAAAAGGGTAGGTCATATTCCTTGCTCTGAATTTCATTTACAATCTAGGAAGGCAAATGTTAGTATGTTCCCATAGTTGCTAGACCCACCCTAGGGCTAGAGGGATCACCTCTGTCCGCAGAGGGGATTTACCTGGACAACATAGAATGAAACTCAATTTTCTCTTACCTACTTATCTTCATACAAATTAAATATATGCAGAAAACAAAATGAAATGTATACTAGAAAAAATTACAAGGAGACAATTTGTTTGAAACAATCCCATAATTCTTGTATTAATCATCAATGATCAAAAGCTCATACAATTTTTCTTTACAAGTGCTCTTCCAAGGGTGCAACCCTTAATAACTCGAATGGAGAGTTATTTATACTAAGTTATATTTATTAGAATCATATAAACATATTACAAAAATAGTAACCAAATATAGGAATACAAAAATTGTTGAGTTGAGTTGTCACTGTCTTCAAGGAAGTGGTTGATGATGTGGCCCCAAAATGTGCTGCTTTTCTGGCATGCTGTTGAAAATGAAATTTACTCGATAGTTTGACATAAGTGACCCCATATTTCTTGAATTGGTATATCTAGATTAATCAATCTTCTGAAAACTTCATCTACTTTAGTATATCTCTCAAAAGTAGGCTTATTGATAAAAAGATGTTTGATTTCATGTCTCCTGAATATTTTCATTATCCTGCTTTTGTAGAGACAAATCCTACATAAGTTTACTTGGGTCACGTGTTGCTAATGTAGATTCTGCTGTTGTTGATGAAGAACTCGGCTCATTGCCTGCAACTACAACAAGTATAGCTGAAATTGGAATCATAACCAACTAAGTTTATTGTTCCTTCTCCTTGAGTAGACCTTCAATTTGTTCCTCCATCTTCTTGATTTGAATGTTGTGGTCAATGATAAGTTTGAGCATTTCCTCTATGTTCTTTTCACTTTCATCTATTTCCTTAGTTTGGGGATCCTCTGTAGAAGGTAATTTTGAACTTCTTCTGAAGGGTTGCAATGTCTACATTCTTCTTCTTAAGGATTTCTTCTACATCTTTAACATCCTTAGGATCATACCCAATATTGATCACTATATCTTATAATTATTTTAGCTTATTATATTTAGCCAAAGAGAAAAGTTTCTAAATCTTCAACTGTGACTGTACATTTGAAAGAGAGGTTCTTAATTTGGACAATTCCATGGCGATGTTAGTCATTGTAGAGAAAAGAATTTCTCTTGACTGTTTGTGCATGTCCATTTGATTAATGGGATGAACTTGATTTGGATCAAAAGAGAATATGGTTTTATTCTAATCAGAAGGGGCTTTGGAAAAAGGGACTTGGGCCTATAGGAAATCCATCTGCATCCTTCCATTTTCACTGTCAAAAGATGTTAACAACCTATGCTGTGAAGTAGAGGTCTGTTTCGAAAACTGACTGTAGACATTGGCTTTCAAAGCTTCATTATTTTGTTTAATCTATAAGAATAAAGAGAAAATATTTGGATCACCCTATTCACTGGTTCCTACAGACTGAATAATCTCCATGGACTCTTGTGAATCTAAAGAGGAGGATGGAGTATTAGGAACATTTCCCTTTATTGTTGTAGAAACTTTTGCATCACCCAAATCAATGATCTCAGGCTCTTTTTTACTTTTCTCAATGGAAATAGTTAAATTTGTATTATGCTTCTTCTTATGGATGATGAATTCCTTTGGAATGTTTGTAGAAGATGATGGTTCTTTTGTAGGCCTCTTCTCATGCTTGCTTTGAGAAATGGGAGTTTGTAGAGTGGAAGTAGAAATAATCTAGCTACTCTACTCCTTGCAATGTGTTTTCTGCCCATTGAGCCTTGTTCATGAATTTCTCAATCTATGGCCTAGGAGTGTGATTGTAAGGCGTTGTCTTCAGCTCCACCCTCAAGTTTGACATAATGTTTAATGGATCATATGATCAAGTAAAACTTGGCTGAAAATTCATCCTCTTGAGGATTGCATCTGCCTCAATTCATGTTGTCCTGGTGTTGCATATGAAAGAGCCCACCTTAGTCTTGATCGTAAACTGAGATTTTCTTTTACTTGAAACAAAATGAATTTCATCCATGTTAATCATTTTCCTAATATATTCGAGAGAGAAAAGTCTTATTTGAACATATTTGGGCAGCTTGTAAGGTTCCAATTCACAACCATATACTTTGATCTCTGTATAATTATAGTAAAGATACCAGTCTCCTGTTTTAACTTGACAACTTAGTTGAAGTATCCTCTTGATGTCTAAGCCAATCCTAGGCTCATTCTGACTTCTTAAAAGATGGGCAACTAGATGAATGAAGGATTCAATGAAATATGCAAATGAAAATTCAGTTTAAATGGATCTAACTAATTGATTCCAATGAATGATTGCTTGAGTAGCACCTTGATCATCATGTTTATGCAATGTAATTGGTAATGAATCCCCCTGCTCAAAAAGAAACATATGAACTAGTACATAAGTGTACTTGAAAATTCCTTGAGTAGTCAAATTCATCATATGTTCATGCATATTATCAGCTAGGAACTGATTGTAATTATACATGAATGTTGGTTGACGACCTTTGGAGAAAATGGAAAAGTAACTCAGAGTTGACTTATCTACTATTCACTCATTTGGATAGCCTAAAAAATAGGAAATTAAGGAAATAATATTCCTGTTTACTTTAGGGAACATAGTGGATGGGTATGGAGGGTTATTTTTTGGAAGTTCAACATCATCTGGAAGAAAGGCTTCAAAATCTCAGCTCTTTGAGGGAAATTCAGTTTATGGTATAATTCCATGAGGAAAGCTTGGGAAAAATTGTTGAGGGAATCATTGTGTGGCATTAGAAGCATTTGGTTTATGGTCTCAGGTGTAATAGAAATCAGAATGTCTCCATTCTGAGCTACTACAATCCTCTTAAGGGGATCATATCTAGCTTGACACCAGGTGACTACATCAGGGAACTCATGGGTTTGAGGAAAGGTGAACAGAGGCAATAAAGTCTCCCAGAGCTTTAATTCATCTTGTTTGTCTAAATATTTATGTTTTAACCAGAGATGAAATTCATAGAGCTCAAATTCGCATTCTCTGTCTATAATCTTGAAAAACTGGTCAACTAATGGGACATGGTTGAGATCTATGGTGGCAGACACATTTGGAGTTTCTTTAGTGATTGGTTTTCGACCCTTTCCTTTGGGAGCCATTTCTTTCTATAGAGGAAAAGAGAAGAAGTATTTATTTTCTAAACTTATAGAAGATGAAGGTAGTCTCAGTGAGTAACTAATAGGCCTCTGAATAACTTTGTTGACAGGGGCGACAAATGGTGGAGCGGTAAACTGAAACTATATCTCTGAAAACTTGCAATTCGACAGAATAACAAACAAATCAAAGGGTGGTGCAAGGAATGACATATTTTTATTTATACATGATTGGATTACCGTTACATGGGATGAATTTTGGGTAACAAGCCGTGGAGGTTTAATGGAAAATTGTAATGGAGTGGATGACAGTAACAACAACTGATAACGATTAAGGAGTGGCTATTATAGCATGGTTGAACGAAATTGTAAGGGAGTGAATGTAACATAATAGATACAGGTGGTATGATGTGATTGGGCGTTGGGATATGTACATTGGCGGGAAGTCAAATAGACATTGACGGGAATTCAAACAATCATTGGGAGGAAAAGGATAATTTCATAGGCGGTAGATGACAGTAAGTGGTATAGAGCGAGGGCGGGGGGGTGCAAAGTGATGAGGAAGAGACATGTTGTGAGGGGCTCATCGAAAATGAAATCATTTTTTAGACACCCCCCCCCCTCCCTCTCCCCCTTGTCATTAACGAGAAACAAAGAAAGGGGGTGTGAAATGCCTTCCCTGCCATTGATCTGGGCGGGGAAGAGATCTACCATTGAGATTTTCTCCGATGATAACACAAGACAAAAAAAGGTTTGCCGTGTTGCGACTTTAGAATAAAGTTAACATGCGATTTATTACAACAATAATTAACTTCTTAATGAAGTGATTAATAGTAATAAAACATAATTTAATCCTAATCTTATTTTAGGCACATTTAAACAAGCTTCTATTTATTTTCCTAATTATAATGTTCCACCAATATTAAATAGTTTGATGAACTTTTTATTTCCTAATCTAAAATTCATAAATTAAAATATTTTTTATCATTTTTAAGCAGTACGATAAAAAACAAATTATTTTGGGTTGTGGCATCCTAACAAACTGCACACAAATTATTTCTTTTTTCTTATTTGAAACTACAAAAATTTATTTCTTTTATTTCTTCTATCTATGTCTAGCATTTTCAAAAAAAAAAATTGCCTTTATTCTTTAAAGCATCTAATCCTATCATATCAAATGATTATTTTATTTTGACACAAGTCCTAACATTTTTTTGGATTTTCATCTATTCATATCCAAACCTAACAAGTTTTAATTTTTCCCTTTTTCTTCTATAGTGTCTGACTTATCAAAACAAGAAATGTTACAACAGTCTGGAAAGTTGTCTTGTAAATATCCTCTTCCTTGATGTGCACCTAATGATATCAGGATCTCTAATCAATCTTTGAGAACAATGTTGTTCCCTTTAGTTGATCAGATAATTCATCAATCCCTGGAAATGTATACCCGTTCTTTATGGTCACCTTGTTTAATTGCATGTAGTCAATGCACAATCTGAGAGTGTCGTCCTTCTTCTTTACAAACAATACCAGTGCACCCCAAGGTGAGACACTAGGCCTAATGTATCCTTTGTCAATAATTTCCTCCATCTGAAGTTTCAATTCTACCAACTATGGTGTGCTCATCATGTAAGGTGCCTTAGATGTTGGCGTTGGCCCTGGTACTAAATCAGTAGAAAACTTTGCTTCCTTATGAGGTGGAAAATTTGAGATATCTGCGGGGAATATAACTTGAAATTGTTGTAGAACTAGGTTCCTGCTCAAAACATTTGCATCCCCAAATTCCTTACCTTTGTCACTAGAAATATTCACTGCAAGTAACACACACCCTTTCATGTGACTATGCTTGGCCTGCATAGCTGTAACCATTCTTACCAATGTTTCTTTATTCTTACCCTATAAGACCCTTTGTTCCCCATTGTCATCTAAGCACTCAATGGATTTGTCATAACAATCCACTTTAGTCCTATGAATATATAACCATTCCATACCCAAAATTATATTGTACGATATCACCAGCAATACATTTAATGAGTCTATGTAGGCATACCATTTAGTTCAAAGGCACAAGATCTTACCCAATGATGAATTCGCTTCTTGAGACCTGTATCCAGTTTCACTAACCAATATTCTGCATGAACTTCTTCATTCAAACCACACTTATCCACTAATTCAGGACTAACATAAATATAATTAGATCCAAGGTCAATTAAAATAGAAACAACTTAATCACAAAGCTTATCGTCCATTTCAATGATAGATGCCCAATGGTCTGCCCTATCTGGAGTATCCAAAAACCTACCATCTCTCACTATGTCATCTTGATCTGACCTATGACCACCATGAGACCTACTTCCATATGCCCCATTAGTTTTTTCCTCCTTCCCATGGCTGATCTAAAGTGGTCCCTATTGCTGCAATTTTGAAAAGCTCTGAAGGAATACTGCATTAACCTCTGCTTGTTTCTCTTGTGCCCATATGATTTTTTCATTGTCCACCTTACAACTCCTTCTTTCGTCCTTCAAATTTCTCATTATGTATGTTAAGTCCGAAGAGTTCCAATACCATATTTCTCATATGATTCACAGGGGGAATCTTTGTAGTCTACCATCTTGCTAGTCATCTTTGATTTCTTCTTGCAATGCATATCATGTTAGCTAAACCAAATCAAAATAAACCAATGTACCTTAGCATAATTCGGGGAAGATATCTCATCTGCAAGCTCAACCAAATAAATTTAATAAATGTATAAACATAATCATAACAACATATAGACATATCACAATTAGGTGTATCAACACATAAACATCATTCTAGCTAGAGTCTAGTAATCAATGCATGACCATATCAACTACACATACCATGACCTCATGCATAACAAAAACAACCATATCAATGTATACTAACAACATGTAAGAATAAAAAACATGTAACCAATCATACATTCATGACGACACATTCCACGACAACACCCTCACTTTCACATTGAAACATCACTACAACCATGCATATGCAATAGGCATAGAGACCACAATGATGAGTAACACATGTGCAACCGACATGAACGCATGAAAAACACATACCACCCATCTAGTACAAGGGGTGAACCATGCTCTAATACCACTTTGTAACACCCTCATCCCATATCTACCCAAGTAACTGAACAACCAGGGTAAACATGTGACGAGAGTTTGTTATGAAAACAACTCCAAAAATAGAAGAAACAGAGAGATCAACGCCTTAGAAATAAGCCACTTCGAGGGGTAAACCTCCTATACATTACATAAATGAAAAATTATTGGATGATTAAAATGAAAAAACCTCCTTTCTATATATAGGATTCCATGGGATCACAATATAATCCTAGCCGACCTAAAAATAATAATGTAAGGGCACAATAATAACAATCTGTGGGTTACATGGGTACAACAATAACAATAAGGGGGATACACTAACAATAATAAGGGACTGCACTAGTAATATAGGGACCTAACATGCCCCTCACCTTCAAAAAGGTGTTTTCCTCAATGCTTGAGAAGCTTTGGATGCTTCTATATAAAATTATCATCCTCCCATGTATAATCTTCAGTGAGTAAGTTCTTCCACTTGATGAGATACTCTAAAATTGATCGATTTTGTAGCTGTCGAGTTTTTTTTTGTGACTAGATTAGGTTCCAATATGATTTTTCCTTCCTCATCAAGTCTTGGAAATATTGTTTGAACTAGAATTCGGTCACCTATAACCTTCTTTAAGCATGAAAAATGGAAAAATAGATGCACTCGCGAAGAATCAGGAAGATCCAATTTGTATGCCATAGTAACCATCTTTTGCAACACCTTGTAAGGACCATAGTAATTTGGTGATAATTTATTATCCTTATTAGCTTGCTTGAGGTACATTTTTTGTATGGTTGTAGCCGTAAAAATAACCAGTCTCCTACATCAAAAATTTTCTCATTGCGATGTTCATATGCCTGTTGTTTCATTCAGTTTTGTGAAAAATGTAGGTTATCCCTTAAGGGTCGGAGAACTTGTTGTTGATGCTCGATGTGATCTTCCACTTCTTGAACCTTAGAATTTTCTCTTAAAGATGATGTGATGGACGGTGAATGATATCCATAAAGTGCCATAAATGGGGTCATTTTTGTTGCAGCATGGAAGGAAGTGTTATACCACCATTCAGCCAAAGGTAACCACTTGACCCATTGTGTTTGTTTATCAGATACAAAACAATGAAGATATCCTTCCAAACATTTTTTTCACTATCTCAGTTTGACCATCAGATTGAGAATTATAAGACGAGCTATGAGATAGTTGAGTACACAAACAAGAAAATAATTCCGTCCAAAAATTTCCAGTAAAAATAGGATCTTTGTTGCTTACAATAATCTTTGGTTTTCCATGTAGCTTTTGAATTGTTTCCATAAATTTAGTAGCAACGGTACTTACTTTAAATGAATGAGATAATGCACAAAAGTGTGCATACTTGGTAATTCTATCAATTATCACCATGATGACACTCTTTCCTTCGGACTTGGGTAAACTTGTGACAAAATCCATTGAAATCTCCTCCCAACGTTGACTTGGAATGGATAAAGATTGTAGAAGACCCGACATCTTAATTTTCTCAACTTTATTTTGCTGACAAACCAAACATTCTGCCACAAACTTTTGAATATCAGATTTGAGGCCATCCAAAAAAAAATTCTTTCTTCACCCTTTGGTAATTTTTAAAAAATCTTGAGTTTCCTCCTAAAGGATAAGTGTGTAATTCCAAAAGAATATTTTGTTTTAGTTGGTATTCTTACAAATATATAAGTGATATTTGTACCATAAGGAATCATTTTTCCAACTAAATGGATAAAATGTACTAGGATCTTGCTACAACTTTTGAATGAGTGTCCATAGTTCTTCATCCTTCTTCCATTCATCCATTTCTTCGATTATCCAATATGGTTGGATAATATATGGAACAAAGTAATGTTTCCACCTCTTCATCCTTTCTTGAGAGTGCATTTGCAACAACATTTAGCTTCCATTTTTTGTAGATGATTTCAAAGTCATAACCCAACATATTTGTGACCCATTTTTGTTGCTCTTTTGAATATATTCTTTGTTCCAAAAAGTGTTTAAGACTATCATGATTATTTTTTACCTTGAAGTGTCTTCCCATTAGTTGAGGTCACCATTTCTTTAGTGCATGTAGTATTGCCAACATTTCCTTCTCATAAATGGCTTTCTATAAATACTTTCCTTTGATTGGATGATTTTCAAAAGAAATGGGTCTTCCTTATTGCATTAAAACAACACCAATTCCATTTCCTAAGGCATCACATTCCACAATAAAGGTTTTTGTGAAGTCTGGAATAGCTAAGACTAGTGCTAGGCACATTTCCTCTTTAAGATGTTCAAAGGCCTTAGGTTCTTCAGGATTCCATGAAAATTCATATTTCTTTAATAATGTTGTTAGAGGTTCTATTATTCTCCCATAATTATTAACAAACTTGCGATAGTACCCTGTTAACCCGAGAAATCCTCGCAACTGCTTTATGGTTGTGGGTAATTTCCTTTTCTTAATGGCTTTAATTCTGTTAGGGTCTACCTCAAAACCCTTGTGAGATACAATATGACCTAGATATTCCACCTCTTGTACTCCAAAGAAACATTTTGGAGGTTTTTGCATATAATTGTTTCTCCTCCAATAGTTTGAGCACCATGTCAACATGTTGAACATGATCCTTTCAAGACCTGCTGTAGATTAGTATATCATCAAAAAATACTAACACAAATTTTCTAATGAAGGGTTTGAAAATGGAATTCATCAACCCTTGAAATGTAGAAGGTGCATTGGTAAGGCAAAAATGCATGACCAAAAATTCATAATGACCCTCATGAGTTCGAAATGTTGTTTTCAGAATATCTTCAGTCTTCATTCTAATTTGATGATATCCTAAATGAAGATCCAACTTGGTAAAATAATTTTTTCCATGTAATTCATCCATTAATTCATCAATCACATGAATGGGAAATTTATCTTTAATAGTGAGCTTATTGAGCTCCCTATAATTCGGACACATGTGCCATGATCTATCCTTCTTGTGCACTAATACTAATGGAGCAGAGAAAGAACTTTGAATAGGTTGAATTATACCAGCCTCTAACATTTCTGCAATCATACATTCAATTTCGTTCTTTTGGACATAAGGATATCAGTAAGGTCTGATGTTTGGAGGAACACTTCTTGGAATCAAATGAATATCATGATTATGATTACGATTAGCTGGGAGTCCTTTGGGAGTTTCAAACACCTTGGAATGATTGTCCAAGACTTTTTGGAGATCTACATAAATAGATAATTTTGATGTTGGAACTTCTAGTGAGCATAATTGTGCAATTATGCCTCATTGTTCTTTATTTAGAATATTTTTCATGACATTAGAGCTTATTATATTTCCCAGCTTCCCTATGATACCCCGTAATTCGACTTCCTTTCCTTCTGAAAAAAATTTCAAGAAAAGTTCTTGAAAATTAAAAGCTATCATCCCCAAATATTGTAACCATTATACTCCTAGTACAAAATCAACACCTCCCATTGGAATGGAAAGCATTGGACTATTCAATACATATTCCCCCATGGTTAGCTTGATATTATGGAATTCTCCAAAGAAATTTATAGTTCCTCCATTTGCAACCATCACTTGACATTCTGGTGCTGGGTATAGGAAGAAATTCAATTCCTTGGATACCTAACAATGAATAAAATTATGGGTACTACCCGAATCAATCAATACTATTACCTTTTTCTTCTTGATATGTCCTTCTATCTTGAGAGTTTGAGGAGTGGTAATTCTTGCCAAAGCATTACATGATATGGTCAGACTCATTTCTTATTTCTATAGGGTTGGTTCCTGGTGTATATCCTCTTCTTTTGAAGTTTCTTATTCATTTTCTTTCTCCTCTTCACAATCTATGTAAAATAATTTCTTCTTAGCACACTTATGACCTTTAGTATATTTTCTATCACAACTGTAGCAAAGCCCTTTTGCTCTTTTCTCTTCCAATTATTGTGGTGTCGACCTTGTAGGTTGTGGAAGTCTAGGAGTAGCAACACTTCCATATTTATATATGTGAGTGGTAGGCTTCCTTGTTGGCATAATTTTACATTCAATTTTTCTTGCCAACGTGAATGCCTTCTCCAATGAAACAGGTTCTCAATGAAAAACCTAATGTTGGATGTTATCCTTTAAATTCCCTATGAAGACATCAATCTTGTGTTCCTTTGGAATATCATTTACCCCTATATTAAATTTTTGGAAGTCCTTTATGTGCTCCACCACTGAACCCTTTTGTTTAAGATTTATTAATTGGATAAAGAAGGTGTTGCTCTGTGTCCTCATAATGTGCTATCATTTCCTCTGTGAAAATTATCCAAGTGATAATTTTTTTACAAGAGAAAAGACATCGATACCATACAAATGTATTTTGTTCTAAATATAAAGTTGCAATGCGTACCTTTTGTGTGTTTTTCACATTATTGAGATCAAAATATTTCTCCATCTGTAGTACCCATGTTACGAGATCCTTGCCATCAAACTTCCTCATATGGATATTTGGAATATGGTGGGTCTTCCATTCAACATTTGAGTTTATGAAATCATGATTAACATTTATTTTGTTCTCGTCATGAGTTTCCTCTAATATATTTTCTCCATTAGGAATAATTTCTTGTATCAACTTTTTCAAACCTTCCATGTCTGCTTTTAGATCATTCTTTATGTCTTCCATGTTGTCTTTCATTTTTTCATCGATCTTAGCTTCCATGTCATCGATCTTCGCTTCCAGGTCATCCATCTTAGCTTCCATGCCATTATTAAAACCATCCATTCCTTTCTTCAAACCTTCCATCTTAGCTTCCACGCCTTTCTTCAAAACTTCCATTTCATTTTTTGTTGCTTTTCGCGAGAGCGAAATTTGGTGCACGTGCTCTTGTAATTTTGATATATCATGTTACACTTCTTCATATTCATGAGTCATAGTAGAGTATTATGAGGGCTTAATGGGTGTTGAATTATTTTTAGGGGGAATTTTAGAACCCAATACTAATATCTATGCTTCAATATTCCCTTGGAATCCCTTCAAACTATTTTTTCAAACAAGACTTGTGCAATTTGAAAAAAATACACACCTTTTTCTTGCTTTTGAGGAGCTCGATATTGAAACTGAATTATCTATGTGATTTCAGATCTTCAATATATTAAATTCGGTCTTGTAGTATCCCTTTGAATCTTCTTTCTAATTCCATAGATCTGACTTGATTTGGATGCTTCAAGGCAAATTTATGCCCAATCTCCCACAATGGCCTAATTATGGACTAGTTCAGTACAGTGAACTTGTACGACATGCCACATGTCACTGTTTCCTCCTTTAAATATGAAATTGACATAAAGAAACTAAATTCTGTGTGGTTTCATCCACTTTTTACAGTATTCCAATCTGATGCTCAGAGACAGAGTTATGGTGATTTCCCCAAGGTCACCTATTTTAGATGAAATTTGGGAGCCTGCAAAAACCCTAACTTCCACAAACCATATCTCCGAATATATTGCGAACCAATATTTGAAATTTTTACAAGGAGTTCCTCGGGATTTCTGCTTTGCGTGGTAAAATTTTCAGATTTTGAACCTTTGTAGAAAAGAAGTTATAGAAACAATTCCACGATGTCCTGTTTGAAGCGGTGAAACCCTAGAATCCAAATGTTATGAAACCAACTCCAAAAATAAAAGAAACAGAGAGACCAACACCTTAGAAATAAGCCACTTCAAGGGGGAAAGCTCATATACATTACTTAAATGAACAATTCTTGGATGATTCAAATGAAAAACCCTCCTTTCTATATATAGGATTCCATGGGGTCACAATATCATCCTTGCTGACCTAACAATAATAATGTAAGGGCACAATAATAACAATATGGGGGTTAAATAGGTACAAAAATAACAATAAGGGGGCTAAAATAACAATAATAATGGAATACACTAGTAATATAGGGACCTAACATAGTCTAGTATGATATAATTCAACCTCCCAAGTAACCTTAAGGAAGTGGAACCGACACCACACAAATATAAAGACCTTATACGCCAACTACAGGACACCCATGAGCCATGAAAACCTTCCAGATTTCTATCCCCTACATCAAAATAACCTTTTCAATCATCAACCCCCTAGTCTCTCACTTGACATAGGCAAGAGTGCGAATGGGACCCTGCAATCCCACACACAACATGGCATGCATATTACTGGGGACTTTTCCAAATAGTTCTGAGCCTACAACCCTGATTTATGTGCCAATTTTTTAGGCACATATCCCAGGTCACTTCCTAGAATTCCATGACACTTTAAAAACTTAAATATAACAACAAAATAATGATGTAAATGCAAACACTTCAACAAGGAATTGAATGGACCACTACTAGCAATGACAAACATTTCGTCGAACATGTCGCAAATATGTAATCTACAGGTCTGAATAACATATTAGAGCATAGGAGTCTCATACTTATATAAGAATCACTAGGAATCATTGTTCCCTTACATCATTACATGCATTATCATCTATTAGGTCATAGATACACTTTTAATTCAATTAAAAATCAAAACATTATGAGAGCCATACATCATCATTGTCTTAATACATGCTTATAACCAACATAATAACAATAGAAATATCAAGGATACATTAGACATAGAATCCACATATAAACCAATAAATTTACACATAAATTACCAACGAAAGGATCACTTATTAATGGATGCAAAAGCGAACCCAGTATAGAACTACCACATTCCACCTGATCATAGATTGGCTAATCCAAATCTCTGTTCATCTAATCACCCTCATGCCATAATGCAAACATGAATGCGGGACTCAAACTGAAATAACTAACCAGGGATTTGTTAGTGCCTACCATTTATTCTAGTCACCATGATCAAACATGCTCTTATATGGTTTTTTTTATGGTTTTAGTCAAAATTTTATGGTTTCAATAGGTCTTCAAATAAAAATTTGGTCACTGGCTAGTGTGTCTAGGTCTGTTACTACTCCTTTAAAAATTTTCATGTTTTGGTCATTTCCATCATTCAATTCTATAAGTCACCACTAAAATGTCTCCATTATCATCTCAGTCACACCACCACGGTCATCATTCAACTCATTTCATGAAATGTCACCATTAGGTCATAGGGTTAAAATCATAAAAATTCTGCCATTTCACCAATAAATCTGGCATTGAAGGAGTAGTAATATGGAAAATTCTCAATAATGTCTTTTTAAAGTGTAATTTAATTTCAAATATGATTTAGTATGTTCCTTAATGTTCTAAAGCTACAAAGTTTCAAGTCGAAGGTGAAAAAACACATGGTGAGGCCACTACACCACTATGAAGAGAATTCAATTTCCAAAAGCTACAAAAGACCATACAAGAGTTTCTTTCACTCATTCGATTGGAATTAAGCACTAACTCACCAAAAAAGACTATCTTAGCACAACAAGCATCGATGGACACTCTCAAAAGGTGATTAGCACCCTCTCCAGGCAACCACGCTGCATTTTTTACCCTTCACTACGTTTACACTTCTAGAGGCAAAAAAATCATCTTCAAGGGTTTTCAGTGGTTGTTTAATGTTCCATCAGCCTATTGAAAAGTAATTTGAATCTCTTGCCACCTCCTATCATCATTTATTTCATCGTTTCAATGGTGAAACCCTCCCACGTTCCCCACGCTATGTTTTTGGTGGGTGAGTTCCATAGTTTGATTTGCAAGAAAAAATACCTAATTCACTACATATTCTACCCTTCCCCACACTCAAATACAATTCCCACAGCCCTATCACCCTAATTTCCCTAACCCCTATAACTAACCCTAGTTCCTACATTGCGTTTTTGGGAAGTTGTAGGGTTAGGACTGTGTTTTAATTTCCTACACAAATCCCTACACTATTTTCTCCGTTCTCCACCTCCCTAAGCCTCCTAATACATCTATATACCTCCCAAAATTTTCCTACCCACATATCTTCTCCTTAATCCCTTCATCCCCTCACCTACCTCCCTTTTCTTTCACTAGGGTTTTGATTTGCAAATTGTAAACAATGGAGGAAGGAAAAAAACCATACCACAAAGGAGGAAAAGTGTCAAGGTTTGAGACACTTAACACTCAGGGGTTGATGTATTCATCATTGGCCAAACAATGTTTTCAAAATGTAGGATTTTTAGGGTTTTGTGAGCAAATCCAACAAGTGGGATATCATGTCAATTTAACAAGCTTGTTTGCCACAAAACTTAGGAAAGATAAGGTCACTATTGCAGGAGTGAGTTTTAAAATTTAAATTGAGGCCATAGACACAGCTACAGGGATACCAAACAGTGGAGAAAATTGGTTTAGGAACTCAGGCTTGGACATTCAAACTTACTGAGTTTTCATTAAAAGTCATTATAGATATGCCATCAAGAAATTTTTTCCTTTTAGACAGTTGCTTGAAAAGTTTTCTCCATTGATGAAGGCCATAATGACGTATTTCACATGTGAGAGTGGATTCTCAAGGTTGTACAAATATCATGTCATATTTTTGATGAATTTCACAAGTGTAAAAACTCTCAGCCTACCCTACTATCTCTACAAAATCTTGGCTAAAATGGCAGAGAAAGTGAAACATAGTGAGAGTGATCACCAAGCTAGTATTTTCCACCATGGCCTCATCAAAATCATTGTCTTACACCAGCTTAGACATATTTTTGGATATTTTATTTCCTAAATCTACCTCAGGCTGAGAAAGGCAGAGTCTAGGGTAACATCAAACCATGCTTAATCTGGTAGCTAGCCCTACCAAATCGGGAGAGGGCTCTCTCCTGGTCAATCTCAGCAAAATATGATCAGTGAGGCTTGAGATGACTTGAATAAAGGCTGATTTTAGGCTAGGTATATATGTAAGAGAGTTTGATTCAATTTTGAAGGTGTTTCTTGGATCAAAGGGAAGGGCATATTTTGGGTCTGGGAAACGATAATTTTTGCAGAGAGCTGAATGGGGCAAGGTAGGAAACTATTTTGATGCTTCAAATTTGAATGAAATGGATAGATTAGACTGGTGAGGAGTTGAAGAGGGCAAGAGAATTTCAATAATCCTCTTCATATAGTTGAAAACATAGAAAATTAAACAAAACTCAAGGTAGAGCACTGCAAATCTAATGAATTCCACCTTTATCCTTGTTTGTTTAACTTAAGAAGAAGTAAGAGGGAATATGATACACATAAAACACCAGTAAACTTACATTAAAAAAAACAAAAAAATCATCAAAACAAAGAGCCACATGAATCCCAAGGAGTTCTGCAAACCCTGGTCTATTCCTTTGCCAAACTGCAAAGATGAATGTACAATGATGCTCAAAACAATCCCAAGTGTCCAACCAGGCAAATGACTGAACAACTACAAGATATAGACAAGCATAACTCATACCCATGCCTCTAGGGGTCGAGCTCACTATTTTAGGAGCTGTTTCAACAAGATCTAAACTAAGAACTAGAAAATAGGCAGTGGAACAACTTGCCTCTATAAGATAGGAAACTGATTCATTCAGTTGCAATTCACCTTTTGATGGATGAATCTACCTCCATGAGTAAAAATTTGACAAAATTACATCAAAACCCATCAAATTACATCAAATTACATCAATATTTTTACATTTTGAAGTAAGAAAGTCAAACTGGCCAAAACTAGGCGAAAAACAGAGTTACTGAGTGAAAAATGAGCCAAAATCCCCAATGCGCCGCGCCTGAATTCTCTATGCATCGCGCCAGTTTGGAGCCGATTTTGAAGGCCTTCCCGGTGTCCAAATTGAGCGCAGGATAGCTTGTTGGAAAGAGATATCTGTCTAATTTATAACACAAGTGGAATTTATGAATTTGGTTGCCATTTTCCCCTCCAAAAATGAGTTTTCCCAACACTGCTTCCTATGTGTCCAAAAAGGGGCAGAAAGGTCATTTTTAGGGTGTTTTTGACCCTTATGGAAGCCCAAAACTTGTCAAAATATCTTTTCCATATGTAGGAATTCATATTTTTCCACGAAAAATCCAAAAACATAAAGGTTTACCCAAGATGAGCTCCCAATCATAAGCGCGCGCCAAGTGGCACGACGCGTTGAGCTGAAAAATCTGTGTTTAGGCCAAAAACAATTTGTAAAATGTGCCCCAAATTTCTTGAAATTTGGGCTGAGTGTTCTCCATCATGCACTATGCTGGGCCAAGGAAGCCTCAGCCAAAATTTGAAGTCTATCTTGCCTTTTCTGACACTTTAATGCCCTCTTCAACTTAGCCTTCAGGATCTTGATTCGTGCCTTGCAAACATGATTTCTTGCCCAATAATGATTCTTCATGTGCCTCAACATGTTATTTTCCTTTTTGGCCTTCTCCAATAGCTTCTCCAAATGAATATTGACCCTTTCAAGCCAATTTTCTCGATCAGCCTCAATCTCTTGCTTAATGGATGTCATCTCGGTTTGGCTCCTTTGGGAAGCTTGCCGGTTCTCATGTATATTTTGAAACTCCATGATAGTTTTCTGATCTTCCAACTGTTTTTTTCTCTGCTCGAGGTAATTGATTATCCATTGGGCTCTTTGCAACTTGATGGAAAAAGTGTTTATTTCCGCCTTCTGCTCTTGAACAACCTCTCTCAGCTTTGAGCTAGGAGAGCCCAAATCCTCATCAATGAGTATGAAATCAATATCCTGGCCTCCGAAAGGCCCCTCATCCTGCATGGGCCTCTTACCCTTGTCATGTACATGTACCTGTATTGCTGATGACAGAAGCGAGACCCCTTCCACCCCGGGTGGAGATAATACTCACCTGGATGCTGCAAATAACCCTCTAGTGCCTCTCTGATAAGTGACGAACACCGACATACTAGTGGTCTATGTCTCATGACCTTCATGCTGATATGAAGATTCACCTGCCTCATGAACAACCTCCGAAGGTACCTAAGAAGCTGTGAAGAAATCATTAGAAATGAAATCCCCCATGAAATACCTTGCAAGCCGAGCTGATGCATAACCACAATTTTGATAAGTGCAAAGTGGTAGATACTGCTATACTGCTGCTCAATAGTTTTCCTTTGCATGAGAGTGGTCATCTTCTCAATATTCCGGCACATGAAATAAGGGAGGTTCATCATCCTCACTCTAGTGAAATGCATCGACAGCCTGATATGATAGGCATAAAGATGTGAAAACCGACCTTCACAACTGAAATATTTGATAATAAGTTTCATCAGAGGAGCATATGAATCCTTTAGGAATCAGAAGGGAAAAACTCTACTGAGTTATCTCACAAAGCTAGGTTTGATATATGGCTCATAATGTACCCTGTCAACCTACTGCCTTTTGTTCCATTGTTCTCCAACATTTGGTATTCCGGTTGCTTGAGAGATATTTTCAGGTGTTAAAGTGAGTGTCACACCTGCAAGGGTGACTTGACCATCATGTAAATACAACTCAAACAATCGGGACAACTCTTGATGGTGATGGACCCTAGCAACCATTTCACAAATTTGATAACAAGACTGTTGTTGAAAACATGCCATAGCAAGTGGACAAGCCTACAATTCATCCAATGAAGTGGGCTCCTCCCTCACATGTTTGCCACTCTTATGAGGTCTTCTATGATCAAGAGATCAAGTCTCTTGTAGAAAAATGCTCAAAAATGAAGTTGCTCAGAATTGGTCCAAACTAGATCAACTAGAAAGAGCTCGGAAAAATGATCCTGTAGACATCAACAACACTGAAAATCGACGCCGTATGAGGAAGATATTTAGCTTTGAATTTTGCCAATTTTAGTTAAAAAATGGCCTAAAGTTGACTTTATAAAAAAAATTTATTAAAAAAAAGAATATTCCACAGAATATTCTGGAAATATTTCATGGAATATTCCACAGAATATTCTACAGAATATTTCATAGGTGGCCTATCAACGAGCGCCACGTGGCCAGCCCAGAGGCCGCCACATGGCCCCAAGATCCAATTGAAATGGCGTTTAAAATTTTTGGTGATGCGCAACAGGATTCGAACATGGGTCGGGTCAATGGAAACGGAGTGTTTTAACCATTGGGCCACGTTGTGGTTATTGTTAAACCTATGGCAACACAAATGTATTTAAATGTTACAAGGGTTTATGCGGGGCCCGAAAGGGGGCCAGCCCCCTCCGCATGCAACCAATTGCCAGAACCAAAGGCGTATTCAATGGGCGCGCAACAAACTCCGTCGGTTGTATTAACATTTAATGTCACCACTTAAACATGTGGCCACGCACATTAATATTAAATGCTAAACCTCCATTTCGGTAGTCATTTCGGTGGACCCCTCAAATTTAGCGCCGACCTCTAGATTTGTCGGAGTTATCTGGCAGTTAGCCAAATTTAACTGGAGTTTTTCTAGGTGACATTGGGCAAACTTCAGTTAGCCATAACTTTCGCTAGGAAAGTCCATTTGGGATGAATTTGTTTTTGATTTTGGGGTATTGAAGCATTCTGGAGCTGTTGGGACAGGTTGCAGAGCCATCAGGGTGCTCTATTAGTGATTTTACCAGTGATTTTGGTTGTGGAGCCACTAGGGCCTAATGAAAGATCAGCTGTGTTGGACTATACTTATCCATTGGAGGTGAATGAATAGTCGATTTATACTGATTACAGCTTTCTGTTTCTGAATTTGCATCTTATTTTTCCTTTTGAGGCTTTCTACACAGTGTAATTCATATTTTGAGCATTAATGAAAGAGGGAAAAGCCTAATTAGAGGCTTTTGGACCCAGCAGAGGTAGCCCAAGAGAGGGGTGAACTGCTTAAACAAATGCTTACTGTTATGCTCTACATTTTTGCTGTTATATTTCAGATTCTGCTACATTAAACAGTAACTTTTCATAAGTACACTTTTCCCAAGTAGGCTTATACAGTGAACAAAACTCATTAGCTCAACTTCAAACCACATTACTTCATTTGCAGAATACTTAAACTTGCTTATTCACACATAAAATTTGGATTAATGAATACTTTGCACATAAACAAATACTTTCATTAATCGGATCTACTTCAGTGTTTACATTTTATTTCCTTAGGCAAAGTCAGTTTGTGGGCCAAGAGCTTCTGGTTTCATCCTTTCTAGTAAAGGTGAAATAACCAGAAAAAGCCCCCTACTGTCAATCTCTGTATGAAAAATACTTTGTTCTCACAATTTCAGATCAAATTGGTATCAGAGCTCTAGTTTTTGCTTAAGATTTTGTGAAATTTGTGCAAGAATATTGTGTTATTCTGCAAAATTTGATGCTTACTAGGCTGAAATTGAAAAGAGGAGAAGGTCAATTGGTTAGAGAACAAGTTAATCCTCAACCAAGGAGGGCTAGAGTGCCATTATATCCACCTTCCATTTCATCCTCAATAGCCTAAGAATCGGCCACAAACATGTCTTCCAGAGAAGGAGAAGTACATGAGGAAATGGATCCCAAGGAAGAAGAAAGAGTCTTTAGAAAAGCTTTCTTGGACATGACTGAGATGGTTAGGATCCTATACCAAGAGAGAAATGATAGGATTGCTGGAGAAGGGTCTAGAAACCAAAAAGAAGAAGGAGATTCTTTAGGAGGGAAGAAAGACAAAGATGAGCCTAAGAAAGGGAATGGAGGAAATGGTGATCCACCATCTCCATGATCATCCTCATCCTCCACATCATCCTCTTCAACTTCTGAAAATCAGTCACACAAAACAAAAACATCTCTTAAAAATCCTTTGTTAAAGCTTGATGTAAAATTTGAGTTGCTAATGTTTAATGGTGATGTGAATGCAGAAAAATTGGATAACTGGATTAGACAGCTGGAAGTCTATCTAAGGATTCAGAATTTTCATGATGATGACACAAAAATCCAATTATCCTCTTTTAGAATGGATGGAGCAGCTTTGGTTTGGTGGGAAGCCAAGACCAAGGAAGAAATTAAAAAGCATGGTAAGATAACTCTAACTTGGAATGAGTTTATTACTGCTATTAAGAAATAGTTTTATCCTCTTGCTCATATTCAGAAAGCAATCATGAATTGGAAAAAATTTAGGCAACTTAAGGGTCAAAATGTGCAAGATTATACCCAAGAGTTTAGAAGGAGAGCACTTCTACTTGGAGTAGACTTACAAAGTCAAGACACCTTGTTGAAATACATAGGAGGTTTGCACAATTACCTACAACATACTATTCTAATGTTCAATCCTACCAGCTTAGATGAAGTCTGTGTGCAGGCTACACCTTTAGAAGCTAGAGGAAATAATACTTTTGATGAGGATAGTAATTTCAAAAACAAATGAAAGAAGAGAATTGCAAATTCAAGAAAAGAAAAAGGAAAGTTATTTTGCAAGAACTGTTCAAAGACAAGTCATCATGAAGATCATTGTTGGAAGCTTCATCCTAAACTGAAACCAGAAAAATACAAGACCAAAGAAAAGGAGAAAACTGTAGCAACGGTTGAGCAAGACTTAGGGTCAGACTCAGGAGATGAGACAAAAAGCATCGTCATGGTTTTAAAGAACATTAAGGGGAAAGAAGTGGTGCAGACACAACAGACACAATTCCAGGTTCTAGCTCTTTGAATTGTCTACAGATATCATGAAGAAAAGAGGAGGATAGAGGCTCTTCCATGTAGAGGGTAATTTCAAAACATACCAAAATTGACACTATTTGTGATGGGTCACCAAGCGAATCCTATATACGAAGGCTTGGTAAGCGGCTTAAACTTGAGACCATTCCACATCTGAAGCCTTATCTACTTAGGTGGATATGCAAGGATGCCAATTTTCAAGTCTCAAGGAAGTGCATATTGCACTTTGCAATAACTACACATTTCATTGACACGGTGGAACTTGATGTGGTGCCGC
Source organism: Pinus albicaulis (assembly GCA_034641835.2). Classification (NCBI taxonomy): domain Eukaryota; kingdom Viridiplantae; phylum Streptophyta; class Pinopsida; order Pinales; family Pinaceae; genus Pinus; species Pinus albicaulis. Next base: position 1,110,580,279 of record CM076581.1, read on the forward strand.
TTGATATCTCAGGTATTGTTTTGGGAAGTCCTTACTTATTTGACAGGAAGGCCATCCTTCATCGCCATGAAAACAAGTATCACTTGTTCAAAGATGGTAAAGAGTACATTTTGAGAGCTCACAAGAAGAAGCTGGAATCTTCTTTACTCCATGCAAGTCAATTGAAAAGACTGGTTAATGCAAGTCAAAGTCTAACTTTGTTAATGTTGAAACGACCAGATTTTGAGCATTCACCTTTTTATGATGTTGCTAATGATTTGTCTCAGTTTGATAACAGTTTTTCTTTGAAAGAAGATGATGTTATGTTGCACAAATTACCTTTTGGGTCAGCCAATGCAGTGAATGAAGTGTCAAAGCAAAGCAGTGCAAGCAAGGAGGACACACAATTCAGCATGGGACAAAGTTGGTTTCAGAATGGTAGAATTCGCCATGGGAACAGTTTGCAAGGTGAACCTTATTTTAAGTCTTCTGGGAAGTTTGATCAGTGTAGAAAAATTTTGTTTTCTACAAATTACAATTGTTGTTCTGCAAATTTTAATAATTTGCATCATGACTCTGTCAATCTTAGCAATGGTCGATCAGTTGATTCCAGAGACAGATTATCATTTTCACAAAAGCTCCATTTGATGAAATCGGGTAGATTTCAGTTATTCAAGGGTGGAAGAGTGGAGAATCAGTCTCCACATCATCAGCTTCAGTAATCAGAGAGATTTTGGGGTCCAAAAGCTTCCCATTTGGGAGGTGTGATCAGGAGATCAAGTCCCTTGTAGAAAAATGCTCAAAAATGAAGTTGCTCAGAATTGGTCCGAACTAGATCGACTGGAAAGAGCTCGGAAAAACTATCCTGTAGACGCAAACGGCACTGAAAACCGACGCCGTATGAAGAAGATATTCAGCTTTGAAGTTTGCCAATTTCAATTAAAAAATGGCCAAAAATTGACTTTATAAAAATATTTTTTATTAAAAAAAAAATTCCACAGAATATTCTAAGAATATTTCGTGAAATATTCCACAGAATATTCTGCAGAATATTTCGCAAGTGGCCAATTACAGGGCGCCACGTGGCCAGCCCGGAGGCCGCCACGTGGCCCCAAGCCGGAATGGAATGGGCATTCAAAAATTTGTTGCACGTGGATGGATTCGAACATGGGTCGGCGGAATAATAATGCAACGGACCGACCGTTGGACCAATGCATTTTTTTTGTAATACAATGCAACGGAAATGTATTTTACGTTTACGGTTGGTATGGGCGAGGCCCGAAAGGGGGGCAGCCCCCTCCATCATATAACCGCTTGCTTGGAACCATGGGTTAGATAGGGCGTGCATAATCAAACGGTTGTTAACATTTATTGTCACCGTTTAAAACGTGGCCGGTCACATGAAGGCGGAACTGTTAATATTTAATGCAACGGTTTTGTTAACCATCCACACCCCGCATTTTATGCCAACATGTGGCCACGCACATTAAAATTTAATGCTACCCCTCCAATTCAGCGGCAGTTTCGGCGGACCCTCTAATTTAGCGCCGACCTCCAGATTTGTCGGAGTTATCTGGCAGTTAGCCAGACTTAGCTAGAGTGAATCTAGGCAAACTTCAGTTAGCCATAACTTTGGCTAGGGAAGTCCTTTTGGGACGAATTTTTTATTTTATTTTGGGGTATTGAAGAATTATAGAGCTGTTGGGAGTGTTTGCAGAGCCATCAAGGCACTCTATCAGTGATTTTACCATCGATTTTGGTTGTGGAGCCACTAGGGCCTAATGAAAGATCAGCTGTTTTGGACTATACTCATCCAATGGAGGTGAATGAATAGTCGATTTACACTGATTTCAGCCTTCTGTTTCTGAATATACAGCTTATTTTTCCTTTTGAGGCTTTCTATACAGTGTAATTCATATTTTGAGCATTAATGAAAAAGGGAAAAGCCTAATTAGAGGCTTTTGGACAGAGGTAGCCCAAGAGAGGGGTGAACTGCTTAAACAAATGCTTACTGTTATGTTGTGCATTTTACACATATCTCGTATCACACATTAAACAAGAATCTCATAAGTACACTTTTCAAAGGGTATCTTTATACAAAAGGAACAAAACTCATTAGTTCAACTTCAAACCACATTACTTCATTTGCAGAATACTTAAACTTGCTTATTCACACATAAAATTTGGATTAATGAATACTTTGCACATAAACAAATACTTTCATTGATTGGATCTGCTTCAGTGTTTACATTTTATTTCTTTAGGCAGAGTCATTTTGTGGGCCAGGATCTTCTGGTTTCATCCTTTCTAGTAAAGGTGAAATAACCAGTAAAAGCCCCCTACTGTCAATCTCTGTATGAGAAATACTTTGTTCTCACAATTTCAGATCAGATTGGTATCAGAGCTCTAGGTTTTGCTTAAGATTTTGTGAAATTTGTGTAAGAATATTGTGTTATTCTACAAAATTTGATGCTTACTAGGTTGAAATTGAAAAGAGGAGAAGGTCAATTGGTTAGAGAACAAGTTAATCCTCAACCAAGGAGGGCTAGAGTGCCATTATATCCACCTTCCATTTCATCCTCAATAACCTTAGAATCAGACACAAAAATGTCTTCCAGAGAAGGAGAAGTACATGAGGAAATGGATCCCAAGGAAGAAGAAAGAGTCTTTAGAAAAGCTTTCTTGGACATGACTGAGATGGTTAGGATCTTATACCAGGAGAGAAATGATAGGATTGCTGGAGAAGGGTCTAGAAACCAAAAAGAAGAAGGAGATTCTTCAGGAGGGAAGAAAGACAAAGATGAGCCTAAGAAAGGGAATGGAGGAAATGGTGATCCACCATCTCCATCGTCATCCTCATCCTCTACATCATCCTCTTCAACTTCTGAAAATCAGTCACACAAAACAAAAACATCTCTTAAAAATCCTTTGTTAAAGCTTGATGTAAAGTTTGAGTTGCCGATGTTTAATGGTGATGTGAATGCAGAAAAATTGGATAATTGGATTAGAAAGCTGGAAATCTATCTAAGGATTCAGAATTTGCATGATGATGACACAAAAATCCAATTAGCCTCTTTGAGAATGGATGGAGCAGCTTTGGTTTGGTGGGAAGCCAAGACCAAGGAGGAAATTAAAAAGCATGGTAAGATAACTCTAACTTGGAATGAGTTTATTACAGCTATTAAGAAACAGTTTTATCCTCTTGCTCATATTCATAAAGCAATCATGAATTGGAAAAAATTTAGGCAACTTAAGGGTCAAAATGTGAAAGATTATACCCAAGAGTTTAGAAGGAGAGCACTTCTACTTGGAGTAGACTTACAAAGTCAAGACACCTTGTTGAAATACATAGGAGGTTTGCACAATTACCTACAACATACTATTCTAATGTTCAATACTACCAGCTTAGATGAAGTTTGTGTCCATGCTACACATTTAGAAGCTAGAGGAAAGAATACTTTTGATGAGGATAGTAATTTCAAAAACAAAGGAATGAAGAGAGTTGCAAATTCAAGAAAAGAAAAACGAAAGTTCTTTTGCAAGAACTGTTCAAAGACAAGTCACGATGAAGATCATTGTTGGAATCTTCATCCTAAACTGAAACCAAAAAAATACAAGAACAAAAACAAGACCAAAGAAAAGGATAAAACTGTAGCAACAGTTGAGCAAGACTTAGGGCCAGACTCGGGAGATGAGACAAAAAGCATAGCCATGGTTTTAAAGAACATTAAGGGGAAAGAAGTGGTGCAAGACACAATTCCTAGTTCTAACTCTTTGAATTGTCACAAAGATACTCATGATGAAAAGAGGAGGATAGAGCTCTTCCATGTGAGGGTAATTTCAAAACATACCAAAATTGACACACTATTTGACAGTGGGTCACAATATAATCTTATATCTGAAGACTTGGTCAAGCAGCTTAAACTTGAGACCATTCCACATCCGAAGCCTTATCCACTTGGATGGATATGCAAGGATGCCAATTTGCAAGTTTCAAGAAAGTGCATATTGCGCTTTGCAATAATTGCACACTTTATTGACACAGTGGAACTTGATGTGGTGTCGCTTGATATCTCAGGTATTGTTTTGGGAAGTCCTTATTTATTTGATAGGAAGGCTATATTTCATCGCCATGAAAACAAGTATCACTTGTTCAAATATGGTAAAGAGTACATTGTGAGAGCTCACAAGAAGAAGCCGGAATCTTCTTTACTCCATGCAAGTCAATTGAGAAGACTGGTTAATGCAAGTCAAGGTCTAACTTTATTAATGTTGAAACGACCAGATTTTGAGCATTCGCCTTTTTATGATGTTGCTAATGATTTGTATAAGTTTGATAACATTTTGTCTTTGAAAGAAGACGATGTTATGTTGCACAAATTACCTTTTGGGTCAGCCAATGCAGTGAATGAAGTGTCAAAGTAAAGCAGTGCAAGCAAGAATGACACACCATTTAGCATGGGAGAAATTTGGTTTCAGAATGGTAGAATTCGCCATGGGAACAGTTTGCAAGGTGAAAGTCATTTTAAGTCTTCTGGGAATTTTGATCAGTGTAGAAAAAGTTTTTTTCTACAGATTACAATTTCTATTCTGCAAATTTTAATAATTTTCATCATGACTCCGCCAATCTTAGCAATGGTCGATCAGTTGATTCCAGAGACAGATTATCATTTTCACAAAAGCTCCATTTGATGAAATTGGGTAGATTTCAGTTATTCAAGGGTGGAAGAGTGTAGAATCAGTCTCCACATTATCAGTTTCATTATTCAGAGAGCTTTTGGGGTCCAAAAGCTTCCCATTTGGGAGGTGTGATCAGGAGATCAAGTCTCTTGTAGAAAAATGCTCAAAATGAAGTTGCTCAGAATTGGTCTGAACCAGATCAAATAGAAAGATCTCGGAAAAGTGATCCTGTAGATGCGAACAACACTGAAAACTGACGTCGTATGAGGAAGATATTCAGTTTTGAAGTTTGCCAATTTCAGTTAAAAAATGGCCTAAAGTTGACTTTATAAAAAAAAATTATTAAAAAAAAGAATATTCCACAGAATATTCTAGAAATATTCCATGGAATATTCCACAGAATATTCTATGGAATTTTCCGTAGGTGGCCAATCAACGGGCGCCACGTGGCCAGCCCAGAGGCCGCCACATGGCCCCACGATCCAATTGAAATGGCGTTTAAAATTTTTGGTGATGCACGGCAGGATTCGAACATGGGTCAGGTCAATGGAAACGGAGCATTTTAACCGCTGGGCCACGCTGTGGTTATTGTTAAACCTATGGCAACACAAATATATTTAAATGTTACAAGGGTTTAGGCGGGGCCCGAAAGGGGGTCAGCCCCCTCCGCATGCAACCAATTGCTGGAACCAAAGGCGTATTCAATGGGCGCGCAACAAACTCCACCGGTTGTATTAACATTTAATGTCACCGCTTAAACATGTGGCCACACACATTAATATTAAATGCTAACCCTCCATTTCGGCGATCATTTCGGCGGACCTGTCAAATTTAGCGCCGACCTCCAGATTTGTCGGAGTTATCTAGCAGTTAGCCAGATTTAGCTGGAGTTTTTCTAGGTGACACTGGGCAAACTTCAGTTAGCCATAACTTTGGCTAGGAAAGTCCATTTGGGACAATTTGTTTTTTTGATTTTGGGGTATTGAAGAATTTTGGAGCCGTTGGGATAGGTTGTAGAGCCATCAGGGTGCTCTATTAGTGATTTTACCAGCGATTTTGGTTGTGGAGCCACTAGGGCCTAATGAAAGATCAACTGTGTTGGACTATACTTATCCATTGGAGGTGAATGAATAGTCGATTTATACTGATTTAAGCCTTCTGTTTCTGAATTTGCAGCTTAATTTTCCTTTTGAGGCTTTCTACATAGTGTAATTCATATTTTGAGCATTAATGAAAGAGGGAAAAGCCTAATTAGAGGCTTTTGGACCCAGCAGAGGTAGCCCAAGAGAGGGGTGAACTGCTTAAACAAAAGCTTAATGTTATGCTATGCATTTTTGCTGTTATATTTCAGATTCTGCTACATTAGACAGTAAATTTTCATAAGTACACTTTTCCCAAGCAGGTTTATACAGTGAAAAAAACTCATTAGTTCAACTTCAAACCACATTACTTCATTTGCAGAATACTTAAACTTGCTTATTCACACATAAAATTTGGATTAATGAATACTTTTCACATAGACAAATACTTTCATTGATCAGATCTACTTCAGTGTTTACATTTTATTTCTTTAGGCAGAGTCAGTTTGTGGGCCAGAAGCTTCTGGTTTCATCCTTTCTAGTAAAGGTGAAATAACCAGTAAAAGCCCCCTACTGTCAATCTCTGTATGAGAAATACTTTATTCTCACAATTTCAGATCATTCTAGGTGCATGCAATTCAGTTGTGGAGTCACTGTCTCAGTCATAAGATGTATCAGTCTCCATGATTTCCAAAGTCTATGTTGTCTTGGATGATATGAGAAGTTTGATTTCTTTGGTTTTATTGCCAAATATGTGATAATATGGGAGGGAATATGGAGGGATAGGGTGGTGGGAATGATGGAATATTACCAAGTGAAATTTTTCAATTGAAGAGTTTTGGGGCAGTCACTTGATTTCTAGGGATAGCTTTGGGGTTTAGGAGAATTCATAATTGGGATGTGGAATAATGGGAGTGGGATAGGAAATGAGTGCTTTAGGGATATAAGGGAATAGGAAAATGGGATGTTGTAACAAGATAAATAGTGATGAGGGAAAAAAGAAGGTGGAGAATGGAAGTGATAGGCACAAAACTAATTTCATAAACCCTAAAGGAGAATTATTCAAACAAGATAATAGGGTTTGATTTTTTTATTATTATTTAAATTCTCATAAACAACAAAAAACATCGGTTCGTGGACAATGGAGAGTTTGCATGGCTTACTTGAACAAAGAGGGACTGAGTCAATTTGAAGATTCAGAAGAAATGGCAATGAATTTTCTTGTTGCCATATGCATCGTGCAACAAACCCAGTGTGTCGCGCAGGAGAAATTTTACACAGTGGGAGCCGACCCAATGTGTTGCGCTCGCCCAATGCGTTGTGACACCCAGTCAATGCATTGTGTGACTGACCTTGGACAAATTCTCCTTCAAATTGCTTCTTCGCTCTTCACGGTTTATCCTTGGTTCCTCTTAGCATACAAATGAACTCTTGTAACAGAAAAATGATTTATATATCAATGATTTTAATTCTTGATTTCAAAAAAAACCCACTTTGCAATGTTTCAGACTTTGACACTTTTTTTTAAAAAACTTTGTTTTGCTTCATTTGGCTTTTTGACTAAATGATGAGCTTTCTATTTGTCCTGCAGGGAATGGATGGCTGGAGATTTGAAAAAGACGACCAGGGTTGCCAGTGAAAGTATTATTACAACTGAAAAAACTTGAAATCACATTACATTTATACATAAAGATGAAAAACTCTATTTTTCTTCAAAACAGAGTTTTGAAGAAAAATACATTATTAAGTATATGATGGTGAGATTTTTAGCATTGAAACCTTATTTCAAAGTCCTCATGTGCCTGCTGACCATTATTGGGGATTCTGAAGAGCTTATTAATGAAACCCTAGACCTATTGACACTAAAACCCTAAAAATGACTTTTTTCAAACTATGAGACAAAAAATGACTGCAAATGATTTTAATGAACAAAAATAGGCCAGCAGGTAAAGGACATGAGGGACATGAGCAACAAGCCACTACCATCAGATGATCCATGCTCCTAATGGAATGCAGCTGAATGAATAAGACACCTAATATGCAATGCAACAAGAGAAATTTGATCACTGATGGAGGGATGAAGATACCGACACTAACAGGATACATTCATTCATTCCACTGTCTTTTTTCCCCTTGCTAGTCAGCCTACTAGCCAAAGTACACCATCAGCACCATCCAAGCCAAGGGAGGTTGGATCATCTAGCATATTTTAAGTCAAGAGGACACCTAGGTCTGAGGTGACTCAAAAATATCAAAGAATAAATAGGCTTGTGTTTTATCCAAACAATGTTGAAAGGGCCAATCCTACATTAGCTTAACATGGATCACCATCACACCATGAAGCACCTTTGCAAGATGAGGAGCCATTCCATCTTGACATTGAGAAGGAATACTTGGAGGTGAATGAAGAAAACAAAATAGCATAGAAGATAATCATGGAGTAGGATGTTGAGATCATAGAAATTAAGGATAGCTTGTCAAAGGCCAAATTTTTGGTTTCATTCTTGCAGCAAGAGGATATGTAATTAAAGGTAAATCAACTACCCTTGAATAAGCCTAAGGTTGATTTGAACAAAGAAGATGTAAAGGGTAAAGAAGTAGTTGAGATTGATGATTCAGATGATCAGGAAGAGCAGGTAATAAGAAAGATACCTAGGACAAGAGGCCTAAATAGGGTGCTTGAGCAACAGAAAAAAAACGTCTCCACCAAGAACTCAAATGACATTTGATGAGCTCATCTTGGTAGAAGTTGAAAAATACAAGGTAGGATGGATTGATAGAGTGAATTTACACATGGAAATGCTTATTAAGAATGAAAATAGTAAAAAAAACCTGCAAAGACACATGGCCATGTGATACTACACAAGAAATCTAGTGTCTCAGGTAAGAATCAAGCAGTTGAAGAAAAGGTTGAGAAACCCTAATGAAGAAAAAAAAGAAAGATAGGTTTGATTTGTTAGTTGATGCCTCTCTCATGGCATAACACATCATTTTTTCACTTCAAGGAGAAATTTTGGAAAAATTTTGATCAAATTTGGAAATTTTTTTACAAATTTAGATTTTTTTGGGCATTTTGGCAATTTTGAACAGTTTTTGGTCGAAAAGGGTAGCGAGCGTCATGCTGCGCTTTTTTTGGGGGCATCCAAATGACAAAAATTTTGCCTTTTTTTATTTATTTTGACTTGTACATCAACTTCAACTATTGGGAGAGCCATGTCATCACATTCAGGTGGGTGAAAAGGTAAAAAAACTTCCAAAAAATCACCTTTCTACCTGTTTTTTTAGAGGCACACTACACTTTTGGAGTAGTTGTGGGAGAATTTCGTTTTAGAGGTCTTGGAATAGTCACTTTCAGTGTTTTAGGTTTCTATGGCATAGTATACAGGAAAATATTTCTCCAACATATTTTAGATCCGGATTTGGAGCATGGAAACTCATCCAAAAACCTCTTACACTTGGCATGTTGTGTTTTCTCCTCGCACTTTGCGCTTTTCTGTCAACTCGTTGCGCTTTTTCCTGGAAGCCTATTTTCTCAGTTCAAAATCAGTTTCGATTGATGTAATTACTAATTTATGATGTTGTCATGATGTAATCAATGGTAAATATTCTTGTTAAGGTAAAAATTAGGTATATTCATCCTTGTGAATGCTTTTCAAGGTCAAATGTATCTGTTTTTCTACTATGAGGAGAGTTTGTTAACCTCCCTAGTCATTAGGTTTTTGTTGAGGAATTCATGTAAATTGTTCCCAAACTCTAGGATTCAACCCTTAAGAGAGGGGAAATGGTTTTTTGGCATGTATGTATGGATTTTTCAGTCATTTTGAGGGTTGGACATCAGAGGGTGGAATTCTTGTAGCTTGTATTTCATATTTTTATACAGGAAATCAAAGGACCAGTTGTAGCTATTAATTAGGAATTATTTTGTTGTGAGTTTTTGATATTGTATTTTATCTGTTATAGTTTTATATGAATGATATACATGTCTCATTTCCATATCTTCCTTCTTCAGTTATTTTCCGAAGAGGTTTATAAGCAGAATTCTTTCATGAAAGCTCTGTTTTGTTGGGAATGTCATTTTATGGAATCTTCCTTCTTGTTTAATGAATTCACGGTGCACATGCTCATTAATATTTTCTTTCTCTTTCAAACCCTACACTGCACTGACAAAACTCCTAATCCCATTACAAAAACATAGCTATCTTGATCCTCCATATCTCTTGAAACTGTGACCTTTGATACTTTGACCTAGTTACCTGATTTTCATCCCTGATCCAGCAAAAAAACCATAAATATTTCAAAACCCTAGATCTGAACTATCTATCCTAAAATCCATTCTTGCACTTGTAAAAACCCTTGGTTGTGTTTTTCATAGAGACAAACCTCTCTGTTTTGGTAGGGCTAGATACCAAACTAAAAGCTTGGTTTGAGGTTACCTCCATTGATATCCTTTCAGCCTTGGGACATTGTGGAGGCTAACATTTCTGGCGCTGTTGCTGGGGAATGAAGTGAAAAATATTCCCTGGGTGTATTATTACATTTTCATTGAATTCTAGGCCTTTGGGTGATAGGACCTAGTTTTCAAGAAGGCTGATTCAAGTTGCCGGAGCCAAAGTGTAGGAAAAAAGAATACACTAGCTCCTAAAAGGCATACATGATCGAATCTCGATCCAGATCCATCTTCTCTAGTTGAAGATCCGAAGAGACTCATAAGAAAACAAAGGTCTACACATTTAGAGATTCAGCCAAGTTCATCTACTTTGGTAAGGTCTGTTGGCAATATGATGCAGAGTGTTGTCCTTGATGGCAACCCACTTGATGAAGATGATGGCAACCTACTTAATGAAGTTGTTCTTGATGCTTTAATGATTTAAATCTGATGTTCTACAAGAAACGCAGAAGTACCAGAAAAATAAATATCAGCATGTGCAAGAATAATGATTAAAAGTGTGTGTCTTAAGGCATATGCGGGTTTGTCTAGGATAAGTAGCATATGCACGCGAAAAAGTATGTGCCAAGTCGCGTATGCTCAATTGCGCTCTAAATTTGTAAAACCAAGGGTTACTACCATGGTGTTGACCCATTGTATTGAATGATGGTTCACCTATGTGATCCCGTCCAGGAATACCATTGGGAGTTATGTGGTTTTGACTCATGGTATTGATGAGGGGTAACCCTATATAAGGAGAAGAAAATCAATGTGAAAAATGTGTGCATGTGTCTGGGCTTTGATGAATACTTCACTCTGAAGTATATCTGTATGGTTGAACCCTATTCCTAATTGATAGATCTGAATCTATGATGCACCTATGAACATGATGAAGGCTCAAGATCTCTAGATCTAGAAATGGTGAATCTCAAGGATGATCTAAAAAGAAGTGAAGAAGACCTGGCGCAATCCTGAGATTGAAGAAATCTGGGTAAGTCCATAGATCTGGTCTGTACTGCAAAGTTATCTTTTATAGATCTATATGCAGGTTCGTTTCATGAAAAGCGCGTGTACACGCGGGTCTGTGGAAGGAAAAGCACGTATGCGCAGTTAGAGTTTTTCCCTGAAAATGCACTGAAGTATATGCAGGTTCGTCTTCTGGAAAGCGTGTATATACATGGGTCTGATTAAATAAAAGCGCGTATGATTTCTGATCTAATGGTTGCTGAAGGTTGAATGCGTTTCTGCATATCTATTCTGAAGTTTGGGTTATATCTGATATTCTGGTTACAGTGATCTCACTGTTCTGTTTGAAGCAATGAGCAAGGTATGATTGTTGATAAGTGAAGGGTTGTGTTGAAGCTTTTTTGATCCAGTTTGAAAATTGATGAAACGTGGTCTGCAGTGGTGCTGAGGGTCGAAGCCTTCAGTCAGGGGTTGTAGCCCCCTTCCAGGAGAGGCTGGTAAAAAAGAGCAGGGGGTCGTAGCTCCCTTCCAGGATAGGCTGGTAAACGAGAGAAGGTAGTAGCCTTCTGTAGGTGGGTGCCTGCGTGCTGGTTTGAGTCTGCACCAGTACATGATTGTAAGAAGTTTTCTTAATAATAAAATTTGAAGGCTGAAACAACGACAGCGGTGATTTTCTCCCGAATTGGGTTTCCACCTAAAAATCCTGGTGTTCATGTGTGTTGCATATGTGTGATGATTATTCTGTTATGTCTGCACCTGTTTACTATTTCTGAAATATCTGATGAATGTATATTGCAATGATCTGAGTTAAGATTCAAACACATAATTAGATCTCTGGACATACGCGAGTTCTGTAAAGGATATCCACGTATATATGCTAGTTTCCTTCAGTAAAGTAGCATATGGGTTTTTAAAAAGGAAAAAGTAAAAGTTTGATTGTTTGCACTAAATACTGATTCACCCCCCCCCCCCCCCTCTCAGTATTTTTCCCAACAAGGTCTACATCTCTACCTTCAGAATTACTTTCACTTGAAGATATTCCTTTTTATCTAAAGTTCAAGTTATCATTGTTTAGATCCAAATCCATAACATATCTATCTGAAGTTGTATTTGACTCTTTAAAGCCTGAAACTAGTTTATCATCCGTAGAATCCAATTCAGAAGTAGATTTTTATGTGAAGGTTTGGAGTCAATTTGACAAGCTTAAAAAACTAGTAAACCATCTTCAATATACCTCTGAGAAAGCTTTCATACAATATTAGTGTTAGTGTCATTATTTTCATCCTGCCATCAGTGATCAAAATATACTCTTTTCATATTCATATCAGGGGTCCCACTCAGAATGTTTTTATCATTCCACTAGGTCAAGTAAAAAATTAGTCACTGATGGTAACCCTAGTCATAAAACTTCACTCTCCCTCAAAAATTCACATTTTTTGGCCCAATTTCATGTCTTGCTAAGCATAAATCATACTTGAAATCTCATTTCACTGTGTATGTCAGTCAAAGTCAACATGGAGTCTGGTCATTCAAGGTCCATTTAGGTCACTAGGTTTCATTTTCCAAGGTTCAATAATACTCCATTTCATCTCAATAAGGTCAGAAAAAGTGTGAGAGTGATTGAATAATACTACTTTATCATTTGAAGAAGATTTTTCAACATGTAAATATGATTTTTAAAGGTTGTAATTATGGTTTCAAAGTATTTTTTTCATACTATAGTGTAATTTTTTTTTTATTCATGTAATTTTATGGAAATACAAATGTAATAAGTACTTGGTCTCCCAAAATCTGCCAAATCAGTTCCACGTGCCAAAAAAGCACATGTCAAAGTGCAAGAGTTTTTAGTTCATCAATTGATCAAATGTCAAAGGGAGTTGTCTTTTCCCAAGGGTGCCCAAATCATCATTCTCTGCAAGCACTAAACCCTAATTTCCTCTCCCACTAAGCTAGGGTTTTCTATGAACTTAGAGACATCTGAGTAGAGGAGGCATAATTTAGGTCATATCAATAATTATAAGGTCATTTTAGCTCATAAGCATCATGTCTCCGTCATTTTTCAAGAAGTCATTCCAAGAGTCAAATCATTTTCCACTCATAGGGCCAGTTTTTCTTCAAAGTATGTTTCTGACCAAAAAATGATGCATTTGAAAAAAATGAGAGAGGTTTTTTCCATCATAGGTCCACAAAGAAAAACCTCCATTTTTTACATAGGTATCATGGTTTTGGAGAAATGTCAAAAATACAGGTGCTACAAGAGGTTTTCTGCACTTCTGGAGTGACCTTGAGAAAATCAAATTTTCTCCTAGATGGAGTATCCAAATGACTTTCTTTATGAGTCAAATGATAACTATACAAATTGATATTTCCAATGAGCTATCTTTAGCTCAAATTGGAGTTGAGGAAGGCCTCCAAAAGTTTCCTGCAACATCACACTGCATATTTTCACCCTCATTTTGCACTTTTTGATCAATCTTGGGAGAATCCATTTTTTATAGGTCGAATCAAGTCCATTCTGAAAGCTAAAGGCATATTTGGCAAGTATACAGGCTACGATTTCCAACGAGATATCCTGAGACCAATTTGGACACGGGGAAAGCACCCAAAAATCAGGCTGCAACATGGAGGGCGCAAATCACCATTTTGCTGATATTTTTTGGTTTTCCACTAAAATTTTGACTTTACTTCAGAAATTCATGTTTCTACCTATGTAATTAATGATGGTAAATGTAATTATGCTATGGATAAGTTAACTAGGGGTAGATTCATTAGGAAAAATTTGTCATTAAGTCAAATGAATCAGTTTGAATGAATTTAGGAAGGAGTCGCTTGGAGCTCCCTATACTCTAGGTATCAATTTAAATTATTGTGGATCAGCTCCTCAAATTAGGGATTCGAACCCTGAGGTTGGGAGAGGTTTTATGAGGCCTATATCATGTAATTTTTGACTCATTTTCAAATGTTGGAATCAATTTGGATGTTAGCTTATTGATAAGTGAACTATTGTACTGAGTTTTGGCTAGTTAATAAAGAAGAGTTGCAGTTATTTTTTGGGATACATGTGGTATGATGTTTATCATTATTTTTAGTTCAGTTTAATATGTTATAATTTGTTGTATTCATGTTCATTACATCTCTATTTTATTATTTCTTCCAAGTTGATAGGTAGAACACATGCTTGCTCATGCTCTGTTTAGGGAAAGTTATCATAATTTGTCCATTTTCCTCCATTTAGGAAGAATGCATCTCCCATGCTCTTCCTAACTTCTCATCGGTCTTAAAACCATCTCATCACAATCATATTTAAATTTTTAAGCCTTATGCCTACCTTGCCCCATTGAATCTCTGCAACCCTATCTCATTTTGCTTGACCTAGCTCCCTTGACCTAATATCTTCATCCAGTGAAACCCAACTCAATCAAATCAAAACAACCCCTACACACATATCTAGCCTAAAAACCATAATTCCTCTAGCCCTCTTGGCTGTGACCTTTGTGGAGAGAGCCCTCTCTGACTTGGTAGGGCTAGCTACCATGTCAAAATGTTGGTCTGTGGTTACCTCTGTTGGGATTCCTTCTTCAGCCTTGGGAATCTGGCTGAGTGATAAAAATCAGTAGGAGCTCTTTTCTGTTGATCCTATTTCAGCTTCATCTATTGAAATTGTTGTTTCTTCATCATCCACACTTCCTCCTACATAACCACCTCTCATACCAGCACCTCTTGTTGTGACTACAAGCTTACTTCCTAGGAAAAGTATGGCTAGATTTTCTCCATTAGTTATGTCGGGATAGCTCACTGATTTACCCCAGAACTATGGAAAAAATCTACCTCTTTTTTATGGAACCACCGATATTATAGCTAAGTAGCACATTGACAAGATCACAAATTTCATAGATTTAAAATAAGTAGACAATGATGATGTGAAGATGATAATTATTTCTTAGAGTTTCTTAGGAGAAGTAAAAAAATGGTTCAGAGCTTTGGCAGTTGGTTTAGTGTAGAATTCACAGTAGTTAATAGATATTTTCCTTGTTAAGTGGGAGGAAAAGAAAGCTCCACTTCAGATATTGACCGAGTATAACTCATTGAAAAGGCATCCTAATGAATCAGTTCAAGACTATACTACCCGTTTCAATAAGGTGTATAATTCCATTCCCATCAATATCAAACCTCCACCTGATTTGGCCTTGTTGCACCATCCATATTCCTTTGACCCTGATATGGCATGTCAGATTAGAGAAAGAAACCCTACCTCATTGGAGGAGATGCAAAAAAATTAGTGTTGAAGCCAATATTTTGATCAAGAAATCAAAAAGAAAAGTTGAAAGAAGAGTCACAATTAAGGAAAAACCATAATCTTTATCCGAAGTAAAATTGGATAGTTTCATTAGAACTGTGGAGAATATGGTAGAAAAAATTTCCATTTCAAAAAGGCAGCCAGAGAATCAAAACTGGAATCTAAATTTCCGAGGACAACAGTAGCAATCACAGTTTTAGGATTAAGAAGAGAGAACAGAGAGCTCCAGATCAGGAAGCTCAACAAAAAAATCTGCACCCCATTACAACAGAACTATGCCCAAGGACCTGAAGATGAAGATGAAATTGTTGAATAAAACCTTCTCTTTTCAAAAGATCAGGGACCTATTTAGCTTATATAGGATGATGAGTATATTGAAGAAACATATGTGCCAGATGACCATGAATTTGTACTTGCAAATGATGATGGGTTGGCAGTCCAATATGAAGACTATCAAATGGCATACCTAAATGCTCTCAACTTAGTGCAGAGACAGTACAGTTTGAGAAACTGAGATGTTCCTATTACTTCTACTTAAAAGAGGACAACTTAGCAAAAAGATACTCAACCCAAAAAAAATTCCCAAGCTAGTCCAAAAAAGGAGAAGTTTCCATAAATCAAAGCAAGAATAGTGACCCATCTACAAGTACATCAAATAAGGATAAGGAAGTGCAAAGGAAGGAATATCAAACAAAAGAGCAACCTGAAAAGCGAGATACCATTGTAAGAGATGTAGAGAAACAATCTAACTTTTTTAGCTTAGAGAGTGAAATTTCTAAGTTAAAGGTGTCCATTCCCCTCACTGAGCTTGTAAATAATGATAGATGTAAATATCAAATTTCCAAGATGTTGAAAGTAGATCACATGTCAGACATTGTCAATGTTAGTCATGACAGTCACAAACTTCTATTTGGTCCAGCCATAGATGGAAATCTTGAAGATAGTGAAGTCCCTCCATTTTATCTCAGCTTGAGGATTCATGATTACATTCTCCATAATGCCATGCTAGATTCTAGGGCCTCACATAATTTAATACCGAAGGCTATCATGGATAAGTTGGGGCGAGACATAACCTGACCCTATCATGACCTTTATTCTTTTGATTTTGGTAGAATTGGATGCCTTGGTCTTATTAAAGACTCAATTGTCTATCTGGATCATATTCCCCCCAAAAATGTGTTAATGGATGTTGTAGTCACTGACATACCTCCAAGGTATGGCATGCTACTTTCACGGTCTTGGGGAGAAAAATTAAGGGGTACTCTACAACTTGATTTTTCATATGCAACAATTCTGGTATTTGGCCAACTTAGGAAGCGATACCGAGAAGTGAAAATGAAATACATGATCACTAGAAAAGATAAACCTAAGAATCACCTAATTAATTCTGTACATACTGATTTAGAGTCCTCCATATTGTATAATGATCATGGTATTGATGATTTATATAGTCAACTTTTAGAAGGTGAATAAATATCATAATTGTCAAATAGTGTCCAAGCGGTCTTGAAAGAAAAAAATAGAAATCAGAATTCCAAAATCTTGCAGCCAAGCAGTTCAAATCAAAATCCAGTAAATTCATAAAAGATATCATTTGAATCAAAGAAAGGTAAAGAACAGGTTGAGAGAACTGGTTAAAAATAAAAGACAGATCAACCCACAGAATTTCAGCATGAAGAGGGTCTTTGGACCATGGATTTCGATGGTCCTTTTGGAAAATATGGAGTTGGTATCAGAATCTAGATCCATAGCCCAATAAATCAGTCTTATAAAGTCCCACAGAATGTAATATAGTGTTCTTATAAGCTAGATTTTGACTATTTGGACAATGAGGCAGAGTATGAGACCTTGATCACAGGTCTCCGAATTTTGAAAAGGCTAGGCGCGAAAATAATTGAAATATATGGTGACTCCAAGTTGGTGATAAAAAATGTAAAAGGGGAGTACCGGGCTAGACATCCTAGGATGAGAGATTATCATAATTTTTTTCTTGATATTATTAAAATTTTTCTAGAATATGCATTGTCTATGATTCCTAGAAATTAGAATTTTATGGCTGATTCACTTACCACAACAACCAACAATTTTAAGATTCCTATTCATGCTACTAAAATTTTTTAAATTCATGTGAAACATCGCCCGAATTTCCTTGAAAATATGAGATATTAACAAGTATTTTGGGATGATAAACAAATAAACAACTTTATGTAGATGGAAGTGGAGTTTTCTAACTCCCATATTGATGAAGTGTATAATGAAGATGATCAGGTAAATGAAGCTACCGAAGTTGAGGTGATGAAACTAAAGGAAAATAACATTCCATGAGGTCTAGTACCTTTGGAATAGTTATTTGGTCATGACTATTTCACCAAAAATCAAACAATGGTCCCCATAAAAGCGGGTGTTGAAAATGTAAACATTGGTACAGTAGATAACCTCAAGATGGTCAAGTTATCAAGGTTTTATCCCCTGATTTGAAAGGTAAATATACATCTCTCTTGAATTATTTTTCTGATGTATTAGCTTGGGAGTATTCATATTTAAAAGTGTACAAAAAAGACATCATCTAACACACCATCCCAATCAAGTTGTATCAAAATCCATTCCACCAAAAGCTGAGGAGAATCTATCCAAAATTGTTGCCATTGATCGAAAAAGAGGTAAATAGAATTTACAAAGCTTGTATTATAGTTCCTATTTGACTTTCAAAATTTCTGTCTAACCTCATGCCGGTAAGGAATAAGATAAAGGAGATTCGTCTTTACATAGATTTCAAAAATCTGAACAAGGTGTCCTTAAAGGAAAATTAACCTTTGTCGAAGATGGACCACATCTTGTAAAGGGTTATTGGGGCTTCAAGTATGTCGCTTCTAGATAGATATTCAGGATATAACCATATCTTGTTGCATGAAGATGACCAAGAGAAACAAACATTTACAACGCCATGGGGTACCTTCATGTACGCCAAAATTCCATTTGGGCTCAAGAATACAAGGGATACATTTCAACATTCTATGGACACCTCTTTCTCAAATGAGAAGGACGTATTTCTTGTAGCTTACCTATATGATGTTATTGTATTCTCACGGTCAGATCATGAGCACCTACACCACTTGATAACAATGTTTCAAAAACGCAGAAAATTTGACATCTCGTTGAATCCTAAGAAAAATTTATTTTAGATGGAGGATGGAAAACTACTTGGGCTCATCATCTCAAAATATGGCATCTACATTGATCCCTCCAGGATCGAAGCAAGTCAACAGTTGGAATTCCCAAGGAACAAAAAGGAGATCCAATCATTTAACGGTAAGATAAATTTTTTGAGGAGATTCATCCCCAATCTCACGAAGAACCTTAGAGATATGACATATATGCTAAAGAAGGACATCGAGGTAAGATGGTCAGAAAATTCAAAGAAATCATTCAATTCAGTCAAATTTTCTTTAGCATACGATACCACATTTATCAACCCTAATTATACTTTAGACTTCATTATCTTTTCATTCGCTTCCAATCACTCTTTGGCTGCCACACTAATGCATAAAAATGATTTAAAGACGGAGCAAACAATTTCCTTTTTTAGTTGGACCATAAGAGATGCAATGGTGAGATACAACATATTAGAAATACAAGTTTTGGCCTTGGTGAAAGCATTGAAAGACTTTTGGGTATACATCCTACACTCTCACATCATAGATTATGTTCCAAATGCAACAGTTAAAGATGTATTGATGTAAAATGATCCCGAAGGGAGGCGAGGGAAATGGATTCAATCATGCTTGAATATGATTTGGAGATCAAGCCAAAAAATATGATCAAGGGACAGGGTTTGGAAAATTTGATGGCAAAATCTAATTTACATGCGCTAGACATAAATATGATTTCTGCACTTTCTGAAGAGGAGGCTGATGACTTGTTGACACAGGTATCTCATATTTTCATTTCATCCTTTTGGTATGTTGATATAGTTTATGTTCTGCAAAATTTAAATCCTCTTTCAGGTATGTCTAAAAGAAAAGGTAGATCATTGAAATTAAAGGGTTCAAAATATTGTATTCTAGATAGTGTTTTGTATTGGAAAGATTTGGGAGGTGTCTTGTTGAATTTTCTTGTTGAAAGTGAAGCAAAGGAGGTGATGAATGACTTTCACAAGGGTGATTGTAGCAGTCATTTATTCTGGAAGACCAAAACGAACAAATTTTTGAGGGTTGGTTTCTATTGGCCCACTCTTTTTGCTGATGTGTACAAGACTGTGATGAGCTATCATGAATGTCAAATTTTCCAAGGGAAGAGGAAGTTGCTCTTGCTTCCTTTGCAACCCATATCAATCCAGGCACCATTTGAGCAATGGGGTCTCGATTTCATAGGTGAGAGCCATCCTTCATCATCCTCCCACAAAAGTGTATTTTGATAGCTACATATTATTTTACAAAGTGGATTGAGGCAATCAAAACCAAGAAAGAAACTAATTTGGTTATCATTCAATTTTTGGAATCTAATATCTTATCTAGATTTGGTTGTCCGCAGAATATCATCATGGATAATGCAGTTTCATTTAAGTCCAAAAATATGGTGGAATTTTGTGAGAAGTACAATATCACGTTGGGTCCTTCAACTTCATACTACTCATAAGGCAATGGATTGGTCGAGTCTTCGAATAATTCTTTGGTAAATATTATCAAGAAGATGCTAGAGGTAAATAAGAAAAATTGGCATAAGAAACTCATCAATACCTTGTGGGCAGATAGAGTAAGTAATAATAATTCCATAGGCATGTCACCTTTTGATTTAGTGTATGGAGTTTATTTAGTCTTTCCTACTTCGATTTAGTCTTTCCTACTTCTCTTGTTGTTCCAGTTATGATGATATTGCAAGAACTTGGAAGTGAGCCGAATGATGTTCAGTGGCAGAGAAACCAAATGATTCATTCACAACAAACCAGGGAGGAAGTGTTTCAAATCACTTGTAAGCTTCAAGAAAGAATCAAGAAATTTTATGACCGGAAAAAAAAGGCAGATGACTTCAATATGGGTGATGTGGTCCTTTTTTGGGATGCTCAAAATGAAGATAAAGGAAAGCATCGTAAGTTAGATAATTTGTGGAAGGGATTGTACATGACTTCATCTTCAAGAGGGAAGATTGCTTAATTGTTGGAGGAAATGAATGGACAAGACTATGGAGGAGGAGTAGCAAGATGAGCCAACTCGATTTCCGAAAGCTACAAAGGACCATGCAAGCATTTATTTCACTCATTCCATTGGAATTAAGAACTAACTCACTAGAAAATACTATCTTAGCACAACAAGCATCGAAAGACACTCCACAAAGGTGATTGGAACCCTCTCTATTCAACCACACTGCGTTTCAACCAACCACGCAATGTTTTTGACCCTTCGCTACGTTTTCAATTCTAGAGGAAAAAAATTCATCTTCAAGGGTTTTCAGTGGAAATTGAAGGTTCCATCAGCCTTTTGACAAGTAATTTGAAGCTCTTTCCACCTCCTATCAACATTTATTTCATCGTTTCAGTGGTGAAACCCTCCCACAGTCCCCATGCTACGTTTTTGGTGGGTAATCTCCATAGTTTGAGTTGCAAGAAAAAATACCTAATTCACTACATATTGTACCCTTCTCCACACCTAAATACATTTCCCACAACCCTCTCACCCTCATTTCCCTAACCCCTACACCTAACCCTAGCTCCTACGTTGCGTTTTTGGGCAGTTTTAGGGTGAGGATTGTGTTTTAATTTCCTACACTAATCCCTACACTCTTTTTGTAATTCTCCACCTCCCTAAGCCTCCTAATACATCTATCTACCTCCCAAAATTTTCCTACACACACATCTTCTCCCTAATCCCTTGATCCCCTCACTTATTTCCCATTTCTTTCACTAGGGTTTTTCTTTGAAAATTGTAACAAATGGAGGGAGGAAAGAAACCATACAACAAAGGAGTAAATTTGTCAAGGCTTGAGCCACTTAACACTCAGGGGTTTATGTATCCATCATTGGCCAAAAAATGTTTTAAAAATGTAGGATGTTTAGGGTTTTGTGAGTGAATCCAACAAGTGGGATATCATGCCAAGTTAACAATCTTGTTTGCCACAAACCTTAGGAAATATAAGGTCACCATTGCAAGAGTGATTTTTACAATTTCAACTGATGCCATAGCCACAGTTATAGGGATACCAAACAATCGATAAAAGTGGTTCAAGAACTCAGACTTGAACGTTCAAAATTACAGAGCTTTCATTAAAAGTCATTATAGATATGGCATCAAGAAAATTTTTCCTTTGGCCAGTTGCTTGAAAATTTTTCTCCATTTATGAAGGCCACAATGAGGTATTTCACATGTGATGGTAGATTCTCAAGGTAGTACAAATATCATGTCATATTTTTGATGCATTTCATAGGTGTAAAAACTCTCAACCTACCCTACTGTCTCTACAAAAGCTTTGCTAAAATGGAAGAGAAAATGCAACATAAAGAGAGTGACCACCAAGATAGTCGTTTCCACCATGGCCTCATAAAAATCATTGTCTTACACTAGATTACACTATTGAAAATATCTTGGGAGACATTCATTCAGTCCACTGTCTTTTTTCCCCCTGATAATCAGCCTACTATCCAAAGTACACCATCAGAACCATCCAAGCCAAGGGAGGTTGGCTCATCTTGCAGAATTTTAGTCAAGAGGACACCTAGAAATGAGGTGACTCAAACATATCAAAGAAGAAATATACTTATGTTTTCTCCAAATTTTTTGAAAGGGCCAAGTCTACATCAACTGAACATGGATCATCATCACACCATGAAGCACCTTTGCAAGATGAGGATCCATTCCATCTTGACACTAACATGGCAAACTTGGAGGTGAATTAAGAGAACAAAATAGTAGAGAACATCATCATGGAGAAGGATGTTGATATCAAATAACTTAAGGAGATCTTGTCAAAGGCTAAATTTTTGGTTTCATTATTGCAGCAAGAGAATATGCAATTAAAGGTAAATCAACTACTCTTGAATAAGCCTAAGGTTGATTTGAATAAAGAATATGTAAAGGGTACAGCAGTAGTTGAGATTGATGATTCAGATGATCACGAGGAGCGGGTAAGAAGAAATATACCAATGACAATAGGCCTAAAGAGGGCACTTGAGCAACAAAAAATAATCTCCACCAAGAACTCAAATGATAGTTGATGAGGTCATCTTGGTAGAAATTGAAAAAAACAAGGTAGGATGGTTTTATAGAGTGAATTTCCACATGGAAATTCTTCTTAAGAAGGAAAATAGGAACAAAAAACTGGAAAGACACATGGCCATGCATTACTACACAAGAAATCAAATGTCTCAAATAAGAATCAAGCAGTTGAAGAAAATAGCACAATGAGACAAAAAAGAGAATGTTCTTGGGTTTGATAGCCGATACCTTTTTATTGCCTAAAAAATCCTTTTCCTTTTTCATCATTAAAATATTTTGACATGTACATCAACTTCAACTATTGGGAGAGCCATTTCAGCACATTCTGGTGGGTGTAAAGGTAAAAAAACTACCAAAAAATCACCTTTCTTCCTGTTTTTTCAGAGGAACACTACGCTTTTGGAGTAGTTGTGGGAGAATTGAGTTTTAGAGTTCTAGGGCAACCATTTTCAATGTTAGAGGGTTCTATGGTGTAGTAGAAAAGCATAGCTTTCTCCATCATCTTTCAGATCCAGATTTGGATCATGGGAACTCCTCCAAAGGCCTCTTACACCTGGCACGCTGTGCTTTCTTGTCAATTCGCTGCGCTTTTTCCTGGAAGCCTATTTTCTTAGTTCTGTTATTCAAACTCAGTTTCGCTTGATTTAATTACTCATTTATGATGTTTTCATGATGTGATTAATGGTAAATATGCTTGTTAAAGTGAAAAATAGGTATATTCATGCTTGTAAATGATTTTCAAGGTCAAATGTATCAGTTTTTCTATTGTGAGGAGAGTTTGTTAACCTCCCTAGTCATTAGGATTTTGTTGAGGAATTCATGTAAACTATTCCCACACTCTAGGATTTGACCCCTAAGGGAGGGAAATGGATTTTTGGTCTATATGTATGTATTTTTCATTCATTTTGAGGGTTGGACATTAGAGGGTGGAACTCTTGTAGCTTTTATTTCATGTTTTTATACAGGAAATCAAAGGAACCGTTGCAAATATTATTAAGGAATTCTCATGTTGTGAGCTTTTGATATTTTATTTATTTATTATAGTTTTATATGAATGATATACATGTATCCTTTCCACATCTTCCTTCTTCAATGATTTTCCTAAGAGGGTTATAAGCAGAATTATTTCACGAAATCTCTATTTTTTTGGGAATGTCATTTTATGTAATCTTCCTTCTTGTTTAATGAATTCATGGTGCACATGATCATTAAGATTTTCTTTCTCTTTCAAACCCTACACTACACCAACTAAAATCTTAAGCCCATCACAAAAATATAGCTATCTTTCTCCTCCATATCTCTTGCAGCTGTGACCTTTGATAATTTGACCTAGTTACCTAATTTTCATCTCTGATCCAGCAGAAAAACCCTAAATCTTTCAAAACCCTAGAGATGAGATATCTAGCCTAAAATCCATTCTTGCACCAACAAAAACCCTTGGCCGTTTTTTTCATAGAGATAGCCCTCTTTGGTTTGGTAGGGCTAGCTACAAAACTAAAAGTTTGGTTTGAGGTTACCTCCATTGATATCCTTTCATCCTTGGGACATTGTGGGGGTTAACATGCTTCTCAAGGCTAAACAACCTCACCCTCATCAATAGAAACCAAGTTTTACCATAATCCACACCATATCACTAAGCCAAAACAATAAACATGTAATAACATGATTTTCCATGATCTCCACCATATCACTAGGCTAGAAAAATCATGGATGCCACCAAAATTCTCCATTTACAGTGTGAGGAATTTTCCTATCTCCTAGTCTCTAAGATTTATTGCAATCCATAGTCTAATATAGGGATCACTAGGCCATAACTGAGACTCCAATCTTTATACTTTACCGTATATCCCATCCCGGAATTCCTAGGCCTAATGGAGAGCACCCACCTCTAGGATTTACTGTATATCCTTCCACTCTTAGGCCAAGGGTTCCTAGGCCAACCGAGGCAACACACTATTCGTCTTTACTGCAACCCAAAATCTGGTTCAGGGGTTACTAGGTTATGTGTTCTTTCATTCAAATATCCACCTCACTCAACTTTGAATCCATCCAGAAATCTAGCTCACCCAAAAAGCATGATAACCCCATCACACCATGACTATCCGTAAATGGAAAGGCTAGGCTGAAAAACACTGTCACACTTGGAAAAACCCATGCCAGTGACAAAAATATAACCAATAACAGACATTCAACACCATGCATGCCAAAACTAGAAATGAAATCACACTTGCAAATCGATACCTAAAAAGAATCTCGGTGTAACTGCTTGATCCTGCTCTCCCTTGGTTGATATTTGCTTCCTCTTTTCCTTCTTTTCCTTTCTTGATCCAACGCTAAAATTCTCCAATAAAAAACTAATTTTCCAAGAGTGTGAGAGAGAGAGAGATAATAGAGAGAGAGAGCTCCAAAACTGAACTAACAAAAAGTTACACTTACAAAAGGTGCCAACTGATCCTTAGAATATTTTTTATCAATTAGGACTCTATTTTCTTCATTTTCCATTATTTTCCTTCATTTTACTCCACACATGCAACCTGTGAACTTTCACATTCATTTTCTCCTATTTTCCAATATTTTTGTAAATAAATTACCAAAAATTCCTTTTTTCCTTTCCAAATTCCGTAGCCATTTCCTTTTCCAATTTCCTTAGCCATAATAATCGAAATGAACACTCACACTAGGATGTTTTCCCAACATTCAACTTGGAATAAGTATCCCAAAATTTGTGGTTATTATTTTTCCTTTATTAACTTTTATTACATGGAATTTTCAGCAAGCTTGTTACATCCATGGTCTCATGGATGAGCAAAAATCAGGATACAATTTCTTTGAGTAGTGATGAAATTGAATATGTTGTTGCAAGTAAGGTTTGTTGGGAAGCATTTTGGAATAAGAATTTGTTATCAAAATTTTTTGAATGACTGCGTATCCCTACATGGATACATTTTGATAATGAGAGTTATATAAAATTGACAGAATAATCGGGGTTTCATGCTAAGACGAAGTATATAAACAACAAGTACCACTACATCTGAAGCTTGGTACGAGACGGGGTCATGGAGTTGCACTATATACCAATATATGAACAAGTAGTAGACATGTTGACTATAGTGTTACCAAACGAAGCTTGAGTACCTGACAGGTAAGCTTGGTTTGGTGGATATCTCTTCCCTATTTGAGAGGGAGTGATATCAGATAGTTCTTGTCTTTATGGGTTGGGCACTAGACTAGGACTAACAGTTGTAATTCTTAGTGAAGGCCATAAATAAAGAATGGAGTCTGGAGGATTAGATAAGCATCTATATTAGAACTTCTTATGGATTGTAGAATGCAAGGAAAGAAGTTGTTGATCGATGCTCTTTGAGGATGAGGTAGGGCATCCAAGATAATATTAGTCAAAGAGGATTAATATTATTTGAGGATCCATTTTTTGGAATCCAAGATAAGAATAGTCCTAAAAGGACATACCTTGTAAACATCTGGATGGGTTATGTTCCTTGATAGGTAGTGTGGAATCTCACATAAAGCCTCCCAACGTAATTCTCATAATTAAATATGAGCTTGTATATTTAAGGCCTTCAGGGACAGTGTTTTTTATGATAAATATTCTTGAAAAAATATGGCTTTTCAATATGAATCTTCTTATGAGAATGCTTCAATATTGAGATTCCTTGTAATATGAATACCTCCCTAGTTAAGAGGGATTTTTGAAAATTGTAACTAGGTCTAGTCTTCATTATGATGTAATTGTAATCATGACATTGTATATACTTTATAAAGAAAGAAAAATAAAGAAAAATAAATTATATGTTATTTTTGGAGTATGGGTTTCATACTCAAGTTTGGGTCAAAAGCATGTTCTTTGTGCTTTTAGGTCTTCTAGGTCTTTCTAGGATAAAGAAAAATATTAGTCATGTGGCATATTCCCATTTGGAATCATTGTAATGAATAAAAATATTTATTTTGTCAGCAAAAATCCATGGATAATTCCAAGACCAAGTTGACCAAAGGAGCAGATCAAGTCGGCATAAAGGGAGGGAATTTGACCCTCAAGAAAGGCTTTATAAATGAGAGCAATTCTACTCATTTGGAACAACCACTCAAGCAATTTTGATCTACAATAGCGAAGAAGGAATAGATTAGTTGGAGGGACGAAGAAGAAGGATAGAATCCAAAATTTGTCTAAATATAAAATTCTCTTGTTTTTCTCTAGGGTTTGTGAAGCTTCTAGTTGCAGGGGGCCAAAGTTCTGTTGTAGGGGGTTGAAGTTCTATTGCAAGGGGCTGAAATTCTGTGAAGCAGTTGTAGGGGGTCGAATTTGCAGCATCAAAGAAGCAATATCGAAGTTGTAGAATTTGTATCAAGAAATATATTGCTAGGGGTTGGATTAGGGCTTGGAGGGTTTGTTGGATTTGGTATTTGGGTATTGGAAGTCTCTTTTGTAAGTAGATTCTAAATAAGAAAAGAAGCATTTTCTCGGTTTTCCCCTTGGAGGGGTTTTACCTTGGCTTGGAGCCTATATATTGTGTACTTTGTCTTGATGTGATATTCACTATTTTGTTAATTTCTTAATGAAGAAAGGTCTAATAAAATAACAAAGGTCCAACACATATCAGAAGAAATTATCAAGTTAAGGAAAATCATATAAATACATAAGTCTCATGATTTTGTAGCAGATAGTTTCCATCATTGCAATCACATATCCCTTAGCCTTGTTGTTATCCTTCACTCGATATTTTTATCCTTCCTAGAGGGATCATTGTGATGAGTGGTTTTCATTTCCAACCTCTATGCTTCACCTTTCTTAGGGAGGTTCCTTCAACTTAGAAAATTTTTCTACCCTTTATACCTACTCATTCCTCCAGAACAAGATTCCTCCAAAATTTTCTCATGCTCATAAAACATTGAAGGGTATCAAGCATCCTTTTACCTATTTAGGGCTCATTAAAACCATGATAAAAAGACACCATGTATCTAGCATATTACTATCTCTTCTTTAAGTTGGTTAAACCAGGAAGAAGACACTTTATCGAGTATCATTTTATCTCTTTTTTGGGATTCTTAAAGTTGAATTAAAAAGACACTATTAAGCTTACTTATCTTATATTTTATTCTTTCTAAACCATGACAGAGATAACAACCAGTAAAAAGAGAAGGGAGGGAAACTTGTTTTTTCATCTATCATTCAAAATGGAAGTGTAATTCGTGTCACCCTTGAACATGGCACCTATTTTCATTAGTACCTTACAACTGGTTTTTAGCTTTCCTCAAATTCGTACCATACATATGAGTCTTTTTAATATTATATTTGGTTACTCTTCCAATCACTATGGAGCATGTTTCAATGCCTCCTATGTTATCGCATGATATCACTTGGTGCTCATTAGTCAATTTTTCCAAGTCACTTTTGTTTCATGTCATTACATGTTCAAGGGGAGTCTAAACCTCAATCAACCATTTGTAGTCCTAATTTACCTTTTGCATCAACCATTTGCATTCTTAGTTGACCTTTTGTGTCACCCATCCCTTTGTTAGTTGTACTTTGTGACTTCAATTATTTACATTATAGGATTGGTATATTTCATGTCATTTATGGGGGATACATTAAGGCCCTCCTTTGATTAATATTCTCCTATCGAATTCAACTCATGATCCAAGAGCTTGATCTAGGAACCAATAATACCTTGAAGCTTACAAACCTCAAGGGGAGGCTTCCACGCAATCAATAGTGGGTATACCTATTTAAATCATGATTGTTAAAATGCATGAGTGTTCAATGTTGACACATTTATTCACACTTTATAGATTGTTCTAGCCACCTTGGGGTCCATTTTCATCATTGGTGGGTCCCCTCTTGTATATTAATGGTAACTCTTAATGACCGGTAATTAGAAAATGTCTACCATGCTCAAAATGAACTCATCCACATGTTGTAGATTTATACCATCAAGTCTGACTAGAAGAGCTTCGGCTAGGGAAATCTTACTCTTATATGACACCCTTCCTAAATTTCATTATATTATGTACCATCTTATGCATTTTGAAAACTACACAAGGGAACCTCTTCTATATGTGTCCATATCCCTCCTAACATAGAATGTGACATAGAAATAAATTGTATTTGATGGTCACTATGTTATCCTAGTTGTTGTGGTGGATTAGTCGCACGGGTGTATGAAATCACACCAGCTTAAAGAGTGTGGTCTACTCTTTAAACTATTGGTAACATGCAGAAAGTGGTGGAGCACAAAAGCACACAATTCAGTGAAAAAAAGTATGCGAATGTATGCTCTAAGTAAATTAAAACTAAAACAAAAATATACAGAAGCTATCAAAGAGAGTCAAAACGATAATAATACCAACGACGGCTCAAAGGCCTCTTCTTATTAAACGTTTGAAATGGAGAAGAAATTTTACCCACTTGCCAAAGGGCACCTAGGCAATGGCTCTAGGTCTCGATGCAAGGATGTTTCCTTCCAAGATTTGCCTCTGATGCAGTCTCCCTCTCTCTCTGTCGTGGTGGACTAGGATTGCTGGGTCGTCAACGGTCGAGTCCTCTTCAGATCCAGCTTCGGGTCACGCACTGTTGGTGTTTCTTGGGAAAATTTGGCCAGCATAACAATGTGATCACCATTTATTCATCTCTTGGTGGCTTTATATAGGGGAGTTTCAAATCCTCCTTCCTTCCATTGGTACATGATGGATGGTGACCCAAGGGAGAGGTATGATTCCATTGTGTGCTCACATGATGTCTAAGGAGGTGCTAGTGGTTGTCCTTAGGCGGCTTCATATAAGGAGTAACTGTCCTTTGCTTGGTATGGTCTCAAAAATCGAAATTTTTCCATTTCCAGGAATGCGCGCTTATCAAGCAAAAAGGCACACAAAAGGTGCTCTTCTCGAAGGATTAAGCATGCAATCTAGCATTTAAGACTAGTTCAAATCTGATTTTCTCAAAAACTTAGAGATTTTAAATACTTTCTTGATTCCATAATGTGTTCTTGCCCTGTAAATCCTTAGGCTTGACATTAATTAATGCCATATTCTGCTATACGATTTTCCAGTGTTAACAGTTTCCACCTAATGTGTGAGGTCTAGGAAGGATTGTATAGCCGAAATACATTATAGATTCTTTTCTGTATCGTGCGCAGAGAGAGAGAGAGGCCTGTGTGAATCTTGGAATCGAAAACACCTTGCACCGTTTCCGAGATGACCATGGCCTAAGGGACCCCTGCAAGCAAATAAAATATGCAACATATATACAAAATTTCAATGAGGCGGGCATGTCCCATGCTCATGATGTTATGGCTAGTTAAACAAAATTGACAGATACATGTGTTGTCTATGTCACTACTGTGGTAGTGATGCTGGCGGTTGTTGATGACAATTGCTGATGCCCTCAGGGGCATTTTTCTTTGACGATAGGTGGAATGTGGTACCCATATGCGTAAACTTGGTATGGAATCTAGCTGTGCAATGTACGCATATGTACTGGCTGGGACCTTCCTGTGTAAGCATTGTTGACAGAGACGCTTATGGAGGCACGAGTCTTCGACAGATCTAATCAAAGTGCAATGGTTGTAAGGTATGATACCATCGTGACATGAAAGATTTTGATGTAGTCAAATGTTAAGAGAATCAATGAAATTTGTGGACAATTATGTCTCCCACAGTGCCACCCGAGGATACCCCTTTTCATGGGGAGGGGTGATCCAAGGTACCGCTTCCTTTTTGGAAAAGAGTTGTCGAGGTTGACAAAAAGGAAGCCTTAACCAAACCATGGGTCACCGATTTGAGGGGTCGAGGACCTAGATGTGATGGGTTTAACATAGGCATGTTGGTGAGAGGTGACTAAAATTGGATGATGGGATTCAGTGGCCTGAGGTCGAAGTATACTTTAGCAGCTAAGCGGCAGTCATAGTTATTTCTGAAGGGAAAATCCATGGAGTCAATAGGACTTCCAAGGCAAGTGTGAATCGGCTATGAATGTCTTGATGGTGCATGCATGGGGGTGAAATAATCTGACCAAGGGGAATGAGGGATTGCTGCCATGGGGGAAAAGATGAAATATGAGGGAAAAGAGGCAAGGGGCATTGTTGGCGGTCTTTGTACACTTATTAAAAGAATAAAATAATAAGGTTTGGTTTGTACAAAACACAGAGTTGGGTGTCCCAAAACATGAAAAGGGTTCACTCACTGAAGGCGTGAGGATGGTGTTTCGCTGGGGGTGGGGGTCCCATTGGTCGGTCTCATGTGCAGGGTTGCTGAAGCGGATGAAGAAGTGTTGCAGATGGGTTTGTGCTGATGGAGGTATGGTTGGCAAAATGCGATGCGCAGAGGTGAGCTTTCAATCTGCTTGTACAACCTGATTATCCGGGAAGGGGGTTTGACTTTGAATGGTAAGCTTGACCTTATGCATGATGAATAGATGGGCACGAGGTGTTTCCAAAACTGAAGTGGTATGGCCATGTCATCACTTGTGCTATGATATATGGTCTACTTTGGGTGACAAGCACCATGGAGGGGAGGATCTACCGACCAACGCGGATTTTCATCATGTGCAGGGTGAGGTGATGATAAACGTGGTCGGGTATGAGGACCCTATGGTTTATTTCTAATGCAGAAATGATGTTCTAGGACTCTATCATGCTAGGGGTAGAATGATACCTACTCCGGGACCTTCAGTGGATGGTGTTGTAAGCGGGATGCGGGTTCTTCCTACAAAAACAACTACCTCAAGTGAAATCATCTTCTTTTCTTCAAATATTATTGAAAGACAGGAGCTTTTAAAAAAGAAGATGGGAGAGGGCATACCTGTTGGCGCTAAAAAAATTATTTTCCTTGGAAAGCGAATGTGTGGCACTGCTTTCGTTTGTCATGGCATACTGATGATGGTGCAACTTACGGTTTGTGGAATGGACCTTCTGATCTCCTGTTATGGTCCTCTGAAGTTCTAGAAAAGGGCGATAAATATGGGATTATGGCCCTAATCCTATTCATTTGTACTTGCTGAGTTTTGGGAGATCATAGGTGCTTTGCAGAGCCTTTCTTTCTATTGCGGTCAGCCCGTGTACCAGGGATTAGCGATATTATGCCGAGGTAACTTTCATGACATCCTGCATTGTAATTTCTTTAGTTTGATGGTGCCGGGGCTGTACAAATTAGGTTTGTACGGCCTTTGAGGTAATTTTTTCCTAGATTGCACGGGCGATCTAGGAAAAAGAGCACCTTTCTTGCACACAATTCTGAGGGACAAGCGCATGAGGGCGTGTTGTTCCATATTTTTTGTGCACAAAGGCACGCATGTGAAGAAGAAAAGTGTGTGAGGGTGCATCTGTGAAGAGGACAGGCGCGCAAAGGCCATAGTGACATAAAATTTTGGTTTCTTGTGTTTTTTTTTGTTTTTCTCTGTGCTGATGGGTGCATGTGTTGCTTGGCAGGTTAGTGTGGAGAGAGCAGGATTGGCCCGAGATCCGAACCACTCTAGCTGCTAATGTTGGGGTGCACTGTCAGTTGGCCACATGGGGCCTTCTGAAGTTTGTTGAGAATGAGTTCCTTTAGTCTCAATACTGACCATTGTGTTACATTATACATCATTGGCACTGGAGGCGCAATATGTTTGTACTGCGGTGGATGAACCTAGTGATCCATCCTGAGACGGATATTTACTTTGTGACCGAGTTACTTCCTCAAGGCGAGGCTCTGAGGTACCCACTCTCTGCTGGGAGAGTGAACCTAGACAGATTCTGGAGGCGGCATTGCGGTGGTGCACCTCTTACTGAGGGGTGCATCAACATTGCATCAGTGACAGATGTGGCAGAGCAGTGTTCTTTGGTAGTTATTGTGCGACTAGCGGGGTCGTTTACTCCACATCGGGCATCTGGCCCACAGGTTCGAGTTTTACGTTGACTGCGGGGCAGGCACTTCTTTGATTTCACCTAATTTTTTTTTGATGCGATGGTGTTGCAATTGAACAAGGTCCAATGTGGATCTAAGTCATTTGTGTATGCTAGCATCTTGTGCAGCATTATGTACGAGAGGGTGGTGCTGTTGAGGCCAGTGGTGGCGGTGCCCATTGGGGGGCCACAGGAGCCACAGATGAGGAGGTGGGCTTCGGTGATGCCACGGGGCGGTGGTGGTAGGGTGGGGCGTTACTGGAATGCCATGACAGAGGCCTGGTTTGAGGCCAACCCACAAATGTTTTTTCCATACCTGTATGCGGGAATGGACTTCTAGGGTGACACAGACATGGGTCTCCCTTTTAGTTATGTTTGGGGACCTGTAGGTATGTGTTATATTTTTTCTGCATTTTTCAAGTATTTATGTTCTTATGTGTTTTTTTCTTGACACTGACATTATTTTGGTTACTCGTGTAGATGTTGGCGAGGTAGGTCTCCCTATGGCCCGACTAGTGGGTCACGACCCTCTACTACGACCTCGAGGTGGTCAAGGAGGAGGTGATGCAGGTGGACCAGGTGGTGGTGCCAGTGGACCTAGTGGAGATGGTGCTAGCCCTTCTGGTGAGGCTAGCAGCTTGGCTGCAACAGAGGTTGCGGCCGAGCGAGCTCATGCAAATGCTGCTGAGGCGCATATTGCGGTACTTACGGCTCAGGTGACCGCTCTTGAGGACTTCCAAGGTATTGTGGACCACTTGACCTAGGGTATGCCTGCTCGAGGTTTTATGGATGACTTTAAGGAGGTCTGGTTAGAGATGGTGATGGTCTGTAAGAGGGATTATCGGCCCACTCTACGTCGGGTAGGATCGCAGTGGCGACAGTAGCTCTAGTGGTGGCACCAGGAGAAGTGGTAGGTCTAGGTGCTCCTCTTAAGGGGGAAGCCCCCTAGAGTAGTTTTGTACATAGGGAAATCACCTGCTATGAGGATGCTTCCCTGATTTTTTGACGACTTTTTTATCTTCGGGCTGGCCAGTGGGCTAGCGATACTATTTTTTGTACTTAGATACACATATTTTTTGATATATATATGAGAGATCTTTTTGCAGCTCTACATGGTGTGCTTATTTATTTCGGTTTATATATTTTGGTTATGCTGATGGATATCTATGTTTTTTTTTTTTATGGATGATGGTTTATTCGAGATACATTCCAATCTAGGATATTGTTAGCTATGCGATCAACTGTTTGGTTTTTATTCCTTAATACATGTGAAAATGTGATGTAATCAAATTGTCTACTAAATATTTTGGCATGCAAATATTTTCTAAACAAGTGTGTGTCTCTGGTTTCAAATGTTTGGTTTAGCTATGATACTACTAACTAGGAATCAAGGTAGATATGCATACGATGAATGCCCCGATGGAGGGTGTCACACATAAGTCCAATGGCGATGTCATATTCTGCCTTATTGTTTGTTGCTGATCTGATGCACATGCCGTTTGAACACAGCGGTGATCGATCGGGGTGGTAGATGACCTAGGCGGCTGCAGCTGCATTTTGTGACCATCACAATGCTCCATCAGCAAATCTAAAATATGGTTCATTTCAGTGATCCATGTTGGCACTTTGAGCGTGTTTTTCACATAAGTCTTCGGGTCAAAAATATTTTGGTGATTTAGGCTCTGTGTACTTTCACTCTAGGGGAAGGGCCTTTCGGGGCCCTTACGGGTAGAATTTATTGAGGTAAAGGCCATTGACGAGGTTAGTGAGGCCAGTCTCATCCAGTTCCGTCAATATGTATGCCCCATGTCAAAGGCAATGTTTGATGATGTAGGTTCCTTTCCATAGGGTTTCGAACTTTCCTGGCCCTAAGGCCTCTTTTGCGACATTGTAGCAAAGGACTAATTATCCATCGGTAAATGTGCAAGGGTTGATATGGTGGTCGAATGATTCTTTCACCCTTTTCTTATGGGCCTCGTTGTGTTGCAGTGATTGTCACTGACTTTTGTCAACTAGCTCTAGTTGTACTAGGTGTTGTTCTAGACGATGGGTGTCATCAAGGAGTTCGATGGTGGCATGTAGGTTTGGGATCTCACACTCTATGGGAATCACAAATTCAATCCCATATACCAAGTGGAAGGGAGTAAAACCAGTAGATTTCTTAATAGCCATGTGGTATGCCCACAAAGCAGAGAAGAGCATGTGGTGCCAGTTGGTTTTGTGGTTATTCACCATGCGTTGTAACATATTTTTGAGTACCTTGTTAATGGCCTCTACCTGTCCGTTGGACTGGGGGTAGTATGGTGAAGAAAATTTGTAGGTGAATCTGAGATGATGAGATAGTTCCTCAAAGAATTCATTATTGAAGCGTTTCCCGTAGTCAGAGACTAACTCTTTGGGGATGCCAAATCGAGCAATCACGTGGTTGAACAGAAATCACGTGGCGGTTTCTGCTGTGTTGTCGTATGTGGGCATGGCCTCGGCCCGCTTGGTGAAATAGTCAACAACCACGATGACGTATTTATGGTTTCCTGATGAGGCGGGGTTTAAATTCATGAAGTCGATCCCCCACATGCAAAGGGGTCAGCTACTATGATGGGATGCAGAGGAGCGGGGGGTGCTCTTTCTTTATGAGTGAAGCGCTGGCATCGTTCGCATCTTTTAATGGATGTGATGTAGTCGCGGAATAGGGAAGTCAAAAAATATCCTGCTCATAGAATTTTTTGGGTGGTAGCCATTCCTGAGAGATGGCTGCCACAAGCACCTCCATGGCAGTCATTAAGGGCTTGTTCTGCTTGATTATGAGTAAGACATCATTGTAACATGGTGTCGATGCCTCACTGGTATAAGACATCTCCCATAAGGAGATATCGGGGGGCTTGCTAGCGTATGCGCCAACGATCATTTCGTGTGAGATGAGGTCTGAACTTTTGTGTTCACAAGAATATGAGGATGTCTCCGTACCAAGGGTCATTAGTTGCCACAAAGAATAGGTGTTCATCTGGAAACGAATCATCTAATGGTGATCCCTTGGAATGTCCTGGGAGATCCATGATGAACTCTGCTAAGGTAAGTGCCTTTTTGCTCTTGGGTGAGTGAAACTGTAAATCATATTCTTAGAGAATGACTATCCAATGGGTGTAGTTGTGGTTCATTAAGTAGCGCGTGAGCAGGTATTTAATGGGGTTAATATCTGCGAAAACTGTAGTGGTTTTTAAGATGATGTAGTGGCGAAGTTTTTGGACTGCATAGATTAATGCTAGGGCAGTATTTTCTTTGGGTTCATATCTCAATGCTGGTCCTGACAAGGTTTTTCTGACGTAATATATTACGTGCTCCTTTTTATTTATCCCTTCCTGAAACAATACTTCGGCCAATGTGGATACGGAAGCTGATAGATATAGGATATAATCCTTGTCATAGTCTAGGGGACTAAGGAGTGGTGCTGAGGATAATGTTTCCTTCAGCGCGTAAAATGAGTTTTGGGCGTGGTCATCCCATTTAAAGGGGATTTCTTGGTGAAGGAGGCGCAAGAACCCTTGAGCGCAGGTGGCATAGCCTGGGACGAAGTGTCACAGAAAATTGGATTTTCCCTGTAGACTTTGGAGTTGTCTGAGGGTTCCAGGTGGAGGTACCTCTTTGATGGCTTGGAACTTAAGGGGGTCCATGCGAACACCTTGTTAAGACACTATAAAACCTAAGAGTATTCCTGCACTGACACAAAAGACACACTTGAGGGGTTTCAAGCGTAATTTGTATTGATGGCATCTTTGGAATACTAATCGCAGATCCTCAAGCTGGTCTGAGCGCTTCTTAGATTGAACTGTGAAATCATCTAAGTAGGTGAGGATAAGGTGTGCCAAGTCATGAAATATATAATTCATGACCCTTTGAAAGGTGGCTCCAACATTTTTTAAGCCAAATGTCATCACCTTGTATGCGAACGTGCCCCAGGGGGTGGTGAACGCGGTTTTGTACCAGTCCGTGTGGTGGATCTGGATTTGATTGTATCTAGAGAATCCATCCATAAAGGATAAGGCCTCATGTCCAGCACATGCATCGATGACTTGATCGATGTATGGTGTGGGGTAACTGTCTTTGGGACAAGCTTTGTTCAAATCTTGAAAATCGGTGTAGACGCATATTGTGCCCTGTTTTTTCATGACGTGAACAGGGTTGGAAACCTAAGACATATAGGCGATGGGGTAGATAAAACCGGCTTTATGAAGCTTGTTGATTTCTCGTTTTATTACTTCCGCCTTAGATGGGTGCATTTGACATTGTTTCTGGTGTATTGGGGGTATGTCAGGCCAAGTGTCAATATGGTGCTCTACTATAGTAGGACTAAGCCCAAGAATTTTTGAGTAGTCCCAAGCAAAGATATATCTATACTCTTGTAACAGTTTGGTGTAAGAGATTATTTCTTCTGGAGAACATGCTGCCCCCAGTGAGATTTATTCGACCTTTGTCAGATTTTGAGATATGTTCACCTTAATGGTAGGAAAAATATTTGACATATTCCCTTTGTCGAACACATCAGGCACTGGGATGGGGTTTTTGAACGAGTTGACCTTTCCTGGTGGCAGGAAATCTTTTGACTCTACCGCATAGATCTCTGGTTCAGTTGTCTTGTTAGGACTGAATGTTTTCTTGGGGAGAAAAGAGAATGGTGATGCATTGCATCCCATGGGTAATATGGCTATGTCATGGCCTCTAGGATATCCTCATCTGAATGAAACAAAGCCCCAAAGGAGGATTTTTCCTGCGTAGGTTTATACTGAATGGGGGTGATCCTAGTGGAGCTAGTTGAGAGACACGAAAAATATTCCATCATGGATGTGGTGGAACCAGACGTGGTCGATAGAGTGCAGATAGATTGGGTTCGCACTATCGTAGGAACGATTACTCCTGTAGCTGCAGCTGACTCGACACCTATGGAAAATGAGCAGACAACTCTGGGCATGGTTCCGATACATGATAATATGAATCGTATATGGTGTGTTGTATCGTTGGTGTTTGGTGGGGGATGAATCTCCCTAATATGTCGTCCTCTTAATGGCCATGATGGGATGGATCTATTTGTCACATCCTCTTAAGTTGTGGTTCTATTCATGGATTCCGATTCTATGCCATCTTCATGGGAGAGGAGGACTATGGTTGATCGCATGCAGGCTAAAGCTGTGTGGAATCGTGGTATATAGTGACAACGACATACAAGGTGGTTGTCACCACATATCTGACATGAATATGGGACGTCCATTTTTCCACGATATACTATGTGGACTAGGTACCATCGTTGGAACATTTCCAAAGTGGGGCAGTCAATGATGAAATGATCGAGTTCATTACATAGTACGCACCATTCGGCCAGGGGGGGTGGCCTAGTGGGGAGTCTTTCCGGTGATTTTCGCTCTTCCTGTAGGTACAGGATGATGTGAGGCTCATTGTTAACTGACTGGGTGGAGGGATCCTCTTGATAGGTTCACTCGACCGCATGTAAGGCATCCCTATACCATGGTATATCTGGAAAATGGTGGGTATAGTGCCCATAGGTGTCACAGAGAGAGCATCCGTGATTGGTACGAAGCAGTTTGCCTTTACCTGTGGTGATAGGTTCCTTTTTATGGGAACGTGGCGTCGAGGCGTCTGCTTTGGAGCCAAGGAGTGGTTTTAACTCATAAAGCTCTGGACATATGTGGTTCGGATGACCTATAACATCGCATATGGTGCAGACTGGTGATTCCCTTTGAATGGTAGGGATCACCATATTCTTCCCTCTGTTTGCAGTTTTCTTGGTCGTCATAACCGATTTTGCAATGGGAACTTCTTTTGTGGGGGAGGTCTTGACCATTTCTCAGGTTTTTTGGGGCTCCTTGAGGCTAAGGGGCTTTAACCCTATGGCAGTAACATTGGTGGCTCCTGTTCTGGAAGGGGGGAAGAGGTACCAAACTAGGAATACCAACGATATGTTGGGTAACACTAGTGTTGCCAAAACCTGCTGGGAGATGAAGCCAGTTGGGGGATAGAGGAAAGGGGTTTGGGAGGTGGCGTAGGCTAGAAAGGCTTTCATGGTTGATACCTCAGTGTCATTACTGCTTGAGTCCGTATCCTGACTGACCTCGGTGCTTGATGTGGACATCATGCACACTAGGGCCCCTATGGCGTCAGGTGATACCTCAGGGATAATGGGAGGATCTCCTAGGAATGACCCTAGGACGGACGTCGGTTTGAATTGGCCGGGGCCATATTCTTGTTACCATGAAAGACCATCTGCGGCTATATCTATATAGGGTAGAATTACATTCGTGTTGGTTAGGGGATGCTTTTCACTGTGTGTCAGCTAGTCTATAGTAATGATGCAATCCTCGTGGGGGAACATCATAATGCAAAAGACAGAGGAGGCTATGGCAGACATGACGTGCATATAACTCTACCCAAGGAGTATATTGTAATCCAAGTGAGCATCCAAGACTTCAATGTCTATGTAGACCGTCTTGCCAGCTAAATAGACCGGGACATTTTGGTAGAGGCTGATGGGGGTCGAGGGATGACCGTCATAGGCTCGAAGCATTATGACCGAGGGTTTTAGTTGAGGAGAACCCAACTTCTGCCAAACATTTTTGACATGATGCATGTCAATGCACCCTCATCTATGACATATCGGTGAATAGTGATATTCTATACCGATACTAGTATATGGAATGCGACCATGGAAGGAAGCCTAGGGGTGGCTTTGTCTAAGTCAAAAGCCATCATGCGCGTATCGGCAAGGTCGATAGTGCCTAATGCGGAAAGTAGGGCTTTTTATTGTTTTGGGCACAACTGTAGTACCTCCAATGCGGATGTAGTAGTGGGTGATTGAGCTAAATTTTCCACAATGTTATAATTATGGGCTAATTTGGAGTATTTACCTGCTCGCCTATCAGGTCCCTTTGCCATCTTTGGTAATGGTTCTATAGGCATCTTTGAAATGGTCAAAGGTGCAGTTGGCACACTAGTACTAAACCATGACATAGTGGAGTCTGGTGGGGTGTCGTAATTGCGATTCCGTGTTTGGAAAAAAAATTCTTCTCCCGTCATGTAGACTTCATGGCTATTTTTCTGGGAGTCGTCTGGGTTTTGTTGCTGAGTCCTGACCGTCCCTTGGTGGGGGAAAGGTTCTTGCATAGTAGTGGATTTCTAGGAAGATCCTCCTTGTCCTCGGTTACTCTGAAGCTTTTTTATCTCAGGGAGATCGGGACAGTGGTGAGTATAATTCCCGTACTCACCACATATTGAACAAGAATGGTTTGTTCGCAGAGGTGGCCTTTTGCCTTGCCATTGGGCATTTCTTGGCTCCTGGTTTTGATTCCAGCTAGAGTTACCTCTAGCCTGGGATCGTGGTGGGCGATGTTGGTTGTTGCCCCCTGTCTAGGGTTCCCTTAGGGCTTGTTTTTTTATTTTTCTTAACCACTTTAGGAGGGTAGTTCTCCTGTTTATACTGGTGTGGTTGATTCTGGGACGATTACAAAAATTTCACCTGAGCATTGGTTTGCGTAGGTTTGTCATGTGCTTGGGACTGAGCATAACGTTGTCCCTTGTTTGCACCTAGCCATTGGGGGGGAGCTCTTTCGTCAGTATTTCTTCATGCATACTGGGTCCCCTCAGCTGGAGGATAGGATCCTCCTTGGTGATACGCTTGCAACCTACTAGTCAAATCTTGCTGAGGCATATGATGACTTTGAAATCCAGGTTGAGACATGTTCTGGGTAGAATTATGTGTGTAACCAGGATTGGAACTACTGCTACCTAGGTACCCTTGGGTCATTGACCCAATTAGTCTGTCTGCAGAGTTTGACGCACCTTGTAATTCTTGATAAGTTTGCAGGCGCGGGGCGTTAGGAGGGATATTGTAAATGTATCCTGACCGTGTATAAATTATTTCAAGCTTCTGGGCTTTACTGATTGCATCCTATTCGAATGTGGGGTGTTATTGTGCCACATCCTTTGAAATCTCCGCTGTCATAGTTTCCAATAATAAATATAAGAGGACCCGATCATCGAGTTTAGCTTTGCATAAACTGCGGCACTGCCTCCACTCATGAAGATGGTCAGAGATATGGATGGCAGGGGTTTGTCTAAAATTATTTAGTAACTCCATTCCTGAATCATGGTGAATGGGTATATGAAAATACGTGAGGAATGCAGTAGCGAGGGTGCTAAAGGTTCCATGTGAAGCAAGAGGTTGCTCCACGTACCATTTCGCAGCTACTCCCGTAAGAGTGCATTAAAATAGCCTCAATCGAATAGTGTCATCGATGATACTATTCAATGAGCACCATAGGTGAAAGGTCATTATATGATTACATGGGTCTTCCTCTTACTTGCCTTCAAATTTTGGTATATCTTAAGGGAGCTTCGTGGCATGGGAGGCCATGAAGGATTGTGTGCGATGGGGTCATTTGTGAGCTTGGTTAAATCGAGTAGATTCAACGCAGCTAAGAAGGGTGACTGGGAGGTTGACGCCATGGCAATGTGTGAAGAAAAAAACTTCTGGTTAGAACGAGGGTTAGTCTATGACATACTCTGATGTGTGTTCAGCTGGATTCCTGAATGGGATGCGCTCCTTTGCCCCCTAAAGGTCGAGGGGGGAGTGGTGTGTGGTGTGGTGTTGGGAGACCGACTAGGGTTGTTGGGAAAAATACTTAGAGGGGGGGTGAATCAGTATTTAGTGCTGACTGAAAAATTTCTAACTTTTTCTTGCTTTTAAACCCATACGCTACTTTAATGAACACAACTCGCGTATACAAGTGGATATCCTTAAGTAAACTCATGTATGCTCAAAGATCTAAATATGCATTTAATTCTTAACTTAGATCATTGCATCATTCATTCATCAGATGTTTAGTAAGCAATAAACAGGTGCAGTAAGAATAGAATAAATCACCACACATAAGCAACACACATGAACACTAGGATTTAAGGTGGAAACCCAATTTGGAAGAAAACCACCGCTACCGTCGTTTCAGTCTTCAATATTTATTATATAAAGAAAACTTCTTACAATCATGTACTGGCGCAGACTCATACCAAAGACAGCAAAGACCCACCTGCTGCATACAACCTTTCGCTATCAGCTTGAAGGGAGCCACAACCGCTCTCGCTATCACCTTCCGGAAGGGGAGCTGGTCACCGCTCTCACATTAGCCTACCACTGGAAGGGAGCTACTACCCCCTTACTGAAGGCTTCAACCCTCAGCACTACTACCGACCACGTTTCATCAATTTTCAAACTGGATCAAACAGCTTCAACACAACCCTTCACTTATCAACAAGTATACTACGCCCAATGGTTCAAACAGAACAGTGAAACCACTGTAACCAGAATATCATAGATAACCCAGACTTCAGAATAGATATGCAGAAACACATTCAACCTTGAGAAATCATTAGTTCAGACACCATACGCACTTTTATTTAATCAGACCCACGTATACACGCGCTTTTCATGAAACGAACCCGCGTATACATCTGTGCATTTTTCAGAAAACCCTAACTACCCATACGCGCTTTTATTGAATCAGATCCGCGTATACACATGCTTTTCATGAACAAACCTGCGTATAGATATATAAAAGATAAAATTTTCAGAATAGATCAGATCTATGAACTTACCCAGATTTCTTCAATTTCTTCATCAGATTTGTGCCAGGTCTTCATCACTTCTTTTCAGATCATCCTAGAGATTCATCATTTCTAGATCAAGGGATCTTGAACCTTCATCATATTCATAGGTGCATCATAGATTCAGATCTATCAATTAATAACAGAGTTCAACCATGCAGGTATACTTCAGAGTGAAGTATTCATTAATGCCCAGACCCTTTCACACCACCTTGCACTATGATTTTCTTCTCCTTAAATAAATTTGGCCTTTATCAATACCATGAGTCAAAACCACTCAACCATTGATGGTATTCCTGGACAGGATCAAATAGTTAATAAAGCACTCAATACTTTGGGCAATACCATGGTAATGCCCCCTGGTTTTATAAAAATAGAGCGCAAATTGGCATACGCGACTTGGAACGTTCATTTCCACGTACATACGCGACTTCTCCTTAATAAAACAGCGTATGCCTTATGACATACCTTGTTCAACATTATTCTGGGACTTTCTGAATTCCTTTCTTCTGCTACTTCTGAACGGATCTGTAGATACATCAGATTTACATCGTTTCCATCAAGGACAACTTCATCAAGCAAGTTCCATCAAAGTCAATACATTGTATCACATTGTCAACAATCTCCCCTTTAACTCATCAAGTAGGTTTCCATCAAGTTCAATAGGTTTCCATCAAGAAAAACTTCATCAAATAGGTTGCCATCAACTTTATCAAGTAGGTTTCCATCAAGGACAACACTCTACATCATATTGCCAACAATCTCCCCCTTTGGACTTGATGGCAACCATGATAGTGTTTGATCATCGCAACAGATAGATACATTGATTTTAATCATTATGAAAGAACCATGATATTCTCCCCCTATTCAAAACACCATGATAAACAAGTCAAACACCATGATAAACACTATGATACTACTCTCCCCCTTTGACATCAAGGGCAAAGGGCAGATCAAAACCAAAACAAGGTTTTTCTTCCTATGTAGAAAGAAGAGCTCTGTAGATCTGATGTGCACTGAAGTTACCATGCTCTCTCTGAGTTCAGGCTGAATCTTCAAACATATTTTTCAATGAAGTACATGACTCTATAACTAAGGCCTCATACTTACATCAAATATCTAACCAAGTGGATTTACATATATGACTCATGTACCCAACCTAGTGGGTTTACACAATTTGACTCAACTACCCAACCAAGTGGGTTTACAAATTTGACCGAGCCCTTTACATGACTGAATATTACAATTTACATCATAGGTCATAGCCTTTTCATCAAATTACACATATGAGTTTTTATAACCAATATAAAAAAGACCTCAAGAGAGATCATAATTCAGAATCATCATAATGCCAAAAATGCATTACATTTAGTGAGGCTAATGCTCCCCCTAAAACTATGCATCCAATGCATCCTTTCCATATGACCAAAAATCCTCCTTAGCTTGTGCAACCTGAACACTTTCAACAGCTACTCATCAAGGCATCTTCACCCAATATCAGAGAATGAAACAGAAATATAAGAGCTAAAACATCATCAGAGATACTATACAACATCAGAGATACCAAACAGCACTGCAGCTGTGCTGACGAATGCTGACCCCAAGTAAAATTTGTCAGCAACCAACCATACGCGGTTTTCTTTGTATAAATTCACGTATATACGTGACTGTCTTTCAGGAAACCCACGTATCCAATTTAATCTTCTGAATTTAATCAGTTCTGATTTTGCACTTAGAACTACTCCGGCTTCCTCACGAGATATTGACAGCTTCCACAGTGGTTTGGATGGTATATAATAACTTGTTCTTTGGAGGGAACATACTCCAAATTCACCTTTTGTTCAAGCACTTTTTCACGTAAGAAGTGATACTTGATGGGAATGTGCTTGGTCTTGGAATGCATAACAAGATTCTTTGAGATACTGATGGCACTTGTATTATCACACATAATGGAAATAGCAAGTGAAAATCTGATTTGAATGTCTTGTAAGGTTTGCATCATCCAAAAAAGTTGAGTGCAACATGATGCGGCAGCCACATATTCTGCTTCTGTTGTAGATAAGGCAATAGAGATTTGCTTCTTGCTAAACCAAGATACTAACCAGGGCCCCATATAGAATGCACCACCACTAATTCTTTTCTGATCATCAACATTTCTAGCCCAATCTGCATCAGTGTAAGCATGAAGAGTAAGATCAACATTCTTTGGATACCATAGTCCAAAGTCTTGAGTTACTTGTAGATATTTGAATATTCTTTTCACAGCCTGAAGGTGAGACTTTTTTGGATTAGATTGGAATCGTCCAACAATCCCAACTGCATGCATAATGTACGTGGTCACAGATCCCGATGAGATAAAGTAGACTTCCTATCATAGATACGTATTCGGTTGATTCCATGGTGGGAGAATCATCATGAAGGCGAGATTTCATCCGGTTATCATTGGTGTACTTACAGGTTTTCATTCTTCCATGCCATACTTCTTCAGAATTTTCTTAAGGTATTTTGCTTGTGATAAGAATATACCATCAATAGTTTGATGTACTTGCAAACCAAGAAAGAATGTTAGTTCCCCAAGTAAAGACATTTCAAATTCTTACTGCATAACAGAAGAAAATTTCTGACTCATAGATTCTTCATTACTTCCAAAAA
The DNA here is from genome assembly GCA_034641835.2 of Pinus albicaulis. NCBI lineage: Eukaryota > Viridiplantae > Streptophyta > Pinopsida > Pinales > Pinaceae > Pinus > Pinus albicaulis. The sequence continues at coordinate 1,110,625,119 of CM076581.1, forward strand.
TGATATCATCAACATATACAACTACAATCAATAGTTTTTCATTTTCAATTTTTGTGTACAAGTTGTTATCAGTAGATCCCTTTGAAAATCCTTGTTGATGAAGATATTTGTCGAGACGATAATACCATGCCCTTGGAGCTTGTTTGAGACCATATAGAGCCCTTTTAATTCTACAAACAAGATTTTCATCATTTTCCAAAATGAAGCCTTCTAGTTGTTCTATATAAACTTCTTATTCTAGATCACCATTGAGAAATTCAGATTTAACATCCATTTGATAAACTTTGGTTTGTTGAGAACTTGAAAAAGCAAGAAACATTCTTATGGCTTCAAGTCTGGCCTAGGAAAAATTTTCTTCAAAGTCTATACCTTCTTGTTGAGTACACCCCTTGCAAACAAGTCTAGCTTTGTTTCTTACAACATCCCCATTCTCATTTAACTTGTTTTTGAATATCCATTTAGTTCCAATGACATTTTTGTTATGAGGTCTTGGTACCAATTCCCAAGTGTTATTCTTTTCAATTTGATCAAGCTCTTCATTCATGGCTTGAACCCAACATTCATCTTTGCTAACTTGATTGACATTGTGTGGTTCAATAGTGGATAGAAATGCCAAATAGCTAGAAGATCCCATAAGAATCCTCCTTGTTTGTACACCTGATCCCTTATCTCCCAAAATTTGAGATTTTGGATGATTCTTTTGAACATATCTGGATGGAGCTTTTTCAGATAAATCATCTTCAGGTTCTTCATTGGTTTCACTGTCAATATCATTTCTATTTGACGTAAAAGGACATAAGTCACCATCGTCTTCATTTGTTGTTTGTTTTTCTTCTTTTGGGGCTATAGGAGACTCATCAATAACAACATCAATACATTCAAAAATCTTTCGAAGTCTTTTATTGTAACATTTATATGCTCTACTCGTGGAGGAGTAACCAAGAAGTATTCCTTCATCTACTCTAGGTTCAAACTTGCCAAGTTTTTCATCATTATTTTTGATAAAGAATTTACTTCCGAAAACTCTAAAATGCTTCACAGAGGGATAATTACCATACCAGAGTTCATATGGAGTTTTTACACTGTTTATACGAACATGTGCCTTGTGGAGACTGTTTACTGCTGTATGTGCTGCTTCTCCCCAAAATGTGTCAGGTGTTCCAGAATCATCAAGCAGAGCTCTAGCCATTTGTTGAACTGTTGTATTCATTCTTTCTGCTACGCCATTTTGTTGTGGAGTTCCAGCTACAGAAAATTGTCTTTATATGCCATGTTGTTCACAAAATTCAGGGAATTCATTTGAAGTATATTCTCCTCCTCGATCAGATCTAAGACATTTGAGTTTTAGATCTAATTCATTTTCAACCAGATCCTTGAAGATCTGAAATTTCTCAAATGCTTCATCTTTGTGCTTCAGTAACCCAATCCAACACATTCTAGAGAAATCATCAATAAATAAGATATAGTATTGTTCACCATGAGGTGAATTTTTTCTCATAGGTCCACATATGTCAATATGAATGAGTTCAAGAGGCCTACTTGATGATCCTTCCTTGGCGTTAAATTGCACTCTGGTCTGCTTGCCGAATTGGAAAGATTTGCATATGATACTTTCAGGTAGAGTAATATTGGGAAGACCACGAACAACATTAAGTCTACTTGATTTGATGATTTGAGAGAAGCTCAGATGCCCCAACCTTCTATGCCATAGCCAATTTTATAAATATTTACTCAAGTAACATTGTTCTTTGCAGTTCTTCAATACATACGGGTTGCTTGGAGTTCTTTTTCCAGCTTTATAATTGTTTTACTGTATCAAGATCACAAGACCATACATTCTTTTGAACTAAAGACAACCGTTTCATGATCCCATTTCAGATTACATAGCAAGGTTATGCCTTAATCCATCCACATACATGACATCATTAGCCTTCACCTTTTCTTTTAGAAACACTGACCCTTTTCCTTTAATTACACCAGGAGTATCATTTCCAAATGTAACTTTCTTTTCCTTTTCTAGAGCATTATATGTAAGGAGTTTGCTTTTGTCACCTGTCATGTGTCTTGAGCACCCACTATCAATGTACCATTGATTTTTTTCACCTTCTGCAAATAATGCTATCCCACAATTTTCAACTGTAATTCCCTTCTTTTTCCATACTTTGGAACTTGAAGGAAAATTCTCTTTTGGGTAGAACTATATCACCGCATTGGATTCTTCATGCCCAAAGTTATTGCAATAAGCACATTCAACTTCATTTAGAAGAGGAGAAAGTTGTTCTTGATTATTCTTCTCAATTTCATCCTTTCTTTCTTACTTCTCTAGTCATGATGGTTTTATATGCAACACATTGAACAGCTTTATGACCAAAATTGTGACATGAGAAACATTGTCCATTGAAGAAGAAATTTATGCGATCATGAAATATTCTATTGGAATTTACCTGTTGATTGGTGTTTGTTTGAGAGATATTCCTGTTAGTGTTCTTTGAATTGAGATGATCATGATTTACCTGTAATGATTCTTTATTCCCTTGCTGAGTGGAAGAATTTTGTAAACCAGCTGTAGCTGCTTTTAGATAATTTGGTGCTGAAGCCTGAGAAGATTCTCCAGTATATCCAAGACCAGTCTTTACAAGATGAGAACGTTGTACCTTGATAATCTCATCTAAGGTTTCAGATCCTTTAGCAAATCTAAGATTCAGAGTATTTACTTTCTCAAAATATTTTCTTAGACTTACCACTTAACATTCTAATTTCTCAATGTGTTTCTTTGCTTCTTCAACCTACTTTTCCAGAGTCTCTATGGTTATTTTCCTTTCTTCTAAGAGTATTTTACTTTCTTCTAAGTGTATTTTGAGTTGATTTTTTTCTTCCAGAAAATCATTGTCGTCTAGAGCATCCACAAAAGTATATTTTTCTTCTCTAGATTCAAGTTCCATGAGAATTCTAAGATCTTGCTCACATTCTTCCTCACTATCAGATAACCCATCACTGTCTTCATGAGTATAGTAACTTTTTCTAGAGTTAAACCGATTCTTATTCCTTCTTGCTACTTCCTTCCCTTTTGCAGGTGTTTCTTTTTTAGGACACTTAGCAGCATAATGACCAACTCTTCCACACTCAAAATATTTGAAAGGAAGCTTACCTCTGAACCGTCCTGTGCCAAGTTGGAGTTTCTTTACAAAATTTTCCTCGTCTTCTTCTGAGATATATCCTGGTCCTTTTGCTTCTTGTAATTATTTCCCTTTTGTAGAAGCTCTGAAGACAGCCTCTTTGACTTCATATGGTCCTCCTCTTCTCATTTCATATGCGGTTAGTATGCCATGAAGTTGTACCACAGTAAGATTTTGAAGATCCTCTTTTTCTTCAAGAGCAGAAACTTTTGACTCACATTTTTCTGTTAGCGATCTTAAAATTTTCTCAACCAAAGTAGATTCGGTTATTGTTTCTCCCATATTTCTAATACGATTTACAACATCATCAACGCGTAGAAAGAAACTGGCAATATTCTCATCATTATGCATTCTTAAATTTTCATATTCAATTCTAAGAGTTTGAAGTTTTTCACTTTTTACCTTTGCATCACCTTCATAACTTAGAATGATTTTGTCCCATATCTCCTTCTTTGTGACCAGTACCCTTAACTGACAAATTCGAAGTCAGTTAGACTTCTGTTAGAGCATTAAGCACCTTTGCATTTGTTTCATAATTCTTCTTTTGATCAGGTCTATTTAACGTGCTAAATTTTGGATATTGATATAGTCTACGTGTGATGTATACAGCATCTGCTGTCATAGGTTGAAGATAGGATCTCATCCTTATTTTTCCCGAATAAAAAATTGCTTCCATTAAATAGCGAAGGCTTGATAGATGCTGTTCCATCTTGATTGCTCATTTTTCTTGATCTTCCTTCTAGCGGCTAAGCTTTTTCAGAAGGACCTGCTCTGATACCAATTGTTGGGAAAAATACTGAGAGGGGGGGTGAATCAGTATTTAGTGCTGACAGAAATTTTTTTTTATACTTTTTATAGCTTTTAAACCCATACACTACTTTAATGAACACAAATTGTGTATACATGCGGATCACCTTAAGTAAACTCGCGTATGCTCAGAGATCTAAATATGCATTTAATTCTTAACTTAGATCATTGCATCATTCATTCATCAGATGTTTAGTAAGTAGTAAACTGGTGCAGTAAGAACATAATAAATCACCACACATAAGAAACACACATGAACACTAGGATTTAAGGTGGAAACCCAATTCGGGAGAAAACCACCGCTGTCGTCGTCTCAGTCTTCAATATTTATTATATAAAGAAAAATTCTTACAATCATGTACTGGCGCAGACTCATACCAGCACGCCGGCACCCACCTGCAGAAGGCTACAACCTTTTCTCGTTTACCAGCCTCTCCTGGAAGGGAGCTACAACCCCCTGCTCTCGTTTACCAGCCTCTCCTGGAAGGGAGCTACTACCCCCTGCTCTCGTTTATCAGCTACCACTGGAAGGGAGCTACTACCCCCTCACTGAAGGCTTCGACCCTCAGCACCACTGCAGACCACGTTTCATCAATTTTCAAACTGGATCAAACAACTTCAACACAACCCTTCACTTATCAACAAATATACTTCGCCCAATGCTTCAAACAGAACAATGAAACCACTGTAACCAGAATATCAGAGATAACCCAGACTTCAGAATAGATATGCAGAAACACATTCAACCTTGAGCAATCATTAGTTCAGATACCGTACATGCTTTTATTTAATCAAACCCGCGTATACACGCGCTTTTCATGAAACGAACCCGCATATACATCTGTGCATTTTTCAGAAAACCCTAACTGCCCATACACGCTTTTATTGAATAAGATCCGCGTATACACGCGCTTTTCATGAAACGAACCTACGTATAGATCTATAAAAGATAAACTTTGCAGAACAGATCAGATCTATGAACTTACCCAGATTTCTTCAATTTCTTCATCAGATTTGTGCTAGGTCTTCATCACTTCTTTTCAGATCATCCTAGAGATTCATCATTTCTAGATCTAGAGATCTTTAACCTTCATCATATTCATAGGTGCATCATAAATTCAGATCTATCAATTAAGAACAGAGTTCAACCATGCAGATATACTTCAGAGTGAAGTATTCATTAATGCCCAGACACTTGCACACCACCTTGCACTATGATTTTCTTCTCCTTAAATAGATTTGGCCTTTATCAATACCATGAGTCAAAACCACTCAACCACTGATGGTATTCCTGGATGGGATCAAATAGATAATCAAGCGCTCAATACTTTGGGCCAATACCATGGTAATGCCCCCTGGTTTTATAAAAATAGAGCGCAAATTGGCATACATGACTTGGCACGTTCATTTCCGCGTACATACGCGACTTCCCCTTAATAAAACCGCGTATGCCTTGTGACATACCTTGTTCAACATTATTCTGGCACTTTCTAAATTCCTTTCTTCTACTACTTCTGAACGGATCTGTAGATACATCAAATTTACATCATTTCCATCAAGGACAACTTCATAAAGCAGGTTCCATCAAGGTCAATACATTGTATCACATTGCCAAAAATCTCCCCCTTAACTCATCAAGTAGGTTTCCATCAAGTTCAATAGGTTTCCATTAAGAAAAACTGCATCAAATAGGTTTCCGTCAACTTTATAAAGTAGGTTTCCATCAAGGACAACACTCTGCATCATATTGCCAACAAGGGTTCCCAACTATGGTTGCTCCAATGAAAGATGAACCAATGATGGTTGTAGTGTTCCATATTTTACGCCTAAATGGAGAAGGACTTGGAACCCCTCCATGTAATCGGGGGAGGTCCAAAAGATACCTGGATTGATGAGGTTCCGTTGGGACCATTTGGGTGTCGACCAGGTTCGTTTTTGAGAAACTTTGAGGGGATAGAATTTAGGTCAAAGAAAATTATGGCCACATACATAAAAAACAACGAAAATAAAATGGTTTTCCCTTTAACTTAATCTATGTGGTCAATCAAGAAAAAATATGGTTTTTGTTTGTTTTGCACATGATACTCAAAATCCTAGAAGACCTATGCATCCTCACACACTCAAAAGTAACCGGGCCTTGAGAAGATTTCTTGCGAGTGTTGGCACAACATCCCGTAAGAGCTGGCAAAGCCCCTAGCTAGCCGAAGAGAATCCACCAAGGTAAGGGTAGAGGGTCTGGCACTTGTCTGCACCATCACCTATAGGGTAAAGGATGCCCTATATTTTGGCCACTAAGAACCACCATCCCATGTGAGTGTTCTAATCTTTGGATTCTTGGTAGTCAGCTAACAGTACCGAGTATCAGCCAGGTCAGGTAGCCCCAACTGATACCGCACGCACTGTGCCTAAGCCTAACCCCCTTTGAATTGGGTCTTTGTCGCGCTCAGGTTTTCTTTTCCATGGGCTGATAGGTGGATTTTGAAGCTCTCTAAATACACAACTTATATGTTTCAATATGAAGTGTGATCAAGGCGGCTTGTTGGATGCCTACCCCCTTGATCCTAACATAATCTATAAATTCTTTTGTGGCCCCCGTGGGGAGAATTTAGTGAGTTGGTTTAAGTTATTTTTAGGTGGATTTCTTTGCTTAGTGGGTGAGTGTGTGTGAGCATAAGGTGAACAAGCTCATAGTTTGAAGATTTGGATATCGGTGACCTTTACAAAAAACCCCTAGTTAAACTACGTTATCTTGTTCTTGGCTCAAAATGGAAAATGTGTGCGGATAATGGGCCGCTTTCAAATCTTCCTAGTTAATCTATGTGACTAACTACAGGGAGATGGCGAATCGCAAAAATAGAGCGTTCATATGCTTGCCTAGGATCACTGGATGGTGCAAAGTCAATAGAGATTACTTTCTCTAATCAATGATTTAGACCTAGTCCTGCAATTTCTTAAATGCAAAAATTGAATTAAACCAAACAATTTCTACACTATAAAATAAAACTAGCTTACTTGGACTAGTTAATCTAAGTGTGCATACCATAATTTTAAAAACATAAATTTTTTGGAAAGCAATGGTGAATTCGCCCCCTACTTAAAATATGTGAATATTTTTTGCAAAAAATCAACTTAAAGAGAAACTAACTATATGCCTACAGAAAGCAGCAAAAAGTGAGTTCTCAGAAGCTGTGGGGTATCAACACAAGTGTTGGCAGATACATTAGGGGCTGACCAGCACACTACAAGAAAAAATGCATAATATATTGAGGAAAATCTTATTCTTCCATTTGCGTGCAAAAATCCTTGACAGGTGCACCTTCCTGCACGCAGGTCAAAGCTGAACGCATGCCCTGTGCGTCTATGAGGAAATACTGCGCGCAAAAATCTTGCAAGTAAAAAAAAAATTAGGAGCTGCCTTCTTCAGTTTTTCACTCCAATGATTCTAGGGACTGCAAGATGGGTCAGAGGACTATCAATGATGCAGGGGCATTAGTCTCAAAAGTTACTTTGTACATAAGTAGACATAGGGGGTCCCATGTTCTTTAAATTTCTTGTAAATATTAAATAAATTTGGTAGGGAATTGTAATCATTCTCAAGTCATTTTGAGAACATGAGAAATTGGTTAAGATAGGAATACGAAGAGTCAGTTTAGGATTAGTTCAGTTATTGAGTCTGATTGTAGGAATTGGGAATGCTAAGAGTTGCTAAATTGTTTGGAGACATGAATCGATTCAGGTAATCCTTGTGGTATAAATGTAATCCTGAAGAGTTTAGATAGGAGAGAGAGAGAGAGAGAGTTAGAGGTAGAGAACTTCTCCAGCAACAGAGTAGGAGGATAATGGCCACCGAACTGAATATCTGGCCGGTCATGAATTTGTAAGCGATTGCTTTTGAGATTGATCGCCTGTATGTATATATATCTATTTTGAAGAATTTTTTATAAGTTCCATGTGTCATTTTATGTCTTCTTGGTCGAATCGTATGAGGAAATTATCTCAGTGTAGTTGTGCATTTATTGGTGAAATTCCGCGTGAATTTCCTAAATTTCTTGTAGGATCAGGACTCTATAAATCTAGCTAAGAGTCTGCCTGTGTATTCAGAAAAGAGATTGTATGATAAGGTGTAGTTATGTACTCTGTAAATTGGGGTTAATTGCGCTCTGTATATAGCTAGAGAAACCAGTGTTAATGTTGTCGACAGTGCATCTCGAACTGGTTGAAAGCAGTGTTATATGTTCGTGAGTATATGCCATGGATAGAGATATGGCTTTAAGCCATGCATAGAGGTTTTATGCCACGCGTAAGGAACCGACGGGCATTCGATAACCGAGTACAGTGAAAGGGCTATGCGTTGTCTGCGTACCAGCGAGGGTCACGGTGGTTCGGCGAATTCTTGAATTTTTAATTCGAAAGCTGAGCAGAACCTTGAAGTCAGAACCTGAGCGTAAAGGGGAAGAGCAGAACCTTGAAGGTGGAACCTGAGCGTAAAGGAGAAAAGTGGAACCTTGAAGGCGGAACCTTGCGAGAGTAAATAGTAAGGATGGGTTCTAGTATTGATCGCACCACCTTTGTGATGAAAGCAGTATTTAGAGAATTGGGAGCGATTCCATAGGATGGGCAGCACATGTCCCTGAGTAGCGTAGCAAAACCACTTTCATTGTGCGCCATTGCGTGTTATCATCCATGCATCTTCACCGAGCGATATCCATCGGATCATCTGAAGCCAAGCGACGTGCTCTCCACTGTCGGATGTGGAAGGTCGATAGCGCGGGGGCCCAGTTTTAAATTATATTGAGTGGGACCTTTAAACTAAGGTTTGCGAGTGTTGGGGTTCCCATGTTTTGGCTAGATTGACAAGACCAAAAGATGAGACAACATCAGAACCACTTTGGGGCCCTAGGATCTAGCCCTCCTGGACCCGAAGAGGGATCTCTATAATAAAACAAAGAATGATATATCTTTGAAGCTCAAAATGAGATGTTAGGCTAGGTATGAAGCACAAAGGGGGGTTTAAAATGATTTGGTTGGTTGGTTGCTGGGTTGGTCATGAGATCATAGACTGAGAAAGTAATGGAAGAAAGGAACAAAGTAGTGGGATGTTTCAGCAAAGAGGATAGGTTAAGAGAGTGCCATCCATTGGGCTATGGAGTCATGAAAGGTGATTACATGCAACAACTAGCCAAGGCTTCCAAAGGGCAAGTCATCTAATACTAAAGGATATTTTAGATTTTATGGTGGGATGTAACATTAAGGATTGAAAGTGAAAGAAGGAAAGCAACCCAATTTCTGTCTATAGATCAGGTCAGAGGTCATTTAACTCCAGACCTGCTTGGACACACTCAAAGGCAACTTTCAAAGGAGGGACAAAAGGGCAACTTATAGATCAAACCAAAGGTCATTTAACTCCAGGTCAGCTTTAGCATGCTCCAAGGGAAAACAGAGAATGAGTTTAACAGAAGAGATCTTGGAAAGGCCAGCTGGTCGCACAAGGATCCTAGTGGACAGGGCTAACTCTAATCCCCAGTGTTCCCAAATCTTCCAACTTAAACCCAACAAGAACATCTAAGAACAGATTCATTTAATCCATACATCAGCTAGCAGGAAATGAAATCCACTACACTGGTTAAATTAACTGAAATCGATCCTTAGATAACACATTTAGCAGAAAACATTGAAGGCAAGGAGAGCAGAGACATAGGGTACCTAACAAGGGTAAATCCTATGCCATATTTCTGATGCAAGCCAGCAGAAAATGAAACAACATGAAAATGTAATAAACAGTGTTAGAAAAACATCACCAATAGTAATAGACCAGTATCCTATGAAATGTGCTTGATTAATTGATGCAAAACCAGTCACATACTCTGAGCTCAATGGATGTTACAGTCCAGACTTTCTCCTCCCAGCCTACTACATACAAACTACTCTGCTACTCCCTCCCAAGACTGTTCTAACGGTAAAAATGAATCCCTCTAACAGCAATCGGCCATAACCGAACAACCACCTTTACAATGTGTTCTCGGAAATTATTATAGGAGAAGAGAATAACAAAGGTAGGTGATATTCATTAAATGAATTTCATTAAGACAGAGGAGAGGTAGGTCGAATGCCCATTCTGAAAAATGGCTCTTCATTAACTGTGTGTACTCTGGAGCATGGTCCAGAAGTCTCGTTAATAACTTCAAGTGTGTTCTTCTGAAGAAATCCGACTGATGGTACTATGTGGTAGCCTTCTGAAATAAGTGACGTGGGCAGAAAGGTCTATAGGTATCTCCATACCTCATAACTGTGATCCTGATAGTAACAAAGACTTCTTTCAGTGTACTTAGCTTCTTGAGGGCTCGAGGGGGCATGGAGAACGCCGAAAGGCAGTCTTTCTGGAGAAAAGTACTCTGCTGATATAGAACACAGATATAGCTTTGTTTCACGTGCTTAGTCTTCATACTACGCCTCTTCCTTTGAATGTGGGATTAAGCATAAATTATATCAAAAATAAGCATTAACCCCCTTGAATCCTTTCTGTTGATACGCTGGGCCACTATAATGGTCTCTCTGTGATCTCTGTACAATGAAACAAGCTTGTTATGAAATCTCAGGGGTGATGGAAGAATGCTTTGAAAACAGGAGGAATGGTGGCGGAACTATAGAAACGACAGTCGTGGAGGAAACAAGTGGAAATGAAATGAAATAATGGTGGACGGGTGAAAAATGACGAACACGTGTGGAAAAATGATGTGGTGGGAGTGGTCAACGGTGGGTCAAGCAATCAAATCTGGACCGTCCGATCTCCGGCGGAGATCGACGGTGAAAAACACGTCGGAGGGCAATGGACAGTGGGCCAGGGGTACGGATGCCTCTGATTAACCCACATGAAGCTTCACTGAGCGACAACCGTTAGATGGGCGATCGTAGATCAGACGGCTGATATGCATATCGCTTTGTGTCCTATACCGAACAATAACGCGCGATGAGTGGGCGGTTTTCCAGCCATACCAGTGCCACGCGTTAGATGCTATATGGAATCGCTAGCCCATCGGAAAATACCGCCCACCCCTCAAAGGCGGTGCGATAGATACCAGTGGTTTTGAACAGTGTGCAGGGACCACTGGGCGGGTAAAATATGGACCTTTGATTTGGCGAGTAAATGAACGGTGGAGATGCGATGAACGACGGTGAAAGGGTAAGGTAAAGAACGCTGCGGGGATCGCGACGACTGTCCGATCTATATAGATCGACGGCTCAAAACGCTCCTAATATTCAAATGTGGTAAGCGCCTTCCACCTTGGCACTTGGTTCTAGCGCCGTGGTCACATGGGGAGAAAGATTAAGGGGGCTAGGCCGAAAGGGGCTAGGCCTTAATATAAGGTAGAAAGTGGGTTTTGGCCAATTTTAATGCTTTTGAGGCCAAAGAATGGTAACGATAGAGAGGGAAAGGGTTTATTAGACTAAACAAAGAGTATTTGAAGGGTTTAAAGGGGACTTGAGATGGTTTAGAGGGTTAATAGGGGAAATAGAGAGGATGTAAAAGGGGATGAAACAGGGGTTTGGAAGGGATGATATAAAGGGACAAAAGGAGGCCTTTTGGGCATTTCTTCATAATCAGAAAGCCTTTATGACTGGAAGCAGCAGTGGGGATTTTATCAAAGGACAAAAGGCACAAGGAGGCTTCAAGGATGATGTGATTTCAGGGGAAATGCATTCCTTGAAGGCTCAACAACATTTTAGCCCCTTGTTTGCTTGTCAAAAATTTATGGGGGGCTAACAGTGGCTCCACATGGGGATGGCTTCTTCTTGAAGGAGTCAAAGATCCAGAAAATAAATATTTGGTGTAGGCAAGATGCCTGCTACTTGAGCCACCTTTTTCCTCTGATTTTCAGCTGCCACAATTGTGAAGACATCAATTCAGCAGAAAAACTTTCCCATTCATTCTACCTACCCATTCTACAATCTTAACATTTTTTCTTCTGGGTGCATTTGGACTTGCAAACCCTTTACATCATCAATTTTTACAAGCAGGAAAATGACCTATTCTACTTCTACCCTTATTACTCAATGAGACCAGATTAAACTGTTGGCCTCATAGTTTCTCTACCTAAACTATATCTGCTAGGATTAAACTGTCTAGCAGATTTCTTCTCTATATTCTAAGACATAAATTGAAAAACAGTCAAGCCAGGATTAGACTGTCTGGCTTGCTAGACTTTTTAGAAATTAAAACAACTAACTACATGCTCACAGGCTGAGCTTATTTCAAACTACCTACCTACCCTACTCTACTTGGAAATCTCTGATGTTCTAGGTGATACAATAATGCCAATGCAGCCAGTCAAGCAGTAGCAATAAAGGATATGAGCACTGACTGCCTGTCAGAGATAACCACAGGGTGTTCTGCATGTGGTTTTTCAAAACTGAGGTCACCATCATTAGTGACCACTCTTGATGAATCTGGACCGTGCTAAGGATCAACGCTGAAGCATTTGATCAAATCAGGGCCTCCATGTATTCTGCCACAAGATCAATGAACATATGATGTACGCTTTCTTCTTTTAGGCCTTCCATGACTGGTAGGTTGTCTGCGTCCTGGGCAGCTTCGATTAGTGCATCTTCCACTGCATCTTTAGTGTGGCTCTTGAGAACCGGATTCTCTTCTTCTTGTACTTCGAAAAGCAACGGAATTTCTTCATTTTTTAGGGGATGGGAGACTTTCCAAAAATGCTCTGGGGTCTCTAAACTGATATGATCTTTCCTATGAGTTCAAAAGTTCGATCTCAGCTTCATATCTCTCAACCACCAAATCTAGAAACATTTTCTTAAGCATAGGTTGAGTATCGAGTATTGAGCTGAGAAGGACAATCTTTGGAAGGTCCTCCCATTCAATTTCTTCCAGTACACTTGCTACTCCATACTGAAACTCTGCTATGAGGCTCGGATGCATTTCTGCAAATTGTTCAGAGTCTTCCATTAATGAAGTGACTGGATCTTTAGCACGGATGATGTTGTACTGCGACATGGTCTCCCAGTGGAGTCTTGTGAAAACACAGATAATCAGCGACCTACTAATCACCAGTGGAGTCTTTTAATCATTTAGGAATTGTGGAGTCGCCAGGTGGATGATTTACATCTTTACTATCCACCACAGTGATTTACCAAATTAGGCTAATTGGTCTCTTCCCTAGTGGAGTCACCATTATGTTGGGGTTCCCATGTTTTGGCCAGATTGGCAAGACCAAAAGATGAGACAACATCAGAACCGCTTTGGGGCCCTAGGATCTAGCCCTCTTGGACCCGAAGAGGGATTGCTCTAATATAACAAAGAATGATATATCTTTGAAGCTCAAAATGAGATGTTAGGCTAGGTATGAAGCACAAAGGGGGGTTTAAAATGATTTGATTGGATGGTTGTTGGGTTGGTCATGAGATCATAGACTGAGAAAGTAATGGAAGAAAGGAACAAAGCAGCAGGATGTTTCAGCAAAGAGGATAGGTTAAGAGAGTGCCATCAATTGGGCTATGGAGTCATGAAAGGTGATTACATGCAACAACTAGCCAAGGCTTCCAAAGGGCAAGTCATCTAATACTAAAGGATCTTTTAGATTAGATGGTGGGATGGAACATTAAGGATTGAAAGTGAAAGAAGCAAAGCAACCCAATTTCTATCTATAGATCAGGTCAGGTCATTTAACTCCAGACCTGCTTGGACATACTCAAAGGCAAATTTCAAAGGAGGGACAAAGGGGCAGCTTATAGATCGGACCAGAGGTCATTTAACTCTAGGTCAGCTTTAGCATGCTCCAAGGGAAAACAGAGAATGAGTTTAATAGAAGAGATCTTGGAAAGGCCAGCTGGTCGCACAAGGATCCTAGTGGACAAGGCTAACTCTAATCCCCAGTGATCCCAAATCTTCCAACTTAAACACAACAAGAACATCTAAGAACATATTCATTTAATCCATACAGCAGCTAGTAGGCAATGACATCCACTACACTGGTTAAATTAACTGAAATCAATCCTTAGATAACACATTTAGCAGAAAACATTGAAGGCAAGGAGAGCAGAGACATTGGGTACCTAACAAGGGTAAATCCTATGTCATATTTCTGATGCAAGCCAGCAGAAAATGAAACAGCATGAAAATGTAATAAACAGTGTTAGAAAAACATCACCAATAGTAATAGACCAGGATCCTGTGAAATGTGCTTGATTAATTGATGCAAAACTGGTCACATACTCTGAGATCAATGGCTATTACAGTCCATACTTTCTCCTCCCAGCCTACTACATACAAACTACTCTGCTACTCCCTCCCAAGACTATTCTAACAGTCAAATAAATCCTTCTAACAGCAATCGGCCACAACCGAACAACCACCTTTACAATGTGTTCTCGGAAATTCTTATAGGAGAAGAGAATAACAAAGGTAGGTGATATTCATTAAATGAATTTCATTAAGATAGAGGAGAGGTAGGTCGAATTCCCATTCTGCAAAATGGCTCTTCATTAACAGTGTGTACTCTGGAGCATGGTCCAGAAGTCTCGTTAATAACTTCAAGTGTGTTCTTATGAAGAAATCCGACTGATGGTACTCTGTGGTAGCCTTCTGAAATAAGTGACGTGGGCAGAAAGGTCTGTAGGTATCTCCATACCTCATAACTATGGTCTTGACAGTAACAGAGACTTCTGTCAGTGTACTTAGCTTCTTGAGGGCTCGAAGGGGCATGGAGAACAATGAAAGGCAGTCTTTCTGGAGAAAAGTACTCTGCTGATATAGAACACAGATATAGCTTTGTTTCACGTGCTTAGTCTTCATACTGTGCTTCTTCCTTTGAATGCGGCATTAAGCGTAAATTATATTGACAATAAGCATTAGCCCCCTCGAATCCTTTCTGCTGATACGCTGGGCCGCTATAATGGTCTCTCTGTGATCCCTGTACAATGAAACAAGCTTGTTATGAAATCTCAAGGGTGATGGAAGAATGATTTGAAAACTGGAGGAATGGTGGTGGAACTATAGAAACAATGGTCGTGGAGGAAACAGGTGGAAATGCAATGAAAAAATGGTGGACGGGTGAAAAACGATGAACACGCGTGGAAAAATGACGTGGCGAGAGTGGTCAACGACGGGTCAAGCAATCAAATCTGGACCATCCGATCTCCGGCGGAGATCGATGGTGGAAAACACGTCAGAGGGCGACGGACAGTGGGCCAGGGGTACGAATGCCTCTGATTAACCTGTGCGTAGCTTCGTGGAGCGACAACTGTTAGATGGGCGATCGCAGATCGGATGACTGATATGCATATCGCTTCGTGTCCTGTACCGAACGATAACGCGCGATGAGTGAGCGGTTTTCCAGCCGTACCAATGCCACGCGTCGGATGCTATATGGAATCGCTGGCCCATCGGAAAATACCGCCCACCCCTCAAAGGTGGTGCGATAGATATCGGTGGTTTTGAACAGTGTGCGGGGACCACCGGGTGGGTAAAATATGAACCGTTGATTTGGCGGGTAAATGAACGGTGGAGATGCGATGAACAGCAGTGAAAGGGTAAGGTAAAGGACGCTGCGGGGATCGCGACGACCATCCGATCTGTATAGATCGACGACTCAAAATGCTCCTGATATTCAAATGCGGTAAGCACCTTCCACCTTGGTGCCTGGTTCTAGCGCCGCGGTCGCGTGGGGAGAAATATTAAGGGGGTTAGGCCGAAAGGGGATAGGCCTTAATATAAGGTAGAAAGTGGGTTTTTGGCCAATTTTAATGCTTTTGAGGCCAAATAAGGGTAACGATAGAGAGGGAAAGGGTTTATTAGACTAAACAAAGAGTATTTGAAGGGTTTAAAGGGGACTTGAGATGGTTTAGATGGTTAATAGGGGAAATAGAGAGGATGTAAAAGGGGATGAAACAAGGGTTTGGAAGGGATGATATAAAGGGAAAAAAGGATGCCTTTTGGGCATTTCTTCACAATCAGAGAGGCTTTATGACTGGAAGCAGCAGTGGGGATTTTATCAAAGGAAAAAAGGCACAAGGAGGCTTCAAGGATGATGTGTTTTCAGGGGAAATGCATTCCTTGAAGGCTCAACAAAATTTTAGCCCCTTGTTTTCTTGTCAAAAATTTATGGGGGGCTAACAGCGAGGTTAATAGAGGATGCTGAATATGCGAAGGGAGCACGCTACAATCATACACAATGAGAAATTGAATGTATGGCATGACATTTAACCATATTTATAGGTGTATTCCCAAGACTTATACCAGGGGGTTAATTATAAGGTGAGGGATGATTCGAATATGCATGAAATGGGGAAATGCCTCCATATGTGGATGGAGTGTCAAAATTTATTTGGATAAAATTTAGTTGAGCGCATAACATAAGGGCTTGGAATTAATATCTCAAATCTCAGAGATTTGAGATATTAACACTCTCAGATTAAGTGTTGAATTTTCCAGTCTAGGGAGGTTGTGAGATTGCCCGGATTGGGAAGATGATTGGGCATGAAATTTTGAACGCATTTGTACACGTAGCTTTGTTAAAAATTTGAGCAAAACAGAACTGTGGATGACCCTGCTAACAAGTGGTATCAGAGCTTCAGGAGTAGCTCTTTTAGAAAAGTGCAAGTTTGGTGAATGCAAGGAAACCAGACTTGTGGAAACTGACGAGATTGCAGCCTACAGAAGGTGATTGCAGAATTGCAGAGTCCAATTGGAGGAAAAAAGTTTTGAAGATTGCAGATTTGAATAAGGAAGATCACACGGCAAGGATACACAGAATCACAGTGAACAGGATTTGCAGAGTGAGTGGAGGACAGGATCATGATCTTGCAAGTAATTAACTTTAATCTGATTGAATTTGTAATTGCAGAATTATGGTTGTGGAAAATTGAAGACAGAGTTTGATAGTGAAGGTAGTGAGTAGAGTATTCAGCTGAAGGCTGGATAAGGAGGAAAATTGTGGTGTTCCCAAGAGAATATGAGCAGTGTTTAACTCTGGTTGGAGGATTGTTTGCAGAAATCAGAGTGCAAACAATTGAAGACATCTCAACAGAAGTAGATCACATATTTGAGAGCAGTGATAGAATAATCCCGAGGGATTCTGAGTGCAGAAAGAGTGTGGCAGAACCTAGAAGATTCCCAACTGAGGTTGGATGACAGAATAAAAGAGGTGTTCTTGAGAGAAGTTGCAGAGTGAAGCCTAGAGAGCAGAAGAGAGTGCTCAGAAGGTTCCAGAGAGAGGGGACCAGTACTTGCCAAAATCCGGAGCTCAGGAGAGAAGCTTGGTGAGGTAAGTTGCAGCAAGAGAGCTTGTTGTTGCAGAGGCTTAGTGCAACTTGTGAGTGAAGAACTCCTAGAGAAGAAAATGGCTACTGAGAGCCATAGCAGAGACTGCAGAGATTGCAGAGGTTCTGAGAGAGGCCACAACAGAAGAAGGAAAGAAGATGCCAAAGAAAATGGCATGAATAGGAAATCCACAGATGAAGAATGGTAGAAAGAATTAGTTGAGATCAGGGAAGAGTTCAACAGATTGAGATTGAGGATAGAAGAAAGTCAAAGAGTTGGTTGGCTCATGAGGAGGAATGTGAAATGGCAACCATTACAGATGAGGTTGAGGCAAAAGAAGATTGCCTTGTTGAGAGAAGAACTCAGAGCAACTGAGTTGAAAGAAGAAATTTATGTCTGTGAATCAGAATAGAGCACAGGTGAAGAGTGGAGACCTGCAAGAGATCTTGTGAGACATAGTGAAGACTCGAGGCAGCAAGAAGCTTGTCTTGCTGAAGAGGAAGTCATTGAGGAATTCCTGAGTTATTCGACAAGTCCAGATGATGTAGGGGCTTGTGTTCTTGAGTCTGACAAATGTGAAGTGATGGCAGACTCCATAGAGGAAGAAGAACCTAGAGTTCTTGAGACAATGATGGAAAATGAAGATTCCATGTGCAGACCTATTCAAGAAGAAGTGCTTGAGGAAGCAGCCAAGACTGAAAGGTCTTGTGATTTGAAAACTAAAAAGTTGTGTGTGTTTGCAGGTACACCACTGGGAGATGAACAAGGTTTAGAGTTTGTTGGTGAGAAGAAGACATTGAATCTAAAATCTGTTTAGATCAATGCTGAGATAGTGAGATCTTAGGGAGAGGTGAATATAGAAGGGTCAAATGAAGATATCCAGCAGAATGTTGAAGCTGAGAAAGAAGGGCCAATAGAGGATTGGTCAAGAATAAGCAGAGGCATAAAAGGCTATGTAAGGTTCCTGAAATCTACTCCTATTGAAGTTGTTGAATTGTATAGGAGGTTAGATTTCCGAAGAAGAGAATTGGAAAAGTAGAGGACCTATGCACTGGATAAGTTGCTGGTAAAGCAAGGCAGGAAGATCTTCATGGATGGAGTTCATGAAGCAGATGATGGAAGAAAAGTGAGACTAGCTAACAATCTCATGAAGGATGCAGATCAGCATGCTGAGATGCTGACAGAGAGGTTGGAAGGAAAATCTACACAACATAATGATGTGTTGTCAGAGGAAAAGGAGACATTGAAGCACTGGAACTTTACTGCTGATGATTCATGTGTTAATAATACAGAGAAAGAGGAATAACAGTAGTTTAAAGTTGTCAGAGAGGTGAATAAGAAGGAAACTGTGTTGGCTAGAAACATAGTGAGGGATCATCATTTGGACATGGTGATTGGAGCAGTAGAGATGACTCTGACAACTGAAGAGAAAGATGATGAAGAGTTTCTGAGCCTTGAACCAGACTTTGAATTACCGGGAGAAGAATTTGTGACTAGGTCATCAATTGAGACCATTGGGTCTCATGGTTTTAACACTGACAGTTTGTTTATGTGTACAAGTGATGCAGAAGACAATTCATCCTTTGAAATTGTCTTGAGAGAAGAAAAACTGTTGCTGAAGGAGGATGAGACAACCATGTCTCATATGCAGATATGTGTCACTGTCATTGACAAAGAATAATTGCCTAGACTTATGGGCCAAGAGAAAACTAATGAGAAGATTTTAAAAGCTGCTGAAGTGAGGAGGAATCAGCATTCCATGCTGACAGAATATGAGAAAGAAAATCTCTGAGAACTGGATTGGATTTCCAGAATCCATCAATAGGATGAGAGGTAGTTTTTGAAGATTGCCCAAGAGGAAGGAAGAGATGTTGGAGCTAACTTCCAGCATATTGAAGATGTGCAAAAAACACAGAAGAAATGGCTGAGTTGTTTGCTGAGAGAATTTGAAGAAGAGAAAGGGATTGCAGACCCTGGAGCAAGGATGCCTAAAGCTGTGAAGGAAAGAGGAGTAGATACTAGCTTGCAGAATCTAATTCTGTTTACTAGTATACTATATGAGTATGTCACTGCTGGTAGGAAATTAAATAGTGAATTTTTTTCTGAGAATGAATTTGCAGATGATGAACAAAAGAAAAGTGTTGTAGAGGGACAGGAAGGGGAGGCAACAACACCCATGGTGGCAGTAGATGCAACATGGGGGATGACGCCTACAAGAGTAATAAACATGTTAATAGCATGTGAGACTGCAAGAGAAACAATATTGGCAGCGACAGAGATTGGAAGTAGCAACAGAGGGAAATATGATTTCCAGCTAGAGGATAAGTTGGACATGGAGATTGAATACATCAGAAGACTGATGGTAAGGGTGTCTCCGAAGCAGCAGACAGTAGCAAGGAAACAAAAGGATTTTTGTATAGGAAAAACAAAAGCAGATTGTGAAAGTATAGCTGGAAGTGGCTTACAGAACAAAGTCTGGAAGCCTGGAGAAGATCAGTTGAAGAATGATGCAGCTGATGGACAGTAACAAAACCAAGTATGGGATTCGGGAGTCAGAGATCATGAACAATTTGAAGCTTAGGAGTCTGATGCAGGGGCATTAGTCTCAAACGTTACTTTGTACATAAGTAGACATAGGGGGTCCCATGTTCTTTAAATTTCTTGTAAATATTTAATAAATTTGGTAGGGAATTGTAATCATTCTCAATTCATTTTGAGAACATGAGAAATTGGTTAAGATAGGAATACGAAGAGTCAGTTTAGGATTAGTTCAGTTATTGAGTCTGATTTTAGGAATTAGGAATGCTAAGAGTTGCTGAAATGTTTGGAGACCTGAATCAATTCAGGTCATCCTTGTGGTATAAATGTAATCCTGAAGAGTTTAGATAGGAGAGAGAGAGAGAGAGTTAGAGGTAGAGAACTTCTTCAGCAACAGAGTAGGAGGATAATGGCCACCGAACTGAATATCTGGCCGGTCATGAATTTGTAAGTGATTTATTTTGAGATTGATTGCCTGTATGTATATATATCTATTTTGAAGAATTGTTTATAAGCTCCATGTCTGATTTTATGTCTTCTTGGTCGAATCATATGAGGAAATTATCTCAGTGTAGTTGTGCATCTATTGGTGAAATTCCGCGTGAATTGCCTAAATTTCTTGTAGGGGCAGGACTCTATAAATCTAGCTAAGAGTCTGCCTATGTATTCAGAAAAGAGAGTGTATGATAAGGTGTAGTTCTGTACTCTATAAATTGGGGTTAATTGCGCTCTGTATATAGCTAGAGAAACCAATGTTAATGCTGTCGAAAATGCATCTCGGACTGGTCGACAGTGGTGTTATATGGTCGCGAGTATATGCCATGGATAGAGATATGGATTTAAGCCACGCATAGAGGTTTTATGCCACGCGTAAGGTACCAACGGGCGTTCGATAACCGAGTATGGTGAAAGGGCTATGCGTTGTCTGCATACCAGCGAGGGTCACGGTGGTTCGGCGAATTCTTGAATGTTTAATTCGAAAGCTGAGCAGAAATTTGAACGCGGAACCTAAGTGTAAAGGGGAAGAGAAAAACCTTAAAGGTGGAACCTGAGCGTAAAGGAGAAAAGTGGAACCTTGAAGGCGGAACCTTGCGGGAGTAAACAGTAAGGACGGGTTCTGGTATTGATCGCACCACCTTTGTGATGAAAGCGGTATTTAGAGAATTGGGAGAGATTCCATAGGATGGGTGGCACGTGTCCCTGAGCAGCATGGAAAAACTGCTTTCATTGCATGCCATCGTGCATTATCATCTGTCCATCTTCGCTGAGCGATATCCATCGGATCATCTGAATCCAAGCGACGTGCTCTCCGTCGTCGGATGTGGAAGGTCGATAGCGTGGGGGCCCAGTTTTAAATTATATTGAGTGGTACCTTTAAACTAAGGTTTGCGAGGTTAATAGAGGATTCTGAATATGCGAAGGGAGTGCGCTAAAATCATACGCGATGAGAAATTGAAGGTATGGCATGACATTTAACCATATTTATAAGTGTATTCCCGAGACTTATACCAGGGGGTTAATTATAAGATGAGGGATGATTTGAATATGCATGAAATGGGGAAATGCCTCCATATGTGGATGGAGTGTCAAAATTTATTTGGATAAAAGTTAGTTGAGCGCATAACATAAGGGCTTGGAATTAATATCTCAAATCTCAGAGATTTGAGATATTAACACTCTCAGATTAAGTGTTGAATTTTCCAGCCTAGGGAGGTTGTGAGATTTCCCAGATTGGGAAGATGATTGGGCATGAAATTTTGAACACATTTGTACACACAGCTTTGTTAAAAATTTGAGCAAAACGGGACTGTGGATGACCAAGCCATCACATTGTATCGCCCGAAAGACACCTGCTCCAAGATATATATATATATCAGACCAACATTTTGAAGATCTTGTATTCTTCATTATCTATGTTGGCTTGACAATAAATTTCTAGAAAAACATCTACAACACTTAGAGGTATTGAATTGGTTTATGAAACCCACTATTAGTGCTATTTGTAACAAGTTGAGAGAGCATTACAACTTCAGCAGTCTGCTCACAATGTGTTTGAAGAAATTTATCACTGAAAAGATTCATTAAAACCCAGAAAAATCAGTGGCCAGTTTAGTGCATTTCCAAGCGGGAATTTTCTAGTGGTCAATTTATTATTTCCAGTCACATTTTCATTAGGTTGTATGTTGTTGTCCCTTGAGTGGCGTCAGACCATTTGCATCAGTCTTGATGCCATGATCAAATTTCTTGTATGTTGTGTGAAAGGTTTTGTATTTATGTTGCTGCTATGTGTGAGCAGAGAGAGAGGGTCTGACAGTTCCTAGCTGAGTGTGAAATAAGGTTGCTGCTGATTGTTTTGAGAATAGAAATTGTCATCAAGTACACTTGATGAGTTGCATGCTGCCAGGGATTTTATGCTAGCCAACCTTGTATTTATCAGTCATCATGTGTATTGTTGCTACTATAAGGTGTTGAGTATGAGTTATTAGACAAGTTTGTTGCTAGTATAATAGAGGAATTTGCAGCTCATGGAGGAGACACTGAGGAATTTGCAACTCATGGAGGAGCACCTAACCGGCCGGTTAAGTACAGAATTGGCCGGTTTATGCATAAACCGGTCGGTTAGGTTTAGTTAACCAGCCAAAACATGTGAGAATAGGCTATTGACTGGGTTGCAAGGCCATTTCTAACCGGCAGCCCTCCTGACTGGTCGATTTTGATAACTATGATATATATATATATATATATGTTATTATTTTACACATTTATTACAACTAAAAAAAGGGAAAATAATCAACATTTACATATATGTGATCATATATACATATTGCATACCTTAGGAGTTGTGTCATACATCTGTTCGACAAATTATTCATAACCTTTAAGTTCACCAGCAACAATGTAGCAGAGAGAAGAGTTGCATTTGAGTGTTCAAAAATTCGTTCACTTGACCTTTCAATCAGAGGTACATCATAAATACCGTCACTGCTATCTCCACCATCATCATTTGACTCACCATACAAGTCTTGGAGCATTTGATTTGTCCCATCATTAATGTGAATTGTCTCATTACTGTCATCATGATCTACCTCCATGGGATCATTAAAATTGCCTTCATCATTTGCTTCATGTTCTTCACCTTGTACAACATCATTTCCAATACTAATATTTGCTGCAATATTCTCTTGTACTGGTGCAACATCATCTAATCTACTACTATTTAGCCGTGGAAGCTGGTTGATCATCTGCAAAAAGTTGGGGGGCAACTGTGCCTTTATGGAAATTACAAACATTAATAATTAAACATTAGTGCGCATATAAAAAATATTAAAATAATATAAAATTTTACGATATAATCAAAATGAAGATAGATAATTAATTACCATGGGATGATAGTCATTCGATCCACCATCAATGTGCCCATATTTCCTACAATGCATTGTTGCTGTTGCTATTAAAACTCTAACATTATTTCTCAGACAACATTTTTTGCAAGGGCAATAAACTCTACCATCACCCCTTTCACCCTTTTGAATTTTTTTTCCACCTCTAATGTTTTCTTCCATTGATGCAAATTATCCTATAAAGAAAATAATAAATCTCTTTCAATGGTGTAGAAAACCCAAGACTTGTTGAACTCAATGGGAGCTCAATATATAAGCAAAAAGAAAATAAAAGTGGGCTTTTTACAAATTGTGAGCTTTTTACAAAATGTGGGCTTTTTACAAAATTGTGGGCTTTTTACAAATTGTGGGTTTTAAAAAAATTGTGAGCTTTTTACAAATTGTTTATATTTTTAATAAAATGTGGGCTTTTTACAAAATTGTGGGCTTTTTACAAATTGTGGGCTTTTTACAAAATTGTGAGCTTTTTACAAAATTGTGGGCTTTTTACAAATTGTGGGATTTTTTTATTCTTAATGCATTTTCTGTAGAATACTAAACAGATTTGTCCAAAATTTGAGATGCAAATTGTAGTCTCTACTACGTTTGGAAAATTAGAGGTTTATAAAAGATAAACTGTGAACAGAATTGTACCATTATGATAAGAAGCTGTCAGAAGAATTCCTTTTTCTTCACAAACATGGAACTACCTTAAGAATGCTTATGGTTGATATAAATATTAGAGCATGGCAGTTAAATGTAGTAGTTATGCTAAAATACTGAATAACAGCTTGAGAGTGCTCTTCAGATACTGTACGAATGCACCAAATTAAATTTGTACCATTACTAAAGATAAATGGCCAAAAATAGTCAATTTTGATATTGTGAAGTTATGTCTTTCTCGGTAGCAAACTGGGGATAGGATGGAAAATATGAGAGAACTAAGTTCTAAGGACTAAAAAACCAAGGCCAACATAGTTCTGCCTTGAATCAGAGACAAAACAAAGCTGCCCAAAAAAGTGTTTGAGAGCACCCATTGAAGCTCCTATATATAGCAGAGTCAACATTTTCCTATTGAACAAGTTTGTATAGTCAAAGCCACAACAAGATCAGATATCCATGATCCTAAATGAGAACCAGAGCCAAAGCTAAGACAAATCCATGTTTAGCAGAACAAGACAGCCATAGCAAAGGATTTGACCACAGAACCAGATCATGAGAGATAGCAAGATTCTTGCTTCCACTGTGGAAATGTAGAAAATGTACAAGGGCTTTGCTTCCAGCAGATTTCATTGTGACAGTAATTGCTATGGTGTTGTAAGCGCTCATTAGTAGAATCTTAAAGCCATTCTGGAATTATTTTAACCTGGAGAGGGTTTTCTCTGGTTATAAATCCTCATGTTCAAATTCCATTGTGGATTGGTTGTGTTTGATATTATGTTTTTACTGTTCACAGTTGAATTTTCGCACAGAAAATTATCAGTCTAAAGCAGAGCAATTTTGCGATGTTTCTTTTGCTTCCTATTGTGAAGTATTTCACTCAAAACTCTACTCATTGTAACAGAGGTCTTGGGCATAGAATAGGGGACTTGGGTTTTTTGGAATCAAACTTCAGGTTAAGATGCTCATCTCAAGAATGGCACAGTGAGCCTTAGCATGGAGTTGGGAGTACCAATTTGAAGTGCAGGTAGGGCATTTTACAATAGACCAGTTAGATTTCTGGACCCTAATACAAAAGTTTCTTCTTCTTTCAAAACGTGTTTCTCCTTTTCTGTAACCAATGTGGGTCCTATTCTTGTTTCAATTGGGGATGGATGAGCATTTGTTATTGCTCCAGATGATCACACTCTGGGTAGCCCTGGAGGCTATTTTGGGGTGATGAGTCCAATAGGTCTCAATGAACTGTTGCCCTCGCTGGGGAATACTATTGAAGTGGAATTTGATACTATTTTGGATGTTGAATTCCACGATCCTAATGGAAACCAGTACCTTCAGCTCCAGTACCTATTCACAAAAGAGGGTGCCATAGTCATTCATGCATGCAGAGAGGGTGAATTGCAAGCATTGCAACAAGAGGTGTTGTTGTTGTTGCATTGGCCACTAGATTGTTTGTCTGGTTCTGTTACAAGCACAGAGTATTGAAAAGGACAGACAAATTTAGTTCAGATATTGTGAAATTGCCTCGGAAATTCACCTACAAAGAGCTCAGCAATGCTACGAAAGACTTTTTTGAATGTGATTGATAATCGATAATTGCAAGCAAGGGTAATCCCCTTGTGAAACCCAAATTTCTGAGCATTTTCTAAAACCTGATGACGGAGTCATTGTAATGAACAAGCGCCTAGGTCCATATTACGTCCAAATCTACCAAGCACCAAGATCTATAAAAAAAATCCACAGTATCTACGAACTAAGAAGAAGAGGCAGAAAATGTATTCTGCTTACCTGTTCGAATAGTGGTTGGGGTTTACCACAGAAAAAATTTGACAGAGCCCATGTAGCATTTCTTATCATTGAAATTCTGGTAGTATCATTCAATTGGGCAAGCACCTACCTCAAAGCTCCATGACTAAGGGCAAGATCCCTAAATGTTGCAGAGTCTCCAGCAATATTTCCCAAAGCCTAAACAGCCTTACACGAACACCAGTTGAACTCAAAGTTGGGTACTAGTTTTTTAAATCAAATTCCAAAATTACAGACATATAAAGATAGTTGGGAAGAATAATTTTATGCCTCTAAAATAAACATGCTACCTGTTCTCGAACATTATCATTCCTAGAGGTAAGAAGTTCCACAAATATAGGCAGTGCCCCGTAATCAATCACAACCTTTGTATTCTCAGAGGCTCCAAAAAAACCCAAATAGGGTCAACCCTACTATAGGAGGAAGGGCCTGCAGTAAGAACTTACCATTTTGCAAGAGTTGAGGGCAAATGCTATTCTGCAAGAGCTGAGGGCGAATGCTGTTCTGCAAGTGCTGAGGTGAATGCGCACGTGATATCAGACATTAATGTAGTTTTTAAAAAAATCATTTTTATGTAGCGCGCATTTGATTTTTGCATTTCAAATCATTTTTATTTACATTTGATTTTTGCATTTCTAATACAAGTGACAAACAAATTTCTACAAGAGGTTGAAATTTTTACTAGAATAGCCATGAAAGACTAATTAAAATGGCTTAAAATGCAAGTGGAACTTCAAAATAAATGTAATTGAAGGTTCTCTCCACTAAATTTTTGCAAAATTTCTTACATTATTTAAGTTATCTAGGATATTTTTTTGTATTACACAATCTAAATTAAATAATGAAATAGTTGGGTAGTCTTATTGTTTCAAATTAGGACACAATTTTCAAATGGTGATGAAGTTTCATGTGATGATTAACTGAAAATATTCTCCTTTCCTATCCTTGAAAAACTATACAAGGTTCCCTATTGCCACATGAAACCCTAACTCATGTAGCAGCATAGGACCAGTCCTCCATTTTGCCCATCATAAGGCATTTTGCACATATTTGACGACTAGAATTTGCGGATTCCCATTTTCCATGAGGTGCTAGGAAGGATAGAAGACTTAATTTTGACATTTGAAATTTTTTCAAAAACGTTCTTACGCCCTTTAATTTCCACTTACCAATAATTTTGCAACACTATTCCTCTTCGCAATTGCAAGGCTGTACTCAAAAATTAAGGAAAGTTACTTTTTTGGCTCACTCAAAATTAAAAATTTAATAAAGGAATTACCACTTATCATTATTGATATTTTAAAATTAGAATCAATTTATTTTTCCCCTTCCTATTACAAAAAGTTCACAAATCCTTTCTTTTACATAAAACACCAAAGAAAGAATAAAGCCCATTGCCCTGCAAACTTCCAAGGTTGTGATTAGTGAAGCAATGAAAAAGTACGGCTATAGCACTAAAAAATTAGAATGCCAATCTACCCCAACATGAAGTAGTGTTAATATAGCTGGTGGCTTGGCTTGATGGTCAAACAGTGAATTACACAAGCACAAAATAAAAGCTTTAGGCGTCTAGTTCCTTACACTCGCACTCTCAAGGCATTCAGACTTAGGTCGAGCTCAAGATTGGCTTCGAGGAAACTAGATTGGCTCATTAACCTACCATATTTTAATTTCATAAGGTATGTTCGAAGTTTGAACTGCTAGGGTAATTTATTATTGTGAAATCATAGTTCTAAATTATCTCTTATTTTGTGAGCAATGTAATCTATTAATTGTAAGCAGATTCATTAAAAAAATTCAAACTAATTTTAGCATGAATGATGAAAATTTATATATTAATTGGTTTTTAAGAGTATTTGTATTATGTAGGAGCATTGGAAAGAAAAATCAAGACTTCATTTTCTGTTTTCCTTATTTTATTGGGCTGAACTGGAGAAAATTGAATATGAATAGTGAGTTAATTGTAAGATCAATGGGCCAAGGCCATACATCAGCATTGACCACAGTGGGGAAGTATAAAAGCATGGATATTCATGCAAGTATAGTTATTAATGTAAGATCAAAGTTAACTCTTAGCTTCACTAAAGAAATAGAAGGCAAAGATCTAGCATCAATTGAAACTCACGTGAAAAAGTAGATGAAAAATGTACAATCATCCAATGGAGAGGTAATCTATAATTATCTAGTAAGACTCTTGGCTATGCCTTGAGACTAAACTAATTCTCAATATTTTTGAATAATCATCCATTGAAATTTAGTAGGAAAACCATAGTAAATCATAGTCCAATGGCCATGAAAAAATATTAAAAAAATAATATTTGTTGGTTGTTTTTCAATAGGTGGACCATGATGGGACCACTGAGAAGGTGGGGGTGTTTTTTTAATCATGGAAGTGAGGTTTATTAGATTGATAGTCAAGTTACCTTTCCCTATAAATTTTCTCGATCAAGTTATTCATTCATTGAACTTTGATTCATTCCTATTGTTTTGATACACAATCCAATCCAGTTGAGTCTTGAGTCTTCATTGAGAATGGCATTCATAGGTTGTCAAGAAAGAGGTTATCATGCACATGCACTCTTCTTTTCTTGGTATCTTTGTAACTATGTTCAACTTGAGTTCTATATTTTTAAATTATCATAATAGTTCGTGATTATTAGGCTTTTATTTTGTCTTTTAAGAATTTTAATTTAATTATTATTAATCATTAAATTTAATATATATATATATATATATATATATATAGTTATTAAACTTTCAATAGAATTATTAAACTTTCAATGGTACATCAACTTTCATACATGAGAAAATAGATACTGACAAATGGTACATCATGGCCTGATTAATTTCGCTCAGCAATTTCAAATGGTATAACATTTAGTCAACAGTAATCATCAATTTCTGCACACAGAGACTAATTTCTCTGGAAGCCTGAGATTTCTTTGTCTTGTTATTCTTATAACTACATAGACATAATTAATAGAGAGATTGAGGACAAAAAAAAATCTAGCGCTTAGTCTCCACTACTCAACATGATTTTGTGAGAAATAATACATAGATTGATTTCTCTGAGTGCCTTAGCGTTCTTTGGCTCATTATTTTAATCACAACAACAATAAAAAATGCACTGAGGATCTGTTCTTAGTCCGATTATGTAATTTTTATAAGACATATTATGCAATATTAATAATAAACATAAATTTATTGCAATTTACGGAAAGCTCGTTCATGTTTTTTTCTTTATATTGGAAGGTTACTTTCTTTTTGAAGTAATTTTTAGTAGATCATAGCATATATTGAGGAAATATTAGTTTGACAAGAATTATTTATTTCTCTTGACACTTTAGGTATTAGAAGTCCATGACACGGATATATCAAACTCCAAAATCCAAAGAAAATGGAAGAGCGTTCAATTTTTTTAATCAAAATTTTATTGGTGAAGGGTTAATTTATTACGAGAACGTCATTAATGAAGTGAAAAAATTTAAACGTAACGTTTATTGACTAGAAAAATAATGACCAAAACATCAAAAAAAATTGTGTGACGGGTAAAGAGAAATCCAAATTCCAACCCTGCCTACCACCTGTTGGTGAGTGGAGGTTATTCACTTTTCATTTACAGCTTACCAGGTTACTCATGTTACCAATATTTTCACATGGCTCACTTTTAGGTGAATACTTATTGTACTTCTTCTTTATAAAGAAAAATTGGTAGATAATTGTATTATTTGAAATCTATAACAAATCCAGGCAACAAAATTACAACAAATAGAAAATTATGCAAAAAATTCACCAGGGCACTAATGTGTGGATACCCTATCATTTTTTAGATCCTCATAACTTACCAACACCTACTATATTGGTATACACATAATATGGCATTTACCTGAAGTATTTCATATGTATCTAGAAGTAAATAAGTTGTATGATAATTGTTATGGTAGATATAAGATGTGTATTATAGTTTATATTTCAATTTTTCTTAAGTAGCATGCATGTGCGGTTCATATAGTGACTACAATTACCAAATATATTTCGGTGAAGATGTGAAGATGATCTCTCATTAGGTCCTAATTACTTAAAGCATCATTAATTAGCTTTCCAAATGAATAAAATATGTTAACAAATTAGTAAAAACTAGGAAAACAAATCATGCTTTAAAAAAATATGGCACAATGAGTCACACTCTGAGATTTATTTAATTACTCATCAAGTGTCGCTACAACATATATATGCTCACCATTACCATATAAATGGGACATGTGACCATCATTTTAGTTTCGCCAATGACATTCCACATCATGAGCATTGTTTAGGGTTGATTGTGTTGATTTTTTTAAAACAAATCATTTATACATTTTATGGAAATTATAGACACAATTTATAATCACATTACAAGATCATGATGTATGGATATTCCTTATCATTTCTTAGATACTCACAACTTACCAACACCTAATATATTGATATACACATCATATGGAATTTACCCCTAGAATGCCACATGTATCCTAAAACAAATTAGTTGTATGGCAATTGTTGATGCAAGGGCATTAGGCTCAAAACAACCTTTGTCCATAAATAAATGTAAAGGGGGGTCTCATGTTTTATTTCCCCATGTATTTATTCATAGTTGAGTTATTTTTAGTTAATTAGATAAGAAAATGTAATTGCCCGAATGATTAATGGGCACCTGAAGAGATAGTCAGTTTTAGAAGTTAAGCTAATTTTAGGAGTCTGTCTCTGTCTATCAGAGGGTTAGTCTCAGAGTTAGAGATATGAAGAGTTTTGAGCATTAGAGGAGTTGAGTCGATTCAGGGTTTGTATAAAAATAAGCCTTATAGGCATAATAAGGCAGACCTGCATAGAGAACCGCATAGGCTGCGTAGGACTGTCGTAGAGACAGAGTAGAGGAGAAGGGCCAAGTAATTCGAAGATTTAGTCGAGCCAAAGTTGTAAGTACTTCACTGCATAAATGTAGAATTATTTCAATGGTATTGTGCATTTTTCGATTTAATTATGGCATGAATGGTTTCTGTGTCCCGATAATCAACTGTATAGTAGTCTGGAATACATACTCGATAATTGTGGTTTAATGGGGTCCTGTATGTTGAAAGAGGAACCGAGTCCTTTCCTGAATTACTAGCCTCTATGCGAGAGGTTCTAGCCTTTCCCGAACCCATTGGATATTAGTTTAACTCGGTGTAAGAATTTCCGGACGAATAAAGTTGTGTGATAACCCGTGTTAAGCGCCATGACAGTGGACGGTGTGGCATTGGACAGTGGTATGGCAATGTTGTGGTCGAGACTCATGTAATACAGTGGGAAATGCCATGGTAGAGAGGGTCCACAGGTCCAAATTATGGATCTCCCCACAGTGTAATAGATAATTGTGCTCGAGCCTTCGATTCAAGGTTCGATCAATGCTACCACATACATAGAGCCGGTGTGTGAAGGAACCTCATGGAGTGCGAGTCCTTAATTGAAGAAAAAAAAACTAGTACAGGAAGATGTGAGTCAAAGGAGCGGAGGTGGAGTACAATAAAATAAATCTCGACGGAACCTGGAAGATAAGAGGCGGAACCATGACCGAAGTGCACAGTAAAACCACTGTTTGGAAAATCGGCGATATCACGCAAGTTTGGAGGTGGTAAGCGAGGGTGGTGAAAAAGAACATGTGTCCTCACTTGAGACACGTAGGAACAGGTTTTACAGGTATATGGTGCATATATGATGTGTATTACAGTTTATCTTATAATTTTGTTGAAGTAGCATACAAAAATTTACATAGTGATATGAGAATCACTCTCTAGAGTATACATCGATTTTGTACACATGGCTTTTCAGTTGCTTTTTAAGATATATCATTGGTGATGATCACATGATTATATAATGAACCATTAAGTTGAACTATGAAATTATTCCTCACAACACACACACACATATTGATGAATTAATAATTTTTCTCATATAATTTTTTTAATCTATTTTGAAAAAATAAATAAATAAATTATATATAATTATTTCTAAGAAGAACAAGAGAGAATTCCTTACCATATCTTCGTAAAACATATAATAGCAAGAAAATTAATCTATTGAAATTTCATTTCCAAACATATTCATGGAGTAAAATGAAGATTAAAAGGAGATATTCATGGATTTACCTATAACATCACCTCATAAGAATGTAAATGTACAATATTGATGATACATAGGTTAGGAGAAAATTAATCTATTGAAATTTCATTTCCAAACATATTCATAGAGTAAAATGAGGATTAAAAAGAGATATTTATGAATTTACTTATAACATCACCTCATAAAAGTGTAAATGTACAATATTGATAAAATTTATTTATATATGATAAATAATAAACCTTTATCTCACATGTATCATATAATCTTATAAACAAACAATTGCACCGGGGGTGCAAGGGAATGCCAGAAGGAGGAGATGTGAATCATTTTGTGCTATATGAGGGGTAAAATGTGTAATAACTGAAGGAGCTGAATATTTTGTTCGTTTGTGATGATATGGAATATTGGATTTTATTTTTAATAAAAATAATAATTATTAATTTAATATTATTTAATTTTAATTTATTTAATTTTATTTTTATTTTGTTTAATTTTATTTATTTATTTATTTATTTTAATCTTTATTTTATTTTATTTCTATTTATTTATTTATTTTATTTTTATGTTTTAATTAAAAAAATTATTTTATTTGTATTTTTAATTTTATCTTTATTTTATTTTATTTCTATTTATTTATTTATTTATTTTATCGAAATAGTGCTGAGTATTATTGGGAGCTTCTTGTCAAAGGCTCAACCTATGGTCTCAACCATAGTCAATTTCATTTCCCTTTTACACAAATGGTTATAAAACCATGCACCCAAGGTATACTGCTTGTGCGGGAGTGCTTTACCTTCACTATATGGTTATGAGCCCATACATATATAGTAAATCTACATATATCATTTAACCCGACATTCACCTTGTACTTACGGTCCACCAAGCTTTCGCCTTCAACTATGCAAATATATATATATATATATATATTGGCCTAACGCATATACCATTTCTTGAAATTTAATCATACCATTCAACTTCATAAGCCTCGATTGTGATTAACCCCGAACCCTATATAATATTACTCGGCCCCACATATATTTCATATGGGCGCTAACTCCGCAAACACATTGATATAGGCCTACCACCTTTATGTTTTCAATTTGAATTAAAATCATGGCATATAAACGGATGCTCGGGCCCATGTTCATATCAACGCACCTTGCTTAAATGTCGAGCGGATTCAACGATCCATATGGCGACACTCCCCAAGCGTTAATCAGACGATCACTGAGCAATTTCATGTTTTTTTTCTCACCGAGCGTTAATGCTCAGAAATAACGCGAAACTCGCGGTTTTGCAAATCTGCTTAGGGACACGTGGCATTTGCTTTGTGGTATCACGTTTTTTATTTCAATACAGCTTACCACTAGTGGACCTGTGCGAAAACCATAACCCATTCCCTAATACCACCTTTATTGTTTATGCATCGCAGTTCCATTTCATCTCCGCTTCGAGGTTTCGCTTTAAATTTTCAACGCCAATTAACTCTGGTTTCTTCCTTGTCCATAGAGATCAAGCTACGCCATCGATCATCCACTTAATAAACTAATGTTTGTTACTTCAAACAGGCGGGGAGTAAACTTTATGCAAATTCCGCCATCCTTTAATACACAGAGTGTGGTTATACTTGCTCTTTTAATAGGGCCTTATTCAATCTTTCTCAATTTCTTATGCAAAACGCACACACAATCCCTCATTCACTGAGAATACCCTCCTTGGTGCCTTCTTCACCGGACTACGATGTGTTCATCAACAGTCGTGAACCCGATGTCCGTTTCTTCACCAGGCATCTTCACAACAGTCTTGTTTCCAGAGGATTGCGAGTCTTTCTCGACAGCATAGAATTGCAGTCTGGACAATCCATACCTTCACAAATCAAAGACGCAATTAAAGGAGCCTCTCTCATTATTACTATTTTCTCTCCAAATTATGCGCAATCGCAAAGGTGCCTCGATGAACTACTCCTCGCGCTGCTCTGCAAGCCGACCATTTTTCCGGTCTTTTACCACGTTTGGACGAAGACGTCGCAATTGTTCACAGTGTCGGTATTGCGACACTTTTCTCTAAACGTCAGTATAGCGACGGTTTCAGGCGGGATTGAAAAAATTTGGGGAAATTTCTGACATTTGGTCAAAAGTATCGGAACCAAGTGTCGGAATTTCCCCCAAATGTACTAGTGTGATCATCCAATCCAATATCCATTGGGATGGCTAAATAAGGATGTATAAATAAATGTAATGAAACAATATAAAATTAGATTTGTTATCAATGTTGATTTTATTGATGAAGTAAAACTAGATGTAACTCCCCTTAATGTATGTGGATTGGTGTTTGGAATCCACTATATGTACATGTGGGATGCAATATTCATGCAGAGATCCAACTGTATTGCCTCATCAAGGATGAAAATTTTTTCAACATCGACGTACATAATGACAAGTACAAAACTTCACTGGTAAGTTCCAACCAAGCCAAGGAGTTGGTCAAATCTAGAAAGAAGTATGTTTTACTATCTTTAAGAAAATAAATACATAGAAGTGTCTAGTGTCTTGACATATTGTTGAGTAAGTGTTTCCATTGATTTCAATTTTATTCATTGATCTCAGGGTGATCTTGTTGAAATAAGGTTGGTTAGATCACTCTTTAAGAGACCTTCTCAATGGTATATGGAATTTTTCCTAACTCCCACATACTTAGGATAAAATTAGGTTTGAATTGAGGCAGCAGATGCAAGGTTACACATTGATCATGGTTCTAAATAGGCTTGAGTGAGGAGCATGGGCCCCTCTCACCATATTGAAGAAAGTCATCATCAACTAAAGGAGGTTGAAATGACCAATAATATTAGCTCTTGATCATATCCTCAAGTCACGAAAAGACAACTAGTAAGCACAAATGAGATTAGTACCCCCCGAACATCCCTTATTGGACCTGCCATTGGATCAGGTTGCTCGGCAAGATCTATGAAAAATAGGGGGCCTAGGCTCGTATGAAATTTCATAAGGAGCTACCCCCAAGATGGAAACCATTATAGTATATCAATGATTATGTGTCAGCCTATGATTGGTTTTGAGCTTCAGCCTTGCACCATACCAAAACTAGGAAGTGTCCCCTTATGATACCAATGTTTTTTTTATGAATGCAGGTGGAACCCCAATTACATGGAATTCATGTGGTAATGAAAAATTAACCTTGTGAGAGTGACATGTTCTAGGTAGATTTGGAATTTTTGGGTGTCTAAACGGAAAATTGGTGAGTGACATGTGGTAGGTATGTGTGTGGAGGTGGACATTTGACAAGTTCTTATTGGTTGTGGAAGATGATGTGTACACATAATTTTCCAGATGATGTGTGTAAGTGGATTCTATATTGTACCTCCTTATTTTTAAGGGTTGCAAACGCTAGAGTGAATTCAACCAACGAGTTGTGGTTGACCAGATGATCCCAAGGTTATAGCACATGATCGTAAGGGGCTCAACAATAAGTGCCTAGGGGTTTATTATACCACATTTTTGGAGGTATTTTCACACCATAGTGGATTTAGTTGATAAATGATGGCTGAAATAATAGGCCCAAGGTCATATCTCACGTTCACAAGGGCTTTGGAAAATAACACCCAAGGATCTATTGGACTGCCTGGTTAGAAGGATTTGTGCACCAGAGAAAACTTGGTTGATAAAGTGGTGGGAGGAAAAAAATAAATATTATGTTGTGAGTAAAAATAGACAAGATTGACATGAAGTTACATATCCATCCTTTAGACATCCTGGATTGAATAAATTTTGAATAAAACAAGTTTGGTCGACGAGAGGTAGGCTAATAGAAAACAACGTATCGACCACAATGGAATGCCAGCTAATGCATCCTTCAATTGAACTGCCTAGGTTGAAATTTTTGACATTAAATAGCATATTGTGGTTGATGAGAAGTGAGAAAAATATGTAGAAATTTCCATCATGAGTATTAGGGTAAAGGAATACATTAAGTGACATGTCTTCCAATCAGACCTCCTAGATTGAATTTTTTTGCGTTCAATAGTAGGATGTAGTCAATGAGCAGTGAGTGATAGACATAGAAATTGTTGAAAATTGTAGCAATAGTTAAACCCTTGGTTATGGTAGTTGGTTACATGGAAAAGAGATAAAGTAAAAAACACTAAAACACTCTCATACCTATTATAAATATAAAAAAATTTAATGAATCAAGAATTTTGTGATGAACTGGAAATACACCAAGCTAGAAGATGTCTAAGTTACAGCATAGAGAACCCATATAAACCAAGAGACTTGTTGGTGTTGATGTTGGTGATGATATTCAGTGAAATTAAGATCCCTTGTCCAAATGTAGAGTAAAATTGAAAAGTTGTAGAGAGTGAAGTGGATGGTTTCAGATATAGATCAGATAAGAGGATCCAATGCAAAGTGACTATTAGAACCCACCTGTAAAGAATTTTGAACATGTTTAAAGATGATTAAATAATTGAGGTAAGGAGATCCTACGATAGAAATTAATTCTGTACATGATTTTCTAAATTATTTTTGATAAGCCTATAAATAATTGGTGTAAGTAGAAGAGATCTGGTGAAGGATCATGAGAATATTAGATAAAGAAGTCTACATAAAGAAAGAGTTAAATAAGGTGGTCATCGATCCAGTATGAAAACATGATTAAATTTTTTCAAATGGGGACTTAAGAGGAATCCCCTTGAGGTATAAATTTTTTTTTGAGAATATTAGGCAGACCTATATATATAAGGTACAAGAAACATTATAGAAATCACAAGAAAAATATAATTCCATGCATAATTAGTATAGAACAAATAATTAATTCAAGTTTTAAGATGAAGTATGCTTACAGTTGAACAAGGAGAGGCTACAAGGTCCTGGTAAGAAAATAAAGTCTCTATGATATGGTCCCTTTGTAATATTCCTGAATGGGAAAAGCAGCAATACAACTCATAAAATGAAAGCAGCAGAAAATATTTAACACATGAAACCATGAGACCAATATGGAGCCATTTTATTGATCATATATGCAGCAAATAAGTACAAAACAATGAGGAACAAATCATAGACCGTGATCACACAAGCCTCCAATACATAAAACACTCTCAAAAGTGAGATGTTGTTGCTATAAAAAATGTCAGAGATGTTACTACAGCATAGTCTAATATGACATAACTGCTTCTAAGACTATATAATGATACAAGGGACTAATATAAGCCTCAAAAGATAATCTACATGAGGAGTGAGGCTATACAAAACTTTTCCAAGAATACCCGACAAGGGTTTCCGGAAATGCACTCAAATACAAATGGTGATAAACAACCCTAGGACTGAAGGATCACTGCAACTGAAGCTCATGAAATAGAAGGCTGAAATAATATATATCTGATTTAGATCTCCTCCAAAGGTATCCTCCAATGAAAGCCTAAACCCTTCACCTGAAAGGAAACACTCTAAAAGAACGAATAGATCCTCCTCTGAAACTGCCCTCCAAAATAACGCAATTCCAAACTGCAACTACATTGTCACTGGATGTAATATCTTGGCCTGATACCAAATATCTGAAATGTGCTCAAGGACCTCCCTTGTTGATCTCCAAATGGAAGGAATCCTTCCTCCACTACAAAAATCGCTCAGAAAGTGGGTTTCTCAACCCTCCACTGCAACACCCTACAACACAACACAAATCTGAGCAGACACTGCGCTGTTGCTGAGGACTGAAGCTTGAACAAAATTCCAGATGTGTGGAAATGATATTACAATTCTCTTCCAAGAGGCCTCTCAAGGAAATATATGGGATTCCCACCCGGGAACACCTTGTGCTAAACAACACTGCAAGCTCAACTAAATAGCTGAAGAATGCAAATAGTCATGCAGACCATAAACAAAATAATATCAAAAATTGATTTCGAAGTCTGCCTTGCCCTTCCTTATAAGCTTGGTGAGATTCCTCACCTTGGGCCCCATCCATTAGTGCTACTACCTCCATGCAAGCTGTCTCCAACCAAAACTGTGTTGTCCCTCATTAATTGTTCACTCCTCCATAACAGCATTGTTGATTTGGTCGAAGTTGACCTATTCAACATGCTCCATCCCCTGTTCACACTCAAAAGTGCTTTATTTAGCTGCTTAGATAGTCTCCTTTCACATTTGAAGTGTTTTTGTTGTTGCTAAGGAGATTTATGGGCCTCCCTGCCCACTTATTCACCTACCTAGTGACAAAACAATCTATAATATTCCAATTAGCTGAAAACTAATTTTTTGGAATATTACAGTCCTCCCCTCCAAAATGTTGCTTGTCCTCAAGCAACTGTAAGGGTTGAGCAAAATTCTCCCCTCATCCTCTTGTGGCCTCCTCATCAAATAGCCTCCACCACTGCTTTAGATATTCTACAACAATTATGTCTCCCAATGGTTCCTCCCAAATGTGCAAGTTGGCCTTTGGTGGATGAACCAAATGGCTCTCATCATGAGAAAATGGAAGGTCTATATGGAAACCTTCTTGCTGTCTAATGGCCTCTTCAAAGTAGGAGTGATGACAAGCATAGGGGATCTCATTCCCAATGATATACTCCCATCTCCATGCTATCATCCAAATTAAATGAATCACCTTCCATCATGGTAATTCATAGAAATGTTCCTCCCAAATGTTCATGAGAGGCATTTCCCAAGTGCTCCAAAAAATCATATGGCTCACCTCATAAATAAACAAGTGATCTACTGTAGTGGCCATATAATCTTCCATACTTCCCTTGAAGCATGAAGCATAAAAGGTGTGGGAAATTTCATTCCCCATGGACACATCCAACCAATGTGCCTTCCCTCCAATCATGTTCCCAAAAAAGATAAAAACATCATCAACATATGGAATCACAATCAAAGTCATGCTAGCTTCCATGTGTAGTAAAGGAGAAGGACAATGGTCCCTCATGTCCAACCAACGCAGTTTTTCTCCTGACTTACATAGAATATGATATAAGAAGTGTTTCCCCCACCACTGTTTTGCTGCCCTATTCTTATTGCATGCTTGGAGAAGGTGTATGATGTTTGGTGTCAATGAAGCACATTAGGAAGAATACATCATCTCCCCAAAATATTCTAGGGAATTTCCAAAATCATCATTTCTCATGGCCCCAAGTAGCCCATGAAGCCAATAATAAAGAGTGCTCCCTCTTGGAGCAATGCCCTACACATGAGTGATAAGGAAATGCAAGTATATAGTAAGTGTATCATGATGCTCAAAAATATAATCCTTACCACATACTTGGTTCAAGCAAGTGAGGTAGCTCATGGATGAGCTCCCTCTCACACCCAATGAGTAAGGAGGTGATGATGATAATTCTTCCCAAGATATTTGTCTCCCCTCAACCTCCAAACAATCTGTGCACTTCCTCATATGATAGTGCATCTCATCTTTGAAGTCTTCCCACATGAATCCCTCCAAGATAGTATGGTATGCTCTAATGAAACCAGTGGGATTGGAAAGAAAGATCTCATAGGTTGCATGTTCCTGCTGCTCATGCTTAAGTGAAGATTGAGGATTTTGGAGGCTAGTCTTCCATAGGAAGCTATCACCTATCCAAAATCTCCTAAGTTTGGCCAATGCATGCATGAGTGGCCACCCTCCTCTACCAAATGGGAAATATTCCTTCCTATGTGGAATTATCCTCCTACTCTCCAATGCCATGGAGTGGTCTCCTTGCACCATGATGGTGCCATGCTCCATCCCAGAAACATCTTCTCCCAGCACAGAATAGCTGATGAGAGTGGGTAATGATGATATTGGGAGAATTTATCCCTCCTAGTTGAGCCTACCCAAGACTCTCTGCGCTGTGACAAATCCTTCCAAGGTTCTCACCCCTCCTAGATCAATGAGTGGTGCAACTTGTTGTGAGATGTCTCTCATCTCCTAATCTGGTGGCCTCCCAGGTGGAATGCCTCCATGTAATGAGACATCAAAGTTTGAAGTAGGTTGTATAAGTGAGTGGACTGATTTGTCTTTCCTTTCACTGCGCAAACAAATCTCCTTCTTCTTTATATGAACCTCCTAAAATTAACAAGGGTGTATTCTCCCCATCCTTTGATGATGATCCACCTTTTCTTCTCCTCCTTCTATCAAGGTCTTACTGCCCATCACTACTGTCACATGCTGCTCCTTGGGAGCTTTTTGCAAAGATGAAAAAGCTCCTCTAATTGAAGCAATAGCTTCATTCCCATCTCCGTGTGGTGATGGTTACTTCCTCTCCGCTCTTCCTCCTCATCAATATTTGAAAATACCTCATCAACAATGAGAGACCCTAGATCTTGGTTTTCCTTTGGAGGAGGAATCTCCATGTCTTCCTTTTGAGAAGAAAGCTCTTTCCGCAATGGGGATCTTACCCTTGGCAAGTTATCATACAAGTTTTTATCCCCCTCAATAGAAATCTGAAGTGGAGTTGGTATAGTGGATCTTTCCAGCTCATGCAAGGGTTTTGAATGTTTATGTTTGAATATCTCAATCAAAGATGTTTCACATTGTTTTTCATCAAATCTCTTCACTAATCTCTTAGTGAATCTTGCATAAGTAGCTATATTTGCATGATTAAATGAAGAGGATTCATAAAACCACCAATTATAAGCCTTACCTTCAAGATGCAGTGCTGCTATCCTAAGGCCTTCCTTTTCTGAAACTTGATGTAGCTGCAAGTATGAGTCTAGCTGCTCTATCCAATCCTTGGTTGTGCATTTAGATGACCCATCAAAATTTCGTAGAAATAATTTACCTCTTCTACTTCTATTGTGATTGTTGGGCCTTCTATTCTCTTTGAGTTGGAAAAACCCTTGAAATTTCAAGTGCTCCTTGAATCTCCAAGATTGAGATTCATACTTCTGAAGATAGTCACTCAAACTCTCCTCCTTTGGTGCATATTCTTCCTCCATCTCTCTTGCAATGAATATGGACATAAAACTGCGCTGTGAATCAAATTGTATGGCTGAATTCTCACACCCATCATATAAAAATCTAGGTTTTTCTTCATATTCAAGCCCCCTTGGAGATTCCCTACACATCTCCCTTCTCATCTTCTTGATATCTTTGTTGATGCTCTACATAGTTTGAAAAAGAAGCTTTGAGAGCTTCTCTCCCTCTCTTCCTCCAAATATTGGAGTCTTGTATTTATCCCTTCTGTACATATTCTCTTCCTATGAGAAGCTTCTCCTTATGGTGACATATTGGTTGAATGCACAGGCTGAGCCAAGATTATGCTCTGATACCACTGTAATATTCCCGAATGGGAAAAGTAGCAATACGACTCATAAAATGAAAGAAGTATCAAATATTAAACACATCAAACCATAAGACCAATATGGAGTCATTTTATTGATCATATATGTAGCAAATAAGTACAAAACAATGAGGCGCAAATCATAGAATGTGATCACACAAGCCTCCAATACATAAAACACTCTCAAAAGTGAGATGTTGTTGCTATACAAAATGTCGGAGATGCTGCTACAGCGCAGTCTAATATGACATAAATTCTGATAAGACTATATACTGATACAAGGGACTGATATAAGCCTCAAAAGATAATCTATATGAGGAATAAGGCGATACAACACTTTTCCAAGAATACCCGACAAGGGTTTCTAGAAATGCACTCAAATACAAATGGTGATCTACAGCCCTAGGACTGAAGGATCACTGCAACTGAAGCTCATGAAATAGAAGGCTGAAATAATATAGATCTGATGGAGATATCCTCCAAAGGTATCCTCCAATGAAATGCTAAACCCTTCACCTGAAAGGAAACGCTTTAAAAGAGCCAATAGATCCTCCTCTGAAACTACCCTC
The DNA here is from genome assembly GCA_034641835.2 of Pinus albicaulis. Classification (NCBI taxonomy): domain Eukaryota; kingdom Viridiplantae; phylum Streptophyta; class Pinopsida; order Pinales; family Pinaceae; genus Pinus; species Pinus albicaulis. The sequence goes on from CM076581.1 coordinate 1,110,666,731, forward strand.
TAAAATAACGCAATTCATGACTGAAACTACACTGTCACTAGATGTAATAGCTTGGCCTAATGCCAAAGATCTGAAATGTGCTCAAGGACCTCCCTTGTTGATCTCCCAATGGAAGGAATCCTTCCTCCACTACAAAACTAGCTCAGAAAGTGAGTTTCTCAACCCTCCACTGCAACACCCTACAACACAACACAAATCTGAGCAGACATTGTGCTATTGCTGAAGATTGAAGCTTGGCCAAAATGCCGGATGTGTGGAAATGATAGTACAATGCTCTTCCAAGAGGCCTCTCAAGGAAAGAAATGGGATTCCCGCCCGAGAACACCCTGTGTTAAACAACATTGCAAGCTCAACTAAACAGCTGAAGAATGCAAATAGTCATATAGACCATAAAAAAAATAATATCCAAAACTGATTTCAAAGTCTACCTTGCCCTTCCTTATAAGCTTGGTGAGCTTCCTTACCTTGGGCCCCATCCATTAGTGCCACTACCTCCATGCAAGTTGTCTCCAACAAAAACTGTGTTGTCCCTCATTAATTGTCCACTCCTCCATAACAATGTTGTTGATTTGGTCGAAGTTGACATATTCAACATGCTCCATCCCCTGTTCACACTCAAAAGTTCTTTATTTAGCTGCTTAGATAGTCTCCTTTCACACTTGAAGTGTTTTTATTCTTTCTAAGGAGATTTATGGGCCTCCCTACCCACTTATTCACCTACCTAATGACAAAACAATCTATCATATTCCAATTAGCTGAAAGCCAAATTTTTGGAATATTACACCCTTTGAGATATTGGAAAAGGCGGGATATGATTCCTATAGAATTACTCTACCCACATACATGCACATTTACTTAGTGGTGAATGTAGATAATATGAAACTCGTTTAGCCTTCCATGATAGATCAGGAAGAAGAATAGGTCCAACCTTCTATAGAGGATTTTGTCACCAGATTCTCAAGCGTAGTTAACATAAGTTTTAGTTATGTAAAAGAGCCTTAAAAATACAAGAAAATGGTAACATGACCTTTGGAAAATTTGGTTGAAAGGATTACTTCAAGAGAAGGCTAAATAGTACACTTGAGTCAAGGCCAAGGAAAATTTTCCTCACCTCATTCAGTAGAATATGTTGGGAACAAAAAGCCTCCCAAAATGGGGAGGTGCAATCTAGATTGGATAATTATATTGTTTCTCATCCATCATGATGTTTTCATCGTGTAAAAACTATAGGAATCAACTCACAGGACCATTTTTATTAAGTGGGATCTAGTTTTGAAAATTAGGGTTTGAAATATTTCATGAGAAGTTTAAGGCATCAAATGATGCTTTTTTGGGGTAAAATTTAATTACTTGAGCACATCACCTTGTTTTCCTTTTCTACATACAAATACCTTTCCAATGGCACTATAATTATCCCAATAAGAGTATGTGTGTAAAATTTATGCCACCCACAAGTTTTCCTTCCTCTTTTGACCCCCATAATTCAATAAGATGTTATGTCAACCCCCATCACTCATGGAAAATGGGATAGCCACAATGATCATGGTGACTAGTACTCATAAGAGTTAATATTATAACTATAGTTAAGATTTGAAGGAGATAAACCTAACCACTATTATGTTTGACATTGTAAGCTTTTGTGATCCATATCAATATTTCAAATAATTTTTCGGAAAAATCACATCATAAATTCAAGAGACCAACGCGTTTAGAACTACTTAGTGTAGTTCATTATCATCACTATTATGTTATCAAGATGTGTTATAATTGAACCACTAGGATGAAAATGGAATCCATGTTATTCAAGTGCATTTTGTTCCATATATGAGAAAAATAGTATAGAGTAGTTAGAAAGAGAGAAAATATAAAGGCCTTTTCCACTGTATTAGCCCATGGGCCACAAACCTCACTTCTTTATAGTTGTATCCATTTTTTATTCAAAGAAAGAGAGAAAAACAACCTTACCTTCTAGTTTTGTTTTCTCCCGAAAAGGTTTCCCAAGAAATATCTTGTGTCAATTGTGGTTTATGAGTTTTTATTTCACTATTTTATATTTTCTGCATAGTTATAATTTTAATGCATATGTAATAAATCATAATTTATAGATGTGAAAATATAAGGAGAAATAAAGTTTCATAGTGTATATTCTGTATTTTCTAATATATTTTATTATATCTATTGTGATTGTCTATCTAGTGGAATATCCATAGTGGTTTACAGATTGTGCATTCCAATATTGCATTATTAATCACCACACCTGCTGGAATTATTCCTTAGGTGAGACCTCACTAGGTTATAACATTACCGATCTTATTTTTGCACATCTTAAGCTGCATAGTAATTCTGGCCATTCATGGGATTCCATACTTATCATTCCCCTTACCATGCTATATTTATTTGGCCCTAAGAACCCATACTTATCCCCATCATGACTTAAAATTTGAAATCTCACATTACTCTCTTAATAGTTTTTCTAGGCATGTCCTGAAGGGGTTCCAATTATTCTTTTTCATTATGGTTGCATGCTCGTCTTTCTTCCTTCTTCTTGGTGCTTGTTTCTATGCTATTATTTTCTTGATCATGGTTATTTCTACTATAGTCACTCTTGACCATATTCCATTTTCATTCATTTTCTTATGTTTTGCAATTGTTTAACCTTAGTAAAAACACCAAATAGTGGACATTACTTTCTCAACACATTTTTTGTATTTGTTTTACGTAGGTATGTTCCATGCACTTGGAATGTAGTTACATTCAATTGAGCCTCTAATTTTATCCATTGTAGCATACTTTTATTTATTTTTCATGCTCATTAATACAAGAAAAAGACACCAAAAAATTTAAAAAAAGAAGAAGGGAAGAGTCTTAATATTTATTTAGTTTGAGTGGTATCCATTAGTTATTGTCTTCATTGAACATAACACCTATTTTTGTCATTGTCTTACATTTTTTTATTTATATTTCCTTAGGATTTATACCATGATAATAATTTATTTACTCCTTTAGCTAGGTATTCATCTAACCACTATGTAGAGTTCTTTAATTCCTCCTATAATGTTACAATATGTTGTTAGTCCTTTTGAATTCATGCTACCCAAGCCCTCACTATGCCATGCAATATGTTCAAGGGAATATGCCTCTGATTAATCCATTCAATAGAACTATTGACCTTTCATGTCGACCATCCCTTTGTTAGTTTTTACTTAGTGGTTTCTCTCTTTACATAATCACTTTGTTATAGTTTCATGTTGATTGATGTGGGATATATTAAGTCCCTCCTTTTGACAGATCCCTTTCTTTAATGCGAGATCATTAACTAGGAAGTGGATCTACATAAATGTATAATAACTTAGAACTTGTAGACACTAATGGAAATATTCTTGGTAATTGACAGTGAGTTTAAATTGTTGACTCCAAATTAGTCAATTCTATGAGTGTTCAACATCAATTACTTTACTCATACTTGCTAGATTTTAATATGTACCTTAGTGTTCATTTTCATTTTTGGTGGGTCCCCTCACATATATTAATGGTTTTCATCATTGAATGATATTCAAATTGTTTCTACCATGCTCAACATCATCTCATTCACTTTCATTATATAGATTCATATGATCGATAATTGAGGATTTAATACCTTGGGACATGTAATCCTCCATTTGTGTTACCCGTTAAGTACCTTTAAGATGAAATTGGGACTCTCATTTGTGTTATGTTTTTTCCTGAAGTATACTATGACATAGATCCACATTGTATTTTTTTTTGTCTATTCTCTTTAATATGACATGGATCCATTATGTGCTTTTTCATGGCTATGACCTTGCATTTAATTTATTGGATCTACATTGTATTTTGTTCGAGGCCATGCTCATTCATATACTTATGAGTGGGTATGGCTATCTCATGGGTGATATATATATGATTGGTGGATTTATATTTGTATCTAGCTCGTAGTTTCTTATTATGTTGAGCTCCTTCTTAAGTGACTAGTTGCCAAGTATTTTCATAATGAAATTTAGATATCAATTCTTGTTTTTACCTCATAAATTGGGGGAAATATATTATACTTTTATTTTCCACCATAGGCTTTTCAAGGTTTTTATGAGATGTTATGAGGCTGAAATTATATAATTGACAAAAAGGCTCATAATTATTTCATAAGGAAATAATTATTTCATCACAATTTCATAATTGATTAAAAAAATTCAAATCCTGCTAGTGTGATTAGATTTCAAGGGTTTCATTTTGTAAGGCATCCAATTTTCAAAACTTGTGGTAGTTGGTGTAGGTTTTAACCTTGTACAAAAATTACCTACAAACGAATTCTTAAAATAGAAAAATAAACAATGGCGAGAACATAAAACAAATATACACAGATATTTTCCCCTAGATCCCAAAACCAGGACTACCAGATTGATTTTTCATTATATTCCTTTCAATGTTACAATACATATATATACATGTAGAAGCATTCATAAACGCCAATCCATTAACCTTGGATTATAACATAACCATAGTTCCCTTGACCGGATCTACAATACCATGGGAAGAAAACCATCATGCCCAAAACCATATGCGAAACCCATGCACAAAACCACAGGTAGGTCCGCCCACCTATTATAGGGTCCAAAAAAAAGATTTCTCGAGGCACTACCCCAGACCTCGTGTAGGGGGGCTACCGCCACCCTGTTGTGCCCGATGCAATGAACAGGAGGGGCTAAATCCCCCCTTTGACTGCCCGCCCCCCGTGCGCGCGTGTGACTAATCGTGGAAAGAATATAGCACGTGCCCAACAGTTGGGAGGAGACACCAAAAAAAACATCCACATTAAGGGTTGGTGTGTCCCATTAGGGGTATGATCCTTGAGTTATTTTGATGGCTTAGATAGCCTTAGGTCATGGTTCCTTAAACCAAAAGCTAGTCCTACAAGCCACAAACAACAATTAAAAAAAAGAGCAAAAAGTTCATAGTGGGTTGGAAAAAACTCATAATTGAGAAATAATTGAGAATACATCTCATAATGGGTTGGAAAAAGCTCATAATTGAGAAATAGTTGAGAAGAAATCTCATAATGTGTTAGAAAATGCTCATAATTGAGCATGGAACTTGTCACAAAAAATAATTTCCCTGTTCACATGGCATGAATCCTATATTCAAGCTCCTAAAATATTTTATAATAAGAAGCCAAGCTAAGGGAAGATGGCATAATAGGAAAAATTATCCTTATGCTAGTGACTTATAGAAAAATTCCTTTGCACTAAGTTTTCTATAGGTTGTTGTGTTTTGGGAATCAACACTATCATGATCAAAGGCTAGGTGGGACTTGGATTTGTTTCTAATCTCAATAAATTGTATGGTCAAACTATTCAATAGGGTGATATTGTGGCTAAGGAGAAAAATAATAGGTCATGGAGCTAGGAATATGGCAATAAATATCAAGGTAATAATCTATTGTTATTATCTTGTTTATTTAATATTTATTTACATATTGTTCCAATCCATTTTTAATGCAAATATTTGGTTAAATTATGATGGGTATTAATTGATGGTAAATATGTTATTTACATGAGTATGATTTATTTCAAGGAATTTTATTTTAGCTAGTTTTCCTATGAAGCTTAATAATGAAAAATCACTACCCAAATATCTAAAACTCATGGCATAAATAGTGCAATTGCATCCAGAACTTATGGAAGAAAAAATTAAGGAAACCATCCACATGGCATTGTATTGGGAAAAGGTTGAAACAAGACTTCAAGTTATGGTCCAATCAAATTTTTGAAAAATTTATATTTGCCTTTCAAAGTTAAACATTATAACTTTCATTGTTAAACGCTAAACTAATAGGGGTCAACAAAAAATTAGATTGCTAGATTCTTGCCTTGGCAGGGACTAATAAGAATCGTTTTGCAACATCATAGTGCTTAGTTGAAATTGATGTTATGTTATTGTTAAAGTTATTTTAGTTAGTAATTGTCACTATCCCACTAATGAATGCAATGCATTGAAACATTTCTTGGTATCATTTATTCAATTAGTGTATTGAAACATATTTCAATGTGTTATGATTGAAAGCAATGTGCCTATTATTTTTTATTATTTGGTTACTAATATTATTGTAACCAATTGATTTTGAAAAATCATTTTTCATTATATGATCTATTCTATTGTTGAAACTGAGAAATTTGTATTATATAAAAGTCATAACTAGGATAGCAACAAAATTACACATTAATACTATCCATATTTTCTAAATATAGTAGACAACCCCTTATGTGTGAAAAATAGAACTTACATATGTCTTCAAATAAAACATGCACAAACTTCTTACAACTATGTATTTTAAAATAAGCGCTAAATATTCTAATAACTTTGAAAATCATTTAAACTTAGTGAACAACATGGCGGTTGTTAAGTTCTTCAAATCCAACATTGTAAGGAATGGAGTTTTGATTTTGAATCTCCATATCTATTGTAGAAAGATTCATCTATGGATAAGAAAATCCCCTCATTGGATAGATGTAGGTCAACAATAGATGATAGGATAGATCTCTACCTTTTTTTTCTTGGAACTAATCATTCAATTTTATAATAAAATGAGATTTGGAATGAAAATATACCTTAGATTTAATAATTGTATGATTTATCTATTAAACTCTTTTAGATATAGCTATAAAAAGGTTTCTCCACTATATTACCTATGCAATAATCAAACAAACAAGACCTTCTCATACCCTTGTGATATAATGAATGAAAGATAGCATGATCTGAGCTCTAATCTAGAATATCAATCCTACTTAAACTAATACAAAACAAACAATATGTAAGATGGATCAATGAACTATAGATATTTTGAGGGGGAGAATGTAGATATATACTTACCAAAAGATATTTCCCACCCATATTTATGTGTTCTTAAACGCATTAACAAGTAGGATTCAAAATGTAAATGTGTAGACTTAATAGTGGTTACTACCCACCAAAATTTATGCAAATCCTTGTTCCTTAGTAGGCAATTAATTTTTCCACTTCATATATCAATTTGCTATTTTTTGAAAGAATAAATGCCACTTGAGTGGCAGGGACAACACTTATTTTTAAGTTGAAGTTCATTGCTTTATTTTCTTATGTGTGATTTCTCTATTAACATTTACACATTAAAACCATTATAATATTAAGATACGTAGAATGTTACGATATGAATATATTAATTTATAAAATGCACTAAAAAAAATTATGTAATAGAATTTAAATAGAATTGTGAGGAACATATCAATTGGAAAAAGCAATTATTAATAGTGGAAATCAAGAGAGATTGTGTATGACCTTCATTGAAATATCTTGAAAGAAAGGATTTTATTACCTTCAAAATCAAATATTTTTGTATATGATATATATGGAAAAATGGGGAATTGTATATGATATATATGGAAAAATGGGGAAGCTAACAAGTGTAGGTAAAAGAAATGTCAAATACGGATTGAGGTTATTCATTGCTTAATCTAAAACTTCTTAATTGTATTCATCCTTTTTCTTTCTCACTATCTACATTCTTCATCATTGGATATTGCTTCTTTATTACTATTCACCTTAAATCGTGTGCATCTTTTGAAGTACCCTTCTTGATAGACCTCTTTAGATTACAAATGAAATTTAATAAATTAAAATGATCAAAAATTCATCTAAAACATATGTAGAAATGATGGTAATCTAAAATTTTGACATTGATATTTGTGACCAACGTAGATCCATCTAAAATTTAAACCTATCAAACACTAAAAGGGATCAAATCCTTTAAGGTGAAAAACTTTCAAACTTTCATGTTAAAAATAGTTCACACCTTGAGAAATTTGATCCGTCTTGATAGATCCAAAGTTAATATGGATCAAGCTTGGTAATTATTTGTACTTTCTTAATTTATGTGATTCATCTTTTCCATGTGAGAAATTTTATTTTAACAATGATGTAAAAGTAACATTCTTTTCTTTTTACCTTAACTATAATTAGTGTATATTCATCTTCATTACGAAGATAGGCATGTCTATTTTAGAATAGGCCTTCCACAATTTTAATTTAACTATCAATCAAGGATAGGCCGTCCAAAATTTTAATTTAATTATCAATTTAGAATAGGTCTTCCACAATTTTAATTTAATTATCAATAATTAATAGGTGGATGGTAGGCATGCAACTCTATGGAATATCAATGGAACACTTTTAATAGTAATCATATATAGAGGGTATATATATATTTCAAATGTGGTTATGGCCTTTCTTTTCAACTTAATTGAAAAATGTTATAAAATTAAATTAAATTATAGTATATATAAAATATTTTTATTGTGAAATGAGTTATGGTTTTTTGGGCGTGAATTGATAAGCCATGGTTTTGTCCCACAGTATTGTAATGAAACATATTTAAGGTTAAGAATATCCATGGTAAATTGGGGTTGAATCTCCATGTTTAAGAATATTATTACATGTTTTCTTAAATGTATATATGTTTAACTTATCTCTTAATTATTTTTTTAATTTGATCCAAGTGGATATCGGTGGCCACCTCCCTATTCCACCTGTACCTCGAGTTAGTTTCATCAGTTTCCTTGTTTACAGCACAATTTACTATTTTTACCAATTTTTCGGGCCCTAAACTTCTAGAGTTGTTTTGACACCCTAAACGGTGTTTTTTTGAGGTCTAAAGCATGACTAAAGTTGTAGGACAGGGTCTGCCACAAATATTGTAGTACTAAGAGAGATATTTCTAACAAGGTATAGTATGTGTGAAACAGAGATCATATGACCAAGTTACGACCCTAGGAAGTTGGTTGCCCAACTAACCCCAACGGGGCCCACAAACGCTTAGAGCTCCATCTCCCATGGTTACGTTTTTAGTTGTTTAGGGTTTCCCTTTGATGTTAAATAATAAAAATTCCCTTGAGGCTCATTGTAACACATTTCGAAGGCATTTAGCCTCCACATCTCTTCTTAGAGATAAGCTACCATCACCCGAGCTAGTTTATTTCCATTTTGTATGTAAGCATATTATAGTTCTTTGATATTAATGAAATGAAAATTATTTTAATTATTTTATGTTGCATCTTTTTATTTATGTTTATATATGTATTCTCTTATGTTCATGCATAATTCTAGATCAGTGGTATCAGAGCGGCCTGCTCTGTCTCTGTTTTTCTTTGCATGCCCCCAAAAAGGTTGGGGTATAAGGAGGTAGGGCTCGAACTGGTTGAATTGTTGCAAGACTAGCCTCCTAAACACTGGCAGCCTCCCATGGCAGAATAAAAGAAAGACGAGGGAGCAGGATATCCTTTCAAAATATTTCTCAAAGAAGCCCTTAAGTAACAAAGGAACGCAATGATGGACAACTTTTCCTAGATCCTTTGGCAGCTACCCACATGCGACACATCTTCATCCAAAAACCACTCTAGAGGTGCCACTCCCTTTAAGGTCCAAGTAAACTTTGACATCCCCATATTTGAAAGACAAATAGATGTAGATGTCAGAGATAAATGGTTAAATATGTTAGAAGGATATTTTTTAGTTCATGATTTTTCCAATAGGGAAAATATTACTTTTGCACTCCTCAAAGTCGCCCCCCATGTCAAGGACTCGTGAGAAAACTATTGTGATAATAAGTACAAGGGGGAACCCTCACTATTTTCAATCACACCCACTTGGAATTATTTCCGAGATGCCATCAAGGAGTAGTATTACCCTGTCGGGAGCTATGAAGATAAATACATAAAGTGGACCACCTTGCGGCAAGGAAGGGACCAAGACATGTCAGAGTTCAAAAATATTTTTCATACCCTTCACACAAATTTGGGTATCAAGGATTCTGAGTGACATCTAGTACTAAAGTACCGTGGTTTTAAGTACATCCAACATGAGATGGAGTTCCTGAAAATCTCCTTGTTTGGCACCTCCTATCGATACATTGTCAAGATTGAGAAGAAATTTAAACATAAGAAACAAGATTTTGGATATGCGAATTTGAAGTTATGGAAAGGCACCCTCAAACTACAAAAAAAAGGACAAAGCCAAGACGAGGTGACCCAGGACAACCCACTGAAGCTGCAAACAAAGAACAACACCACAAAGGCAAAGAAGGACACATGAAAATGGTGTGATTTCCATAAGATCCCCACTCACAACACAAGTGATTGTCAGGGAAAGCAGACACTGGTGGTCAAGATGAAGGCTTCAGATTCAGATGCATGTTCCGAATTTGAATTAGAATCTCAAAAGGGGAATGAAAAAGGGAAGCAGATTATTGATGTGGAGCCCAGTGCTACCGTTGTCGCCACCAAGGTCCAATAGAATGAGACCAAAGATCTGGAGGAGGGGGAGAGTCTCTTCCACTCACAGATGTGGGTGAAGGGTTCTTTGTTGCAATTCATTGTTGACAGAGGGAGCCAAAAGAACCTAATTGCAATATATTTCATGAAGTGATTGGACTCGGATCGACCACACCACACCTACATCCATACACCATATGGTTGCTTCACCAAGGATGAGATTTTTTCATTAGTCGACAGTGATGCCTTCCCTACAACATCAATCCCTTCACAGATGAGGTATTATGTGATCTTTCTCCTCTTGAAGTTTGCGATGTATTATTTGGCCAACCATACTTGTGGAAGTGTCATGCAGTGTACGAGTCTAGGCCTCACACTGTGATTATTAATTTGGGAAATAAGTTGTACAGGATACCGAAGGTAGCACCACCTACCGCTATCTCTTTGATATTTGTGAAGCAATGTAGTAAGATCATTTCCCAGACTGGGAAATCTTTCTTCCTTATGATTCGCCCTCAGGGAAAGAAGAATATTGCGGCCACATCCACTACCTCCATAAAAGGCTTCTTGGCATGGCAGTAACATACGGACAAGGTCATGGAGTAGTATAGGGACATCTTCACCTCACCCACACAGGTACCCTTGCATTATCAGGTCAAGAACTCCATCGATCTGATACCAGGCACACCACTACTGAATGGAATGATCTATCAGCACACTGTTTTGGAGAATGATGAAATCAAGAGGTAGATTCAGGAGTTGTTTCACAAAGGGCACATCTGGCCAATTTCATTACCTTGTGGGATCCCGATCGTGTTGGTACAAAATAAGGAAAGAACCTAGAGGCTTTGTATTTACTATCGAGCACTGAATAAGATCACTATTCTGAATAAGTATCCAATCCCACATATTTTTGACCTTCTAGGCCAACTCAAGGTGGCCAAATATTTCAGCAAGATTGAATTGAATTCTGGTTATCATGAGGTACCAATCGAACCCTTTGATGTGTGGAAGATTTCCTTCAAATCAAAGGAGGGCCTTTTCAAATGGTTGGCAATGCCTTTCGTGTTGAAAAATTCTCCTGCAACCTTCATAAGGATGACGGAAGACATATTTTGACCCTTCACCAACCCATTCATGGTAGTGTGTTTGGATGACATCCTGATCTTCAACCATAGTAGGTAAAAGCACCTACAACATATTCAGTAGGTCCTCCAAAATATGTGACAACACAATTTGTGTGACAATTTGGAGAAATAAACTTTTAGCATGGCCCAAGTTTAATATCTTGGTACATCATTGATGAGCGGGGTGTGCGTGTCGACCCAGCCAAGATATAAGTTATTCAGGATACGCCAACCCCAACCACTCTAGCATAGATTTGCAGTTTTCTGGGTCTTGCCAATTTCTACCTTAGGTTTGTGCTGGGTTTCTCTGATATCACTTGGCCTTTGAGTCAAGTCACCAAGGGTGGAGCGAAAGAAAAGTTATTTCAGTATGAATTCCAACAAAAGGTGTTTTCTAAGTTGATGCATCGCCTTTGATCTGCATCAGTGATCACATTACCAGACCTGCAACAACAATTGAGATTGAAACAGATGCCTCTAACTATGCTAATTTTGCAGTTCTTACTCAACAAAGTTATCCAACGACATATCATAGTGAGACACTTTCATAAACAGTCTGAAAGTATCCCACCTATGACAAAGAGATGTATTCCACTATGTAGGCCTTCCAACAGTGGAAGCATTAAATTATGGGGAAGGACGCGATCATCCACATAGAACACTAACCCCTGCAGTTCATACAGACACAAGGAAAGTTACAGAACAATTGCCATCATACATGATCCACATACCTGCAACAATTCCATTTTAACATTAAGTACAAGAAGGGAAACACAAATAATGTTGGATATTGCCCCAGTCAACCATCAGTTATGGTGTTGACCACTTTTCTTGACTCTTATGGACATGATACTTCAGAATGGCCACAACTTTTCAAGAGTGCTCCAGAATTCAACACCACATATTAGATTCTCCTGGAAGGTAAGAAATTTCCAAACTTTCACCTCCAGGACGCGTTATTATGCCACCTGGGATACCTTTTTGTTCCTTCAAGCAAGTGTGTAAAGATGACTTGGTAGGCGCACTACAGTCGAGTCACTAGACATTTTGGGGTACAAAATATAGTCGCATTGTTGCAAAAGTATTTTATTGGCCAAACCTTTGACAAGATGTTTGGAAGTACATCAGATCCTTCACTGCCTACGCCATTTCCAAACCTACAATCAAGAATCAAGGCCAATATAATCCTCCGCCTACTCCTAGTCACCCTTGGGAATCCGTCACCATGGATTATATGTCGAACCTTACTTCTACCAAGCATGGAAATGACTGTGTTTTCGTGTTCATCGAAATATTCTCCAAGATGGCCATTCTAACGGCTTGCAAGAAGATTATCATAGCAGGAGCCATTACCAAACTCTACTTTGAATGAGTGTGGGTACACTTTGGGATCCCACAATCTATTATCTCATATCAGGATAATAGGTTCCTAAGTGAATTTTGGTCAATCCTCTAGTCATTGTTAGATACCAATCTCACTAATTCCATGGCCTTCCACCCCCAAACTGATGGTCAGACAGAGGTCATCAATAAGATGATCATGCACATCTTGCACATCTAAAACTAGAATCATCCACGCACATGGGATGAAATCCTACCCTATTTCCAACACAACTACAATAGATATCTCCATAGCTCAACTGGTCACATCCCCTTTCAGGTGGGTTTGGGATTCCAACCGCTATGTCCCATTAATGTTATCATACCACTTGCAGTTACTCAAGAAAATTCAGCTCATGTCTAGTCTGAAGTTGACAAAGCCAAGAAATTCATTAAACATATTCAACACATCTTCTAGTAGGCCCATGACATATTGGATAGAGAAAATTATCAGTTAAAATAGTGTCATGACCATCATTGGGTGCCACACAAGTTTCAGGTGAGCGACAAATTTTGGTGACATTTGGAGATGGAATGCCTCGTTGGGGCCTACCGCAAGATTTGCCTGCTCTGATATGGGATTTACACCATCACTAAGGCTATAGGTTGTAATCCCTTCAAGCTCTACATTCCACCATTCCTTGGCCTACACCCAGTATTCAATGTGGACCAACTGCGGCCATACTTTCCCCCATTGTTGGACACATTAAACATTGATGGGAAATTGACACCAAAAGAGCTCAACCCAATCTATATCAAACGGGCCACAACTAATAGGATCATGGACACACAGATCAATAACACTCACTAGCATAGGATCCAGCTATATTGAGTTGTCAAAGTTTGCTAACTCCTTCACCAAGGTGGCTCACTAGGGACCAAGCTCAACAGAAATTTCCTCACCTCATAGAGGCTCTGCATGCAATGGGGACCATTGCTTCCAAAGCGGGGAGGATTGATCTAGTTGGATATCAGCTGTGACATGCCTATTCCACTTAAACATCCAATTGATTTCATCATTTTCCTTGTTTAGAGCACAATTTACTATTTTTAGTAGTTTTTCAGGTCCTGAACTTCTGCAGTTGTTTTGACTCCCTAAACAACATTTTTTTGAGGTTTGTAGTAGGGTCATAGCCATAGGTCTACTGCAAAAAAATTATTACTTAGAGAGATATTTCTCACTAGGTATCGTATGCGCCAAACGAAGATTATATGACCAAGTTACGACCCCAGGAAGTTGGTTGCCCAACTAACCCCAACGGGGCCCACAAACTCTTGGTGTTCCATCTCCTAGGGTTAGGTTTTTTGTTGTTTATGGTTTCCATTTGATGTTCAATTATAAAAAATTCACTGAGCCTCATTGTAACACAGTTCAAAGGCATGTATCTGCCACATCTCTTCTCAAAGATAAGTTGCCATCATCCGAGCCTGAGCTAGTTTATTTCCATTATGTATGTAAGCATATTATAGTTCTTTGATGTTAATAAAATGAGAATTTATTTTTTTTGCATCATTTTTTTTTATGTTTATATCTATATTTTGTTGTGTTCCTGCATAAGTCAGGATCATTATTACTAATAATGATAACTTTAAATCAATTTTTAATTTAGCTAATTTAAAATATAATAAAAATAAATAAAAATAAAAACAAAAACAACAACTTGGCAATGTAGATGTATCATGAGATAAATGTTTTCATGTCTATCTTCATTTACAAACCATTTAATTATATGGTTTCACTAGTCTTAATTATATTAAGAAACAAATATTGAAAATCACATGTATTTATTCCATTATTTTATTTTAATATAAATATGATGCAAGGGCATCTTTCAAAGTCAAACTATTTGTTAACCTCCATAAATTCTTAGAAATATATGGAAGGAAGTAGGTTTCCTCATTTTCATGAAACCTTCTAATTTTGTTTATTTTCATAATCTATCATAGTTATAGAAAATTCCAAGTGTGTTTAGAAAAAGAGAGTTTTTTGTAGTGTAATGTAATAGATATGTTTATTTTAGGTAGGAAGGTTAAGGAGTGGAATAATCTAGGGTAATTTGGAGGATTGTTATATTTTTCTATGTTTAAATGATATGAATATCTTTGTTTAAATTGATATTTTATATGTATAAATAAAACCCCTGTGCAAGAAAATGTAGCAATGGGAGAAAACATGGCAGTGGGAGTGATTAATAAGAATTTCTATACTATTCAAATTTTATTCATTTGTAGTTCCATGAAATGGTAATTTGTATCCTAACTCAATTTCTTTGAATAATTGTTATCTTTGTAATGTGTTTAATCTATATTTAATGTGGAATTGAAAATATAAAAGGATGGTCAGATTGTTACAGTCCATAAGAATTTATTTATTTCAATATTTCACAAATAAACTTAGAGAAATTGTTATTTTTAGTGGGTTACAGTCAAGGCAAAGCAGCCTTAACCAAAAAAGGAAAAGTATAAATTTCCCAGTGGCATTATGTTGTGGTGATGTTACATTTTGGTGGCAATATATCCTATTAGCATGAATTGAAAAAGTTAGGTTGTTTCCATCAATAAATTCCTTCAACCAAACATGAAAACCTTTCTTATTTTCATTAGTGATTATAAATTCCCTATTGGTTGGTTGCTAGAACCATTATTTAATGCAAACATTTTTGTGTTTCCATTAGTGAACTCCGTCCATCAAACTAGGGAAATTTTTTCATTTTCTCCAAGAGGTTATTTCTTTCGGTGCCATGGTGCCTAGCGACCAATTATCATAATGTACTTGAAAAAATTAAGATATGTTAGTCAAAATTTGTTGGTTGGAATAGTTAAAGGAATGATTTATAAGTTTTTATTTCTATTAATGGATCATTGGCCTGATTATTGGAAATAGAAAGTAACAAGAATTGAAGTTACGAAAATTGACAAATCTATCAACCAAGCCAAACCAAATACATAAGCAAGGGAGAAGTTTGGGAGAATTCTTAATTGGTGGTTCCATAATTGGTTAAAAATTATTGTTAGTAGAAAAAAAAAAATACAAAAATGTATACAAATTATGTAAAATAGAGAATTTGAGATCATAACAGGAGAAGACTATAGTAAGAAAATACTAAGTTAAAGGATAATTGTCTGAGTCTAGAGTTACCATTTGGTAAAGGAGTGAGAGTTGTGAGTAAATAAGTGAGAATGGCTTATCGAGCAAGAGTATTAATAGGATGAGGAAGAGCTACAACAAACACAATTTTTTCTAGAAGAGATGAGGTCTATTAAAACTAGGATAGAATCCATGGAAGCCACATAGAGGTGAGGCATTGACATAACATACGTCAGATACAAAGAAGAATATTCTGAGGAAGAAGAAACATATCTAGAAGAGTAAACCACATGCTAAATCAAAATGGAGGTGAAATGTATGAAGGAAACCTAAATTTTGAAGAATTGATCACTAGATCAATGCAATGGACAAGTAATTTGAGTATGAAAATATACTTGAAAATAAGAAATTCAAATATTTTGTGACTATAGTGAAGGGCCATGCATCATTATGGTGGGACGTTGTGAAAGAAGAGTGGAATAATAAGGAAAAAATCAATTATTAGAAGTTGGGATAGAATGGTTGCTAAATTAAAAGGTAAATTCATGCTTTAATATTATCAATTAAATATTTTCAAACAAATGTAAAACCTTGAGAAAAATTTAGTGTAAGTCAAAGAATATACTAAAGAGTTTCAAAAAATAAATATTAGAGCTATACATGTAGAGGAAGACATGGAAAAAGTAGCTAGATAATAAATAGCTTAAGATATGGAATTCAAGATGAAATTAGCATTTTATCAAAAAAAATGGGTGAAGAGGAATATTGGTATTCCCTCAAAGTAGAATAAAATTTAGCAAGAAAATACAATCAAAGAGGAAGAGGAATTTTCTCAATAAGAGCAAAGGATATAAAATTAGTAGAGAGAGATTTCAATCCCAGAGAAAAGAAGGACGGTTTAGAACAACAAAGACAATAATCAAGAGGATGTGATTTTAGAAGAAGAAGTAATTATTCCAAAAGTGCAAGAAGAAGCATAGATTATTAACCCATATGTTACATAACATCAAATATGGATAGATATCATTTAAATGTCTAGAAAATACTACAAATCAAATAAGTTTACACATAGTTCAAGGTGATGAAGAAAGTGTAAGTTCTCCTTCACATGAAGATACCTCAGAGATTGGAGAATCATTGTTAATAAAAAGAGTTTTAATCAATTCATCCAAGGAAGTTAAATCACTTTCCTAGAGAAGATTTTTTTTAGGAGTATGTAAATTAAAGGGTAAGTGTTGTATGTAGTCATTGATAGCGGTAATATTGACAATTTTGTGTCTACAGAGATGGTGGCAAATCTAGGATTGAAGAAAGTGGTAGATCCTACTCCATGCAAGGTATCTTAATTGCAAAAGGGACATCAAATAATGGTTAGTGAATAGTGTCATGCAGAATGTCAAATTAGTAGCTATAAAGATTAGGTATTATCTGATATTGTTCATGGATGTCTCTCATATTTTGTTAGGAAGACCTTGGTAGTATGAAAACAGAGCTATACATGTTGGAAGACACAACACCTACATGTTTCAAAAGGATGGAGAAAAGCACACACTTATACCTCTAAAAGATAGAGGAGCAGAAAAAGAAATTAGTCCGAAAGTATTGTTGATGAGTAGAAAAGAATTTATAAAAGGATAAAAAAAATAAAAATAAAAAGGTAAAATTTCCCTTAATTTGTAAACCAAACAAAATCCTTGTTGATACAAATTTGGATGATCAGCATGAACAAATTCAGAAATTATTGTAGTTTGTTGATATTGTTGTAGTGATCTTTATGGAAAGCTACCTCTTGTAATAAGTATTAGTCATCATATCTATTTGATTCTAGGAGCTAACTTACCTATTAAAGAAACATATAAAGTGATTCCGACATAAAATGAAGAGATTAAAAAATCATGTTCAAGATTTCTTGAACAAATAAATAATCAGAGAAAGCTTAAGCCATGTGTTTTTTCTATAATACTAAACCTTGTATTTTGCTCTAGAATAAATATAAATAGAGAATTTAAAGAAAATTTTGTATATGATAATTTTTTATGTTTTTATAAAAGTTTGGAGAAATTCTATTTTAATTACACTAATACTTATTAAGATAATTACAAAATAATATCGATTTAAAATTATTATGTGTAAGAAAAATTCCTTTGCAAATAGAGTTTATTATTTTATGTAAATTAAAAATTGGTTTAAGAAAATATACAAGATGTTATATATTATATTTTTTATATTCATGAGGATTTTATAATAGAGTGGTAATTTTTCTTAACATTGAATTGATAATTATTTTGAGCTTTGAGTTTGTTTTGGATTTCCCTTTTCTTCTTTATATGGTTTTTCATGTTTTCCTACATGTCCATTATAAATAATAATAAAAATTCCTATAATTTTATTTGGCATATTTTTTATATATATTTCAATATATGAGGGTTTTTATATTTATTTATAATGAAGTGGCATTTTCTATTATTATGATTGATAATTGATTTTGAAGTGAGTTTATTTGATTTTCTTTTTTTTCAATAAAATTTTAGGGGCTAATATTAACAGGTCAGCTAATTTTCTATGATTTTTCCAAAAACAAAAAAGATTTGTAAATTTCTATTTTTCCCAAAAATGATTCCCCAAAATTTTATAATATAAAATTATTTTACCTTAAAATTTGTCAAAATTTTATAAAGACCATACAAAGTTATTAGAAATTTGAATACTTTTATAAAAAATATTTCCAACAAACTTACATTTTCCATATTCAAACTAATAAGAATCACCAAAATTTTAAACTTTGAAACAAATTTTCATCCTTCAAATTTTCTGTACTTCTTTCCCTTTTTACATCACATACTTTCCTACTTATTCAATATTATAAATGGTATAAAATCCCTCTTATAATTTTACTTATTTCTTCACCCTACTCAAATTTCTTACCAATATATATTTTTCTTAAATACCTATTAGAAATATTGTAAAATCCATCTATAGTTCAAGCTTCCTCTCAATACATATTTCTATTCAATTTTCCATTTCATTAATAAAAAATTGAATTCCTACCTACATTAACGAACCTTGATTTATGGGGGTGAATATGTTTCTCCGATCATCAAAATATTTACGATCATTAATATTTAAGTAATAAAAGTCATTATTTTTATATATTGGTCTTTTGCTAGTTGTTATTAGAACCCAAGCCCGTGATTTACAATGTGATATGACAAGTTACAAGAGCATGACACATGCTTTTCATAAAGCCCAAGCCCAAATCTCTTTAATTTGATAATATAAGTTATTTATTTTGGATGTAAAGTGTTAAAAAAGAAAACACTAATGACTTGCCCATTTCCTAGTTAATGAGCAATTTTTAAAATTTTTCTCATAGCGTGTAAATGCATGTGAAATTACTTCCCAAAAAAACACTTCTAAACATTAAGAGTAATATTTTTTATTAAATTTAAAGTAAAAATATAAAGGGAAGGGAGATTAAAGATCTTGGGCAGATTAAAGATGTGAAGGAATTTTTTATTTTCTTATTTTTAGTGTGCAGACTGGGTAGATTTTGAAAGCAGACTGGGTAGATCAAAGAATTTGAAGAAAAAGAAATTATTTTCTTACTTTTAACGTTGGGATAAATTCAAAATTCAAAAAAAAATCTTTATTTTCCTATTTTTAGTATCTAGACAGGGTAGATAAAGATATCATATTTATCCATTTTGGAGATACGAGATTGATGGAATTCATTCTAGAGTCGCTGCAATAATCTAGGGAGTTTCTAATTTGGTTTGTTTATATTGGCTCCGTAAATTTCTGTCTCCAATGAGTTGCAGAACGATATTGTTCCGAAGCAATCCTACTGCAGAGAAAGAATCCGAGTCACAGGTCTATTTTCTCTGATTCGCTGCCACCGGGGGATATTAGGAACTACACCATCTCTGAAGCCTTGAAGCCTCTTAAAGATGAAGTTTTGCAATACTCGGAGTCCATCTCCCCTCGTATAGAAGCTGGTTATCCAGAGTAACGGGAGTGAAGAAAACGGAAGTTAATATGGGAAAACTGGTTGCCTATGACTGCTGAGAGATGGTAAACCATTTTTTCAAAGCTCATAGATGAGTTTACCTTTCAACATGCATTGATAAAGAATTTTTGTATCATCACTTTCTTTTTGTGTCATAGTTTGATAAGGTGGGTCTTGTAGTTTTTGGTATCTGGGCATATTTTTAGGTGGGAGGGGATTGAGTGGTGATGCACTTACATGAAAAGAGCGTGGCTTTGGTTTTCGACTCTGAGCAGTTTTGGGGACTTGGCTTCACTCGTCACTATTGTTCACACTTGAGGAGGAAACGGGTTTTCTTTTCCCTGTTTTGGTACTCTCTGCTCTACCTTGGATGGGATCTGTCACTGACTAGGACCTTCTGGTTTACTTCCATTGTATGACCTCGGGGCTTCCTCTTTTGGTTTCCGGTGACTTTTTCCGGGTGATTTTTTTTTCAAAAAATTCTTTGGCGAAAGGGGTCATTATCGGTCATTGAAGATCAATGATTATTTCCTCGCCATAGTGGATGTTGGGTACATGCCCGGATGGATAGGTGGCGAGTGATATTTTTATCATCGTATATTCTTATGGTTGTGGTTAGGTGATACGTGCTTTTGATCCCATGTTGGTACCATAGTATCTCTTTGACGAGGGACAAGTGGGGACGGAAGCGCTGGAACGTATACCATAAGGTGGTTGCAGTAATAGAAGGTGTCAAGATTTCGCTTAAGGGTGTCCTTTGCAATATCAAGAGTAACCGTTATCATAGGACAGATGTTTGAAGAGAAAGGAAGGTGTTAATGACTTGTTTCTTCCGAGATGAAGGAATTAGACACCTATATTGAAATGTGTGATAATGACATCCAGGACGTATCCTTCCTACGTGCGATAGGGTATCCTTCCTACGTGCGATAGGGGTGGCAGAGGGTGGTGAAATTGATAGGAGTGAATGTGCCGAAAATACCACTCAATCTATTCCACCACCTGAAAGTTATCGAATCGGTTCCCAGGTCGAGGCCTCTGTGGGAACATGAAGCCATAGTAATGTAAATCCATCTCTATCAAGGGATACCAGGGGGGCAGCAAAAAAACCACTGCGTGCAGGTGAGGATTGCAGACTTAAGTTTCAGATGCGATGTCATGTGGGAGCACATCGAAAGTTTGTCAAACAGAGCTTTGATTGGCAGATGGAAGTTTGCAAACCACGGAAAGACTGATTTAATGGAGTGGTTGTTTGGAGCGTGGGAGAAGGTTTTGGGATACAGGCCAAGAGTGAGTAAATTGGAGCAGGGTTGGTACTGTTTCCACCTATTAAACGATAATGATGTGGTTGAGTTGATGAGTAGAACCTGGGTGACCGGAAGAAGTCTTTTGGCGTTGCATAGATGGGATGCGGGATTTCATCCCAGTTTAAATGCTCCGGTAAATCATTTGGTATGGGTGAAGTTGTTTGGTTTACCGTTGCAATTCTAGAGTTTGAAGGTCCCAGAGGCGATTGTTGACAGTATAGGCAGATGCAGGTATGTTGACCCAAAGTGCTTTGGTGTATATGATAAAAGGGTTGTGTGGGTCTTGGTGGAGGCACCCTTCACAAGAGGTTTACTGGCTGCAGTTGATCTGGCTTGGAATGGGACCATATATAATCAGCCCATAGATTACTGGATGATGCCATTTAGATGCCATCTGTGTCATTCTACTGGACATCTGATGAAAAAATGCTCGAGGTGGCGGGCGAGTGTAAAGGGACCGCGGTCGGTGGAGGTTCCAGGGGTTGCTCATTCAAACCTGGCAGCTGGCACATCTACAACTCCAGAATTGATTGGAATAGCATCGAATTCAGGTAAGTCTCTTGATTTCCGTGAACTTCACCCTTTTGTCTGTGAATCCAAACCTATAATGGTCACACAGAAAATCTATAAGTCACCGGGATTAACTGACCCTTTAACCTCGGGGGAAGTGTATGAAAATGAGGGCCTTAGGCCTATTTTCTCTAAAGGAATGAGATTGCACTCGAATTTGGATGGGGTATAAATATGGAGAAAAATAAGGCTCGATGCTCTGGTCTAACCCCAGTGGCCCCTTTTTCTGTGTTGTCACAATCTGTGCAAATTGAGGAGGCTGGTCCTCTGTGTGAGTCGGTGTGCCCTGAGGTGGAGTCTCCACATAAACCTAATGAGGCCTTTCTCTCACCGAGAAACTCCATTGGGAGTGATCTCGAGTTATTATTGTTGGAGCATGATAATTCTCTTAAACCCCTTGCTGTGGATAAGGGTGGACCTGCGTCCCCTATTCTGTGTATCAGTCCATCTTCCCGAAAAAACGTAACTACAAGACGAGGGAGGGAAAGGCCAAAGAGGAAGAAAAAGTTGGCTCACCTCTCGGACTCTCAAGATACTATCTTGGATGGAAATTTCAGAGACATTCCTGTATCTCAAGCCATAGGTCAGGTGCTTAGAGAAATAAACCCCGAGACTCTGGATCCTTAATGATGCTGGTATCTTTAAATTTAAGGGGATTGGGGGGGAGGGACAAATTTCTGTCGGTTAAAAATTTCTTTTTTCATTGTAAACCTTCTATTATCTTTATACAAGAGTCTATGAATTCAGCTGTTAACTTGACTACTTATTTCCGTGCCATGAATCCAGATTGGCATATGGTTGCCATGGATGCTGAGGGGTGCTTCGGAGGGCTGGTGGCTTTATGGCACCCCAAGTGGGTATCCTTGAAGGCTTACAGCTTCTTCGATGGTATCCTCCTCACTAGAAATTTACGGGGTTTTGCACATAGAATTCATCTGATAAATGTTTATGCACCTTATGTGGAAAGGTTAGGTTTCTGGCAGAAGATGGAAGGTAGTGGTTTTCTTCATCTGAAAAATTTGGTGATAGCAGGGGATTTAACTATTCCCTATATGAAAATGAAATATGGGGGCAGAAGAGTAGAAAGGACCCACTGGGGGTGTTGATAAACAAGATCTTTACAAGCGCAGGGCTCTTTGATATTACATTTAAGGAAAGCAGTCCGACTTGGTTGAACGGAAGGAAAGGTTCAGAGTTTATTGGGAAAAAGCTGGACAGATTTGTCATCAATAATGACCTTAGATTTCACATGGAGAAAATAACAGCAAAAGTGGAGGACCTCACTGTGTCGGATCACCGGCCGATATCCATCAGCTGGGAGTTTGAAGTTCGGAAAGATGGATGTCCTTATAAATTCAATAGAACATGGCTTGAAATGGAATCCTTTAATTTACTGATTAAAAAATATATGAAAGAAAACAAGAGACTGGAAGGGCAATCAACAATGATATATTTATCCAACATCCTAAAAAATCTGAAGAGGGTGGTCAAAATTTGGGAATGGGGTCAGAAACAAAAAATGAAAGGCAGGATAATGATAATTAGAATGGAACAGGCTAAGATATTGCAGGATGTGAGGGAAGGAAAGCAGGCCAAAGATTATTGGGAAAAACTGAAGTCTCTTGAAAAAGAATACAGACAATATCTGTTGGCGGAGGAGAAGCAATCGAGGCTGAAGAGCAGAACCCTATGGCTGCAAAGTGGTGATAAAAATACAAAATATTTTCACAAAATAGCGTCGGGTAGAAGGAAATTTAATACAATTTGGAATATTGAAGCAAACGGTAAGACCATCTGCACCATGGAGGAAATTAAAAGGGCGGCGGTGGACTTCTTTGGAGCTTTATACAAAGAGCAGGAAAAGTGGATTTCAATTCGCAGATGATTTTCATCGAGGATTATCCAGTTATGTTTATGGAGGAAGACCTGTTACATATGAAACAAAAGGTAAGCCCTGAGGAGGTTATGAAGACTCTGAAATCTTTTGCAGTGGACAAAAGTCTGGGTCTGAATGGTTGGACTCTGGAGTTTTTCCTCCATTTTCATGAGGAATTCATTGATGTTATTACAGATATGGCGGAAGAAGTAAGGTTAACTGGAAGGATTCATGGTGCAATTAACTCAACATTTCTAGCATTAATTCCAAAAAAGAAAATAAGTCGTCATTTGATGATTTCCAACCTATATCTTTGTGCAGCACATTATATAGAATAAATTCTAAGATCATAGCTGAGAAACTCAAAGGGGAGTTGTCAAAGCATATTACGGTGGAACAGTCTGGCTTCCCCAAAGACAGAAGTATTCATGACGCAGTGGCGATTACCTAGGAGGTTTTACATTCCATCCAATCATAAAAGTTAAAGGCAGCGGTGATGAAAATTGACTTAAATAAGGCTTATGATAGAGTGGACTGGTCTTTTTTTAGATTGGTTCTATATAAAATAGGTCTTGACAGGAGTGTGGTGCCCTGGATAATAGGGTGCATAACCCAAACCTCAATGGTGATTTTAATTAATGGAACAACATCTTGTTTTTTCCGTCCAGGGAGAGGGTTGAGGCAGGGTTGTGCCCTCTTGCCTCTGTTATTCATTCTGATTATGGATGCTTTAAGCATGAAGATAAAGCGTGCTTCAGTCATGGGAATTTTTTCAGGGGTGGAGGTCTACAAAAATAAGGAAGTTACTCACAGTTTCTTCGTGGACGATGTCCTGATTTTCAAGACTATGACGAGAAGAAACTGGGAGGAGCTAAATTTAATTTTAAATGGTTTTTGTAGAGCAACAGGGATGCTGATAAGTGACGGAAAATCGTGCATATATCATGCGGAGGTGGATATAGAGGACTATATTGCTCTGGGGACCTTTTTTCAGTTTAACATTGCTTCAATTAAAGAGGGTATGAACTATTTGGGCTTTAGATTGAAGCCGACCTTGTATACTAAGGAAGATTGGAAGTGGCTGGTAACTAAATTTCAGGAAAAGATCTTCTGTTGGGCACAAAAATATTTATCAAGGGGGGGAGACTAGTCTTGACACAGGCTGTACTTCAACATTACACGATTTTTTGGGCCCATCTTTATAAAATCCCCAATAAGACGATGATGGATATCAAAAAGACTACTGCCAGATTCATCTGGAATGGGGGAGAGATGCGGAAAACCATTCATCTGGCCCGATTGGAATGCATCACTAAGTCAAAAGAGAAGGGGGGCTGGGGAATTCTAGATTTAAAAACTTTTGGTCTTTCCCTCATGCTCAAGTCTATGTGGAGATGCCTGACTACTGAAGGACTTTGGAAGGAGATTATAAGTATAAATATCTTGATCAGAAGAATTTGGAGGAGATTCTAACCCTGGGACTCGAGGATTCAAAGTGCAGATCAAACATATGGAAAGGTTTTTATAAATGCTGGCCCTATTTTATAGAGAACATTAAATGGTTCTTTGCAAAGGGGGATAAAATACTTATTGGGAATGAGCAGATTCTGGGAATGGGCACAAAGACGTTCATTAGCAGAGAGATGATAGTCTCATTAAATCAAAAAGGATTCTTCTATATGGGACAAGTCATAAATGATTGGGAAAATGGAATCCCTAGGTGGAAAACATATCAGGAGTTGGAGCTGAGAGAAAACCATAAGGTGTTATGGGAAAATTATGCCACCTCTCTTATTTACATGGGTTGGCGGAAAGGAGAGGGAGGAGATCGGGTCACATGGGAAGGCACTGAAATGAAGCAACAAATATGCACAAAGGAGGCATACAAACTATTGATGGATAGGGACCTAGGTGACGAACCAGACTGTTGGTTCAAGTTGATGTGGAAGGTCAAGATCCTGGTTAAAATGATCATTCTGTTATGGCTTATTTGGAAAAATAAAAATTTGACATGGAAAACGCTTCAGAGAAAGGGGTGGCAGGGTCCTGGTTACTGTGTTTTATGTAGAGAACAGGAGGAAGATAATTTACACCTGTTTTATAATTTCTCCTTCGTCACTAACGTAACTAAAATTATATGTACACTGCTGAAGTTACTAGACCCACATTATAATAACTTGGAAGGATGTGTGCGATGGTGGTTTCGAAGGGGGGAAAATCTTCATGTCTTTCCTTTCCTTCTGCATTGGCACATTTGGTGTGGGTGGAACCGAATGATTTTTGATGGTCAACTATGTTCTCCACACAGCATAGCAGTCAAATTATACAGAGCTATGGAATCAATGAAACCGAATCAAAAACCATCTTTTGATGCTTCGAAGAGGCTGCGGACTTTTGAGATGCATTATCCGGTTGGTTTCTTTGATGGAGCTTCACAAAATCAGATTTGCGGTTGCGGGGCCTGGCTCATGATCTCTCTAGAATGCCACTATAAAATTTTCTGGAATGGGGGCAGAGGAACAAATATGAGAGCTGAGTTATTAGCTTTGTGGGGGCTTTTATGGTTTGCAAATCAATTATATATGGAGGAGCTATGGGTGTTTGGAGACGCAAAAGTTATTATAGATCACTTGAATAGAGACACTAGTTTAAGACCTGGAAACCTTGCACATTGGCTGGAAAGGATACATGCAATCAAGAGAAATTTCACAACTATCACTTTTAGTCATGTATATAGAGAAAAAAACATTGAAGCAGATAGACTATCAAAGAGGGGCTTAAATGGCAGATTCGGGGAGATGAACTGCAAATTATATAATGCCTCTGTTGCTGGTGCTGTTGGCAAGGTAAATTTCTCTTAGGATAGAATGCTCCACACAGAAAGAAGAAATTGGATCACACAGTTTTTGAGGCATCAAAGGTGGGATGGGCCGAAATGGGAACTGGACCATTACTATTTTTGTTATATCTTAAAGGAACAGAATTTCAGAACGTTTAAAGTTATGGCAATATTTTTATATCTTTAGAATTTTTGTACATTAAGAAGTTTATCTAGTCACAGAAGCATATATGATTTTTGTGGAACAGATTAAAATAGTGGTTTTAGATGCTCAATCAAAGAAGACAATTTGTAAAGGAACAAATGAAATGTTTTTAAATGTTTTTGATCAAGTGATGTGCCTTGGTACACTATATAAACCAGTGAAGTATTTTTCTTGCTAAAAAAAAAAAGATAAAGATTTAAGAAATTTTTTATTTTCTTATTTTTAGCGTGGTGACTGGGTAGATTTTGAAAGCAGACTAGGTAGATCAAAGAATTTGAAGAAATTTTTTTTATTTTCTTACTTTTAGCGTTGAGATAAATTAAAAATTAAAAAAAAAAATCTTTATTTTCCTATTTTTAGTATCTAAACCGGGTAGATAAAGATTTGAACTAAATCTAGTAGAAGTATAAAAATTTGAGCTAAAGCTTTTTAACATATATACCATAAAATCAATATTCATACCTTTACTCTAAAGAGATTTTTTTAATTAAAAACCATGGAAATAAATAATATGCAGAACTTACTTATGAGCAAGTCACTTATAATTATAGCGATGTGATTGTTAAATTAGAAATTATTTGAGTGGAGTATTTAGCATTATGGTTACAACCAAAATCTTCAGATTAAATAAATGTTGGTTGTGCCAAAAGATTAGTCAAAGACTCGGTAGACGGAAAATTAGCCATCATGATAATTTCGGGTTGTTCGCGGACCATTAATGGAAGAGCATGGGTAAAATTTCTGTTCCCAGTCAGAGCACAATTACTTGCAGCAGCGCTTTGACTTTTATATATATGAAAGATAATTTGAGTTTAGTTTGTTTGGTCAATTTGGCATAAATATACGATTTCTTATTTTATATTTTGTTTAATATGAAAAATGAAGAGTTTAATGGTCATTTTAATCAAATTTAAAATAAATTTTGAGGAAAGCGGATTTTTTATATTTATTATTATAAAATGTTTAATATCTGAGAATCATTAAATTTCATATAAAATTGGAAGGATATCTGGAATTTTTTGTATTTATAACGTGATTATTAAATATAAAATGAATTAGGTTGTTTCTTTGGAGTGGTTTCTTAGAATTAGTTATGTTGTTTTTATGGGGTGGTTTCATAAAGTAAAAATTAATATTATATTATAAAATGTATTAAAAAATATATTAATGTATTTTTATGTTTTATGAAATAAAAAATTATTTTGTTTTAACTAAAAAAATTTACTATGAAAATAAGAGTAAATAGAGATGAAATTTGATAAGATTAAATTTATATTGTTGTGAGGATTTGGTTAAATTTATATTGTTGTGAAGATTTTTAGATATGATGTAAGAAAATTATTTGTTAAGAATCAAATTTGTGTATGAAAATTGTCATTGTTGAATCAGAATTTAGGTGATTATAATAAAATCATTGTTAGAGATGTATTATAGAGCTTGAGTGGGGGTAGAGTATGCATGCCTTTGTAAATAAATAGTTGCAGTGACTTTAAAATTGGATAATAATAAGTATTATACTTCAACATTGTTTTTCCAAAGCATGTGCGATGAAACCTTGACAGATGTTAGGGTTCAGAGAGCGACTAGGGTTTAGCAAGTACTGAGAATCTGACAACGCTTAATACGAGGAGGAAGCAGTAGATCGGAGACAGCTCTGAGCGGCTAGATGGCAACATCATCAAGGTGGGGAGAGATCCCCTCCTACCAGAATGTGACGTCGGGGGAATATAACAACAAACAAACAGAATCTCAAGGAGGAGGGCCCAGCTCTAATGTAGGCTCGGTGTTGGGAGCACAATGGAAGAAAAAACCAGAGGCCAATGCCTGTCGAGAGCCACAAAGAAACCCCTCTTTGTCGTTCCTACAAATAAACTGGATCAATATCGAAGTTATATGAAGGACCATGCCTTAATCTACAAATTTATAGGCATATGGCCAACTCAGAAGGATTTTCTCAAATGGATTAAGGTAAAATGGCAACCTAAGGGCCATATAGATCTAAAATTTGGGCCTAGAGGATTATTTACAGTAATTTTTACTAATATTATAGATAAAAAAAATTTTGAGGGAGGCCCACATTTCTACTATAATGTAGGGTTATTCTTGCGACAATGGGAAGAATGTTATAACCCCGACCAAGAATAATTCTTGGCCGTGTCGGTTTGGGTACGGCTTTTTGCATTTCCGGTGGATTTCTAGGACCCTGAAATCTTGGAAGGTATTGGTAACTACCTCAGAAGCTTTGTTAAAATAGCATAAACAACTCGACAAGGTAGGTATACCTCTTTCACCTTCATATGTGTTTATATGAATATGTCGAAGCATTTACCTGAATCAATAGAACTGGAATATGAAGGGGAAGTATGGCAACAACTTCTTGATTACGAACATATTCCGTTTTAGGTTTCAGAGGTGCCATGAATATGGCCATCTATACAAAATCCGCCCTCTCAACAACCCAGACCAAATGGAGGGGAAGCAATCAGATGGAGGCGGGGGGTCACCTAAAAAAGAAGATGGATTCAAGCCAATTATGAGTACAAAGAAGAATAGTAAATTGCATGCAAATCATACTGGCAGCCTAGTTAAACAGAAGAATAATCAAAACCGATATGAAATACTGCAAGATATTGGGGAAAACTTGAAGGAAGTTGAATAGACCAATGATGAAGGTCGGGGCCATCTAACTCAAAAAACATTGAAAGCTAAAAGAAAGGCACATGCATAACCAACAAAGAAGGAAAATCAATCGCAAATGGTGGAATAATCGGCTATAGAGGTGGACAGTGGTAAGGAGGAGTTAAGCATAAATGAAGTAGTGTTAAAAAAATTACTACAGGAATGGAAGAACTTAGATGACAGATTTATACCAGATGACCAGAAGAGGTTGTATAAAGAAACTTTTGAACAATACTTGACTTCCCAAGCTCAAAGACAGATGGAAATGATGGATAATTTGAGCTCACAAAAGGTTCCTCTTAGGAACCCAACACCCAAGCTAAAGGAGGAAAGAATAGGGGACGTAAGAATTTGCAAGAATTGATACAAATGGTAGGAGAAATGTTAGTTAATTTGGGGAGGGTAATACCATTATCAATGGTATTCCAACAACTACAAAAAGTTTCCCAATGAAACTAATGTCCTGGAATATGAGAGGCATAAATAGTAAACGGAAACAAAGATATTTAAAATAAATATTAAAGACAGAGAAGTTGCATGTGATACTTCTTTAGAAAACCAAGGTCTTAGGACAAAGACTTGAGGAAATCCTAAAGTTCTTGAAACCTCATTATGAAGCAATGGTCATAGACTCGAGAGGCAGTTCGGGGGGTATAGCTATTCTGTAGAACCCAACAGAGATTATGGCGAAAGGCTGGTTTGGACTTCCTCGCATTCTAACTTGAAGGTTTAAGAAAATTGGGACTAAAATTCTTATTTCATCAGTCTATGGCCCTCATATTCACGGAGAAGAAACAATGTTCCTTCAAAGCATACGAATGCTCAAGAATATGCATAATGAGAAGAATTCGCTGATAGGAGGTGATTTCAATATGACCACTAGTCTTGCAGGAAAAAAAGAAGCATAAGAAAAGAAGAGCCAAAAATGGAGTTATTTAGAGATCTAGTAACCTACCTATGGCTAATTAGCATTCCCACTGTAAATGGAAAGTAGACCTATAACAATAGAAGATGGGGTGATCACCAAGTAGCATCAAGGCTTTGCAGATTCTTAGCATCTGAAGCCCTTGTCAACAGTGATGTTTTTTGTGAGGCCTCTATCCTTCCTAGTTTGGGATCAGATCACTGGTCGATATGCATGGAGCATTAAGGGAATTTTGAGGTCTAAAATGGGTCTTGTAAGGAAAATGTACAATCAAAATTCACTTTATGAGAACCAATCACATTTTAGGAGATGACATCATCCCCAATGGTTGATATGGAATTGTTTGAGTTAAAGGTACTTAAAGGTACTTACTTGTTACATTCTCAATGGTAGATAAAAACTCATGGTTAATCATGGTAGTGCTCTAAGTACGTTTAAAGTCATAAAGTAAAGTACTAATAATAGATGTCATTTCACACTTTTTGAATAAAATATTATTATTGTCATTTCATATTTTTTGAAAGAAACAATGCATATCCTTACACAATCTTCATATATTTTCACATTTCTCAATAAATATTATATTTGTATATTTTCATATATTTATTTTTAAATTATATATTCGTCTCATTTTATTTAATATTATAATTTCAAATTAATTATAAGTTAATATCTATACATATATATTATATATATGAAATCGAAATAAATAAAAATGTAATATTAGTTTTGTATGTTGAAAAATGTACATTGGCTTTTTATGTTAAAAAGAGGTATATTAGATTCAACATAGTTTGGCGCAAAAAAAAGTCTAAAATTTGAATGTATATAAATCTTAGATTATACTTATAAATATAAATTAAATCTATTTCAATACTTTTTTTTTTAATTAATTTTAAATACGACTAAATTAATTTCATTATTATTATATTAATATTATATATTATTATACATAATATTATGAAAAATAATATAAATGTTATAGAATATATATTATATTCATTTTTATATTATATATTATTTTTTTTAATGTTATAAATCAAATTAATTCAATATTTAATATAAAAAAAATACATAAAATAATATATTACATTTATTGTATTATTTTATTTTATTTTTATATAGTATATTAATTACATGTTTTTATATAATTTAAATAATATGAATTTTAATTAATAATAAATTATACAATTAAGAATTTATGAATTTATATTTATAATTTATTTTAAGTTATTTAAGTACAAAGGACAAATACATTAGTTGTTCATTGATAATGACATTTTATTGAAAAGTTCATTCTTATTTATAGTCACATTAATACAATTTCTTTATTAATTTTATTTTGGTACACCTTTTTAATTGAATTTAACCATGGTTACATGGATTGTGGTGCAAAAAGTAAAATGCAAATTCATAAATATTATTTTATTGATTTAGCTATTATTTAATATTTTCTTAGGAGGCCCATTTTAGACCTCAAAATTCCCCTAATGGTAGACATGAAGGAGTGTAATAGGAAAAGGCCGTTTTGATTTGAGGCATTTTGGCTAAGACACCCAACATTTCTAGATAAAGCAAAGGGATGGTGGGAATCAAGTCAAGCTCAAGGACGGAATAAGATGCATTCGTTCCAACTTCATCTAAAAGACTTAAACAAAAAATTAAGAAATGGAATAGAATAGGGTTTGAAAATATTCAGCAGGATAAGGAAAGATTACAACAATGTATGAAACAAATTCAACAACAAATGATTCTATATGGGAGAACAAAGAATCTGGTGACAGAAGAAGGCAATCTTCTAGGTAAACTAGAAGAGCGAAGGAAGCAGGAGGAAATTTTATGGAAAAAAAATTCTCGTATACAGTGGCTAAGAGAAGGGGATAGAAATACTAAATTTTTTCATAAGGCAATGATTCAAAGGAGACAACACAATCATATTTTCTCCCTGAAAGATCCAGGAGGAAACAGGCTAGTACAACATCACGATATGGAGGCCTTGTTGGTGAACCATTTCAGTAATATCTTGATGGAACCATATCAACACAAAATTAAAGCTATTGAAATAATAACACAGAATGTACCTAATATAATCAGTCGAGAACAAAATTTGGCTCTTTTATGAGAAATCACACTGTAGGAGGTGGAAGAAGCGGTCAAAGTTCTAGCAAAAAACAAAGCCCCCGACCCTGATGGATTTACAGCAGAATTCTGCCAGGCAGCTTGGTCCTTCATAGGTAGATACATAT
Source organism: Pinus albicaulis (assembly GCA_034641835.2). NCBI lineage: Eukaryota > Viridiplantae > Streptophyta > Pinopsida > Pinales > Pinaceae > Pinus > Pinus albicaulis. The sequence goes on from CM076581.1 coordinate 1,110,699,292, forward strand.
GGTAATTAGTAGAGGAATCTCGCAGGTCAAGATAGGTATATCCAGCCTGAATTCTACTCTTCTTTCCTTAATTCCCAAGTAGGATCATTCTGACGAACTAGCAGGCTTTCGACCCATAGCTTTGTGCAATCTAATATACAAAATCTTGTCCACTATTATGGTGAACCACCTTAAGCCTATCCTTCTAGCCTTAATCTCTCCAGAGAAGACTGGTTTCATGAAAGGGAGACAAATTTTGAACAATATAATTACGACTTAGGAAGCTATTCACTCTCTTAGAACCCTCAAAGCCAAAGGTATGATGATTAAACTTGATCTTTCAAAATATTATGACCGTCTTAGTCGGAACTATCTTAAAAATATTCTTCAGGCATTTGGATTTAATTTGAAATGGATTTACTGGATTACGTATTTTATTTCTTCTCCTAATTATTCTATTCTTCTTAATGGGATCCCCTCTACTATTTTTAATGCCACCCCTAGGTTAAGACAAGGTGACCTGTTATCCCCCTTCCTTTTCATTATAGTAGTCGAAGGCCAAGGTAGGCATATTAAGAGCAAGATCAAGGGAGGTCACCTTAAGGGTTTAAATCTATGGGGTGCAGGCCTAAATCTATCCCACCAATAGTTTTTGGATGATATTATGCTCTTCTGTCAAGCAACCTTGAAAGAATATAAGGAAATTCTCTCCATTCTCAAGGATTTCATGGAAGCCTCTGGGACTCTTATTAATAATGACAAATCAAATGTGTTCTTCTTTAATAATAATCCGTTATCCAAAATGATTTTTGGTGCACACCCTTGGGTTCAACATGGGATCCTTCCCTATGAAATACCTAGGTATCCCTCTCAGCCCTAACTCCATCTGGATTTCTAGGTGGAAAGATATCCTTCACCATATCCAAGCTCGGCTCCAAAATTGGTCATTTCAGGTGCTAAACACTCTGAGTCTTGTTGTTCTGTTGAAAGCAGTCTTATAATCTATCCCTATTTATCAGCTTTCGGGATTGGCAACTCCTAAAACCAGTCGTACTGATATGGCTAAGATCTTTACAAAATTCTTGTGGCAATGTGTTTAGCCAATTTAATGTCTTAAATTTCTTATCATAAAACATCAACTGAGGTTAGTAATCTGATGAAGTGTGGTGCACTATATATGCTTAGTTAACCTTCTTCTTACTTTGTTGTGTATGTTTTATATTGTTTTGGGGTTTTTTTATTATTTATATCTAAAGGTTAGTATTTAAGGAATGAAAACTATGAAATGAATCAATTAAATCTAATGAAGTTTAATGTTAAAACTAGTTTGAAAGAAGGAAGAAAATGAAATGTTCGTAAACTATTCTAATTGGCATAAAAATGAATCAAATTTTAATTGGTTAGAGTCTGATCTAAAAACATATTATTTATTCTAATGACCTTGAGATTTTGGAATTTAAAGATAATTCTAATCTATCTTAATTTAATTCTACTCCCTGGATTAAAAACATAAATCCTATGACTAAGAATTGAAATGACAATGCTAATGGAAAGCAAATTCAAAGAAATTGAAAAACAATTACTATATGACCAACTACTCAATCATCCAATTTTGGAAGAATGACAAGGTCATCTTCTTGACATGATTTACAAGCAATTGATTATACATTTAGTTGAAAGGATTAATCTAAGAAAGAAATTTAAAAATCATGTAAAGGCAACTCAACTACTGTATAATTTCAATACTCAATGATCCAATTTTGGAAGAATGACAAAGTCATCTTCTTGATATGATCTTTACAAGCATTTCAATATACATTTAATTGAGAATTTAATCTAGGAATGCATTGTAAAAACATGTAAAGGAAACTCAACTACTGTATGATTCAATACTCAATCATCTAATTTTGGAAGAATAACAAAGTCATCTTCTTGATATGATCTTTACAAGCATTCCATTATAAATTTAATTGAGAATTTAATCTAGGAAAGCATTGTAAGAACATGTAAAGGAAACTCAAATACTGTATGATTCAATAATCAATCATCCAATTTTGTAAGAATGACAAAGTCATCTTCTTGATATGATATTTACAAGAATTTCATTTAATTGAGAATTTAATCTAGGAAAGCAGTGTAAAAACATGTAAAGGAAACTAAGATAATTGTATACTCTAATGCTTCAAACATAATCCAATTTGGAAAATAGAAGAACTACTTTCTTGAGATGTTTTTGGTAAGAAAAAGATTATACAATTATTCTAAAACTAATTCTGAGAAAGCATTCATAAATCTAATCTCTGAAACAATAAACAATTTAATCTAAGAATCAGTTGTAATGCAATGTAAATTTAACTATGAATTCACAAAATAGAGCTAATGAAATTAAACTAGAAACAACTAATGAAACCTCATTTTTGTGCAGGGGCCCTCTGTGACAGAATGAGTTGATATCCTAGCAGACTATACGTGCATCAATAAGGAACTGGGACAATGAACATGGTCTTCGTATCATGAAAAGAATAGAGTCTCAAAGCATACACTGTGTTTCACAAAATTAAGAATGTCTCCAGTTTTCCAACGACTGGTATTTAAAAAAATTTAAATGTAACTATTTGGAACTATTTCCACCTACAAATGGAAATTACAACTGAAACATAGAAGAAAAATCTAAGTGGTTAACTCTCTATTTGCTACGTCAGAGAAAATCGAGAGTCCTTTTTTGGATTACGTCCTTTGACCACACTTTGGCCACGAGCATATGCACCTTTGTCTATCGAATTCGAACAGGTGGATAGGATGAGATCCATGTGAGGATCATTACAAGGATGCCCATGTGACTCATTCCTTCATTCGCTCCTCAGAACCTGTCAAACCATTAAAGTAGTTGCGGAAACAACAATCAGCTGCAGAATAGCATTCGTTCTGTAGCTGAGTTACAAAAATTCATCCAAATAACAAGAACATCATAATATAAAATAGAGACCATTAAAATGCATTCTCCGAGATGAAATATGTCATTTATCATTGATTGGAGGTATGGATTTTATGAAAAGGCAGGGAAAAGTGATGAGAAAAGATGTCAAAAAAAGAAAAATTTTAAGGTTCAACATACCCTCACTAAGAAGCCATTGCATGTCCTCATGAAATTATCAAAAATGTGAAATTCCTTCTCTTATTTCATTCGTTCATACACCTATGATAATATATCCATTTTTCTCTTCTTTTTTTTCATTAAGGTGACTGACATCCTGGGCTTTCTTTTAAGGAGTTTGTACTTGAGATTGATGACTGCCTTGTTCAGAGATTTGTTCTTTCATTGGTTATGTTTCTTTAAATCTTCATTCTCCTATTTAATGTGCCTATTCAGTAACTCTAGTTCATATATTTCTTGCTTGAGGGTGTTAACTAGAGGTTCTTGTGGACTGATAGGTTGTTCTTGCATACCTGGATTCACTGTTGCATTTCTTCTCTCTAATGACTCAATATAGTCATATATATCTTGCTATGTTGGGTCAATGCCTGGAGATCTTCTACTCGGACTGCCTTCATAGTTATGTACAGGATAATTTATAGGACTATGTGGAGGAGAGACAATGATGGGTGATGGCACTTGAGGCTCCTCCTCTAAAGTCACAAACTCTTTTTCTTGTGATGGTGTCTTCTTCATGGATCCTCAGAGTCTAGAGCTTCTCCTTGGTTGTGGAGGGTTTATGTTTTATTCACTTGTAACCTTGCTTTTATTTTCTGTTTTACTTCTTGTTTTAACTCCGCTCTACTTCTTATATTTCATCAACTCTGCAAGGGTAAGTTCCTCTTCATATTTTTGTAGTGGAGGTGAAGGCTTGTCCTTAATGCTTGTGTCAACCTTCCTTCTTCTACGTTTTCTAGTCTTGTATTCCTTAGGCTGTTCTGGCTGATCTTGGAAATGGTTTCTGATTAGGAAACTATCCCAAGAGTCTCCTAAAATTTTCAAATGAAATTCAAGAAGTATTTTTACCAACCCATGATGGTGCATAGTATTTTCTATAAACTGAATTCTTTTTTGTACATCTGTGGAAATTATTTTTAAAATATTCAGTAGAAATAAAGGAAGTTTATTTCTCCATCCTCCAAAAATTTCATCAAAAACCGAATATGATAGACAAATATACAACCAAATCTTCCTTCAAAAGTGATAAAATTCTATAAAATTAAAAGCATGTTTCTCCATTTGTTCTTGAGTGTTGAGCTAGGAATACCCTTTTTCTAAATAGAAGTATCCATACATGGATTTTTGAGGAAAACACTTCATGCTTCACTGTGAAATTCTTTGTTTTTAAACCATCTCTTGCCAATTCTTAGGAGATCTTTAGCTTCAGCTATGAAAGCCTCAGTCACTGAAAATTTTATGTCTCCTATTTCGACCTTTGTTCCGTCGAAAGACCTCGCAAAAGACTTAGTGATCTCCTTGTGGAATCCGTTAAATTTTTCTATAAACCTGAGCCACTTAGCCTTCTGTTGCATCTCTTTGATCTAAGGATAACCCTCCATGTATTTAGCTCCCAGTGGTTTAGTCCTGACTATCAAACCCATGTCTTCTGTCATGAAGAGTCTAGCCTACAGAATTGTTCTTCTCTGTGTGAAATGAATTGAGTTTCAGATCTGGTTAAGGATGTTGAGGGTTTGTAGGGAAATATGAGTGAAATGAATAATTGATGGGGTTTTAAGAAACATAGATGAATAGGTTACGACAGTAGGATATGCCCGTTTAATCATACATGGGAGAATTTGTTATGGATTTTTATGAGATATGATGTGGATTATTTGTTCGATTTATGCCATGATGTGAGTCCAAATCAAATCAAATGATGACATATTAAGGCAGCATGTGATCCTCTACGTTATATATGCTAATGTTTTTATCTTGTTATTTAAAAAAATTTATGTAATCATACCTTTAGAACTAACCTTTTGTTGTTATTTCCTTGTTGTTGATTCTTCAGGTATCCTTTAGCATGATGATCTTCAAATGGAGTTCTCAATTTCTTGTGCTCAGTATTCTTGCTTCAGTAGGCTATAAAAATGTAACAAAGTTGCAAACTGTAATATCAGCTGTAGAAGAGAATGTCAGCTGTAGAATAGAATAATAGCTGCAGAAATTGAAGTAGTTCTATACTACTTCTTTTATTGCTTTAAAAAAATAAAGAGAACAAAGATTTTTGGGATTTTTAGAATGGAATAGAAAATATAAGATGTCAGAACTTCTGATTTTCATCCTATATTTTCTTTATAAGGATGTCAATCATTGATTGGTTTTCATACTTATACAATTATTATTATTATTATTATTACTTTGAAATTTTATATATATATATATATATATATATATATATATATATAATTTATTCTCTTTTTTTTTAGATATGAAAAATAAAAAGAATACTAAGTTGGTGAAGAAGAAGAAGAATTCTTCACTAACTTCATATCAATATTATCTTGAAATTTTTTGATAAACTCCTCCTTTGTAATTGGCTTATGATAGACTTTTAATCGATGTCCATTTACAAGAAGAGGTGTCTTTTCTTCATCAATTGCCCTTATCCTGACTGCTCCATTGTCAAAGACTTTTTCAATCTCATAGGGCCTAAGCTAATGAGTTTGAAACTTTTCTTGAAAGTCTTTGAACTTTGAATCGAACAAAAGTGCCCAATCCCCCGCTTGAAACTTTTTCTCCTTTTTATATTTATCATGCCATTTGGACCTTTGTTGCTGGACTAGACTAGTTTTTTGAACTCCATCTTGCCTGATTTCATCAAGCTCATTAAGTTACTCCAATCTGTGCTTCTGGGCTTCTAATAAGTCAAGCCCCAATTGGACTGCCATTTTGAAGGTTTGGATCTGAAATTCTATAGGAAATATGACTTGCTTCCCATAAACAAGTTCATAGGGAGTATGTCATGTTGTATTCCTCCATGTAGTCTAGTAGGCCCATAAGGATTCAGGAAGCCTATATTCCCAATCCTTCCTATGTAAATGTACAGTATTAGTGAGGATTCCATCGATCACCTTATTGGTAGACTCCACTTGACCATTTTCTTATGGATGATATGGAGTGGATTTTCTATGTTTGATCTTGTAATCTTCCACAAGCTTCTGCACCAACTTGGATGTAAATTGGCTTCCCTGATCTGTCAAAATTTCTCTTCAGACACCAAAACGAGTGAAAATATCATCAAAGAGAAATTTAACAACATTTTTATTAGCCAAAGAAAGTGCTTTAGCCTCTACCCATTTAGTGACATAATCAGTACATACCATAATATATTTCTTTTGATTTGATGGTGGATTGATTGGTCCAAAAAAATCCAGGGCCCATTTTTCAAATGGTTCGATGAGTACTTGAGGTTGTAATGGCATTTCATCTGTAGTAACAAGTTTCCCCATTCTTTGACAGTTGTCACACCTTTTGACATAATCCCTATTATCTTTAAATATGGATGGCCAATACTATCCTAAATGAAGGATTTTATAGGCAGACCTCTTATCAGCAAAGTCTCCACCATAAGGTTCATCGTGACATGCCTTGAGAATCTCAGGAATTTCATCTTCTCGAACACACCTTCTAATGATGAGATCTGGACCTATTTTATACAATTCATCGTTAACCCATGAGTAAAATGCATTTGTTTGAATAATTTTTCTCTTCACTCTAGGAAATAAGTGTGCAGGTAATTTTCTTGTAACTAAGTAATTAGCAATATCTGCAAACCAAGGAGATTTAGTAGATATTTCAAAAAGATATTCATCAGGAAAATTATCTTCTACTACAGTATCATTTTTAACATTTTGAATTCTAGGCAAGAAATCAACAACTGTGTTTTATTTTCCAGGTCGGTCTAGAATGGTGATATTCAATTCTTGCAAGAGAAATAACCATCTTGTGACTATGTCATTAGTAATAGATTTATTCATTAAATATCTTATTGCAGAATGATCTGTATGAATAAAGGTTTCATAGCCAGTGATATAATGTATAAATTTGTTGATAGTATGAACAACAACTAGAAATTATTTTTCAGTTACAATGTAATTTAACTTAGCAGGAGTCAAATTTTTGCTTGTATAATAGATGGCATAGGGAATTAAAACTTTTTGTCCTAATACAACTCCCAAAGTTGTATCTGAAGAATTTGTTGAAATATGAAAAGGTAGTTTCCAATTTGGACCTCTTAAGAGGGGGGCTTCAGAAATTTTTGTTTTTAAAGTTTCAAATGCCAATAGGCAATCATGATTCTAACTGAATTCAAAATCTTTGGCAAGAAATTTAAAGAGTGGAGATGCTATTTTAGTGAATTTTTTTATAAATCTTCTATAATACCCTGTAAATCCTAGAAAATTTCTAACTTCCTTTTGACAACTTGGAATTGATAATTTGGAGATGACTTCAACCTTAGATGAATCAACTTTAATTCCATCTCCTGAAATGTGATTTCCTAAAACAATTCCTTCAGTAAACATCATAAAACATTTTTTATGACTTAATGAAATATTTGCTTCTTTACATATTTTAAGAACCTTTTCCAAATTTTCTAAATCTTCTTCAAATGAATTCCCATAAACTGTAAAATCATCCAATATGCCTTCACACAATCATGTATAGAGCAAAAAAAATTCCTAATACCTCCCTTTGAAATGTTGCAGGTGCATTGCACAAACCAAAAGGAAGTACTTGGTAGGCATAGGTTCCCCATGGACAGGTGAACATGGTTTTATCTTGGTCTTCAGGTGCTGCTTGAATCTGATTGTAACCAATGAAACCATCCAAGAATGAGAAATACTTCTTTCCTTCTAATGTATTTAATACTTGATCTATGTAAGGTAATGGAAAATGATCTTTTAGGGTAGATTTATTCAACTCTTGATAGTCAATGCATACCCTCCACTTACCAGTATTTTTAGGTACAATCACCAAGGGAGAAACCCACTGACTGTCTGAAATTGGGTAAATGAAGTTTACATTCAACAATTTTTGCAATTCTTCTTTCACAATTTCCCTAAGATTTCGATTCATCCTTATTTGAGTTTTTCTGATAGGTTTACAATTTTCCTCAATGTAGATGTGATGTATACAAGTCTTAGGACTAATTCCTATCATGTCAGTATATTCCCATGCATATGTAGAAGAATGTTGTTGTAATGTTTTGATTAACTTTTCTTGTTGTAATCTTTCCAATCATTTGTTTATGTTTAAATATTTTCCCGGAAGGATTTCAACTGTAGAGTTACCAAATTCTTCCATAGAATATAGAGACATCTGCCTAGATGACAATTATTCAATATTACATTGTTCTTGAAAATGATCATGTTCATATTCTGAAGATGATTCAAAGTTTTCTATTGAATTTAATATTTGACTATCTTCACTAATACAAGAAATAGTAAAGAGAGGTTGTATATCATTGTCATCATCAATCCATTCTTCATCTTCTATTTCTGTGATTATCTTTTCTGGAGGATATAGAGTGAATTTCTTTGTTGAATTACCATAAGAGATATACATATCACCGGATCTACAACTAATGAAAGCATCAGCTGTAGCCAACCAAGGTCTTCCTAATATTAATGGATGTCCTCCTAGATTGTTCTTGGGGGTTAAAATCATAAAATCAACCAGATACTCCCAAGAGTATAAGAACACTGAAATGTATTCTAATACACCATCTGGATTGATTACTGATATTTCTGCCAATTGTAGTAATGTAGGTGTATAAAGAGAGGTTGTATATCATTGTCATCATCAATCCATTCTTCATCTTCTATTTCTGTGATTATCTTTTCTGGAGGATATAGAGTGAATTTCTTTGTTGAATTACCATAAGAGATATACATATCACCGGATCTACAACTAATGAAAGCATCAGCTGTAGCCAACCAAGGTCTTCCTAATATTAATGGATGTCCTCCTAGATTGTTCTTGGGGGTTAAAATCATAAAATCAACCAGATACTCCCTAGAGTATAAGAATACTGAAATGTATTCTAATACACCATTTGGCTTGATTACTGATATTTCTGCCAATTGTAGTAATGTAGGTGTATATTGAAGATTTGGAAGCTTGAGTTGTTCCATGGTTTGTTAGCTCATGATGTTTATGGCTGCTCCTAAATCAATCAATGTATTTGGAATTTCAATACCATTGCTATGTGTTTTTACAGCTGGACTTCCTGGATCTAAATATTTTTGTATGGCAATTTTTCCCATCATAATGTCTGCAAATTTTCCTACTAGTTGAATTCTTTTTATTCCTTTTGTTTTTCTTCCTGGTCTCTTCATGCTCAACTCTCTTGTTGTTTTGGCTAGAATTGGAATCTCTTTAATGGCCTGTAGCAAAGGAATTTTGATATAGAAATTTTTTAATTCATCTATAAAATCACAATTGGGCAACATTACTTGTTTTTCTATCTCTCTATCAACTTGTAATATTTTAGGAAAAGGAGGGTTAGAAATAGATACTGGTGGTTGATCTATGATAGGAGTTGAGTTTATTGGTTTTTCTTGTTTTTCATTTTCAGAATTTTGGTTCGTTGAAGAGATGTCCCTTCTTCAGAACTTTTATTTTGTTGTAGAGAAATTTTTTCAAAATTATCTTGTTCTTGAATGACAACAGAAGGCTTTTTCCTTTCTAATATTCTACCAAATCTAAGTTGAACATCATTAAGATCTAGTGGAATAATCATGTAAGTTGGAAAATTTTGTCCTTCTAGAGTGTAAGAATTTTGAGAATTTTTATTACTTGGGTTTGGCAATGGCTGGGAAGGTAGTTGGTTTGGTCTTTATGAAAATGGTAATGAAAGTTGTGGATTTTGGGTTTGGAGTTGTGGTTGTTGATTTTGTTGTGTAAATTGTTGGGGAGGATAGTTTGGATAGGAAATTGAGAATATCTACCATAGGGATTTTGCATTCATTGTGCCCAAGGTTGAGGTTAGGACCAAGGTTGCTACCAATAAGTCCAATTATTTGGTGGGGGCTAAGTATACATCTGGTTGTTAAAACCTTGAGTTTGTGGCCCCTACCATGGTCTTCTAGAGACAAAGCAAAGAGGTTCTACTGGATTTAAAGTTACTTCTTCCTGAAAAATAGCGTTAAGACCTGGAATTGAAGGGAAACTCTTAGTTTCATGATTTTTTTAGCAAATCACACAAGTCTCTATGACTTTTACATCAAGAGGACATTTTCTTAAGGCATGCTTCTTTCTGCATTTAGGACAGAAAATAGCTAAGGCATCAGTTTTAGCTTTCTACTTGTTTTGTAATTTAAGGGTGTTTGTCTGTTCACTAAGACTCCCTAAAATATTTGTTTTAAATTCATCAAGCATATTTCCAATTTCTGCCCTAATTATTGTTCTAGTTGTAGATTTATTCACTCTAGAGAGATAAGGATCTCTTGGATTTTTCCCAGTTTTCTATTTTCCCCTTGAGATATGAATACATAATCTGCCAATTTCCGGTAATGTGACTTGAGAGATGTCTCCCCTCCCCATCATGTTGATAATGTCTATCCATTCATCTCTAATGGATTTTAACAAGAGAGCTTTTAAAGTATCTTGATCTAAGTTTTCCATTTTAGCCCTTTTTATGTTATAATTGAATCTTTCATTTAGATCATCTAGGTTATCATCCTCTCTTTGCATCATCTTGAATACTTCATCCTTCTGATTAATGGGTATGCAGTAATCCAAATATCTTTCTAAAAATGCTCTTTTCATATCATTCCATGTTCTAATAGATTGTGTGACTAAACCCATGAACCATTTTAAAGTTGCTCCATTAAGTATTGCAGGAAATAGCTTTAGTTTTTGAGAGTCTTGTAAGTAGTCATCAGATATACACAAAAATTCAAACAAAAAGGTTTCAAGATTTTCACTTTTTAATCCATGGAATTTTGGAAGAATGGAAGGTGAAATATTTTTCATTGTGGAATTTGTATCCTCATCAATTATAGGAAATCCAAAAGAATTATCATCTACCATATTTCTTCTGCTTCCTTCATCTCCACCTCTTCCTCCTCCAAACAGTAGATTTTCTCCATTTAAAATTTCTCCTTCTCCTTCTCCTGCCATTGTAGATTCCTCAGAGCTAATATGAGGTTCTAAATGTAAATTTAGTTGATCTTCCTCTGGTTCTTTTATCAATGGGATATTGAAGAAAGTTTATTCTTCTTATTTCTCACTAGGAATTTCTAATTCTTCAGCTCGAATGTGTTCTCCTTTAGAGGTTAAAAAGGTTACTCCTTCAGTTGGAGATCTAGGATCTTCTTCCTCTAAGATTTCCTTAGTGGATGAAGTAGAAGATCCTCCTGGTTGGATTTATGACCTTAAAAATTCAGGAATTCTATGTCTAGTGAAGTATGGAATATGGGTTTGAGATGGTGGTGTAGCACTACGTGGTCTAGGTGGGGTGAGTGGTGTTGTTGGAATTAAACTCCTGCCTCTAGCTATGAATCTACCCCTAGAATCTCTTTCTCTACACATGTCATTTTTTTTTAGATGTAAGAAATAAGGTTACCTAATTACACTTCCCCAAAAATGGCGCCAAAATGCTTAGCCAATTTAATGTCTTAAATTTCTTATCATAAATCATCAACTGAGGTTAGTAATCTGATGAAGTGTGGTGCACTATATATGCTTAGTTAACCTTCTTATTACTTTGTTGTGTATGTTTTTATATTTTTTGGGGGGGTTTTTTTCTTTATGTCTAAAGGTTAGTCTTTAAGGAATGAGAACTATGAAATGACTCAACTAAATCTAATGAATTTTAATGTTAAACCTAGTTTGAAATACGGAAGAAAAGGAAATGTTCTTAAACTATTCTAATTTGCATAAGAATGAATCAAACTTTAAATGGTTAGAATCTGATCTAAAAAAAGAGTATTTATTCTAATGACCTTGAGCTTTTGGAATTTAAAGCTAATTCTAATCTATCTTAATTTAATTATACTCCATGGATTAAAAACATAAATCCTATGACTAAGAATTTAAATGACAATGCTAATGGAAATCAAATTCAAATAAATTGAAAAGCAACTATTGTATAACCAACTACTAAATCATCCAATTTTGGAAGAATGACAAGGTCATCTTCTTGACATGATTTACAAGCAATTGATTATACATTTAGTTGAAAGGATTAATCTAAGAAAGCAATTTAAAAATCATGTAATGTAGAAATTTAATACAATTATGTATTGCCTGGATTCTCATGATCTAACAATTATATGCCACTGTTAAATACAGAATCACTTCTATAATATTTTCTTGCGGAATTTAAAACATGATCGCCAATTGCAATATCAAGAAGAAAGATCAATCACACATAACACAAATGTTTTTACTGGGAAAGCATAAAGCTAAAAACCCCACTATCATATTATATATATATATATATATATATATATGTATATGTATATGTATATGTATATGTATATGTATATGTATATGATTATGTATATGTATATATATATATATATATATATATATATATATATATATATCATGGATCATGAAACAATATCATACAAAACTCTAATCTAAGAGCTCTTAGTACAATATACAATTGTCTCACACTTTCATACAAAAATTGGCAAATACATGAGCCAATTTACTGCCTCCTGATAGCTTTCCTCCACTGCGCAATCCCTGAAAGAATGGAATATTTCTTGCCTTGACTGTGCAATCCTCATGGGCACATCCACTGTGTGTGTGGTTGCATGAGTGCACCCACTAATGTCACAACTGACAGCCAAACTGTCCCCTTCACCTACATCTCAATTGGGTTTCCACTGGATCTGACATGCATGTAATTAAAAATAGTAAATTTTCAGTTGCATGTGAGACCATTGATTGTGAATTAATTAAATAATTAATTTGTTGATCTCTCACTAGTGTATGTTAAGTTACAACTAAGTTAAACTACTTTAAAACTCACATAACTGCACATCCAACTCTGTTACAACTTCGAATCATTCAGTTACAACTAATTCCACTTTCATGTCCCACCAACCAACCTTTGAACTTACATTTCCTATAGCTAACTGATTTTTCACTTCAATTAACTACTTCGAAGTGCTCATTGAGAATAGATTAATGTTTATTGTCCAACTATTATTAAGGGATAATAATAGTCAACATGCATCTATAAATAGACATGTGATCTATAAATAGAACTCGCACATACATCTAAAAATAGAACATCATCTATAAATAGAATTTTCTCACCATCTATAAATAGACATCATCTATAAATAGAATTTTCTCATGCATTCTAAAAATAGACTACCACCTAAAAATAGCCTGAGGCTCCATCCTAGTGTAGGTGCATAATTTTCACTAGGATCTTCTTGTTGATCTCAACACTCCCTCTCAACAAGAAAGGGATTATCCTTCACCCCGATCCTGTCTCTATGGTATTTGAATTTTCTCTTGGTGAGCACCTTCGTTAGAAAATTTGCATCCTGATCTTCCATAGGAATGTACTGAAGCAACATGATCTTCCACTGCACACAATATTTGATATGATGATACTGGATATCTATATGCTTAGATCTATCGTGAAACACATGATTAATTGAGAGTCTCATTCAACTCTGATTATCACAATGAATCATTGTCTGATCTAAAATGAGAACCAAACAAACCAACCAGGATCTTTCTCATCCAGATAGCCTCACATGTAGCTTGACTCGTTGCCATGTATTCCGCTTCCGTTGAACTGAGTGCCACGGATCTCTGTTTCCTACTGTACCAAGAAACAATTATAGATCCGATACTAAATATCCCCCTGATGTGCTCTTTCTGTCTGTTGGGCTGCCCACCCAATCTGCATCTGTGAAGCCATGCAACTTCACATCATCTATCTGTCTGTATCATAAGCCATACTCAAATGTGCCCCTCGGGTATCTCAAGACATGCTTGCTTGCCTTCCAAAATAGCTTGGTAGGCTTAACCATCGCTTGACTTAGCTGGTTAAGCACATAGCATATGTCTAGTCTTGTATTCACTAAATAAATTAGTGAACCCACTAACTGTCGATAGACAGTAGCATCCACTACCTCTCCAGATGTAGCATCCTATTTCCTCCAGTTTCCTGGAAGAGGAGTATCCATGGGTTTGTAGCCCTCCATGTGAAACCTACCCAGTATCTCCCTTGCATACTTGCCTTGAGACAAAAAATTGCCATCTGTTTTCATATTTCAATCCAAGGAAATAATGAAGGAGAGCCCACTATCCTTCATCTGACTCCTTTGCAGGATATCTGCATGGAGTGTAATATTACTCATCACCCAGTCAATATTAAATCATCTTATAAGGAAGCAATGAATGAAATCCACCTCCACACAATTTGATATGTGGTTTTCATCCGCCTCACTGTTGGTGAAGCCAAGTCCGGTGAAATAGTTGTCTATCCGAGTGTACCAAGCATGGGGTGCTTGCTTTAGCCGATACATCGCTCTTTTGAGTCGACACGCATGTGACTCACTGCTGAAGATCTTAAATCCTTCAAGCTTCTCTATGCACACCTCTTCCTCAACGATCCCATTGAGAAACACAATCTTCACATCCATCAAATGAATGCGCCAACACATCTACGCTGAGAGAAAAAGGATGCTCCTTATAGAAGAATATCATGCGACATGTGCAAAGGTTTCTTCATAATCAATCCCCTCAATCTGTGAGAAGCCCTGAGCCACAAATCTAGCCTTGTATTTCTCAATACTCCCATTAGTAGCTTGCTATACCTTATAGATCCATCTCGAACCTACCATTGATTTATCAACTGGCCTTGGAACAATTTCCCAAGCACTGTTTCTGACAATGGAGTCATACTCCTCCACCATTACATTTACCCATGTCGACTCTTGCACTACTTCCTGAAAGGAAGATGGTTCAGTCACAATATATTTTCTTAATAGAGCCATGTATCCAGTAAATTGGTTAGGAGACTATTTTTGTATGTGATATGAAGTAGGGGCTCCTACATTATGTGCAACATCAAGTCTCACCCTATCAGCTTCTGTGGTATGCCTTCTACCAGTTCTAATGTTTGGCTCTGCGTCAGTGGACTCCTCCACTCAATGAACCTCCTCCTATGGCTGATCCACATTTAGAGACTCATCTTTGGGAACCAATAGTTCCTCCTCCACATGCAAGTCTAGCTCCCTCTCAAGCGAAAACTGCATGGCTTTCCCCTCATCGAATGTTATATCTCGTCGCATAGCAGTCATCTTACTATTAGGAAAATACACATGATAATTATGGGGTGTTTCTGTGTACTCCACAAAAATCCCAACTTCAGCAGTCGGCTCTAGCTTCTTCCTGGCGTGCTTGGTCACATGCACATAAACAGATGAGCCAAAAATATTAAAGTGAGAAACATCCAGTTTCTTACCAGTGAAAGCTTCTTCAGGTGTACTCATGCCAAGTACTCTATGAGGACAACAATTTTTCACATAAACCGCAGTGTTGCATGCTTCCGCCCATAAATGCATTGGTAGGCCTTGATCATGCAACATCGCACGTGCTGCACCCATGATCATTTTGTTCTTCCTCTTCGCGACCCCATTTAGCTGTGGGTTATGAGGCGCTATGAGTTCTCTTAGAATTCTTTCTTTTCTGTAGAAGTCTTTGAATTCGTTAGAGATGTATTCTCCACCATTATCACTCCTCAGATCCTTCACTTGCTTCCCTGACTCTTTCTCCACCAATGCCTTAAAGTCACAGAACTTTGAGAATGTTGATCCTTCTTCGGCATGAAGAATATCCAACATTTACGAGAAAATTCATCAACAAAAATAACATAATACCTATGTTTTTGTTGTTGAAGCAACCGATAATGATCCACACATGTCTGTGTGAACTCTCTCCAGGATCACCGAAGCACAATTCTCCTTTTCATGAAAGGTGGAATTTACATACTTCCCCATGGTGCAACCCTTGCACTGATCTAACTGAGCAAGTGTTCCCATTGGAAGTCCAGTAGATATTTGTTGCATGACTTTCAAGGCTCCATGATGAAGATGGCCGAATCGAATGTGCCATAATTCACCCTCATCTTGGTTCACCACTTTTTCTGCCTTGCCCATCATGGCAGTGTAGCCATCTACCTCTAGCTTGTAGATATTCTTAACTCGAATCCCTATTCTCTTGGCTTGACCCATTTTTTTATGTCGCAGGAAATCTTTTCCATCGCTGAAAACAACGTCATAGCCACTGTTCTCCAATATTTCAACTAAGACCAAGTTTTTCTTTAGACCTGGAACATGCATAACATCTTTCAATTGAAATGGTTTACTTGACTCCCTCTCAAATGTAATGGTACCAATTTCGGTCGCACTGTATCATCCATTGTCGCCCATCTCTATATGCATTTGGAGATCTTTCTCTTCCAAGTCACTAAAAATCTCCTTATCTCCCATCATGTGGAAGGAAGTGCCACTATCCAAATACCACATTGATCCCAGTACACTTGACACCATGCATACGATCAGAGAAAAATCAAGTTCAGATTGTGAGGCAAGGGCCTCACCAGCTGCAGCTCCAACAACCTTCTTGTTTTTCTTCATCTACGGACAGTTAGTAGTGAGATGCCCGTGTTTGTGACAGTGAAAATACTTCACCTTGGACAAATCCAGCTTCTTGCCTTTAGACTCATATTTTGAATGGAATTTCTTCCCCTTCCCTTTCCTTTCCTTGGTAGCCAAAGCACAATCCTCTTCATCATCATGCTTTGATGAAGAGCCATCTCTGGTGTTCCGCTTGAACTCCTCCTGCACAATATCTAACCACAATCGTTCCCAATCCAGCAGTTTTTCCCGTTCGTTGACAGAGTCTTCATAACTGTGCTAACTCTTAGGAAGTCCCAAGAGAGCCAAGCTCACAAAATCATCATCAGCAATAGTTATTCCCACACTCCCCAGTTCATCCCGACATTGGACAAAATTTGTGAGATACTTTGGAATATTGTCGCCCTTTTCCATCTTCATCTTCCCGAGTTCATCTTTCAGCGCCAATTTCCTGTGGTCGCTGCTACTTTGGAAAATATCCGTCAAATCCTTCCACATAGCATATGGTGTGGCTTTCCCATGAAATCTTGAGACAATTTGGTCTCGTACATCTGCCAACAGAATCCTTCTCACCTTTGCCACTTTCTTTTGCCATGCATCAAGTAATGCAACATCCATTGAAGTGGGCTTAGGAACATCATAGTCGATGAATTCCTTCAAGCCATTATCTTCGAGCACTTCCTCCATCTTATCATTCCAGGAAATGTAGTTCGAGTTTCTCTCGAGTGCATACTCTAGCTGCAAGTCAATGAAATCCATTTCGATGTTTACTCAACTGTAGCACCAAGAAAATCTTGCAGCGAATTTGAATTGTTTCCACCAACAAAACTCAGCTCCTGCTTCAAAATTGCAATATTTTGTGCTCTGATACCATGTAGAAATTTTTTTACAATTATGTATTGCCTAGATTCTCCTAATCTAACAATTATATGCCACTGTTAAATACCGAATTTCTTATACAATAATTCTTTTGTGGAATTTAAAACATGATCGCCAATTGCAATATCAAGAAGAAAGATCAATCACACATAAAACAGATGTTTTTACCAGGAAATCATAAATCTAAGAACCCCACTATCATATATTATGTATATATCATGGATCATGAAACAATCTCATACAAAACTCTAATCCAAGAGTTCTCAATACAATATACAATCGCCTCACACTGTCATACAAAAATTGGAAAATACATGCGCCAATGTACTGCCTCCTGATAGCCTTCTTCCACTGGGCAATCCCTGCTTATAACAATCCCTGAAAGAATGGAATCTTGCTTGAATTTACTGCAAAATCCTCATGGGCACATCCAATGTGTGTGTGGTTGCATGAGTACACCCACTAATGTCACTACTGATAGTCAAATTGTCCTTTTCACCTACATTTCAACTGGGTCTCCACTGGATCTGACATGCATGTAGTTAACAGTAGTAAATCTTCAGTTGCATGTGAGACCACTAATTTTGAATTAATTAAATAATTAATTCACTGATCTCTTACTAATGTATGTTCAGTTACAACTAGCACAATTGAGTTTAACTCACATAACTGAGTTAAACTACTTTACAACTCACATAACTACACATCCAACTCTGCTACAACTTCGAATCACTCAGTTACAACTAATTCCACTTGCATGTCCCACCAACCAACCTTTGAACTTGAATTTCCTATAGCTAACTGATTTTCCACTTCAGTTAACTATTTCCAAGTGCTCATTGAGAATAGATTAATGTTTATTGTCCAACTATTATTAAGGGATAATAATTGTCGACATGCATCTATAAATAGACATGCGATCTATAAATAGAACTCGCACATACATCTAAAAATAGAACATCATCTATAAATAGAATTTTCTCACCATATATAAATATACACAATCTATAAATAGAATTTTCTCATGCATTCTAAAAATAGACTTCCACCTAAAAATAGCCTGAGGCTCCATCCTAGTGTATCTGCTTAATTTTCACTAGGATCTTCTTGTTGAATCTCAACATGTAAAGGCAACTGAACTAATGTATAATTTCAATACTCAATCATCCAATTTTGGAATAATGACAAAGTCATCTTCTTGATATGATCTTTAAAATCATTTCATTATACATTTAATTGAGAATTTAATCTAGGAAAGCAGTGTAAAAACATGTAAAGGAAACTCAACTACTGTATGATTCAATACTCAATCATCCAATTTTGGAAGAATGACAAAGTCATCTTCTTGATATGATATTTACAGGCATTTCATTATACATTTAATTGAGAATTTAATCTAGGAAATCAGTGTAAAAACATGTAAAGGAAACTCAACTACTGTATGATTAAATACTCAATCATCCAAATTTGGAAGAATGACAAAGTCATCTTCTTGATATGATATTTACAAGAATTTCATTATACATTTAATTCAGAATTTAATCTTGGAAAGCAGTGTAAAAACATGTAAAGGAAACTAAGATAATTGTATATTCTAATGCTTCAAACATAATCCAATTGGAAAATAGAAGAACTACTTTCTTGAGATGTTTTTGATAAGAAAAATATTACACAATTATTCTAAAACTAATTCTAAGAAAGAATTCATAAATCTAATCTATGAAACAATAAACAATTTAATCTAAGAATCAACTATAATGCAATGTACATTTAAATATGAATTGACAAAACAGAGCTAATGAAATTAAACTAGAAACAACTAATGAAACCTCCTTTCTATGCAGGGGCCCTCTGCGACAGAATGAGTTGATATCCTAGCAGACTATACGCGCATCAAGAAGGAACTGGAACAACGAACACGGTCTTCGTATTATGAAAAGAACAGAGTCTCAAAGCATACACGACGTTTCAAAAAATTAAGACTGTCTCCGGTTTTCAAACGACCAATATTTATACAAATTTACATGTAACTACCTGGAGTTATTTCCGCCTACAGATGCAAATTACAATTGAAAATTAGAAGCAAAATCTAAGTGGTTAAATGTCGATTTGCTACGTCAGAGAAAATCGAGAGTCTTTCGTTTTTGGATTACGTCCTTTGACCCCACTTTTACCAAGAGCATAGGCACATTTTTCTATCGAATTTGAATAGGTGGATAGGATGAGATCGATGTGAGGATCGCTCCAAGGATTCCCATGTGACTCATTCCTTGATTCGCTCCTCAGAAATTGTCAAACCATTAAAGTAGTTGCGGAAATAACAATCAGCTGCAAAATAGCATGCGTTTTGTAACTGAGTTACAAAAATTCATTCAAATAACAAGAACATAAAAATATAAAATAGAGACCATTCAAATCATTCTCTAAGATGAAATATGTCATTTATCATTGATTGGAGTTATGGATTTTATGAAAAGGTAGGGAAAAGTGATGAGAAAGGATGGTAGAGAAATAACAATTTTGAGGTTCAACATAAAGATCTCCACAAGCCCATAAATGGGCTCTTCTTTCATGGGAAAATCTCATGAAAATGAAAAATACAGGAGGCTTGGGGTTGAGAGACCCATATTTGTTGAATCAGGTTATTGGAGCTAAGCTCTGGTGGAGATGGATACAAGGAGGCAAAGATTTGTGGAAAACTATCTGGGAACAGAAGTAATAAATTTCGTTAACTATTGTAGGGAAATTGAAAGTTCAAAATACTCCTAAAGGATCTACAATCTGGAACTTAGTGACATTAAATAAAGGCCTCGTCAGAGAACATAGTTTCTAGGAATTTAGGGGAGGTAACATTGCCCGGTTTTGGGAAGATTCATGGCGACAACGGGAGAAATTATTTAGTCGAATTGGTTTAGGGGAGATATTATTATTCACAAAAAGGCCGAATACTAAGACTGTAGTTCAATTTTGGGATGAAGGTACAAACTTTCAATGGATAAAATGGAAGATAAAAGACCAGTGGTAGCATGCTCCTGAAACTCATCAATGGGAAAATTATGAAAAGGAACTCAAATATAGAAAATTAGTAGTAGCAATGGGAGAGGATATCCTCATATGGGGGTATCGAACGAAAGGCATGTTTACAATACAAGAAGGATATTACATCAAATTTAATAACATACAAACTATACCAGTACCTCTTTGGCAAAAAATATGGTCAGTAAAAAATTGGTCAAAAATTGAGTACTTTTTGTGGCTAGTTAGTCAAGGAAATATTCTCACCTTGGATGAGTTGCAGAATAGAGGAATGCATGGTCCGTCGGCTTCTAAGATGTGTTGGAAGCATGTAGAAATGATAGAAAACATGTTGAATCAATGCCTTGTTGCTGAATATCTATGGCAAAAACTCCCCTCCCTCTTTCAACAAACGGATAGGGACAACATGAGTATCAGGCATACAATTGAAGTTTGGAGAAAAGAGGGATATCAATGCCCTATTCTTAACAAAATGTGGGGCTTTCTATGGGCTTTATTATATGGGAAATTTGGAAAGAAAGGAATAGGAGAACATTCAGAGAGGAGTCTCAGCAACCAAAAGAGACATGGAACGTAGTTATAAAGAATATAAGAGAAACCACCCTTGTCAAAAAATGGCATCAAGACGACTGGAAATTGAATGAGAATGAGGCTTGAATTTTAGATAAACTCAACCTCAAACCCTAAATGCTTGCCCCGACCTCATGGAAACAAAAAAAATTGGTAAGTCATCAGAAGGATAAATTCAGTATTCCACAACAAGGCTTCATCAAAATTAATTATGATGGGGCCTCTAAAGGTAATCCTAGCAAAGTAGGACCAGGTGTTATTTTTAGAGATTCACGAGGTATGGTAATAATAATATATGCAACTAATTTGGGTTTTTCTACAAATAATGAAGCTGAGCTAACAACAGTAAAACAGGGACTCTTGATATTTATACGAGAATAGTATCATAGTATAATAGTAGAGGGAAAATCAGCCATGGTAACAGGGGTTAAAAAAGTTGCAATAAGGAGCAGGGTGGGAGAAAACCAGTCGAAGCAGAGAAAGTCCCATCTAATACAGGAAATCAAATATATCCTCCCTAGTTTGGCTATTTGATCCCATCCCATATCGCAGAGCTAGGAACAAAGCAACAAATTACTTGGTGAATTCGGGTTGTACTCACAAAGGACAAAAACTTGACATAACCTGGGACAGAATGGCTCAGGAGGAGGGACTTCAAACTCTGTAGGCGATAGTTTATAGGGACAACAATGATATTCAGATTCCTGGATCGAGGTGCCAAGTTTCTACAGCAAGAAATGAGGTGGTACAAGACTGTGTGGACCACACAGTGAGTCCATGCTGACATGCAGGGAGGAATGTGGGTGGTACCACCCATGCCATATAATTACAGAATTTAATATGGGTGGAAGACAACTATTACTCAGGTAAATTCCCTCTGCAAACAGAGGCAATCCCACTAGCCCTAGGGTGGGTCTAGAAATAAGGAATCATGCTAGAGTGTAGGTTCCTAGATACTTGAATGAAAAAGGATGTGATAAGATGGCCTACCTGTGGTCCAAAGTTATCGTCAACGCCTGTGGTGATGATGAGAGTCGATCACTCCTGATTGAAGACATGTCACAACCCTTCTGCCTATCGTGTTTGGACACCTGCAGAGAGATCAGAAAATGAAAACCACATACCATATACTAATTCCATTAAAAATCTACTAATCAGTCAGAGAAGACTAGCATATTGCATTTGATACAGTCAAAACACAAGATGGGAACCAAAAAATAGTCACTTATATTAATAGGTATAAAGAAGAGATACAACCATGCTCTGATGTTGTAGTCTCCTCCAACGGGGCTTGAGTGAAGCACGTCTCTAAGATCGTCGGGGAATTCGGACGAGATAAGGGACCTCTCGATGGACTTCCTTCTTGATCTACCTTATCAGTTATTCGACTATGGCTTAGTTCTCCAAGTTCAACATTTCAGCTGCATAATCATCTTTGTTCAGCTAGCTTTCATGATGTGAGAAAGCTCATTTATATAGGGGGAGAGGGAGAGGTTAGGATCCATATAATCATGGAAGGGAGACCTATCTTCTAGGAGTGTCCCATAAGAGGAGGAAAACACTACCTGAGAGGGAGATCCGTGGCTCATCCAGTTAACCACTTCCTGTGACTCATCCCAGAGGTGGTTGAAGGAAACTTCCACCTCTAGTTTGTTAAAAAACATTCCCAAAAAGGCTAGCGCGGGCACAACAAAGAGACAGAGCACCAGCTGGCACAGAATCTAGTGTACATTCTCCACATTGATGCGAGGGATGAACTGGCTACCCATGCCAATGCCAAAACATATATTTTTAAGGGATTTTTGAGAAAGTGTTCTACATGAGAAATGATGTTCTTGTATAGAAGGATGCAAGGAAGGTTATTGCAGAGGAGGACACTGGTCACAAGTCACGGGAAAGACCCTCCAATATGTGGGGTGAGGGATTGCATGGATAGTGACAAATTGTTGTGTAACAGATGCCCCCTAAAGCATGAGGTCCGACAGAGAGGGAGGGGTGATATGCTTTATGAGAACGCGTTCGACCCAAACACTGTTGTCAGAAAACCTGCAAGTACAAATACAACCGATACATCTGATACATGACATGTGGTATGGGTGTAGCCATCCATAATAGAGTACATAAATAATGAGATCCGAGGTATGGACACAGCCATCCAGCAATAGGGATCAACAAATAGACTCAGGTATGGTCGTAGCCATCTAATCAAAAGAGTCATATAATAAGTCATAGTAATCCACAAAGAATCTGCAGCCTAGATTTCATGAGACAAAACCCAGGGTCTTGCGCTCCATCTCAACCCGAACAAAGTACAAATTGAAGCATGCGAATATGTGAGCTGAAGTCGAACATGCAAGAACATCATCTGATTACCAGCCAATGATGAAAGCTGTTAATAGATGTGATAGAAACCACCAATAATGACAATGGCTCTCAAGGTACAAAAGTTACAATCAACGAAAAGTAAACAGTGATATGACGTCGAACACCAGCAGAGTCAGTCGATCGAAGGCCAATGATGTGGACCTTGCATCGAATGCGAAGAACCTGCCATTAAGGCATGCAAGCTCCAAGGTACCTGAAGGGAGTCTCTAGATCAACTTCCTGGATAATGAGCTAGAGTCGATAGGAAGTGACCTTGATCGAAGGTGGGCCACAATGTTTCCCACACCATCGACACGAGATAGAGGGATATGATGTTTTTGAATCAAGACCAACAGAGAATCAAAGGGAGGTTGAAAACTTTAGAGGCAAACTTCTCTTGAACATATTGGCAGCACGACACTGGATTTGGAAATATTTGACATCAAGGGATCTAAGGTCATGGTGACGTGGCAAAGAGTAGATGGGCGGTCAAAAGAGATTACCCAAACCCATGGAGGCAAAAAAATAATGAGATGAGATTTCCCCAACCTGACATGAATGCAAACAAGTGCCATGTTCAAGAGCGACATACTGCCAACACGACTACAATCTGGTTCCATTTTCCCCCACCATTTCTAGTGATTACCCCAATTATTTTTTAAAACAAGCTTGAAGGGGATAGCATGTGCTTGCGATGTAAGTTTGTCCTTCGGACAAATCCAACCTAGTACATTTTACGAGCCCTAGGAAGGAGGAACTCGAGTAACGTCATCATGATAGAGTCCGATGTCATCAGTTTTAATGAGTCTGACAAAGGAAGAACTCGGCATCTTTTCATGTTTAGAGAGTTTGAAAAGAAGGCAGAAAAGAAAACTCCAGCAGGTCCCTTTTCATAAACAGTCCCTCAGATCCGAAAAGGCAGAAAAAAATATCTGAAAGAACCACTTAGTCGCGATAGGCTATGGTATTCCTTTTTCGTAAATAATCTATCCCAGCCTGAAAAAGGGTTAAAAGTATACTAGGTAGATATCATTTCACAACCATTTAACAAGTTCAAAAGGACAAGAGTCTTGGAAATCTTTTCAATTTTTAAGAGTCAGAAAGGAGCTGAAAGATGACTCCTCCTGGAGGAACGAGTGGTATTAAGGGTAGCTACTAGTTCCGATAATGGTGGAACTGCTCAGAACAAGTAAAGGTTAAGAGGTTGGCTAACAAGACCACTCATCGCAGCAGTTCCTCAGGAATGGGTGAAACAACCAAGTGAAGGCATATGATCGGCCAAGCAGATAGTGACGATGGAGTGAGAAAACCAAGACTCATCTGGCAAAAACAGGTTGATAAAATGGAAATCACGAGAGGTAAAATGGGCACGGTTTCATTTTTACACAAGCTTGAAATAAGGAAACTCTGCTTGAAGTTGGTTTCATTTTTACACAAGCTTGAAAAAAAGATAAATTATGCTTGAAACCAATTTCATTTTTACACAAGCTTGAAACGGAAACAAACTATGATTAAAAAAATAAGCATGCCCCCAGCATGGTGACTCAATTCGAGGTACATGCCCCCCAAGCTTCAGTCCATATGAAAGGCAAATGGACTGAAGGTTCAAATTACGAGATCAAGAGAAAGACTTGACTGGGATTTTACGATATCTTGTCAAAGACTCGAATTGAACAGGAAAGTGTTTCATTTTTTTAACGAGGTTGACACATTAAAAGAACTATCCTCATGACATAATTCATTTTTTAATGAGGTTGACATAGAAGATGAACTATCCTCGAGAGAGCTTGTTTCAAAAATTAACTCTGCTCCAACCAACTTGTTTCATTTTTGAAGGAGCTTGACACAAGGAAACAAACTATGCTCCGAAGAGCTTGTTTCATTTTTTAAGGAGCTTGACACAAGAAAACGAACTATGCTCTCATGACCTTTCATTACGACAAATAAGAGGTCATAGTTTCCAAGAGGTTCGCTTCTGATGGGAGAACAACATCTTGAAAATCAGGACCCAATGCCCCCAGCACACGATGCACAATGGCACCATCACTCAACGTGGGCACGGGACAGGTAGCCACATAATTAACCTGCGGTGGGGAAGATAAAATTGGTGGATAAAGACCCGAAAGGGATGATGGTGGACCAGATGTCATGCCAGGACCAAAGAATGAAAGTTGATCAATGGTCACGAGCCGACCTTTGTGTGGAAAATAAATCACACGAAAAAGGGAAGAGACAACTGCCCCCATGACATAATTATAGTTGTGTCCCAAGAGTAAATTGAAATATAAGGGGTCTGGAACAACCATCACGTCTATATGGATGGTTTTCCTTCCCAAAGTAATTGGAAACTTCGGAAGGATCCCTAATGGTTGATTGGTTCCTTTGTTTAAATCCAACAGATTCTGGGTAACAGGCATGAGTACTGGAGAACCAAAAGCTTTCCAAGTAGTGGAAGAAAAAATACTAACAGATGCACCTTCATCTATAATAGTGCTAGGTACGACCAAATCAAAGGTTTGGACCGTTATCTCGAAAGGCACATAAGATGGAAGGCGATATCCGGCGAATTGACTCCAATCAAAGGAAGTGACCAAACTACTTGGAGGGGATACCATCGAACTGAGATGGTTTTCCCCCAGTGTTATCGGAGCAAGAGGAGCACTCTCCTAGACTTCCATTGCGAGAGTAGGAGGAACAACGTCTTGAACTACAGGGACAGAAGAATATTTCTCCAAGTCCGAAGAATCTGATGAAACAAGAAGAACGTGGGGGGGATGAGATCCACTCTCAACGAAAAAAACCTGATGGACCATAGGTGGAATCAAGTCGATCGATTCCACGTCCAATGGTTGGTCAGGAACGGATTATTGAATCTGAATTTCTGGGGGAGCGGGATCGACCAAGGATGACGCTTGACCGAGCTTGGAATCAACTAGCAGAGGAATCAAAGAAAGATTCTGGTAACCAGTTGGCAGGGAGGGAGCAGAAATAGTAGATTTGTCCAACACTCTCTTGGCTTCATCCATGTACGGAAAAAGGTGAATGGGATGATGCCCTTCACACAACTTACAGGGATTGGTAATCGTACCTTGTTTCTTATGAGTCTTACCAGAGCTAGTCAAATATGTGTTACCAATATGACTTCCAAAAGTCAAAAGCAATAGCAGACGGCCGTCAGACCATGCGTCAACTACCTTGGGAATGCTAGGGCAGTCTTGAAGTAGATGGTTACCTTTGCAGAGCATCCAAGGGAAATTTACTTTCCGTGGAATCTTGGATGGTTCCGCAAGGGAAGGTTTCTTAAGCTCAATAGCCACAGAGTTAGCCCCTCTCTTATTTGACTTCTTCTTCTTCTTAGCCACCTGGTTACTAGAATCCAGACTTTCACTAGGAAAAGTAGAAGAGGAGCATGAAGAAACAGGTGAAGAAGGGGAGAGGCCCACTTTAGAATCAACATGATATTGCTCAGGTGGAGGAGATGGTTGTACAATGGACAGAACACTCGAGACCACAGAGGTTGAGAATAACCAAATAGGCAACCCAATAGTTAACCCAGGCAGGGATAACGTTGCCATATAAGGAGCACCAACATTCCCAAAAGAAGGAAAAGGACCAGGATTCCCCTCGGAGGGGATTCCTTGGTTAGTGAACTCCGGAAACATCGCCATCAGAAACAACTTGAAAACAACACCCTAAGGAAACTAACTTTAACCAGGAATATTTCGTGGGCAGTTAATTTTTAAGACATTCAAAAAAAATTATGTCGTTCCATATTTTAAGAGTCGAGAAACAGGAAAAAGGTGACTCTATCACTTTCAGGTTGAAACGAGCATGAAAGGACAAGTGCTCTATGATCTTTTCAAATTTATGGAGTCAGTAAAGATCGAAAATGACTGCTTAGGTAGTCAAGGTAAAAGGGTGTACCAGGTTCCCGTGAACTTCCATATACACCTTGGTTATAAAATGAAAGAAGAATCAACCAAGGACTTGACGTACGTGTAGGTAGTCTCCCCAAATGTTGTGTTTGGTGTATCACGGTTACAAGGGGGCAGACTCAGCTTCCTACGGATAAAAGGATTTCAACCTAGAGGGATCTCCCTTTATATACTCGATGGTACAGGGAGCACAAGTCCATACTAGCGCTGTCTGAAGCCAGATGGCGAGCGATAGCTACTAGGTTTAAAGACATCGGAACACGTCTCTAACTTATACCACTAAATGTTTCGTTAAGTTTCAATGTTGCCTTAGGTTAATTGAATAAATTTTAATTTTATCTTGTATTTATGTTTCAATTCCAAGGTCCTACCGAATGTTGGATCTCAGAAATCCCTGAATGCAAGCTACATGCCATAAAATACCATTTCATTCAATGAAGAGCTATCTACGAGAAAGTTAGGAGTTTTCAAGCAATAGAAAATAATGAGAACAAACAGAAGCATTCAATATAGAACCTGATGCAAACTAATGAGAACGAGAAATCTTTCCTAGAATGCCCAATGCTAGTTATGCAAAATATTTTCCAATTCTACAATGCAAACACAAAATATATTTTTGATTTTTTCAATGTAATAGAGCAAATAGTGCACTAAATAACATGAAAAACGAATCTTCACACTAGTTCGAGAATTCCAATGCAAGAGTCGAAATGAAACAATTCAATCAAATCACAAGAAAACAAAACAAAGACTCAGACCAATGTCACAATCTCTCAAATCGAAGAAAGATGTCGAAACAGACCCATACAAGCAATGTGAG
The DNA here is from genome assembly GCA_034641835.2 of Pinus albicaulis. Taxonomy (NCBI): domain Eukaryota; kingdom Viridiplantae; phylum Streptophyta; class Pinopsida; order Pinales; family Pinaceae; genus Pinus; species Pinus albicaulis. Next base: position 1,110,727,474 of record CM076581.1, read on the forward strand.
CTATGCTTGGAGTGACAGGAAGAAAAACTGAATGAAAGAGACAAGACTTACTCAAGACTCATTTCACCAAAAGCAACCACTCAAAACGGATCCAAGGAGCTGAATGCAATCAAGCAAATAACGAAGGTGACTGCGAAACAAGAGGCCCAAACTCCTACAGGAGGCTCAGCATATAAAAGCACTAGAAAGCCCTAAAGCCATGATGCTGAAAGAAGTGGACAAAAAACCGAAGGAAGAATGTTGATCACAGTCACAAACAAACCCAAAGCATCCAAATAAAATAAAGAAAACACCCACAAACACCAGGATGGACCAAAAACTCCAAAACAGGGAAAAACCTAGCACCTACAAGAAATGGCGTGACTATCTGGCTATAATCCGCTCCAGACAGGGGATGGCGCGGGTGATGAACTGGCAACAAGTGCCAGTGGGCACGATTGTTTGGCTGTAATTCGCACCAGACAGGGGATGGCGTGGGTGATGAACTGGCAACAAGTGCCAATGGGCATGACTGTCAGGCTGGAAACTGTGCCAATCAAGCCAACCTTAGAAAGATGAAAATTTTGGAAAAAAAAAAAGATCAGATCTGATCCTTTGGGGCTGAACAAGGGTCTAAGACTCAGCAAAACAACCAGAAAAGGCAAGCTAAGCAAGCAAATACCAAGAAGAAGATCTAATTAATGAAAGATAAACTCGCACTAATCCCCAGTGGAGTCGCCAACTTGTTACTCAGGTAAATCCCCTCTGCGGACAGAGGCAATCCCACTAGCCCTAGGGTGGGTCTAGAAACAAGGAATCATGCTAGACTGTAGGTTCCTAGATACTTGAATGAAAAAGGATGCCATAAGATGGCCTACCTGTGGTCCAAAGTTATCGTCGACGCCTGTAGTGATGATGAGAGCCGCTCACTCCTGATCGAAGACAAGTCACAACCCTTCTACCTATCGCGTTTGGACACCTGCACAGAGATCAGAAAACGACAACCACATACCATATACTAATTCCATTCAAAATCTACTAATCAGTTAGATAAGACTAGCATATTACATTTGATACAGTCAAAACACAAGACGGGAATCATACAATATTCACTTCTATTAATAGGTAGAAAGAAGAGATACAACCATGCTTTGATGTTGCAGTCTCCTCCAGCGGAGCTCGGGCGAAGCACGTCTCAAAGCTCGTCAGGGAATTCAGACAGGATAAGGGACCTATCGATGGAATTCCTTCTTGATCTACCTTCTCAGTTATTCGACTATGGCTTAGTTCTCCAAGTTCAGCATTTCAGCTGCATAATCCTCTTTGTTCAACTAGCTTTCATGATGTGAGAAAGCTCATTTATATAGGGGGGAGAGGGAGAGGTTAGGATCCCTATAATCATGGAAGGGAGACCTATCTTCTAGGAGTGTCCCATAAGAGGAGGAAACCACTACCTAAGAGGGAGATCCATGGCTCATCCAATTAACCACTTCCTGTGACTCATCCCAGAGGTAGTTGAAGGAAAATTCCATCTCTAGTTTGTTAAAAAAAAATCCCAGAAAGGTTGGCGCGGGCACAACAAAGAGAGAGAGCACCAGCTGGCGCGGCCTCTAGTTTACATTCTCCACATTGGTGCAAGGGATGAACCAGCTACCCACGCCAATACCAAAACATAGATTTTTATGGGCTTTTTGAGAAAGTGTTCTACAGGAGAAATGATGTTCTTATATAGAAGGATGCAAGGAAGGTGCTTGCAGAGGAGGACACTGCTCATAGGTCACGAGAAAGATGCTCCAATATGCAGGGCGAGGGATTGCAGGGACAGTGAAAAATATATAAGTAACAATAACTCAGGTTGTCAAACATGGATTGGAAAAAGCACTGACGTGGGAGAAAGGTAACGTATATTAAAGGTGGTAAGTTGGTTTCGATGTTATCTATTGAGCAGGGAGCCGAACAGGACATTGGCGAGCAAGTGAAGGTTTTGACAGTGGATGTGTGGTTCTTCTCCGGGTATGTTCTTAGCCTCATTATCATGCCTTTTGCTATGCTAAGGGAATGCCTTCGATCATTGGATTTTTTTTTGTTTTCTGCGTATGATATGAGAACCACCATGATTTTTCTATGATGTCTGGGTTTTGGGATGGTTTCTTAAAAATTTTCTTGGAATGTTACGATGGTTAAGCCTTCGAAATCTGATTGTTTTGAGTAACGGGATTTATACTGGTTTGATAATCCTATCCTGGTTAGTTTTCATGAAATTTAGTTTTCTTGTCTCTTTTCTTTGGTTGTTGTGGGTCGTGAAAATTCTAATTTCTGGGGCATGATGTATGTTTTTGAGGTGGTAGGAGCTAGCGTCTTGGAAACCATGAAGCCCACCTTACCTGACCTATTATCTTATTTCAATGACCTTGCATGTCTTCCAATTGACTCTATTTTTCCTCCAGTTGACTCTGCATGTCCTCCAATTGGCTTTGCATGTCCTCCAATTGGATATGGTCACTAATCTTTCATTTCGATTTACCCTATTCATTGCACTGCTACTAATTTCCATAATTTTTTTGATTATGGCCTTAATAATGTAAGCCAACCTTTTTTCCTTGTTTTCAACCTCCATAGCTCGGCCCAGGAGCTCCATGAAATTGAATGCATGGCTTACAATGACACTTTGGGGGGGTAGAGTTTTTCCTGATACCCAGTTTGGTAAGATGGCCTTTAGGTTCTCCCTCAAAGGGCTTATTTTTACTTCAAAGTATAGGGAGGGTTTCAATTCTAATTTCAGTGGTGAAACTGCTCAAGTCTATTGTCTGGGGGGCATGAGTGTCACGTATCCGGTTGTGTTTTGAGGTTATCGTCAAGTCTCTATCCAAGGGTTGTTGGGGAATGGAAACACTATGTCCCTGCGTGATTCATAGGTGCATGTCATGAAAGTAATTTCTCTTTGGAAAACAGAGGTGCCTCCTTGTGGCCTTATTGCAAATCTCATAGTTCGCAGGGATAAAGGAAGAAGGATTGATGATACACAGTATACCACTAAAATTTAGGATGTTACTCTCAACAATCAGGATACTTTCCTCTGTTGTTTAAGTAAATCTATTGTTGAAATTCTATTTCCCTCCACAAGTATTCTTAGTTCCTTTACAGGTATTCTCCGACCCTTGGTCTGGCACTCGTTCCGACTGAGAAAGGTAATTCAATGACCAGTAGTGTATCTGCAAGGTAAAATGGTGAAAGGTCAACCAGCGAAAAAATAAGCGAAGGACAAAGGAAAGCATAACAAAGGAAAGTCAAAAGTGGGCCTCAACAGTAGGGGAAGAAAGTCAGGCAAATAAATAATGGAAAATCTCTTTGAGGCCTACGGGTCGAGCACACCTTCTCACTAAAATCACTTATTTCAGGCTGGGAGCGAGACCATCAAACAGAAGAGGAGGAAGACATCTCTGAGGGAGAAATCGAGTTCTTGAAAGATTCAGGTACTACCAGGGGCATAATCTCTTTATTCAAACAGTCCATCCATACATATTGTACAATGAAATTTTTATTGGCTAAGGCCATTATTAATGTTCAAGAAATAGGTGGTGATTCGAAAGCGGTGTCTATTTTAGTTGAAATGAGAAGGGACATCCAAGAAATACACCTTCTGCAACATCACCATAATGTTGGCCTTGGCCACATGGAATGTCAGCTGCAGAGTATGAACCAAGTTGATAAGCATGGGTCTACTGTTAAGGACCCAATGCCTATCGAATCATCTGATGATTGAGTCTTATTATTTTTCTCTTTTTGAAATGCACATTACAGATACCATTTACTTTCTGATTAAGTCTTTGGATGTAATAGACAACAGACTTGTTAAGGCAAACAATATCATATTTAAAATTTGTCAATTTTGGTTGGGATTTAACTCTTTGAGGTGGCCAACAAACTTGGTTTCCTACAGGCAGGTTGAGGCCATCCAGCATATATAATGATTCTAACCTGCTTTTCTTTTTTATTTAATGGAAAATAGGGAGGAACTACTAAAATTACAAAAAAAAATGGATAATAATAATATAATAATAAATAAATTGATATACATATTAATTATAAAATATAAAATCTCCTCTCCTCCTCTACTCATCCATTCAAGATAGTTGATATAATAGTCTCTAGTCTCCTCCTCTACTCATGCTTCAACAAGCACCCATCGTTAAGGAGGTTGGCCATGTTAGTATCACCATTGGCCATGTTAGTATCATCATTAGGCATGCTTTGTTAATAATTTAGCACATATAACAATTATGAGAAAATATTGTGCTATATTATTTTTTTGGTAAGTGCATGTTGTGAATGATCAACATAGATAAAAAAATATGTGATAGAGAGGTTTTTTACAATATTTACCATATTAAAAATTATATTGATTTTTGGTAGGTGCATGTTGTGAATGATCAACATAGATAAACAAATATGTGATAGAGAAGGTTTTTACAATATTTACCATATTAAAAGTTTTATCTATTTAAAATGTGATTTTTTTTTTTTATGTCAATATGATAAATAGTTGATATAATAGCCTCAATAAGCACCCACTGTTAGGGAGGTTGGCCATGTTAGTATCATCATTAGGCATGCTTTGTTAATAATTTAGCATATATAACAATTATGAGCTAAATAGTTTACAAATATTCCTATATTGTATAGTACATTTTTTTAAAATATTGTGCTATATTAATTTTTTGGTAGGTGCATGTTGTGAATAATCAACACAGATAAAAATAAAAATGATGTGATAGAGATGGTTTTTACAATATTTACTATATTAAAAGTTTTATCTATTTAGAATGTGATTTTTTGTGTGTCAATGTGATAACATTCACTCAGATAAACTAATATTTTTTTGCAAACCTCCCTTACTTCAATACTAAAATTTCCAAAATTGTTATGATGATGCTTATGTTAACATCATCAAACATAGGATTTGGCTCTATGGAAGTCTAAGCACTAGGGTTTCTGACAGACCTTGCAATGACGTGGCTCTGGTGCATCTAGATTCACCAGTGACAACCTTTACATCTGCGGCTTCGAGATCGGTCTGTCGTCTGTCTTTACCCAATGGCTCTCCTAGTGGGGGGGATAATATGCCTCCCCCTACAGGTAACCAAGCTCCTGTCAATCCTGACGCTGCACAGATTCCATCCTCTGTAGCTACAGAGAACCAAAACGACTCCTTAGCTACGCAACAAGACAACATGACACTGCCAAAGGCGACCTCAGCTACCTATCGGCCCATTTCAGCAGAGCTTCCTAAGATAGATTTTCCAAGCCACTACATCAATGCCCAAATACAGTACATGAAAGATCATGCACTCATAGGCAAATTTGTCGGCTTTTGGCCCACTGAGAAAGCTTTTCATGGTTGGAAAACCTCCAAATGGAAACCAAAGGGACATGTCACCCTTCAGTTAGGGCCAAAGGGTTTTTTCAACACCATTTTTAACTGCATTGAAGATAGAAATCGAATCTTAGATGGAGGTCCCTATTTTTTCAACTCATCAGGCCTCTATCTCAGAGACTAGGTTGAAAGATTCAATCCCGACAAAGAAGATTTCAGCTAGGCACCTGTCTGGATCAGGATGTACTCCCTACCCTTGGAATACTGGGATGAAGAATTGCTAAAGGACATTGGAAATGGACTAGGAGAGTTCATCAAGATTGTAGAGGAGACTAAAATTAGAAGATATACCTCATATGCCATAATACGTGTCTACATGCATTTGGCCAAGGCTATCATGGGTTCGGTAAGTCTTTATCATGATGAATTTGAATGGATACAACCTATTGATTATGAAAATGTTCCCTTCCTTTGCAGAAAATGCCATGCTCATGGACATATCTTTCGATATTTCCCTTTAAACCTCTCCACCAAACCCAATGTCACCACGGAACCCTCTGATGCAGAGGGGTTCACAAAAGTTCCAAACCGTAAAAGACACCATAAGAAACCCCCATCCACCACCAAGATCCCCAACCAAACCTCCAACATCCCTTCTACCAGTAACAGCTTTGATATCCTTGTGAAGCAAACACAGTCTGACAGTGATATTCCCAGACAACATGAGATTTCTTCAAAAACGTCCTCCTCTGCTCACTCTACTGATCCTCCCTTACCTCATTATTCTTCAAATATTCCTCAAGAATATTTAAAGGCCCCCACCAATCTCAATACGGAAGCAGATCTGGTCATCTGGCAACCTAACAGTATGGACATAAATGGCTCAGCTACTGAGGGAAATCATCCTAGTCACATGGAAGAAGAACCTGAAAGTATTGACATGGGTGAACTGGACATCTTTGGTCTCGAGCAAGCTTTCAAAAAGAAATAATATGACAAAATAACTTCCAGACAGATAGAAATCTTAGAGGTGGTTCTCTTTCGAGCACAACAACAAAGATCATTGGGTATACAACCAGGAAGTCATTGGGATGGGAAAAAAATCCTTAAATAAACCAAGAAAAGGGGAAGAAAAAAAGATCTGCAAAGGACCATCATCATTGGGGAAATGCTGATGGAATCTAGAAGATATCCCAAGCTGACCAAGTTCTACCAGCCACTTGAAAATAGTTCCCAATGAAGCTCACCTCTTGGAATATAAGAGGACTAAACAGTCCCACAAGGTACAAAATGATTAAAAACATGATTAAGCAAGAAATACCTCAAGAATTTTTCATACAAGAGACCAAATGTAACAGTAATACCCTCGGCTTCATTCTCTCCAGAGCCTGGCCAGGAATCCATTCAGTTGCTGTAGATGCCTCAGGTGCTTCGGGCATCCTAGTTATAGCCTGGGACCCGCAAGCTATCTCGATCACTGATGCTCATGCTGCGCACAATATTATTCAGGACACATTCCATCTCATTGGAACCAACATCCATGGGCACCTCACCAATGTTTACTTCCCTCAAGACACTTTGCAAAATATAGCGTTGCTCAACACCATGGAAGCTCTCAATTCAAATAGAATTCACCCACTCTGGATTATGGGTGGGGAATTTAACATGATCACCAAACTAGAAGAAAAGAGAGGAGGACGAGCCAAGTTGGAGATGGAAAGCAACCACTTCAAGAATTTCAGTCAAAAGAACTGGCTAATAGATATTCCCTTCTCCAATGGTATGCACACTTGGAATAACAAACGTTCTGGCACTCAACAAATTGCCTCCAAGCTAGATCGTTTTCTTATCTCGGACAATGCCATCTGCATTGGAGGAGATATTTTCTCATCCATATTGTCTCTCTCAGGCTCTGATCATTGGCCCATTTCTCTTCAATGGATGTGACCTGGGGACTCTACCAAAAGACCCTTTAGATTGGAACCCTTCTGGCTCACTCACCCTGATTTCAAATATATGGTCACCAAGGCCTGGAAAACCTTCACTCCTCCTACTGGTTCCAAAATGTTCCAATTCCAGCAACATCTCAGAGACCTCAAAACACAGATCAAGAAATGGAATCACTCTAGTTTTGGGAATATATTCCAACAGCAAAAGGTTCTAGAACAAAACATGTATGAGCTTCAGTGGCGTATAATTCACGAAGGAAGAAATGATTCTTTGGCAACTCAGGAACAAAACCTTCTTAATCAATTGGAAGAAAGAAGAAAACAAGAGGAAATCCTCTGGAAGCAGAAATACCGAATAAGATAGTTAAAAGAAGGGGAAAGAAATGCCAAATTCTTTCATCGGTCAACCATCCAAAGAAGAATGCACAACAAGATCACTCAACTGCAAAACCAGAATGGAGGAAGGCTGGAAGAACATGGGGATATAGAGAGAGAGCTACTCGGTCACTTCAAAACTATGCTTCATGAGAACCAGGAGAGTAGGCAACCAGCAATGAGCAAGGTTCTTCAACACATTCCCAAGGTTCTTCACCCTGTTTCTCTCCAGGAAGTCGAAAAAGCGATGGCTCAATGAAAAGATGGTAAAGCTCCAGGACCGAATGGCTTTACCTCCAACTTTTTCCATCACTTCCGGGATCTCATAAAAGGAGATGTTTGGCAACTAGTAGAGGAATCCCAGTCTCTGCACTGGTTGCTCCCATCCCTCAATGCTACCTTCATAGCTCTCATTCCTAAAGAGGATCACCCCAATACTTTGGACAAGTTCAGGCCCATTGCTCTCTGCAACATCATCTACAAAGTAATTTCAAAGGTAATTGCCAACAGGCTCAAGACCTTGTTGCCTATGCTCATTTCTCCTAAACAAATAGGTTATGTGGAAGGCCGTCAGATTCTAGATGGAATCATTCTTTCCCTGAAACACAACAAAAAGGCAGGTATGGTCCTTAAAGTCGATATTTCTATAGCTTTCGACAAGTTAAGCTAGAATTATATTCAGCAGATGCTTGAATCAGCCTTTGGCTTCAGTCTTACCTGGATCATATGGGTTATGAATCTCATTTCCTCCTCCTTCTTCTCCATTCTGTTCAATGGCATTCCCTCCCGCCCCTTTTCCCCCTCTAGAGGCATTCGCCAAGGAGACCCCCTTTCACCCTTCCTCTTTTTTCTCATGGCAGAAGGGCTAGGCCGCCTTATCCAAAATGCTCTTCACACTCAGAAACTCCAAGGCATCTCTGTTCATGGCACTTAGGCAACTACCCACCAACATTTTGTTGATGATAACATGTTATTCGAGCACCCTTCAGTCCAAGAAGCCCTCTCTTTCAAATCCCTTCTTGACACCTTCTTGGAAGTCTCAGGAAATTCTATCAATGCTGCCAAATCTCAGATCTTTTTTTTCAATACCCCTGTCACCACCCAACACAACATCACCAGAATTCTTGGCTTCGCCATTGCCCATTTACCAACCAAGTCCTTGGGTGCTCCTTTGATTGACTCTGCTATCAAACATGCCTCCTGGAAATTGCTCCTAGAAAAACTAGAAGCCCGACTCTCCTCTTGGACATATCGTTCCCTCAACTTGGCCAGCCACCTTACCCTCATTAAAGTTGTTCTACAATCAATGCCCCTATACTTATTCTTAGTTCTTTTAGCTCCAAAATGGGTTCTCAAACAGATCAAAGACCTGTAATGCAATTTTCTTTCGGGGTCCTCGAGCCAAAATAGAAAATGGGCACTGGTCAAATGGACAACTGTTCACAAGCCGAAAAAGGATGGAGGCCTTGGTCTCCGAGATCCCCATCACAGTAATGTAGTAATGGGAGCTAGGATCTGGTGGAAATGGATGTCAGCACCACACACGCCTTGGGCTCTACTCTGGACAGCCAAATATGCTAACAATAGACCACCCGAGGATCTCATCAGACTGACAATGGTTGATGCAGGATCCTTAATCTAGAATGTCACCAAGAAACATCGAATCATGATACAAGAGCACAGCTTCTGGGAAGTCAGAGATGGGATCACGACACACTTCTGGGCTGATTCCTGGCAACAAAGACCTAAGTTAGTCAACATCATTAGAACTTAGCTACAACCGGACTTGATCAATCATCTGGCCGAAAATGTCAAACAGTACTGGTCTTCAACAACAATCCAGGGGTATTGGCAATGGAAACAAGAAACTCACTTTTTAGACCATGGGTAGGAGGATACACACAAGGATATTGATACAGAGCTCAATAGTAGGAAGATCATATACTCAGAAAAGAAAGATCTTCTTCGATGGGGATACACACCTCATGGCATGTTCACTACCAAAGAAGCTTACATGATGATGACATCTTCCCAAGACCCAAAAGATCCCCTTTGGGATAGAATATGGTCTCCAAGCATATGGCCCAAAGTCTCTACCTTTCTATGGCTCTTATGTCACAAAATAATCCTTACCTGGTACAATTTCATTAAAAGGGGATTCATAGAGCCCTCAAGGTGCCCCAACTGCACAAACCATAATGAGACCATTCAGCATCTTATGGACACATGTTCATTGGCAAACAAATTATGGGAAAAAATCAGTTTTAGATGCAAAAAAGTGGGCAGAATCTCAGGGGACATAATCAATACCATACGCAACTGATCCCCATCTCCTTACAATAGTAAGTTGTTAAACTCTCTTTGGACGCTCCTCCCGAGACTCATTCTGTGGACTATCTGGAAAGAAAGGAACAAGAGAATTTTTAAGAATCAATGCACTCCCTTGGACACAATATGGAACAATTTCTGTTGTAATATCCAAGAAACTCTGGCTCTCCATCAATGGAAGAAGGAAGATCTTCCCAATCAAAATCTGGAAAGGTCCATCTCGGAGAACTGGAAAATCTCGCTACCTTTAGGTCTTCTTAGTAAGCTCTCCTCCTACTCATTTGGATTCACCTAGCAATTGGACCCCTCCTTCTGTTGGACTGATAAAGATGAGTTTTGATGGTGCTTATAAATGCAATCCAGGAGATTCGTGATATGGGGGCATTTTCTAGGACCATAAAGGCAATCCCCTCTTTATCTCCTATGGGTCAATAGGGTGGGACTCCAATAATTCAACTGAATTAGAAGGCTTATGGCAAGGTCTATGTCTTGCTCAACAACACAACTATTTTCCTATTGAAATAGAAGGATATTCTCAAATTCTCATCAATGTAGCCAGCCAACTTCTCATGGGAGCTCCTGCTACCAAATTGGCTGAGAGTTGGAGGCTGGTGGTGAGATTGGAACTCATAGAACAATGGTTGAAGCACAACAGAGCCATCTCCTTTAAACATGTTAAAAGATCTAGTAACAAGGTAGCGGATCTACTGGCAAATACAGGAGTGGATAGTCCTCAAATCTTAACTTCTGGACCCCTCACTATTCTTAATGATAGCTCTCCCTTACAGGCATGTACCTATTTGGTGCACAAAGACACAACAATCCCAGATGTGGGTGATTAAAATGGGTGATCAGTTGGCGGGCTCTTGGGTTGGCAAGTGGCATAGCCACATGGCCACCCACAGGTCTCAGCAGCGAGCATTAAATTGCTCCAACTTCTCCCACATTTTCAAATTAATTCAGCCCATTTGCCGATGCCATCGCTGGTCCTTCAAAATGAATGCGCCTAGTTGTCTTCCTCCTTCGCTTGGTTGTCTTCATCCTTCGCCTGGTCGTCTTCCTCCTTCACCTCTACCGCTGAGCTACAATTTCCCCCATGGAGTCTCAGAGCCAAGCTCTTGAACGCCTACAGGGCGGCGCTACAGTCTCTTCTACTGCATTGAGGTGATTCATGGCTTGCATTTCTCGCAGAGTCTCCTCTGCCATCTGAATTTAAACCCTGCGGATAGACTTTCCCTAGCTTCTACGCCCTCAGCTCCTTGGGTCCATCATCCCGCTGCTACTTTGGTTCAGAGTTCTCACTCTCCCCACTGTTATACCATGCCCCGTCTCCGTCATCTCATGCGCTGTCGACATAGTAGCAGCAGAGGTTGGGCTGCTCACTCCTCTCCCTCATCCCACTCTAATACTACTCCTTCTTCTCTGGAGCTTTCTCACAGACGCTATATGGCCACTCGAAGTGGGCATGGTCATGCTGGAACTTCTGGCCGGCCCCACTCCCCTTCTTTGCATCCTGCTCCCATGACCATAACCTCGCTGCTGCCTCAGCCGGAAATGACTACCTCTCCGCCACCCACCCACTCTGCTCAATTTCACTTTCTGTGCACCTTGGACTACCCGTGCATCACTGCAACTATAACCGTATCCTTCAAAGAGGAACCTACCAGTGTGGCTGGCCTTCATCCCAGAAAAATGCAGAAATTCTCCAACCAAAGCACTCCTTCTGCAGTTGAGAAGAGCGACCATGCTTCCAGTAGCTGAAGCAAAGGTTCCGATAGTAGCAGTGAAGATTGGAAGGGCAGTAAAGATGCTCCTGGCAAAGCCCGTGACACTAAGGAGTCCCGGAACGCAGAGGATGCCACCCACGACAAGCTAGAAAACGACACTGATGAGTATAGGTGTCTAATTGTGGAAGAGACACCTCCCTCTCCAAATGACACCTAAGCATTCAGGTTCTATCTAGATTCTAGTTTTTGGTTCCAAGGTTTTTGGGCCTATTTATTTTGTTTTTGGTTTCAATGTTTGTTTGAGGTCTGCAAAAAATTATCATTTTTCCATGTGTAACGTTGGTTTCCTCTCTATAGGCAGTGATAAAACTACTTATTGGATTGGTTTCCCCTTCATGGGCAGTCCCAATTTTGTTATTTTTGAGAACTGTGCCTTCAGAATAGGCTAGGACTGCAGAGGTCCAAGCCTCCTTGTATTTTTATGTTACATTAATAGAAATTAGTCTTATTTAGAAAAAAAAAAAAAAAAAAAAGGTACTAAAATTTCCAAAATATATGATTATAAGGCATAGATAATTATCGCTCAAAAGTGTACTACTTTATTTCTATGGTAATAAGGGTAAACCCCAATGGTTCATAGATTCAATTTATCGTGCTTTAGGGGCTCAATTTTTTTGTAACCCATGGTGTTGCACATGGTATTCTGATGTATTGCATATTATTTAAGGGATTGATGACTACATTGTAATTCACCTTTGGGCCATGAAACCCTTAATCTATTATTTAGAGGTGGCTTTCCCAAGGGTTTCCAAAATGTTTTATGGTGTCTATGAATTATTGTTGGTATGTGTATGTTATATATTTATTTCTCCCCATCTTTTTATAGCATTGATAGTAGAGCTAAAGGATCGTGTTATTAAGAAGAAAGAAATGGTCATAAATGGGATGAGATTGTAGAAGGTTGAATTTGGTAGAGAATAATAATTGGAATTCGATCAATGATCTGATATTTACATGGGAGAGTTGTGAAGTGAACCACCATGTGGATATAATTGATTGGAGAGGGACAAATCCCAAGCTACTGCATAAGTAGAATAAAATAATAGGTTAAGTTAAGGTGAGAAACATGGATGATTTGTGAGTGGAGGTATAGTATAAAAGCTCTAAAAATCATGGGTATATAATGATAGAGAGGTTGCATAGTTGCATGGCTAAAAAAATGTAGATGGAGTTGAAGGTACTAAGGATTGATTAAGGAGCCAATGTGTTGGCCATATCCTAATGAAGAGGAAGAAAAAATAGAATATGGAAGTCATAAATCTAGTTTAAAAGGGTTTGACCTATCTTTAAATTATATTATGATAATGTCCTTTGATATTGTACTCAAATATGTACTTCTTCTAGGGATATTTCCACACTTTCCAGACAATGGCCATGGAATTTGAAGCATTATGGCCTTCCAATTTCCCTGAATTACTTGTAGATCATAGTCATATGTGCATATCTTATTTAGGACAATTTTGTAACGTTTTCCTCCAATTATCTATAAAATTTGTTTATGTTGCTATGCATTTAGATTTCTTATCCACTTGTAGTGCCTCTCTTCGAACAACATAGTCATAACACAATGGATTCAACCTTAACTGCCAATGTGATTTCGTTGTTGTTGACTGGTTCTACCGAGATGTAACCAGTCCTCCAAGTCATTTCCATTGAACAAATTTATGCATTTAGGGTTGAATCCCCTCGATCTCGTCTAACTCTCTCTGATGGAACTTACAAGCATGCAATCTTGCTACCGTCTTCTCACAATTCCCTTGCAGCATCCGGGGATCTTCGACCAAGATCCATTGTGCTACTAGAAAAAAGTGCATGAATGGTCTTCCATCAAACTTTCTATGTTACACCTTCTCTTATTGAATTCCTTGCATACATTTAGTTTTACATCCTGTTGTTTGACATCTATTATATTTATTTCTTCTTTTATTTTTTTCCTCAGCTCACAACTCCTCTATCTTGCAATATGCTCCGAGTAATTGACCTAAATATTATCCACCACGAAGCACCTTTGTTCAGCGATCCAACCCCTCTTATTCTTTCCAAGAGTGAAGGTCTCCATGCTAGCTCATCCTCAACAAATTCCTATGCCCTCCCAATGATGCCCCTTTTAAAGTCCTAAACTACAACTTCTAATGTAAATATTATTTCTCCTCTAAAAAAAATCCCTTTTAAGGCAATAAAAACATAATGTAAATATTGTTCCATACAAGATAGGGCCCTTGTAAGAACACCCCTCCTTGAATACAACAACTCACATGGTGTTGGTAAATCACTTGGCTTTGACCTCGTAGATCGTAACGGTGATGAGATCCACGTAACCACCTTCAATGACTTGGAGAACTCATTGAATCCTCTCATATGCATTGATAAACTTTACACAATAACAAATGGCCCCGTGAATGTCCCCAACCCCAACTCCAATTACCTAAATCATCCATTTGAAATCCTCCTCCTCTCTGCATCAACTCTGTCTCAGTTCATACATGATGATGAATCAATTCCTTCACATTAATTTCATTTCACATCAATTAGTTCACTCAACACTGCAATTGACAACCCAATAGCTGATGTTGGTCTTGTTAGTTCGACTTCTCCTACATCCATTGTATGTCGACGTGATGGTTTAGAAATTCCTAAAACAAATCTCACCTTGCGCGACATGTCAGGCTACAGCATTGATTTTACTTTATGGGGTGCACAATGTCGTTTTGAAGGGGAAAATATTTTTTTCTCTTCATGCTTCAAAAACCATTTCATTCCTTCCAATTAAAGGGGGTGTATCTTTGAGTTTAGTGAAAATACCATCGGAACAATTTCCACTATCTGCCTTTTTATAAATCCAAATATTGTTGAAATGCAACAAATACAAAAATGGTTTTAGGAAACATGTTCAATTGCATCATCACTTTCACTGAATTGAAAATAAACAGGAATCTTGGGTAGACCCCTCAAAAGTAAAACAATCTCTGAACTTCTACAATGCCTCACATAGAGAAAACCGCTGAAGCGAACAAAGTTCCTTCTCAAGTTAAAGTGCTCCAAAAGACTTGGAATACAAAGATATCCATGAGGATACAAATATTATATTAGATGTAAGATGAATGAGATATATGATTGAATGTTACAAATGAGGCCTGCTTATATACCTACGGAGGTGCCTCTTCACGAAAGGTCATTTCTTATCAGACATGGCCTTTCAACTTGATTACTAATTAACTAATTAATCACTATTTACATTATTTTACTCATTACATTTCCTCCCCCTCAATAAGTTGTGTCCTCAAATCTTGTCGATGAAAGAGCTCGATTTCTTTTCCTGCTACGAACATCTTCTCGTCTCGGGGTAGTCATCCTTATTGATACAAGTTGATATGATCCTCTAAGTGACAAAACAAATTGTCACACTGAGAATGGATCGGACCATCCTAAATCAATCTTCTGTGGAATCTTACGATGACTGGAAACTTGTGATGACTCATTAGTATTCTTCAGAATATCAGCTTGTTGTTGTTCTGAATACATAACTTGGTTGAGCTGTCTGCTCCCGTGATTTGGATGTCGATAGGGAACTTTTTTGGTGTGACTTTGATTTTATTTTGGCGATGAATTTATTGAGTAGGTTACATGACCTTCACTTAGTATGTTCCTCGTCTAAACTACAACATCGAAAGTTTGTATCGTTTGCAACTTGCCTGTGTTCTTCTTGAGTTGTGACATTTATTGGATCAATGTTCGTTTTTCCTGCAACTTGAACTTCATTTGTCGGTTTCGACGACTCTTTTTCGACAAGTTGTTGCACCTTGTTTTCCAACGACTTCTTATCCTTCTTCAATTTCTTAATTTGCGTTAGCAATTTTTCGTTGTGTTCCTTGAGGCGTGCAACTTCTTCATTCTTGTTAGTTGTGATTTTGTCAATTTCCTTTTGCATATTTTGGATTGCCTTTTTAATTTCTTGAGAAATTACTTTTGAAATTTCTTGAATGTCTTTAGGTGTCACTGAATTTGGCTTTAAGTTGACGTCATGTAGCATTATTTTCTTCATTTTGTAGGAGAATATTAAAACTTCCTTTTTGTACTAAGGACGAACGACCCTAGTGATTCCATCCAGAGCGAACCCAGAATTATATCACTATTGTTACACATTAAAGTTTCTTCTCAATTTAAAGTGCTCCAAAAGACTTGGAATAAAAAGATATCCATGAGGATACAAATATTATATTAGATGTAAAATGAATGAGATAGATGATTGAATGTTACAAATGAGGCCTGCTTATATACCTACACAGGTGCCTCTTCACGAAAGGTCATGTCTTATCAGACATGGCCTTTCAACCTAATTACTAATTAACTAATTAATCACTGTTTACATTATTTTATTAATTAAAACTGAATGGGTTATCATCCGTGATATTACTACAACAATCAACATGGAGGACTTTTAATTTCTTGCATGCCCCCTTAGCATTGATGGCATGCAATGCATGAAAATATTGTGCAACATTTTGACAACATGTGGCATTGCACAAAATGCAATGGTTCCTCCACTGAATGTGATTATCACTATGTGCTTTGTCTTATATTACATGACCACACCAACCATTTGGAAAATTTTGTTCCTTTTGATGATGTTGTTGAATTTTTCAACAAGAAACGGTGAAATTGGCATCCATAAACAACATGACAACACCTACCCTAGTGTGGGACCACGGGTGGTGTAGTGATGGATCCTAGTGATACATTAGTGTGAAATTAAATTTATTTAATAAATTGGATGTGTGTCAAATTTAATTATCCCTTAATTAAATTGGACTATAAAATGTAATCTTATCTCAAAATCACTTGTAATAGTTAACTAAGTGTGATAAACTCAGTTAGCTCATGAATTTCGAGTTGAGGGTAGCTGGTGAGGCATGAAGAGTGATTCTATGTGTTTTATAGTTCAAGTTGCAGTTAAGTGCATTAGTTTAATGCATGAGAAATCAATTAACTCAGTTAAGAGAGTTAAAGTTAGTTGGACTAGTTGTAATTGTTTGTTGCACTAGTGAGAGATCAAGTGAATTAAATATTATTTAATTCCCAATCAGTGATCTTCCATGAAACTAATTATTTACTATTAATATTTGCATGCATGTCAGTTCCAATGGAGACCCAGTTGAGACAAAGGTTAAAGGGAAGTTAACTATCAGTTGTGATGCCCATGATAATCAACAAAGCTGAGGAAGGCTGAAATTCCTAAGGAATAGGGATTGCATTCATTGGGAATAATGTGAGCAAGGCAGGCTGAAGACAGGCTGCGAATTGTCTAAGTGTTGGCCCAATTTTTTCTGGATCAGTGTGAGACGATTAGAAGAGTGTAGGAGACTCTTGTGAGAAGAGTGCATTGTAATTGTTTCATGATTCCTTGTGGAATATACAATATATGATAGAGGGGCTTTGAGCAGCAAGATTTCCCCAGGAAATTATCTGTGTTGTGGTTTGATTGATTCTTCTTTGCTTCATGTGATTGGTGATTGTGTTTTTAATTCCGCAATTTATTTGTAGAAGTGATTCAATATCTAGCTTTAGCACGTTGTTAGATCGCATTGAATCCATGATATAAATGATTTTTGTATAATTTATACATGGTATCAAAGTTGTGTTAGATATTTTCTACATGGTATCAGAGCACAGGAAATCACAATAGTGGAGGAGGAGTTGGGTTTGTGATTGAAGCTGGGTTTGTGATTGAATAGAATTCGAACTTGCAGAAGACTTTCTTGGTGCTATAGCTGATTCAGGATCGAAATGGATTTCAATTGTTTGAGATTGGAGTATCCACTCAAGGGAATATCTAACTATATTTCTTGGAAAGACAGGATGGAGGCAGTACTCGAAGACATTGGCTTGAAGGAATTCATTGACAATGATGTTCCTAAACCCGTTGTGACAGATGTTGAAAATCTTGATGCATGGAAAAATAAAGTTGCAAGGGCAAGGTAGGTCTTACTAGAGGGAGTACGAGACCACATTGTCTCAATTCTCCATGGTAAAGCCACACCCTATGCAATGTGGAAGGATTTGACAGATCTATTTCAGAGCAGTAGTGACCATAGTAAATTGACACTGAAAGATAAACTCAGGAAGATCAAGATGGAGAAAGGCAACTCCATGCCGAAATATTTAACAAATTTTGTCCAATGTCAGGATGAGCTGGGGAGCGTTGGCATTATTGTCGCTGATGATCAGTTGGTGAGCCTAGCTCTTCTAGGACTTTCCAATAGTTGGCATAGTTATCACGACTCTGTCAATGGAAGGGAAAAGCTACTAGATTGGGAATGAATCCGGTCAGATTTGGTGCAAGAGGAGTTCAGAAGGAATACCATAGATGGATCTTCATCAAAGAATGAAGATGAAGAATATTTTTCTTTGGTTTCCAAGGCGAAGAAGGGGAAAGGAAATAAATTCCATTCCAAATCTAAGTCCAGTGAAAAAGGCAAGGAGTGCGGCATGTCCATAGTGAATTGTTTTCACTGTCACGAGCATGGAAATTATGCCACTAATTGTCCACAAAATAAGAAGAACAAGAAGGCTTCAGGATCTGCAGTTGGTGAGGCTTTGGCCTCGCAATTTGAGTTGGACTTTTCGCTGGTTGCATGCATGGTGTCAGGTGCGATGGGATCAGGGTGGTATTTGGATAGTGGTGCATCTTTCCACATGACGAGAGACAAAGAACTTTTCAGTAGCTTGGGGGAGAAGGACCTCCAGATGCATATTGAAATGGGTGACGACAAAAGGTATATTGCTACCAGGATTGGTACAATTAATTTCTAGAGACAGTCAGGTAAACCATTTTTATTAAAATATGTAATGCATGTACTAGGCTTGAAGAAAAATTTAGTTTCAGTTGCAATCTTGGAGGATAGAGGCTATGATGTTGCTTTTAGTGAAGGAAAAGCTTTCCTTCGACACAAAGCAACAGGAAAATCCAAGAATATTGGGATTCGTGTGAAGAACCTCTATATACTTAATGTAGATGTGATTTCTACGGAGCTTCCAACCATTGGGAAGTGTGATAAATCCATGCAATTTGCCCTTGAGAGGGAGCTGGATTTTCATGTAGATGAGTAGCTCTTGGTTCCAAAGGATGAACCTCAAGATGTGGAGCAACCACAATTGGAGAAGTAGAGAGGAGACCGAATGGAAGAGTCCACTCAAGTAGAGACCTCCAGGAGGGGGGAATTTCAAGCCAGAAGGGCAGAGGGAGTACATGCAACTATACCTCCATGTGTGTGGTGGGGTGACATGCAAGATTAATCCCAAGAAGAAATTTGGGTAGGGTCCTAGAGATGGTGTGTCTCATGGATCGAACCTGGCTACAAGGAGCCCACAGTTTAGCAGTAGCAGGATCAGTTAGATTGATGCAGTCAAATGCCAGGAGGACACAAATCAGAGTGACAAGTGTCGGATACTGGAGCACATATCATAGTTGGAAGTAGTGTAGAGTGCATGGATGCAAATGTCAACAATGCAGAGAATCTAATAGACATGTGCAGTAGGTACCAACAGTCTGAAGAATCTGATGATAGATGCATTATACTGATTCAGTTGTTTGGAGGCTATTCAATTTCAAAAGTGTTGCATGCAAACACTGCATGTGTGAGAAACACTAGAGAAGTGTTGCATGTTGCATGCAAGAGTTGCATGTCGCATGCAAGAGGCGCATGTCGCATGCAAGAGGCGCATGTCGCATGCAAGAGGTGCATGTCGCATGTAAGGACATTCCTTTCTTGTTGAGAGGTAGTGTTGAAGTTTACAACAAGAAATAGTGAAATTGGCATCCAGAAAAAACATGACAACACCTACACTAGTGTGGGACCGCAGGTCATGTACTGGTGGGTCCTAATGATACATTAGTGTGGAATCAAATTTATTTAATAAATTGGATGTGTGTCAAATTTAATTATACCTTAATTAAATTGGAGAATAAAATGTAATCTTATCTTAAATTCACTTGTAATAGTTAACTGAGTGTGATAAACTCAGTTACCTCATGAATTTCGAGTTGAGGGTAGTCGGTGAGGCATGCAGAGTGATTCTGTGTGTTTTAGAATTCAAGTTGCAGTTAAGTGCATTAGTTTAATGCATGAGAAACCAATTAACTCAGTTAAGTGATTTAAATTCAATTGGACTAGTTGTAACTTTTTGTTGCACTAGTGAGAGATCAAGTGAATTAAATATTATTTAATTCACAATCAGTGATCTACCATGAAACTGATGATTTACTATTAATAGCTGCATGCATGTCAGTTCCAATGGAGACCCAGTTGATACAAAGGTTAAAGGGAAGTTAACTATCAGTTGCGATATTAGCAAACTACCCAGATGCAATTAAAACACCACAGGATGCCCATGATACTCAGCACGGTTGAGGAAGGATGAAATTCCTAAATAATAGCGATTGCATTCACCAAGAATTGCATGAGCAAGGCAGGCTAAAGACAGGTTGAGAATTGGCTAAGTGTTGGCCCAATTTTGTCTGGATCAGTGTGAGACGATTAGCAGAGTGCAGGAGACTCTTATGAGAAGAATGCATTGTAATTGTTTCATGATTCCTTGTGGAATATACAATATATGATAGAGGGTTTTTGAGCAACAAGCTTTCCCCAGGAAATTATCTGTGTTGGGGTTTGATTGATTCTTTTTTTCTTCATGTGATTAGCGATTTTGTTTTTAATTCTGAAATTTATTTGTAGAAATGATTCAGTATATAGCGTTAGCACATTGTTAGATCGGATTGAATCCATGATATACATTCTTGTTGTATAATTTCTATAGATGTTGCAATTGAACCCTTGGGCATATCAACGAAGGATCTATGTCTCCTTTCAAGAAATTCAGAATCCATTAGAGACATTTCCACCAAGATTAAGTATCTTCATTACCTTTTCATTATCTTTATTAGAACAAAGACTTTTAATGGCATCAACCGCCTTCATGCAACCCTCACGCACTCTGAAGAAATTATTTATGCCTATGCATCAACCCTTCTGTTACAGGAAATAAAAGAAAACATTGGTCCCCCCACAAGGACTTCTCGTAAACTTTGAACTTCATTGTTCCCCTCCCCTTTTTTCCCTTTGATGCTTTCATTTTGAACATTTTAGAAAGTGGTTTACCACACTTCTTCTTACTTTTGCAAAATTTTCTCATAAATACATAAACATTAGATTGTTTCATTTCAAATACGCATATGGATATCTATACATTGTAATGTGCAACCCTTACATGTCTACTACTTCTACTAATGGTAAAATGAAATCATGTACTTTTCAACATCCAAAACAAACTTACATACTGAAATGATTCCTAATAATGGTAACATTCATTTCAACATCCCATTGTTCAATTTGAAAACAATTCTTCTTACTTTTTTTAATTTTTCTCATAAATACATAAACATTAGATTTGTTTCATTTCAGATATGCATATGCATATTAATACACCCTAATTTGAAATTTTTACATATCTGCTACTTATTCTATTGGTAAAATACAATTGTGTATTTCTCAACATCCAAAACAAATTTGCATAGTGAAATGGTTCATAATAATGGTAGCATTCATTTGAACATCCCATTGTTCAATTTGCAAAATCAAAACCAACAAAAATAAAGGGCCCTCACTTTGAAGAAGTTGTCGTCTTTGTGCTTATAGATGATATCTATACCAATGTTGTAGATGAAATATTCACTAAAAGCAACCTACAATATAGTCATCTCCACCAGCATTAAATGCTTCCATCACCTCCTCTTAGCATATCTCAAATACACATATCGATATAGATACACTCTAATGTGATTTATAATAATGGTAATATTTATTTTCATAGATACATTATTCTTGTTTATTTTACAATACTACAATATTATTCATGATATTTATCTTTTGATTTTCAGATAATATAAATGCCTTTTCCTTCGTCACACCAAAAAAATGTTTTTATATAGCCTACGTTTCCCTTCGCGTGCATATTTTAGTCATTTATGTTGCAAAAAATCACACTTACACATCCAATTTTGACAACATATTTCCTTGCTCGATTACCTATGAAATCCACTCTAGTTGATGCAAATAAGGCACGCTAATGTAGGCGATATGCACTTAATAAGCCTCACAATTAACGCATGTTGTCACCTACTATACAATAGTTGATGACATAATATTCCTTCTTAACCTAGCTCTAGCTAAAGAACACCATATTCTTAAATCCCTCTTCCTCCATTTCCATGCAGCCTTTCACTATCATCCTCCCATCCATTTCCACCTATCATCAACACCCCTCTTGAGCCTACACTTTCTTCGCTTCCAACTTTTCCTATTGAACTATTCCCCAAAATTTCTTCCACTTCAAATCCCCATACTTTCAACAAAAACACTCTCTAAAATGCACATCGTTGTTTATGTGCAAGACTTGATGCACTTAGCCCTCTACAAGTTTGTTCCATTTGTAACGAATCTTACCCATAAATGAAAAAAAAATCTCACCATGGTCTTCTCACATGTTGTCGTTGTGCTTCGAAATGCTCTTTCCACTGCTTCTCCTTATTGAACAACATGGATCTAGGAAAGCAATCGTATGTGCTCTCATGCCTAAGCCAAGTTGAGGAGATGTTAATTTCATGTGTTAACCCAATTCTCCATGTGGCCCATGCCCGTGGAGGCCATTACAAATGCTCTGTCCATACCATCATATTTCCTCAAGATATAACTAATATTTTCACCTCCCTTCCTTGTATGCTCTCAGATATAGATATATTTGTTGTCAATAAGTGTATTTATAATGACAAAACCTATGAATTCTTCATCTGCAGATCACGCATTCTAGCAGCTTTGTAGTACAAACTTGATCCGGATTTATGCAGGAATGCAACATAATACACATATAACCATAAACACAAAGATGCAGCAAAAATAATGCTTCATTTTATTAATATCAAATAACAGAAATATGCTTATAGATATAATGGAAATAAAATAGCTAGGGCATTGGTAGCGTATCTCTGAGAAGAGATGTGGCAGCTAGAGGCCTCTGAACTGTGTTACAATGAGACATTGAATGGAAATGAACGAGCGAGGGCACTGGTAGCGTGTCTCTGAGAAGAGATGTGATAGCTACAGGCCCCTCCACTATGTTACAATGAGACTCGAAGGCCTATTTATTGTTGAGAAACAATGGAAAACCCTAAACATCCAAAAACCTAACCCTAGGAGATGAAGCGCCAAAATTGTGGGTCTCGTTTGGGTAAATTGGTGTTTCAACTTCCTAGGGATGTAACTTTGGCATACGATATTTTTTTGACACGCTTAATACCTTGTTAGAAAGATCTATCTAAGGACTACAACTTTTGAGTGAGAAATGTCGGTCTATAGACCCATGGTTCTCCCGTTTTCCCCAAAAACTGTCGTTTAGGGCATCAAAACGACTCCAGAAGGAAAGGACCCAAAAAACTACTAAAAATAGTAAGTTGTGCTAAAACTTAAAAATAGAAAGAACTGATGGTGGGGGTTCAAATGGAATAGGTGGGTGGCCACCAATATCCACCTAGATCATTAGGGCCCCAAAACGGCTCTGGGAGTGCAGGACCTGAAAACCTACTAAAAATAGTAAGTTGTGCTGAAAGTGAAAGGCTGAAAGAATTGATGGTGCGGGTCCAAATAGAATAGGTAGGTCCCACCGATATCCACCTGGACCAAAACTAGAAAATGATCCATACTACAAGGTTGCCAATATCAACCCATCTACATTATCTGCTTTTCCTATTCTCCCTACAGATTTATCCCCTTTTCTACGTCACGTCACAACCGCTTCCCCTACACCCCAACATTTCCCTCTTGATCCTTTTGAACCTGATCTTATCCACCATTACCCATCTGACCTCTAACCATCCTCTTTCGTATAAATACTTCCAAATACTCAAACTGAAATTGACGAGATATTTTCTTACATGGAGTCCTTCAATTCAACACCCACCCATTTGATTCAATGACCCATTGTTGGCCTCTCACTAGTCAAAGGATACAATGCTGAGGGTCTCTTCTCCATGGACTTCCCCACCCTCTTCCTCGCAGGTTCTGCCATGATAAACCAACCAATAATTGTAAATATTGAAACGCAATAATACGCTTTACACCTAATGTGTTACCATGATAATTGATTTGGACAACATCCCAAATTTCACTATTACATGTACAACATTATAATGTGCCTTCGTAGCCAAGAAACAATTCTTCACAAAAAAAACCTCACAGATACCTTGCCAGCGACCATTGCAGATCTTCTTCGCCACCTTGAATAACTACCTCCTTCAACAATTCCATACCAAATTATGCATTTTGGCTCGTCCCTTATAGGAATACACTCTTTTGGGACCTGTTGTAGCTCCTAGAGACAACCTTGAGTTTTATAAAGACCAGTGCCTAGGACATCTTAAATGCAAGGAGCATATGACTCAATTGACTGCAGTTGGAAATGTTTGGCTCTCATGAAACTATCACTCAGATGAATGGTTTTAATAAGGGTGAAACCAAAACCCCAAAGTTAAACACAAAAAATAGGAAAACTGCAGAAAATGAGTACAAACTGCAATAAGTAAATGTATCAGACAACTCTAAAACATAATGAAGTAAAAGGGGGCCGACTTCTAAAATGAATACATAGTTATCAAGTTATGTGTGAGCGATGACTATGGCAGAAGATGGAGTAAGATATCAACTATAACCGAGCTTATTCAAGGATAAGAATCCATATATACTGGGCTTATTCAAAGATAAAAATCCATATATCTGGGCTCGTTCGAAGATAAGAATCCATTGTAGTTAGTATCGGAAGAACGGCGGAAGAGATAGAAAATGAACAATGTATCAGGCCTGGGCCATATTTAAAGTGCTATGGATGTATAAAACATGAGTATCTGCTATAATAAATTCACGTCCAAACATGGGAGCACTCGCATTCCAAAAACCTGTAGATACGAGAAGTATGGAGAAATACAAAATGAACACTTATATTAAAAGACACAGATAGAGAGAGTTACAAACTGTGAATCATCCCGAGCAGAATCCCCAATTCCAGCAAAACTTCTTATTACTGAATCCCTACGGGATCTTCAAACATCCACTATCAAAGTTCATACAAAATATATATAGAATACTCAAGCTAGTGAGTCCTTTGGAAAATCTGGAACTTTTGTTAGTGTTTCCTTCCTATTTTTATAACCTCTGATTACTATGCGCGACAAGATATTTTGGGAAAATATCTTCCCCACGTGCTTGTATGTTGTTTCAGGTCTAAATCAAAAAATAGAAATGATGATGAGGTAAAACTGCCTCTCATCATCTTACAACGCAGGCCTAAATCCGTTTCTAACTAAAATGTAAATAATTTACTAATCTGAAAGTAAAAACTGCAGGAGTGAACTAAAGATTTCACCCGAAATGACAAAGTGAAAAGAACATAAGGTAAAAGGCCATGCGGGCCCAGTCATGAATTATCATTGTTGTTTGATGAGGCGAAGCCTCTACTACTGCTGGTGAAGGCGATACCGTTAGTAGTGGAAGAGCTAGCCTTCTGTGCTGGAGCATGCGGTACTGCTAGTAATGGAAGAGCTGGCCTTCTGTGCTGGAGCATACGGTACTGCTAGTAATGGAAGAGCTGACGTTCTGTGCTGGAGGGTCTGATAGAATGGCCAATGGTCATGATCCATTGACTGAGATGTGAAACTGACCCTTATTATCACTTTTCCTTTGCTTTCTTGGGAATGGAGGATCGTCATCCTCGGCCTCAAGCCACTGTGATTGGCTATGAGACGGTCTGTGTACTTAAAATGCCAGGAAAACCTACACAAATAGCAAACCAGTTAAATAAATCCTGCGATGAGGGGTAGACTGCTTCAGAAGGCTCAGGTGAAGGCGAAGGAGCAATGCGGAGGCAAGGAATGCAACGGAGGCGTTTCCATGGTGAAAACATGGTTTGAATCTGATCTGGCATGCAACTATGTGAAAGGCGGTTCTATGAAAAATCGGGGTGGTTTTCGTGTGGGAGCTGAGCGATAAGCGGTATCGGGCTGGGGGCACGCGATACGTGTTAGGGAGTGATGCATGTCTTAAGAAAACTACCCATTTCGTGTCGGAGTTGCGCGTTGGGGAGCTGCTATGAAATGGATGTGAAAATGAGTGAGAGTCGTCCGATCTGGGCAATCCAGATCAACCGCTGCAGATGAATGCGACGAGCGTACTTGCGCGGTCGAGTGAGACCGACGATGATGTCAGCAAAAGATGTCGCGTAGCAGGGTGATCAAGTTTGGGGTTATAAGGCGAAGAGGAGCGATCACCATTGGATGGAGAAGATTAACGGTCCAAATCAGAGCAGGGAATGCAATAGTGGATGAGTGGTCGGGAAAATGGGGAAGGAGCGATGGAGCGAGGACCGTTGGATCATGAGGACATCAACGGTGGAGATCAACTACGGGGGTGCTTGGGGGTACGGATCAACTTCTTGCATTGATCTAAGATCTTCCGCAGTCAATCAGGTCAACTGTGGAGGCACTCACGATATTAAATCATGCGCTGAGAGTGCCCGCGGGTAGAGCGGAAGACTAGCGGTGACCGTTGGATTGGGCTCGATCAACAGTGGAGATAAATTGGAGAAAAGTGAGCGGGGTGAAAGGCAAAGGTGTGCTGGCCATTGGTTCAGGATGATCAATGGTTGAAATCTCATCGGGGAATGGTAGGCAGAAGGGGTTTGAACGGGAGGATGGAGCAGCGCGAAGGCACGATGACCATCGGATCTGGAGGATCGACGGTCCAGATCATATCATGACTTCACATAAATGAATGGATGAGGCAGAGGACATTGAAACAACGAGACAACGCTGACCGTTGGATCAGGATGATCCATAGTCAGGATTCCACCGCAGGGGACGACAAATGGAGCTGAGGGAGGCCCAATAGCCATTGAATCGATTGCGATCAATAGCTCAGATTATACCGGTGGGGAATGAACATCGACAGTGAAATATAGAGTGAAATTGGAGTACAACGAAGTGTGATGTACGATGGGTGAGCAAAGCGTGACGAGCAATAACCGTTGGATCTATGGAGATCAATGGTCAGGATTGTGTCGGGGTTTCATACATCGGCGGAAAAGGAGTTCAATGAATAAGGAATTTTAGGGTGGCGATGAGTGATGTGAAATAGCCGAAGATGGTTTAAGGACTTTTAGTTGTCGGTCATAGAGTGGGGTCATATGAGAAATGGGGTCTAAGAGCTTAAGTCGAAAGGCACTTAGAGGCCTGATATGTTAAAATGAGCGCTTTTAAAGCTAAAAGGTGGATTTTTAGCCTTTTCAAGGGTTCCGATAGGTGAAAAAGGGGCTTTGACAGTCCATGAAGTCCTTGTTGTATTTTCTTTGCAGTATAAGGCTCCTTATCATTAGACATCCCAGCTCGGTGAGGGATGTCATAACAACAAGACCAAAGCTAGAGGACAGCTCATTGACATGGTCATTTAACAAGGAAACCCTACATTCTTCTTCACACTAAGTGCAACCGATACCAAATGGCATGACTTGCACATGGTTATGCCTTCTGATCCTCCATCCAATGAACGTGATTTCCGTCAGTGGATAATCCAAAAAATTATTTCAAATCCACATCGTACATCTCAATACATCCATTGTAGGTCCATAATATTCCTAGAATAAGTACTGCTAAAAGGATTCCATGTAAAAGACTAGTAGTGCACATATTATTTTACCATTAATTATCTTTCATCTTCTATTTAGAATACTTGAATGCATAAATTTTAGTTGCTCCCTTCTATTTCACTCAGCTATGAATGGAAACGTAGAGGATCTGCACATATACATGGTTTTCTATGGCTATAAAATTCGAAAACCTTGATTGGATGAACGATTCCAGTGTTTCCGCTGCCAAATCCTTCTTTGATACTTATGTTACTTCTTGGAGCCCTCGAGATCTCCATAAAAGAAGCTGAGGGATTCATTGATCTAAATTTATTGATCCATATATCCTTGCAAAAATGATATATTTTATTCTAGCCAACTTGAAGACTATGAGGAGCTTTCCCACTATGTCCAACGCCACACCCATTGTCATTCCTCTACATGTCTTTGCATGAAGAACAATATTGAATATTTCTAGTATGGGGTCCCCTGGGAGTTATGTGAATCCTCTTCTCTCCACATCGATTCTTCTAGCAGAAAAACTTATATCCCTTCTAGAAATGATGATAGGCTTAACATACACAACCTCCACCTGCTTACTGTTTGGAGGGCCAACATTGACTGCCAACCTATCCTATCATGCCATGTTGTTTTAAACTACATTTCTAAATATGAAGCAAAAGCAGAAACAAAGTCTAAAAGTTACCAAAAAATTCTTTCACATATTGCACAAAGTACTCATCTCGATGCCCCTATTGTCACTGTTGTATGTAAGATCTTAACTGAAACAATTGTTGACGGGAACATCAATGCACAAGAAACATGCCACATGCTTCAAAATATCCCCATAAAAAGATGTAGTCATTCTTTTTATCTCCCTAAATGTCAAGATAATTTTCTTCAGACATGTTTCACATAATGTTGATGGTCATCTTCTATCAACACCCTTCATCAATCCATACATGCAAATACCTCCTTCACTCAACTCATTGTCTCTTATAGAAGTTGTTGTAGAAATTTATTAATAATGATAGTATTACCAGATCCTCCTGATCTAAAAAATTAATCTTATGTTAAATACAGAATCCTTCCACTTAATTCTTTGTGGAAATTAAATCGCCAATTGCAAAACTCATGAAGAAAATCAATTGCACATAAACACATTTGTTTAATGGGAAAGCTTAAATCTAAAAACCCCAACTATCATATATTATGTATATCAATGGAATCATGTAAAAATATCATAAAAATCTTAGTACATCAAGCTCTTAGTACAATCAACAATCATGGCACACTGTCATGCAGAAATTTGCATATCTATGCACCAATTTCTTGCCTCCTGAAAGCCTGCCTCCACTACGCAATCCCTGTTGAAGAAGACCCATGAATGAATTCGAATTGGCCTTGCCTTGACTATGCAATCCTCATTGGCATATCCAATGTGTGTCATATGCATTGAATGCATCACTATAGTCACAACAAATAGTCCATCTCACCCTTTCACCTATCTCTCCACTATGTCTCCACTGGAATTGACATGCAAGTAGTTAATTGTTATATTTGTTCAGTTGTTAGTGAGTTATTAGTTTTGAATCAATTAACTAATTAATTCACTAAACTCTCACTAGTGTATCTTTCAGTTAGACTAGGTACAACTAGCTCAACTGAGTTTAACTCACTTAACTGAGTTAAACTAAATAACAACTCCCATAACTACTCTTCCAACTCTGTCACAACTTTGCCACTTTAGTTCTAACTGAGTCCTCCATGCATAAGTCACCAATAACCCTAGGAATTGCATAATTCCTTCAACCCACTGATTTTCCAAATCTGTTCATTGAAATAAAGTGATCCAAGATAATAAGTTGATATTTATTGTCAGATTATTATTAAGGGCTAATAATAATCGACATGCATCTATTTTTAGAATGACAATCTATAAATAGACTTCGCCCAATATTCTAAAAATAGAATTTCATCTATTTTTCAAATTTGACCAACCATCTACAAATAACATCCTGCAACTTATAGAATATGCTCACCATGTCTAAAAATAGACATACACCTAAAAATAGCCTGCGGGCCCCACTTAGTGAAGGTGCTTACTTTTCGCTAAGCTCATCATCTTGTTGAATCCCAACACTCCCTCTCAACAAGATAGGGATTATCCTTCACCCCGAGCCTGCCTCTATGGTATTCGAATTCACTCCTGCTGAGCGCCTTCGTCAGAATATCTGCATCCTGATCCTTCGTAGGAATATACTGAAGCAACATGATCTTCCGCTACACACAATCTCTGATGTGATGATACTGGATATCAATATGTTTAGATCTATCATGGAACATAGGATTAATCAAGAGTTTAATGCAACTCTGATTATCACAATGTATCACTGTAGGATCTAAATGAGAACCGAACAAACTGACCAGGATCTTCCTCATCCAGGTAGCCTCACATGCAGCTTGACTTGCTGTCATGTATTCTGCTTTCGTTGAACTGAGTTCCACGGATCTTTGTTTCTTGCTATACCAAGAAACTGTTGTAGATTCAATATTGAAAACCCCTCCTGATGTTCTCTTTATGTCCGTTGGGTTTCCTGCCCAATCTGCATATGTGAAGCCATGCAACTTCACATCATCCGTCTGTCTGTATCGTAAGCCATACTTAGATGTGCCCCTGAGATACCTCAGGACATGCTTGCCTGCCTTCCAAAAGAGCTTGGTAGGCTTAACCATCGCTTGACTAAGCTGGTTCACCGTATAGCATATGTCCGATCTTGTATTAACTAAATACATGAGTGAACCCACCAACTGTCGATAAAAAGTGGCATCCACTACCTCTCAAGATGTAGCATCCTCTTTCCTCCAATTTCCTGGAAGAGGAGTATCCATGGGCTTGCATTCCTCCATGTGAAACTTACCAAGTATCTCTCGAGCATACTTTCCTTGAGACACAAACAATTCACCTTTCCACTGCCATATTTCCAATCCAAGGAAATAATGAAGGAGGCCCAAATCCTTCATCTCAAACTTCTTTGCAACATCTTCCTTGCATGGGTGTATCAACTGCACATCCCCAGTTAGTATTAAATCATCAACATAAAGAGCAATGATTAAAAGCTTACCCTCCACCACAATTTGATACAGAAGCTATTCATCAGCCCTTGGGTGGCTAAGTCTGACTAAATAGTCTTCTGACGAGGTACTACACATAGTGCTTGCTTCTCACCACGATGCTCTTTGTCTGCACACACACGACTCGTTATCAAGATCTCAAATCCTTCCAAGCATGACAGTTCAGTTCCTCTTCTCAATGATCCCATTAAGGAACGCAGCTTCACATCCATCTCATCCATTCGATGAATATGCCAACCCAGCCCAGCTAGGAGAGCAAGGATGGTCCTTATGGAAGAATACCATGCGATAGGTGCAAATTTTTCTTCATAATCAATCCCCTCGATCTGTGAGAAGCCTCGGGAAACAAATCTCACCTTATACTTCTCAACACTCCCATCAGTAACTTGCTTTACCTTGTAGATACGTCTTGAACCTACCACTGATTTACCCATCGGCCTTGGAACAATCTCCCAAGAACTATTTTTGACAATGGAGTCATACTCCTCCACCATGGCATCTACCCATGTGGGCTCCTGTGCTACTTCTTCAAAAGAAGATGGCTCTGTCACGACACACTTGCTCATAAGAGCCATGTATCCAATAAATCGGTCAGGTGATTGTCTCTATCTGCGCTATGATGTAGAGACTCCTACATTCTGTGCCACATCAAGCTTCAATCTCTCAGCGTCTATAGTATTCTTTCTTCCTGTTTTGATTTTTGGTTCTGCATGAGTGGACTCCTCCACACCATGAATCTCCTCTTGTGGCTGATCCACATCTAGAGGCTCATCTTTGGGAACAAGAAGTTCCTCCTCCGCATGCAAGTGTAGCTCCCTCTCAAGCGACAACTTCATGGCTTTCACCTCATTGAATTTTATATCTCGTCGCACCATAGTCATTCGACTGTTTGGAAAATACACATGATAATTATGGGGTGTTTCTGTGTATCCCACAAATATCCAAACTTCTGTAGTCGGCTCTAGCTTCTTCCTGGCATCCTTTGTCACATGAATGTAAATAGATGAGCAAAAAATATTCAAATGAGATATATCAAGCTTCTTACCAGTAAAATCTTCTTCAGGTGTACTCATGCCAAGTACTCTATGAGGACAACGGTTTTTCACATAAACCGCAATGTTGCATGCTTCTTCCCACAAATGCATTGGTAGGCCCTAGTCATGCAGCACCCACAATCGTTCTGTTCTTCCTCTCCACAACCCCATTTTTCTATGGGTTATGAGGCGCTATGAGTTCTCTTCGAATTCATTCTTTGCTAAAAAATTCTTTGAATTCATTCGAGATATATTCACCACCATTATCACTCCGCAAAGCCTTCATTTGCTTCCCCGACTCCTTCTCCACCAATGCTTTAAATTCACAGAACTTTGAGAATGTTTCACTCTTCTTCTACATGAAGAAGATCCAACATCTACGAGAATATTCATCAAAAAATATAACATAATACATGTTTTTTGCTATTGAAGCAACCGAGAAAGGTCCACACACGTATGTGTGAATTCTCTCCACGATCATCGAAGCACGACTCTCCTTCTCATGAAAGGTGGTCTTCACAAACTTGTCCATAGTACATCCCTTGCACTGATCTGACTGCGCAAGAGTACCCTTGGGAAGTCTAATAGAAATCTGCTGCAAAATCTTCAAGGCGCCATGGTGAAGATGGCCTAATCTCTTGTGGCATAATTTTCCCTCATCCCGGCTCACCACTTCTTCTGCTTTTCCCACCATTGCAGCGCAGCCATCTACCTCTAGCTTGGAGAGATTCTTAACTCAAATCCCTATCCTCTTGGTTTTACCCGTTGTTTTATGTCGCAGGAAATATTTTCCCTTGCTGAAAACAACGTCATAACCTCTGTCCTCAACATAGTGACTGAGACCAAGTTCTTCTTCAGACCAGGAACATGCATAACATATTTCAATAGAAATGGTTTACCTAAATCCCTCTCAAAGGTTATGGTTCCAATACCGATCGCACTGTATCTACCATCGTCACCCATCTCTATATGAATTTGGAGGTCCTTCTCCTCCAAGTCACTAAACAACTCCTTGTCTCCCTTCATATGGAAGGAAGCACCACTATCAAGATACCACACCGATCCAATTGTGCTTGAAACCAAGCATGCGATAAAAGAGAAATAAAGCTCAAATTGTGAGGCTAAGGCCTCTCTAGCTACAGCTCCAACAACCTTCTTGTTCTTCTTTTTCTGTGGGTAGTTAATGGCAAGATGCCCATGTTCATGACAGTGAAAACAATTCACCTTGGAAAAATCTAGCTTCTTGCCTTTAGCATCATATTTTGGATGGGATTTCTTCCCCTTCCCTTTCCTTGCTTTGGCAGCCAAAGCGCAATTCTCTTCATCATAATTCTTTGATGAAGAGCCATCCCCGGTATTCTACCTTATCTCCTCTTGCACAAGATCTGACCAAAGTCGCTCCCAATCCAACAGTTTCTCCCATCCATTGACTGAGTCTTTGTAGCTATGCCAACTCTTCGGAAGCCCAAGGAGAGCCAAGCTCACCAAGTCATCATCCACAACTGTAATCCCCACACTTCCCAACTCATCCCTACATTGGACAAACTTTGTGAGATATTTTGGAATAATGTCGCCCTTCTCCATTTTGATTTTTCTGAGCTTATCTTTCAACGCCAACTTCCTATGGTCGCTGCTGCTTTGGAAAAGATCTGTTAAAGCCTTCCACATTGCAAATGGAGTGGCTTTCCCATGAAGGCTTGACACAATATGGTCTTTCACACCTTCCAACAGAACTCTTCTTGTCTTTGCTACCTTCTTTTTCCATGAGTCAACTAATGCATCATTGCTAGAAGTAGGCTTAGGAACATTTCTATCGATGAAATCCTTCAATCCATTATCTTCAAGCACCACCTCCATCCTATCCTTACAGGCTATGTAATTCAAGCTACCCTCAAGTGTATACTCCAATTGCAACCCATTGAAAGACATTTCAATGAATACTCAACTGTCGCACCAAGAAATTTCTGCAGCAAATTCGAATTGTCCACCAGCACAAAACTTAGCACCTATTCACAATTGCAATCTTAGTGATCAACACTTCTCTAATACCATGTAGAAATTTATTAATACTGATAGTATTACCGGATCCTCCTGATCTAAAAAATTAATGTTGTGTTAAATATAGAATCCTTTCACTTAATTCTTTACAGAAATTAAATCGCCAATTGCAAAACTCATGAAGAAAATCAATCGCACATAAACACAGTTGTTTAACGAGAAATATTAAAGCTAAAAACCACAACTATCATATATTATGTATATCAATGGAATCATGCAACAATATCATACAAAGCTTAGTACATCAAGCTCTCAGTACAATCAACAATCATTACACATTATCATGCAGAAATTTGCATATCTATGCACCAATTTCTTGCCTCCTGACAGCCTGCCTCCACTGCAAAATACCTGCTGAAGAAGACCCCTGAATGAATTAAAATTAGCCTTTCCTTGATTGTGCAATCCTCATTTGCATCTCCAATGTGTGTCAGATACATTGAATGCATCACTCTAGTCACAACAAATAGTCCATCTCACCCTTTGACCTATCTCTCCACTGGGTCTCCACTGGAACTGACATGCAAGTATTTAACTGTTGTATTTTTTCAATTGTTAGTGAGTTATTAGTTGTGAATTAATTAACTAAATAATTCACTAAACTCTCACTAGTGTATCTTTCAGTTAGACTAGATACAACTAGCTCAACTGAGTTTAACTCACTTAACTGAGTTAAACTAAATAACAACTCCCATAACTACTCTTCCAACTCTGTCACAACTTTTCCACTTAAGTTCTAATTGAGTCCTCCATGCATGAGTCACCAATAACCCTAGGAATTGTGTAATTCCTGCAGCCCACTGATTTTCCAAATTTGTTCACTGAAATAAAGTGCTCCAAGAGAATAAGTTGATATTTATTGTCGGATTATTATTAAGGGCTAATAATAATCGACATGCATCTATTTTTAGATTGACGATATATAAATAGACTTCGCCCAATATTCTAAAAATAGAATTTCATCTATTTTTCACATTTTACCAACCATCTACAAATAACATCTTGCAACAAGAGAATAATTTGATATTTATTGTCGGATTATTATTAAGGGCTAATAATAATCGACATGCATCTATTTTTAGATTGACGATATATAAATAGACTTCGCCCAATATTCTAAAAATAGAATTTCATGTATTTTTCACATTTGACCAACCATCTACAAATAGCATTTTGCAACTTATAGAATATGCTCACCATGTCTAAAAATAGACATACACTTAAAAATAGCCTGTGGGCCCCACTTAGTGAAGGTGCTTACTTTTCACTAAGCTCATCATCTTGTTGAATCTCAATAGTTGCATGTTCCTGTACGTTCTCCTCCAGTCAGAAAAAAAAAATCCATGGAAGCATATCTTTAGTGCCATGGTTGTGCACCTCTTGCCTCGGTACACCTCTATTCCATCCCATGATGCAACTTGCTACGTAGACTTTTTTTGGAGTGAAATCCTTTTATATTTCCCTTTTCACAAACTACCTGATGACATTGGAAGAACTAATGATGAGATTGTTACATAGTGGAAACAAATAAAAAATACATATCGTGCATGGCATGTACATCATGCACTTGAATATCCCCAACCCCGCTTATTAAGATGATGATTCTACTCCTGTAGTCTAGCCCGACCACTCTGTGGATACTAAATAATTTCAATTCCTTTTTCAATTCCACCCTGGTAACAACATCCTCCTTGATGACCTAGACATGCTTGGCCACCGTGAATTTGATGAAAACCATAACTGGGCCCATTCTCCTATCCCTTCAAATTTGCAAGAGACGACCATTCACTTCATAGAATTCAATCACTCCTCCACACAACTCTGTGATCCCTCCCTTCCAAATCTGTATTCCCTTGCTTCGTTGTCCCCAAGCCAAACCATTTCTTTCATTTTTAATCACTTTTTAAGCAATTCCTCCACCACACCGCTAAAAATGATCATCCAAGGTACTTCTGGGATGGGGAATTCTTACCTAATTGGTTTCCTCAAGCATTCATTTCTTTCCACTCTACCAATGGGAAAATACCTCTACTCTTGCTTGCTCCAATAGGTGTTGTAGCCTTCAACATTAATGCACTAACAATACAATCTAGACTCCGAATTCCTATATCCTCCATGCACCCTTTAGAAGGTCAGTCCCTCCTAAATCTCCAAGATCAACTTCGGTGTGTTAAATACATTCTCATTGATGAAATGAGCTTCATTCGCCCCAAAATTCTTTCTCAAATTGATGAACACTTGTGAGAAGGTTTTTTTTGATTTTTTAGCATTGGAAAGTGTTCCAAGTCTCATATTTTGGGAAGAGGCTTGGACATCAGTATTCCAGAGAACCCAGAAACCATTTGTAGAAATTCCACTCGGATCATGCTTTATTGAAATAATTAATTATTTTAAAGTGATCCCTAAGTATAAATTTATGGAAATTAGATAATTAAAGGGTATTAATAAATAAGAGTGTGAATCTTCTAGAAAACGAAGATCAAATCATCTTTTAATCTGAGCCATTGATTAGAGATCTAATCTAGGTCGTTGATTCATCAGCGAGAAGACTATAAGAGTAGGCTTGAGGGTCATTTGGAAAGCAAGCCGAACACACTCTTAGTACCCAAAGGAAATTGAGTCTGAAGTAAGAGAATTTGATTTTAGAGGGTGAGATTGTAGAGGCAGAGTTGCAGACGTAGAAGGAGGAAGGGGGAAGTCAGAAGACGAATAAGAAGGCAGAAGGAGGACGTTAAGGGAGCAACATTAGCCCTCTATGAAGAGTGACGCAGTGCAACACATTGACTATGCAGAAGGCTGCGCAGAGTGACGTAGAGGGAGGAAGGGTGCCTCTAGTGTGTCAGAAATTCTTCCGAAGTGTTCGGAAAAGTTATCTCAGGTGTATGCTAGACATCTACTCATCATATTTTCTGTAAAATATTTCTACTATTGAAGAATAATATAAACCCTCATTTTCTGCACCAGTTTTCCCACATTGGGTTTTTCTGGAGACAATTGTTAAAAAATAAATGTGTTCATGTGATTGTTTCTATTGTGTCATATGTGTTTTATTTGTTCTTTTTCTTTTGATTAAGTGAATACTGCAATTGTGTGTATTTCATAATTTACTGAAGCATCTGTAAATAACTTATCATAAGTAAGTAGGCAAAATAAATAAATCACTGTAGTAGTATTTCAGATTGCAAAATTACACATGGTATCAGAGAAAAATATGAAAGACAGAAGAGGAGGTTCTGCAATGGAACTAAGATCTGACATCGAAGCAGCAGTAGCTCAGAAGGGTTCACGTAGTCCTCCAGAATGCATGGAGAAATAGAGAGATCATGACATTTCAGTTCTTGCATCCAGACTAGAAGAGGATTTCACTTATGTGTCAAGCACATCCTCTCCAGGGGTCTGGTATATTGACAGTGGAGAATCTGCTCACATGAAGGGAGTTTGAGAATGCTTCTTGAGCTACCACGAAGAGAAGATGAATTTTCAGATCACAATGGGAAACAAGGCCAAGTGTACCCCCGTTGGAAGAGGAACCATAATATTTGAAACAGAAGTTGGTAACAAGATTCGGGCTACCAACGTACTGCATCTTCCAGGATTAGGAATGAACTTGCTCTCGGTGTTTGAACTTCAGAGCAAGGGTTACGATGTATGACTTATTGGGGATAAGGTTTATGTCAAAGACCCTAGTTGAAAAAGGAAGGCACAAATTGGAGTAAGGAGCCAGAAACTATATAAGTTACAGCTCGAGTCTCCGATGGCACTGATAGGTAATACAGATGAAAGGGATTTTAATGAATTATGGAACAGAAGAATGGGGCATCTACATCATGGAGCCTTTAAGATCCTCAATAAGGTTGTCATGGGAGCTCTAGAACTTAGCACAAGGAAAGACGATGTCTACATGGGGTGCATACTAGGGAAGTATGCCAAGGCAACATTTCCAAGAAGCAACAGTAGGGCCAAGAGTGTGTTGGATTTGATACACTCAGACATCTGCGGACCAATTTCCATGAATTCTCTCAGTGGTGCAAAGTATTTTGTCACCTTTATATATGACGATTCCTGGAAGACATGGATCTACTTTCTCAAGACCAAAGATGAAGTCTTTGAGCGATTCAAAGAATTCAGGGATTTGGTAGAAAATATAACCAGAAAGTGGATCAAGAAATTGCATTCAAATAATGGCATATCTTGTGGGATATAGCGAAAAAGAAAAGGCATATCGCATCTATAATCCTGAGAACATGAAGATCGTATTAAGGCAGGATGTGAAATTCATGGAGAAAAGAGCCTTCAAGAGATCCTGAGAAATGGCTACAAATACACAGTCTGAGGATCCACTAGTACAACCACATCGGCCACAAAAGATAGCTCTAGTGCCTCTCCACGGCACAAGGATTCTGAATAAAGTTCTTCCAAAGAAGTGCAAGAAGGAAAGCAGGTAATTCCACCCACTACCAGTGGAAGGACAAGCAAAGAACTCCAACAAACTCTGAGGGATGCAGAGGAATTTATTGGAGCCCCTAGAAATGATAAGAGGGTACACAGGAAACCAGATAGGTACCAGGCATTGGTAGCACAGGTTGGAGAACCCTCTAGTTTTCAAGAGGAAACTCAACATCAAGTGTGGGTAGATGATATGGTGGAGGAATACAACTCCATCATGACAAGCGATGTGTGGGAGGTAGTCCCTAGACCTCATAACAGATTGGTTGTAGGATCAAGGTGGATCTACAAGATCAAGTATGTTGTAGATGGCAGCATAAAGAAGTTCAAAGCCAGGTTTGTGGCTAAGGGGTATGCACAAAAGGAATGGATCGATTATGAAGAAACCTTCACCCCTATAGCTCTGTACATTTCAAACAGATCTGTCATATCTCTTGCAGCGCAAATGGGATGAGAAATTCACCAAATGGATGTCAAGACAACATTCTTGAATGGGGTGATAGAAGAGAAAGTGTACATAGAACATCCAGAAGGCTTTGAGACGCATGAGCAGAAGACTCATGTATGTAGGCTTAAGAAAGCCTTATACAAACTGAAGCAAGCCCCTATAAATTGGTATGGGTGAATTGATAGCTACCTGCAAAAGATGGGATTTATCAAGAGTGATGTAGATCCAAACCTCTACTATCTAAGAATAGGGGATGAGCTTCTTATTCTGGTATTATATGTAGATGATATGTTCTTGATTGGATCATATAAGCTCATCAAAGACTCCAAGGAGAATCTGGCTACCGAATTCGACATGAAGGATTTGGGGTGGATGCATTATTTTTTTGGTTTGGAGGTCTTGCAACAGAAGGGAGAAATATTCCTTAGGCAAGGAAGATATACTACAGAGATCCTGAAGAGGTTTCAGATGGAGGACTGTAGACCCATGGCTACACCAATGATTACAAACTGGAAGAAGATCGATACATATGAGGATAATGAGGCTAACCCTACCTTGTATAGGCATCTCATTGGAAAATTGATGTACCTAGTCAACACTAGACCAAACATATGTTATACAGTTAATACCCTCAGTCAGTTCATGGTGGAACCAAGAAAGGCTCACTAGGCAGCAATAAAACATGTTCTCAGATACTTGAAGGGGACATTCAAGTATGGTTTGAATTACACCAAGGGAAATCAAATCCAGTTGACTGGGTTCACTAATGCAGATTGGGTCGGTAGCCCAGTGGATCGGAAAATTACAAGTGGGTAATGTTTTAGTCTCGGATCGGGAATGACTTCCTGGTGCAGTATGAAAAAAGTTCGTGGCACTGAGCTCAACCAAGGCTGAATATATGGCCTCTAGCACAGCTTCGTGTGAGACCATATGGCTTCGTAAGTTGCTATGAACTTGCTCAAGAAGAGGATGGAACCAACCAGAATTCAATGTGATAATCAAAGTTGCATTAAGCTCTCTGAGAATCCCATGTTTCATGACCAGTTGAAGCACATTAACATTAGTTTCCACTCCATCAGATACTATGTCAACCAAGGGGATTTACAATTGAAGTACATTCTTACAAGAGAGCAGGTGGCTGATATCCTCACAAAAGCTCTGGGTAAGATTAAGTTTACTTACTTCAGGGAAAAGATGGGGATGGTTTAGAACCCATTCCAGTAGAGGAATGAGTGGAATTTAGATTCAGAGGGATTTGTAGTATGGATGAGGCAGTGACAGATACAGAGGGCAACATTGCAGAGATGAGGGGCAGTAGCCAAGACATCAACAACGCAGCATACGCTTCAGGCCAGAGCAGATACATTTGGTACCTTTCTTGAACACTTTCCTCATTAATAGGGAGTGTTGATTTTGTAGCATTGGAAAATGTTCCAAGTCTTATATTATGGGAAGAGTATTGGACATTATTATTCCAGAGAACCCAAAAACCATTTATGGAAATTCCACTCGGATCATTCTTTATTGAAATAATTAATTATTTTAAAGTGATCCCTAAGTATAAACTTATGGAAATTAAATAATTAAAGGGTATTAATAAAGGAGAGTGTGAATCTTCTATAAAATGAAAGATCAAGTCATCTTTTAATATAAGCCATTGATTAGAGATCTACTTTGGGCCATTGATTCATCAGCAAGAAGATGATAAGAGAAGGCTTGAGGGTCGTTTGGAAAGAAAGTAGGGCAAACTCTCAGTACCCGAAGGAAATTGATTTTGAAGTAAGAGAATTTGATTTCAGAGTGTGAGGTTGTAGAGGAAGAGTTGCAGACGCAGAAGGAGGAAGAGGAAAGTCAACAGATGAAGAAGAAGGTAGAAGGAGGATGCAGAGGGAGAAGTGTTGAGAAGCAACACTGACCCTCCACGCAGAGTGATGCAGTCCAGTGCAGTGACTACACAAAAGGCCACGAAGAGAGATACAAAGGGAGGAAGGGTCCCTCTAGTGTGTCAGAAATTCTTCTGAAGTGTTCAAAAAAAGTATCTCAGGTGTATGCTAGA
Source organism: Pinus albicaulis (assembly GCA_034641835.2). Taxonomy (NCBI): domain Eukaryota; kingdom Viridiplantae; phylum Streptophyta; class Pinopsida; order Pinales; family Pinaceae; genus Pinus; species Pinus albicaulis. The sequence goes on from CM076581.1 coordinate 1,110,768,163, forward strand.
CATCTTCTCATTTTTCTGTAAAATATTTCTACTGCTAAAGAATAATATAAACCCTCATCTGTTGCACCGGTATTCCCACATGGGGTTTTTCCGGGACAATTGTCCAAAAATAATTGTGTTCATGTGATTGTTTCTATTATGTTAAATGTGTTCTATTTGTTGTTCTACTTTTGATTAAGTGAATACTGCAGCTATGTTTATTTCAGAATTTACTGAAGAATTTTTAAATAACTTATCATAAATAGGTAGGAAAAATAAATCAATCACTGCAATAGTATTTCAAATTGAAAAATTTTAGAGGATTTCCCTCAAATCAAAACACCCCATTTGGTGGTCGATCTATAATCCTTGTAGGTGACCTTGGACAATTGCCACCGGTAAGGGATACACCAATGTATGTGCACATCCCATGGGAATGCACTTTAGCAGATCTTCGATACGTTTTTCAGACTCTCAACTATCTTCCACCAACAAGGCAACAACCATGAGCATATTTCATTTCGCCAACTCCTATCCAACCATCGAAATGCAATCCCTACAATGGATGATTGAAAACTTCTTATGACAAGTACAAAATACCTTCTTCAACCTAACGAGCAACAAACATCTCAAAATTCAATGCACGTGTATGCAACAAAACAATATGTTGCACTGCACAATAAAAAAATTCTTAAAGACTTGAATATGTTATGTCGAGAGAAAAAAACAACATCCTTCCATTAATCAAGAGGATGAACAACTTGCTGCAAAAGTGTTAACATGCATTGGACAACAAGTTATAATAACAAGCAACTTATGGGAGGAAGCAGGACTTCATTAGGGGAATTTTGAGGTCTAAAATGGGCCTCCTAAGAAAATTATAAAATAATAGTGGAAAGAATCAAATAAGTTTTGATGACATCATCAAATTTTAGAGGGAAAAATGAAAAAACTACTTTTTCTACTCATATTTTCAACTTATCTCCCAAATTTTTTACTCAAATTTCAAGCGGGAGTACTTGTTGGATGCGAAATTTAATTCCTCATCCAAGGAGTACCCGTGTTGCATACTTTCGATGGGTCCTACTACACGAAAAATGAGAAATACATGAAAAACGTGATTGTAATCGCATTTTTTTTTATGTATTTCTCATTTTTCATGTAGCAAGGTTCATCGAAAGTATGCAACATGGGTACTCCTTGGATGAGGAATTCAATTTTGCATCCAACAAGTACTCCCACTTGAAATTTGAGTAAATATTTTGGGAGATAAGTTGAAAATACGAGTTGAAAAGTAGTTTTATTATTTTATTATTTTCTAATATTTTTACCCTTTTATTTAAAAAATGGTAAATCATCCCCCATGGTTGACATCATCATCTTGAATCCTATTGGTTGTTATAAAGTTTATTTTTGTTGTACATTTTTCTTAGGAGGCCCATTTTAGACCTCAAAATTCCCCTAATGGTTAATAGAGCTCTCGGGAAAGTTGTTGCAATACTGACCTTAGGGTAAAAAAAACCAATTTCTTTATCCAAACAATTCTCCAAACTTAAGATTTCATTTTAAATAAAATAATTCATATTTATAATTTAAATATTCAATTAAATCCCCTAACATATCACATCTTCTTTCTTCTATTCTTCTCTTTCCTATGGTACAACCACAGGGGCAT